>CM026553.1:57162807-57895044 GCA_015143295.1 Tetracentron sinense
TTTCTTTGCTAAATCTCTGCTGCTTTTTACACATTATAAATATGCTTTCTTGGTTTGGCTTGAATCTGTCTTCAGAATCTTTGATGTGTGTTTGCTATGGATTGGCGTCTTTCTGTCTTCATCATCTGGGAAATCAACTTCTATGTGAACATCTTGTTCCTTCTGTGGCCAGCGTTTTTGAAGGCCAGGATTTCTCCAAGGTGGTTAAGACTGTAATGTCCGTACAAAACAAATGATCCTGGCCTTCTAACACTCATGGCCACAGGGAAGAACCCAGGGAAGAGGAAGCAAACCGTCTGTGTTCTTCCCTGTGGCTTAATAGTCACACTTATGATATGGTTCCATTGAAGAGTAGGTTATGAGATTCAGATTACCAGTGAATGTGTGGCTAATAGGTAAATAAATGTAAGATGAAATGCACTGTATCATAAGTGTATCTCATCACAATCACAATCTTAAGGATTACTATCTTTAGTAGATTAGGATTATCTTTAAGGTTGTCTTTCCAAGTTAGGAGTATTGGATTATCTTTTTAAACCCTCTTTAGTGTCATTGTAATCCATCCAATCTATCAATAAATCTATTTTCTATAATGACAACCCCATTTTGCTACCTAATTATGCTTAGGGTTTGTTCTTTTGCTCACACTTATAAAGCTTGGCCCTTTGCACTTTGTTATGGTAGTTGTTAGGAAATTTGAGTCACTTTGTCGAGGTTTCTAAGACAATTAATTCTTATCATCATGAAATTTCAAGTCTTATCGTTTTTATGAGATTTGAAATTAGAATTAGTTTAGGGATACTCCCAAAGTGTACTCCCATATATACTCCCTAATCGTAATCGTTTATCTCAATTATTAAACAGTTAGGATTCCAGCTGATGTGGCAATAGAAAAGACAAAATAAGCCAACTGAAATCCTGACCCTTAGTGGTTGGTTATAAACGGTTAGGATTAGGGAGTATATTTGGGAGTATAATTGGGAGTACCCATAGATTGACTCTTGAAATTATTCATTTTGTTGCATTTGAAGTCTTATAGGAATTGATGAAAAACACGAAACATCTAGTTCTCAAAATAAAATGTATATTGTCAAATGACAAAACTTGTAAAGTGCCAGACTTTACAAGTCTCAGCAAAGGAACGGGCTCTTAGTGAATTACCCTCAAGTTAGTGTCACATGAGGGCTCCTTGCCTAGCCCGACATCTCCAAGTGAAGAGCTCTTCCCAGATTAGGTTTCTCCCTCACAATTTAAAAGTGATTTTTACCTGCCAAAAGAAACTAGCCTGTTCAGGGTTCCCATCATATCGAGGTCTCAACCAGCCTCTAGGTGGAGCCACGCATGAGTTTCTTGGTTCCGCTCTGGGTTCTTGTGATATATAGACTCAACTTGTCAAACATATAGAGTTTATTATATGAATTTGTTAGGTAATGCAAAGAGAAACAACAAGTGAACTGCCTATTGGCATTGGATCAAGGACAAAAGAATGGGAGGCCCAAATTGTACAACTTATTGAATTCATATTTTCATAGTTTACAAACTTCCATTTTGTTTAAATTTTGTACCCATTCCCGAACAGCCCATTTTCGAGCTATCGTCTTTCTCATGCCTCTTGAAATTTGTACCTGCAGTTACTGGATTCTCAACTTTGTACTTTTATTATTCTTGTTTCTAGTTTTGGATCATGTGCTGATTATGGCTGTTAGTTCTTAGGTATTCAAATATAAGATGAACAAGGAACTGATGTTCTCTTCTTACAGTTTTAATTGTACACAGCATATTGTACAGAAATGAACATAGGGTGATTGCAGAACAAGCATGTACTCGAGTATAATCATGTATGTATCGATCAATTTTATCCGTTTACAGTTATTTTCCAGAGCAGAGCTATAACCCTGAGGCATATGAGGAGTTAATGGAATTCTTAAGTAAAAATTCGTTGAATGATGGGGACAAGTTTTGTGCAAATTTGATGCGAGAATCTCCAAGGCATCAAAGTCTAGGTATGTAAATAATAAACTTATCTATAAATCAGATATTGTGGTTCCTTTCTTTTGGGGTGCTCTGGATGGGATGTTATCAATTCTCCGTGCCTAAGAACTTGCTTATAACTAGTACCTCCTTAAGAACTACATGTCATGTATAATGAGGCGCTTCAAAGGATTAATATTGAGCAAGCATTGATATTTGACTATCCTTTTCATAGGTAGGAAAATAATTCCCCATCTATTATTCTATGATATTGGAGGCTGCAACTGAAAATTGGACCTATTGGTATCCTAGATTTAAATAATTATGTACACATATGACATACCAGCATAGTTTATCATCTGTGCATATGTGTGTATGTATGCACCTATCAGGAGAATAATGATATCAAGAAAGTTGCATCCGTATATCATCATCTAAAAGACTAAATTTTCATATGTTAATTTTCTGAGATGGACTCAAACAAATTTTCTCAATGAGAAATAGAAGGAATTTAACATTGAGGAAAAAGCAGGTGGTCTCTAATGATAAATGATAATCTTACACATTCATAAATGATCTTGAAACCATAGTCTCCAAGTCGGAGTTGAGGAATTGTTCGGCTAGGGAAGAATTAAAAAAAAACCATCAAAATTTGGAAAATGGGAAAAAAGTTGGGAAAAATAAAAGAATAAATATATACTTTTCAAGTATTAGATAATTATTCGCAAATTTTTTCTTCAAAAGGTTGTGAGCAATTCGTGAAATACATGACTTTTTCAAAGGCTGTAAATAATTTATGTATTAAAAGTTTGACGAAAAAGTCATGAATCATTCGCAACTTTTTGAAAAACACAAGTTTTTGACTATGCTTGGAACAAAATAAACACAATCCTCTGGATCATTTGCGATGTTACTTTTTCCCTTGAAATTGGGTATCCAGACTCATATATTTGTGGAAAAAAGAAGCAAACCTTTCAAGGAGAGGATGGGGTGGTGTCAAACCCATCCTCTCTGGATATAGATTTCTAGCTAATATTTTCATTGGCATGGAGAGTAGAGACTATGATGTAGACTTCAAGGCTGTAAGGGCATTGGTTAGTAATTCAAACCTGGAAATGAGTAAGCGTGATACAGAGAATTGTTTGCGGCCCTTCTCTAAAACATCTTTTGACTATTACAATATTTGATATTAGATTGGTACTTTATCTTGCTGCTGTAGAAGATCTGACATTTGAGGATTTGTGTTTGTATTGTGATTGAATTCATGGAATTCACTATACCCATGCTTCCTTTGCATCCACATGGCAGCTCTGCGCATTTTAGAGGTCAGAACCATGTATTTGAAGGGAATGAATTTTCTGTTCTTTTTAATATATGATTGCTTCAATAATTTTAATTATTGTATGATTAACATATTAAGGCATCTTAATCCAGGTTCGATCTGCATATTGTAAAAAAGATTTTGAGTGGGACAACTTAAAGCGGCTTGCTTTTAAGGTCAATATATATATTTTTTTTTCCTTTCATATTTCTCAGTTATTCTATTGTTATTGCTCTCATCATTCTGAATGTTGGCGGTTTTGCAGATGGTTGATGAATCTAACACAAGAGTCATGAGAGATTATGTCTTAGAAACCAGTCACGAGGAAAATTAAAAGTGCCAGCCTCCCTATATTTGTGTGTCATGTGGGATGATGTCTTAGAAACCATTCATGAGTTAGAAGTAGTGATGTACTGCTGGCCTGGCCTTCTCCCTCTTGTATTTGTGCGCTGCTGAATATAATATATGTAATGAATGGATCCCAAATATTTCGGTATCTTTTCACTGGAGATACCACATTGCTGTAAACAGGATTATACCCTAAAGGACCTAGATCTCTCATTATCACTCCTGAGTTTCCATAGACTCTAAATCTCAAGCAAAGAACGGAAATCCTCCAAATTCTGTTGATATGGCAAGATAAAAAAAAGGCATTACACATGGTGGGCATAGGAATCATCAATGGAAGCCGTTTCTCTTTCAGGTGAAGCTTTCTAAATTTTGAAGGTTAATTTTGTTATTACACTCCGGGGTGAGGCTAAATTTTGAGTTTGAATCACTTGTTGAGCAATTTCAACAAACTAGCCAGTAACCATTACCTACCAAAAAGAAATCCCAACGAACTAAAACCTACATGCTTAATCTTGAGTCTCATGAATATTTTAGATGGAGAGAAACCAACACAACGTAGAAACTGTTATGGAGAGAGACAAGCACAACGTAGAAACTGAAAGGTTTTGTATTGTTCTAGGCTGTTAAGAAACTGAATATTGAGAATTCTTGGATAAATTATACATTACCCTAAGAAGGGTATATAGAGAATGATAGACACTGAGAAGAGAAGATATTCTACATAATCTAATCATAATCTTTTTTTTTTTTTTTTGATCAGTAATGATGATATATATTAGAACAAACCAAAAAAAAAAAAAACTAGATCAAGAAGATAACTAGAAACGAACTAAATAGAACCAATCAAAAAGCATTAAACCAATCCTTAGTCTTTCCTAATACTGCACCTGGAGATTAGTCATTTAATATATATATATATATCCATGTGTGCTGACCTTTAAGTTGGAGGTATAAGTGAGCAAATCAAAATGGCTAAAGTTGCAATGTCTGTAAAATGGAGTAGGACCTATGCAAGGCGAATGGGGGGAGACTAACTAGGTCGGTCCGCGGACTGGGTGAGAACTTGAACATTCTTGGGTCTATGTGTTGGTTGTTTGATTTATTTCATAAATCCGTGCACAAGTTAGACAAATAAATAATAGAATCTTTTATATATATATATAACCGAATCCTGCAAAGTTGAGAGGTGCTTGAAAGAGTCTTTCTTAAAGATAGTCGAAGCCTCCTATGTGCAAGGGAAAACAGCCCTATCTCTGAGATACAACTCAGCACAGATTCAACCGACCAATCCCTACGAGTTTGCATTACTCGGCGGATTGTGGTGCACCAAACCTCTTTTATAGTATGCCCGAAAAATTAATTTAAAATCTACTAAATTAAAACCCACAATAGATTAGTTGAGTTTATGAAAAATCCATTTCAATAAAATAATTAATCTACAACATGAAACATGATTTTTAATCCAAAAAAATCATTATAGAAATCAGTGGAATTAATTAAACAATTTGTTTAATTAAAACATCCATTTAATTGAGATTCAATTAAATCAAAGTTAAATATATTTATTTAATTTAACAAAAACCGATTAAACCATTAATCTGTTTTAATCCAGAGTCTAGGCCAATCATAGAGTTTTCTGCCATGATTTGGGACAAATAACGGTATATGGACTAAAATAGTCTAATTGGTTGAGTCCTTTTGGTCTATCTCAATTCGATCAGTCCAGTTGGTTTAGTCCATAGACTAACCAATTAGACTATCTATTAGAGGGGTCCATTAGGATAATAGGCAGTCTGAATTAGCCATCTCATTTCGATTTGTCAAATTAGTTCAATCCAAATACTAACCGGTTAGACTGATCTGTTCGAGTGGGTAAATCATATAGACTACCAAAAATGTCAATCCTTTTGGGTTGGCCAACATGATTGCGTGTAAAGTGTGCCCATTGCCCTTTGCACACACATGTTGCTCGTGCAGCTCGCGCGTCGAAGATAAGGTCTAAAGTCAATGAAAAATGGGAGTCTCCTACACTTTAAGGAGTCTCCTACACCACAAGATTACAATCTAGAAGAATTTTAAAACACTTATAAGAAGGAAACTTTCTTCTACTTTTCTGATTTGGGACTATGTTTTCAAAGAGAAAGCACACTAGTCAAATAAGTTTGTCTCACAAGGAGACCAAGCTTCAAGTCACCTCAAAAGCAAAGACACCTTACTTTTGAACTTAAATAAGGATCATTTTCAAAACAAAAGTAACAAACATTAAGGACTAAAACATAATATTTAAAATGTTTTGAACTAACTTTTTAACGATTTAAAATTAGATTCAACATTAGTACTTGGCTTGAGAGCCCGAGTAGCTTCTACAATTTAAAACTAGATTCAACATTGGTACTTGGCTTGAGAGCACGAGTAGCTTCTTCGGCTTTACAACAAACTAATGATCCCTTCAATCAGAACTTTGCACATTGGTTTCAGAACATTTGGTTTCACATAACCTTCTAGATTGTTTTTTACCTTCCAATGGAGAAGAGCTGCATAGGAATCTGAAGCACTTAGGAGGGCTGTTTTCTATGTTTTTTGAATTCTCCTGTCTTCTTCGTTGATGGGCATATGGAACATGCTCTGGATTTTAGATTGGGGTTGAGGTCCATGGAGAATGATGGGCCCAAGATCTACCATATAAGAGCATTCCCAGTAGCCTCACCAAATTTTACTCACCAAAATAGCTAAAACTCACAAAAAGTCATGTTGGTGAGCCACTTTTTTAAACACCCCCAACAGTCTCACCAAAATAGCCTCTCATTATTTTATTATTTGTGTCACTTCCACAATAAAAAAAGAAGAAGAGAGAAACCTTTATTTTATTTGTATGGGCCCACAAAAAAAGAGGGAAAGAGAGATATTTAACTTTGGCGAGTGTACAGTGACTCACCAAAGTTGGAGTTGGTGAGTACTATACAATCACCAAACCGAAAACATCAAACTGGTGAAGCTGTTGGGGGTGTTATTTATCACTTTTTAATAATGACCAAAAAGTCATTTTGGTGAGGCTGCTAGGAATGCTCTAAGACCACTTCTATTCTATGATCTATAGCACCCGAGTCACCAAAACAGAACGTCCTTTTATCGTGAAAACTAATGAACCGAGTCTCACTCGCGCCGTTACACTTGCTAAAATCGTGGATTTGTAAAAGCAAAGCTTCCAAGTAGAAAGCAAAACAAAGGTCTCTCTGTGTCACGTAGATGGTAATTTCATCCCACCCTCCAAAACACGAGCACTAAGTAATACCCCATGTAAGAAAAACATGAACTCCTTCAGCTTCTCTGGAGAATATGAGGAAATGAAACTTCCTTCCTTCCCCTAGCCTACCTATATATTCCACAACCACCCCCTTCTAATGTACTTGTATTTACCCTCGATGACGATGTGGCCTGATGGCACTTCAATCATCATCTTAGTTCTACTACTGCCACTAGCTGTGATAGTAGTAGTAGAAGGAGATGAAATGCGTAAAGGGGTGGCACAGAATGCCATGACGGGCTCGCCGTCTTCTCCATGGCTAAAGAGAGCGAGGAACCCGAGAGTGATAGGGTGTTGGAACAGACCATGGATTTGTAATGAGGGACTTGGATTTCCACCTATGATCAAGAGGTTATGTTGTAAGAATCGTTGTGTCGATGTGAGCTCAGACGTGAATAATTGTGGTTTGTGTGGCATTAGGTGTCCCTTTCCTTGGCAGTGCTGCAATGGGTTCTGTATTGATACTAACATAAATCCTTTCCACTGTGGGAACTGTCTGAACAGATGCCCATTGGGGAGTTTGTGCTTCTATGGAATGTGTGGATACGCGCAGCCGCTGCCTCCATTCCCATTTCCTTTGCCTCCAAAGCTTCCCCTCCCTCCATTTCCTCCGAAACCGCCTAAGCCGCACCCGCCTTTCCCTCCGAAGGGTTGAAGTTATCTTTATGCACATCTTTTTTTCTTGTAATCATCTATTCCGCCCATACGTCGCGCCATGTTAACTTCTTTCCCTTTCACTCTCTTGCTGCACCATGTCCACTCTTCATCGCCTTTTAGATTAGCATGTTGCAATTTCTTTTATTTTTGCGTGATTCCATGACTAGTATATATACCATGGTTTGTTAGAGTTTGAGTTGATTCTTTCCTTTCTTTTAGTGATGAATATATGGTGGGGGATCATGCTTCATGAGGTTGCATGTTCTGTATGCATCTTTTTTTGGGGAAGTCATGCAATGGAGTCATTAATTTACAGGTCTGTTAATCATATTTGATAATCGAGTTTTTGTTTAATACCTGAGTATGGCAGGTTTTGATTGAGTTCTTCTTGGATAATTACGTGAGGAGTGTTGTTGCTCAGTACCCAAAGTACCTCCTTAACAAGGAGTCCAGTGATAAGAACAGGCATTCTTAAATTGACTCACCATGTTATGCTGGGCTCTTCCTGCAAGTCCAAAAAGGGGAAAACATGTTCCGAGTGTAGAAAAACAATGCAATAAAAGAAAATCAAAACAAACCAAATTTACCTTGGTTTGGCAATATGCCAAGTATTGCCAACATCCACGGCTAATGAGAGATCGTTTCACTTTTTATTGTGAAAAATTGTATTACAAATCTCACTATTCTGTTTTCCCACAATATTAAACCCTGGCTAAAAATGTAGTTATATATTCGGTACAAAAACGTAAAATTATGAACTTGCTACTTAACTCCAAAATTTTTGGCACAAGTTAAGCAATAACTGATGATCAACCAGAATACAAGGCACATCCATAACATGAAGCTAATACCAGGCCATGCAGCTAGAGGATAGTAGATAAAATTGTACGGGTTACTAAGCCAAGAGTTTTACTCTTGTACTCATATACAGTGTACTTTGTTCATGCATTCACTCCTAGGACTTCTCGTCCTTGTATGGACAATGACTTTATCTTATTTTAATGTATGAGATTAACTATCAACGGGAGCTCTCGTTGAAGGCATGATTGAGCAACCCAAAATATGCCTTGATAGGTAGGGCTGTAAATTGATCGGATTTGGACCGGATCTGCCTAGATCCGATTAAGAATCCAACAGACTCGATTGGAATCCGATCCGATAAACATTAATATATCTATAAACTAACATTTTAATTAAAAAAATAAAAATTATGATTAGTACTGTAGTATATTTATAAAATTATATACATATAATTATTATTATATATATAATCTAATCGGATCGGATTACTATAGATCCAAACCCGATCTGATTATAATCGGATTCAAGATCTCGAATCCAACGGATCTATAATAGAATTAAAATCCCGTCTAATTGGATGGAATCAGATCCAGATCAAGATCTGATCATTGACAACCCTATTGATAGGGGTTCTTTGAAATTAAAAACAAATTGATAGAAATACCTTTCTTTTGTATTTATAATTTCCAAACCATCCCTAAGGCATATTGTTGGCCGATTGTCTCGTCAACCAAAGCTCCACCTCACAATTAATCTCTTCATGTAATAGCACTAAGACTGTTATGCCATTTTTCCAACAACTGTTTTGAACTGTAGGCTTTTGTCAGCTTTTTTAACTTTCTATTGAGTTGTCATTTATGCTAGGATAGGATTTAATAGGAGTCAAATCCTCTACGGTGATAACGGGATTCCGCGAATCCGGTTATCACCCGTAGAGGTCACCACGTGTCTCCTTTGACACCCCTTAACTGTGGGTAATGTTCACCCACCCCTAGGGTTCATCCACCTATTTTTGGTTTTTTTAAAATATTAATTCTATTTCTAAAATTAAAAAACTGTTTTAAAACTTTTTTTAATATTAAAAACAGTTTTTTAATTTTTAAAAAAGAATTAATATTGAAAAAAAAAACCAAAAATAGGTGAGTGAACCCTAGGGGTGGGTGAACCTTACCCACGGTTAAGGGGTGTCAAAGGAGACACGTGGTGACCTCTAGGGTGATAACCGGATTTGCCAAATGTGGTTGTCACCGTAGATGATTTGGCTCCGATTTAATATGACCCAACTAGAATGACTTGGAATTTTCTACATTTAGAATGGGAGTATCAGTGGAGTCCGGTTACGTCACACTGGTCAACACTTTTAATACTCATTTTCAACCAATTAATCTTGATTTTTAGAAGCAAAAAATATTAACATTAAAAGTTAAAGTTTTTAACGAGTTAAAAGAAAACTTAAAAAGACTTATGTGTGGTAACCAGAGTCCAATAGTCCGGTTATAACAGTAGGTCCGTAGAGGGTTCCAAGTCAACTAGAATTAATAGGGCACATCGTGCAATAGTGTGATTGCCTAAGGGATCTTGTCTCTTATTTGCAGTTGGATGGTCTTTGTTAAAATTGAGAGACATAATATTTAGCAAACAATGCCCTAAGTTCATAAGAAAAATACACTGCAAGTCCCGTCACCAGAAAAAGAGTGAAGCACTCCCAAATTCTTTAAGCACTAAAACACAAGCCTCGTGGAATGGTGGCATGGTTGTACTCTTCATTATGAGGAGATCCTGGACCAATCTAGGTGGGGTCACACCCCAATTGGAATTGTAGACAATCTATCGAATCACAGTCAATCGCGATTGACTCGAGACACCTAAAGGAAATTATGATGAGAATGAATCACAGCCAATTGCCATTGAACTTGGGGACAGCTTAATCATGCATCCCACAAGTCAACACATGTCCCTCATAATCTTTATTAACTATGGTTAAGATTTACTAATCCTTAGGGTTCAATAATCTAACTTTAATTTTTAGAACAAAATATTTAACTCTTGTTAAAAACTTTTAAAGTTAGATTATTGAACTCTAAGGGTTAGTGAATTTTAACAATAGTTAATAGGGGTTAATACGGACACGTGTTGACCTGTGGATACGATTGAACTCTTCCTAAATTCAAACGTGAGTGGTTGTGATTCGATCTCGATTATGATATGTGAATCACTGCCACAGCACTCCGCAGAATTTTTCTGTAATTCTGTCCGAAATTTAATGAGGCTCATCCCAAGACCTCCCTACATTGAGAGAGACGCTGGCCACACTCCAAAGAAGGCATTGGAAACAACTACACAAATAAGCTTCCTTAGACGGCTGTATAAATGTATTGGTTTGTTTTCAACGGCTTTTGTAGACAATTAAAACAACAACTTTAATAATTAATATTTTTTTATTAAAAAAAAAAACAATACACATGTTGCACATAACCAATGGAAGCCGGAACTTTAAAAACACCAACAATAACAATAACAACACATATTGCACATAGCGCAAAGCAAGTGTCAAATGTGAGTGAAACTTAGCAATAATAGTCGGTGTAGCCAAGTCTACAAACAACCATTATCCTCTAAAGGAAAATGTGTTAGGTACAAGTTTTTTATAATTATTAAAAATTTAATTAAAAATGCAATACAACTATAAATCTCAATAATTTTCTATGTCCAGAGAGAATTGGTTGTGATTTGATCTCGATTATGATATGGCAATCCCCAGAAAACAAATATTACATACCAACCAAAATAAACAGAAAGCCTTAGGGTGAGTGTTTAGTCCCACATCAGGTAGTTACCCGAGCATGCTGTCCCTTATAAGTTCCTTGACGCCTCAGACGGTTGGTACCCGTTTTGAGGAGCTCTAGGGTGAAGCTTACATGGGCTGCATGTGTGTGTTGTGCATGCTGTCCGGGGGGGGGGGTTTGCATGGGTGGTGTGAGTATTTCCTTGTATTTTTTGCCTTCAGTCATTGCCTTGTGGTAGGATTGAGTTTACCAAAAACAAAACAAAAAGATAGAAGAAGAAACTCGACCATTGCATTTCTCCTTTTTTTTTTGTTACTAAACAAAAAAGCAAAGACTTCAAGACTCCATCCATTTCTTATCTGAAAATTCCGAGAGGAAATCGAGAACAGTTCAACATCATTGTGTTTCTCTCTCAAATTCACTAGAAAGGAAAGCTCAAGGAGCTCAACCATGGCGTCTACTTCTGATATCTCAGAGGTGGTAGTTGATGTTAATGACAGAAAGACGGAGTAGAAGAAACTCCTTTTCCTTGGGTTTTCCAAACTAAGGGTTTGTTGAAACCGAGGATTTAGATTGTTGTTGTAAGTTATCGGATCTTCATCTACAACTACAGATCTGCCACATGGGGTCAGCAAATCGTCATCAGCAACCTCCTTCAATCTTTCTGGGTTATGCTGCAAGCCTGAAATAGTATGACTATGTTCGTATTTCTTCAAGTATTTAGAAAGTGTGAATAAGAGAGAAGAAAGAGGAAGAAAACATGAGAGTGATAGAAGGGAGAGAAGAGGGAACAGTGAATAATCTTGACGAAATAGCAGCCTTCCTCCTTAAGGATACTCAAGAATACTCAGTATTTTAGAATGAAAACTTCTTTCTTAAGTTTTTTGCTCCGAAGAAAAGATCCAAGAGTTTCAGTCTGGGTCCAACTCAAAGCTCACTTGATAATCCCTAAGGGTTCTCTCTTATTTATAGGAAGAGAATTCCTTTTAATTAATAATAGTAATCTTTATATAAATATCCACTGATGTGACATCTAACTGATTCTGACATATGACAATGTTTCCCCTTAAGTGGAGTTAATAACTAATATTTATTATGTTAAAAGTAACCTACATCCGTTAAAAGGAGCCTATCTGTTAAGTATCACGTGTTCTTTTAAGAAAGAGTCGCCAGTTCATCAAACCACCATAACCGATCTTCGATTATAATTTAATCATTTAAACTGTTATAACCCAAACAATCCTTTGGATATATTCTTTAAAGGTTAAAAGAGTAAACTACCTTAGATAAGAGTTTATCTATTTTAACAAAATTTCCCCTATAATCCTCCCCTCCCCCCCCCATATATATATATTACCTCCTCATTGTCAGTCCAGGAAATAATCCATACTTTGCTGGAATAAGAAATAGGGGGAACACACACGCCCATTCTCATGAGTAAGGTAATCAGTACCTTTACCCCATGACAAGGCAATAAGGTACATGGTGATCTAATTCCACCGAATCCCTATGGAGACGAGGTTGAATCGATAATCGGGCCCTTTTTGTCTCAACAGAGTATTACTCATTTGAGCTTTTGATCAGCAGAAGCTCGCAGCGCCATTGATTCAAGACCTGCCTTGAAGAATAGAATATCATAATGGCGTTAGAAATCATTCAATAATATGATTATACTGAAATCTTACCAATGACAAATTTAGTTATGATGGAGTAGGCCGCCTTTGAGCTTTCTATCAGATTTTGAAAGCTTATCAATTAATCAAAATTTGTTCATTTGATTATATCATCTGTTGAATACATAGCTACTTCAGTTACAAAGGCGTAATGAGTTTAATTGACATGCTTTGAGTCCGGATCTTATTCTCAAACGTGACATTCTCCAAGGTATCTGAACCTTTTAGATCATCATAATCTTTTATCCACATGGCTTCTGACTAGTTCAGATTCTGATCTGACTAGGAAATATCTTCCACGTGTCAATGCATCATTTTCAATCATCAACAGGGTTTCAAATAGCTCTGAGACCAATACCGCACAGATCCTTCATGCTTGAACCATGACATTAGGTGAGGATCTGAGGCGATAGTGCATAAACAAGATTCCTAGCCTATCATTTATTCCATTTTGTTCATCTGATACTTATTTCAGCCTTAGTCATGGGGCATGGAGCGGCCCCTTAGACGCCAACGGAAGCATATCCTCTGTGTTCTTCCTAGTGGCCAACGGTTTTAAAGGCTAGGATTTCTCTAAGAGGTGGTTACAATTGCTACATCCATACAAACCAATTGATCATGGCCTTCCAACATCCATGGCCACACCCAGGAAAGAACATAGAGGATATGTTTCCGACACAAATACCCAGGGGAATGAAGCCCCTCTAAAATTTTCAACCCCTTAAAGTTTTGAGAAAAAATATATTCTAAAACTAAGGTTAAAAATATTATTTGTTCGTTTGGAATAAAAGTAAATGAGAGGAAAAAAAGAAACTTAAATCGTCTTTCAAAATAACCGTTAAAAGATGAAGAAAGCTATTGGATGATTATCACTATTGAGAAAATGCAAGTGTGTTTTCTTGCTACCGAGTACTAGGAAGTGTGCAAAAACTCATTTTCTTTTACTGTCCTTCACTAACACACCTTAGGGCTAATAAATCTTAAATTAAATTAATTAAAAATGAACATGCGTCGGGCTTAGAGGGGGGCAAGACGCCACTCCTCATGGCATCCCGACAGGAGCCAATTAAATTAAATGAATTATTTTCCTACTTATTTCAGGTGATTGTGTGAAAATGGAAAACAGATTATATAAATTTTAAGGGTTTAACCCCAAAGGGACGGACTAGTGATTTCTAGGCCTTTCCTCAAGTGGGAGGTCCTGGGTTTCATTTCTCATTTCCCCTTTGGGGCCAGCCCCGCACGGGTTTACCCGAACTTACCTAGTGTGGTAGGTTACGGGATCATGTCGCACCCTCGGCAGGGGCGGAGTCAAGAGGGGGCTTGGGTTTACCTGAACTTACCTGGTGTGGCGGGTTGCGGGCTCACATCGCACCCTCGACAGGGGCAGTTCCAAGGGGGGGCCTAGGGGCATGTGCCCCCCTAAACTTTTGGAAAAAAAGGTTTTTAAAAAAAGTATATGTATTATATGGCAGCCTGGAGGTGGATAAAGATCCAATCACAACCAATTGCAATTGAACTCGGGGGAGTTCAATTGAACCCACAGGCCAACACATGTCCCTTTTAAGCCTATTAACTATGGTTAAGATTCACTAACCTTTGGGGGTTCACCAATATAACTTTAGTTTTTATAAAAAAATATTAACCCTAAGGGTTACAAATCCTTAACTATAGTTTAATATTTTTTCTAAAACTAAGGTTATATTGTTGAACATCAAGTGTTTGTAAATCTTAACTACAATTAATAGGGAGTTACAAGGGACACGGTTGGCTTGTGGGTGTGATTGAACTCTCCCCGAGTTCAATCACGATTGGCTGTGATTCGATCTCAAGTGGGTGACCCTAAGCTTTTGATTTGTTTTTTTTTTTAAATATAATTTACTAAGGATTTATAATCCTCTATTGTTATAACGGGACTCCGTCAAACATGTCACTTTTAATACCTTTTGATTGTGATTAAGATTCACTCCTAACCTTGGTGTTTAGAAGAAAAAAATTAACTCTAAAGGTTAAAGTTGTTAACTAGAGTTAAAAGACTTTTGTGTTGGAATATAATTGAACTCCAAAGAGTTTAGTTTTAACCGTAGAGGATTTGTCATGGGTCAGTTGTTCCATTGAATTTAAAAAAAAAATCCGTTAATTATTTTGCTTAATTATTTAATAGGGCATGGTAATTGGACAAGTAGACAACTGCTCTCAATATTTTTCAAAAAATTTATATTATATTATTTAATATAGCATAGGCATAGAGCAATGTGACAACAACTCCCGTAAACAAGAAGAAACAAAATGTATGGACAAGATGACTCACAAGTCGTCAAAACAAAAATTTCGGGGGCTCCATCCCTGAACCGCCAACCCTTAAACTAAATGTGCCCCCCTACGATAAATTCCTGGCTCTGCCCTGACCCTCGGGGATTAGTCCTGACCCAAAGGGTTAGGGACACCACAAGTTCCAAAAAAAAACAAAAGAAAAGCTTCTGATTCCTTTTCTTCCTCCTAGTTTTAAGCCATGCTCTACTTCCAACTGCTGGAACCCACTGTAAATATCTGATCATCGATGCGGGGTGTAAGGACCCTCACACAGGGTGTTTGTCTTTTTTCAAGAATGTGGGCGGGGCGTACTAAGCAAAATCCTTGCAAAATAATTTGTTAATCATTTAGGCATGGCACTCTCCTAATCCATTTGTCCAACCCTTGAGATTGAACCATATGATCACACCACGTAGAGCTTTTCTTGGTCATAGTCAACTTTTTCGTATAATCATATCGTCTGATATGTAGCATTTAGAGATTTCACTGAATTTTGTTCCCTGCACAGTGGAAAGAATGCAAACTTTTTCAACCCGATCTTAACAAAATGGGAAAAGAACTCGTTCTGTTGACTCGGGTTAGAGATTTTTTTTTTTTTTTGGAGGTAACGATTAGGGGGTTAGCCCGACCCATTTCCATCCCTAAATGCAACATCAATCAGTCCCCAAGAGTATTTTCATAAAGGGAGGGAGAATATATTGAATTGAAATGTTCAACCTCCCATCAAGCGATTTCATAGAAAAAGGCTTCCAAATGTGACAAAAAAAAAAAGATGCCTATCAACTCTAATGGAGTTGATGTCACACCCAACCCTATTTATCTGTACATCACTACATCACCTATCTTGAGTAGTATTCGTCTCTTTACAAATGTTTTCAAGTTGGTGGCTCTCTCAAAGCTTTTCTTTCAAAGTGCTCTCTCCAGTCTTCTCCCCATCCACTATGAACTGTTTCTTCTCAATGTTCTATCCATTATAGGGAAAAAAAAATTAAGCATGCCTCACTCACAATCATGTATTACTAAGTCTTCTCCCTTTTGATTCACCATCTATAGGTATTGGCATTGTACTAACTCCAACTCGCTCGAGTTGACTCGGCTCATACGGATCATATGAGTCCATAATATCTAAGGAAAAGGGGAATATTCCCCGAAAAATGACTCAAATGTAATAATTTTGTAGTCGAATAGCTATTAGTCAACATATATCTCATTATTGAGTTGAAAATAATATTGGCCAACATCCTTTTTAAGTAATAAAGATCAGTTAGGTTGTTGCTTGAGTCATTTGAGGAGGGCACTTCCCCTAAGCGAAATTAAAAGAATATCTAGATTTTGGTTAAAGATTTGTTTTTTCCATAATTCTTTGAAGACTTAAGATCTTCTCGAGTTGATGCTGTCGAGGAGATGGCCAAAATCCAATTGGAAGCCGACACGCCCCTTTCACATCAATTGATGCATTGATTTGTGTGCAAACATCTTGGCAAATGTGCAAAGTGGGTGTGCGTGGCTCCTTTCAAAGGTCTTTTAAGAATACAATCACCCCTTCTTTTTGTGATTAATTTTTCAGATAATAATCACATGAGATCAATTGCAGTCAATGGTTATGACCTGGGCAGCTGTTGGTAATCATCTTCCAATCCATAGGATAGCTCAGATGATCGCAGACCCTCATTATTTTTTGAATGTCAATTACTACAGAGAATCAGACTCTTATGGGGCGTTGGATTGGATTTTATTAGCTAAATTCAATTATGATGAGAATTGATTGTGTAGAAATTAATTGTCAAAAATTCACATTCAAATTCAAATAGTAGTGTCCTCGAGACAATTTTTTTATAAAAGTGATTATTTGACAATTAATTTTTACACAATCAATTCTTATCACAATTGATTTTAGCTAATAAAATCCAAATCCAAACTTCACCTTATGATCATCGACCACACGCAACAATTGCTTGCCGCTTCACTAAAATGAGTGATGCTTAGCACCACATAATAGCATTCCTCTTCAAAATATTCAGTGTTGATACATCGTCCAAATGAAAAGTGTATAAAATGGGGGGAGGACAATTCGTACCAACATCAAAGAATTTTGGTTTGATGAGAAAAACAATGGCCGCAGACGTCTCTTACAACGACCAAACTGTTCATTTGACCATTTTATCCTATTGTTTATTTATTTTTTACATCTATAAATCTTAAGTATTGCTTCTAAATTCTACAAGCCCAATCGAGTACGTAGGGATCTTGCCTTTGACTTTCTTACAAAGTAAAGGAAAATGTTCTTTCTAGTTATAATATGGCTTTGTAGAGGCATTTCCCAATTTTTTTTTAAAAAATGCTTCAAAGTCAAAGGCCATTTTAGTAATTCTCCTCCAAATTCAAGATCCTCGCATGCCATTCACCGCCTTCACACCTCAGCTGTCAATCTAAGCCGGTGATCCAGTATTTGACGAAATACAGGAATTTCACTGTTTGAACCTCTAATTGCCGTTCCATTATGATCAAACGGGGTTAAGGGATTCCCTTTACAAAGTTATGGCCATGGGTCCTGATCTAGAGGCTGAAACACCAAACTATCGGTGTGTCTGTGAACACTATATCACTTAAGTTGTAATGCTCAATATGGAAGTCATGGGGAAACTATAGCCATTTGATAATCAACATCTGAAAGCACCCACATTCTCCTCTATATAAAGAGCCTTTCTGTTCTCATCACCCCCATCCCACCACCTTACTTCTCTCTCTTTCTCTCTCTCATACACATAGTTCAGATATGAATCGCTTTCATCTATGTCTGTTTCTTGCCTATCTCCTCCTCTCTATTTCTCCAAGAATTCATGCCTTTCGGAAAAGCTTGGTGGGTTTCTCTACTGATGAGAAACAAGTCTTTCACCCTTCAGTAAGTGCCCCGGTCGCCGCCGTTGGACAAGCCAGAGATTTTGAGTCGGAAAAGCGAAAGGTCCCTACGGGATCGAACCCATTACACAACAAGCGGAAGTTTCGATAGTTTTGGTAGAGCGAGCCCATATACAAATTCAATTCTCTTCACTTCACCTATATCGAAGATCACACTGAGTTCCATAACATCAGAGATGATACACCATAGAGATGTTGTCTAGAAGGTAAACAGTAGTTACATGAAACTATACACAAGTTGGATCCGAGTAGCTTTGTTTTGTTGTTGTTGTTGCTGTTGTCTATAATGAATTGATTCTAGCTAATTATATTTCATATATAGAAACATATGAGTTATATTGTAAGTTTTAATACAGAACTTGGGGTCCCTATTTGGGACCTTGGACATGATGGAACATGGGTTTGGCCACATGCTATAACATAGGTTCCGCCGGAATGTCAGAATTTAGTTCGTCGGATTGGACAAGTTCTTAGTTTCGCTAAGTCGTGTTTGATTTATTAGATTATTCATTTCATAAACAGTAAAAAAAAAGTGATAACAACAATTATGTGTATATGTAAACTCCAGGACATCGGGTATCTTATCTAGCTATATATGATGCCTATAGGTAATTATCAGGGAAACCAGGTGAAAAAAGCGATTCCAGTAGATTTCAGATTTCTGTCAAAACTAACAAAAACTTAAAACCAGTATCGTTGAATCGACTACTTTTCAGTACTCAGGTTACATCAAAAGTGATTACCAGTTTGCTAACATACGCCTTATCCATCGGAAAAACAACTTAGTCGCTTCGAAGTGGTTAAATCACCTCAATTAAGATAACCAAATGCGCCCTTAGAGTTGAACCTGGGGCCCTAGTGATTGTGAACCCGAGAGCCACTAGGTTTAGCTCTTTGATTAAACGTGCTAATTCAAAAATGGATTCCAATTTTATGCATCATTTTCTTGATCTTCATGTTGGTCACAAATGGGTTTTTTTATTTTTTCATAATTAAATGATTAAGGAAATTTGAAAAAGATAACAAAAAAGAAACTATATAACACTACAACATTAACCATACTATAGATTGTACCTAGCAAAATTGTTAAGGAGTTCTTCCCCTCCTACTCAACTGATGTCCTAGTTGAATTGCACAATTTAGATTCCGATTGATGCAGTGTTCAAGGCTGCTGGATCGACAGGTTAATCTACCTGTCGGGATCGGTTTTACTGTGTTTAAAATGTTGGGTGCACTGTACGCAGTCTTGGAGCCCAGTAGACAAACTTAAATTGCCATAATTAATACAACAACCATATTAAAGACTATACAGCAAGAATATGTGCTGGATGTCAAGTTGATTGTTCCACAATGTATAACTGCACATACTAATTACGGCCCCACGATCAGCATATCATTCCATTCTTGTATGTGATGATTGTATGTACCTCCACTGATCTTATACATCATATATAAGATTTCATAATTGGCATCATACACTATTTATTAGGTGAAATGTATGACATGTATAGTTTTATGAACAGCAATCTACACATACATCATACACACCCATCAGAGATTTTCTTCTGGAGATAAACTTGGACTATATATATATATGCAGTTCCTGTACGTAACACTCAATATGATAACTGCTCTACCATTGTCTACCAGGGGAACCGTATCATCTGTGTTCATCCCTGTATTCTTCCCCGTGGCACAGAGGAATTGAAGGCCATGATCTCTCCAACAGGCGGTTAGAACTGTGATATCCATACACACAAATGGATCATAGCCTTCCAACCAACATGACCACAGGGAAGAACCTAGGGAAGAACACAGACGATTTGCTCTCATCTAGTAGCTAATTATCAGAAGCTAATTATCAGAAGGGGATTCTCATAGTTGGAAAGGGCTTCATTGTATGAAAAGGAACCAAAAAACTTTCTTCAGGTACCCAGCTTTGGGAGGCTTATTACTTCAAACGGATATAGAAATGTCGACTAGTACTGCTGTTTCCATTATTATATAATTTTAAGACCATAATGGATGTATGATAAGAGGGTTTGCTTAAAGAGTTTAAATATGAATCGGACTCCAAAATCGGCTTTGTTTATAGGATTTTTTGGTAAATATTTAAGTAATTTAAGGGCATTTATGTACATAAATTTTTATATTTAACAATTTTTGGGAGCACGCTGGAACTCTGGTTCATATTTAAACTCTGTTTAAAAAGAAATAGTATACAAAGTCAATATATCTCAATCAATGCAATGGGATTTGTCGCTACACAAACCTTTAAGGGGACTTCTAGATCTGGTCCAAGAAGAACAATTACAGGAGATTTATTGAAATCATTGAATTCGGAATATGGTAAATAGCTCCTAGCTAGATGGGGTACTACTCCCTTGATGGGTGTTGCAATGGCTCTATTTGCAATATTACTAGAGATACTTAAGTATCAGCACCGTGCGTTCAAGAATAACTGTACGGAGAAACGAAATTTGGCTAGGACAATAAACAGCGATCCATCTGTTCTAACCAATTATTGGTCACCATCAGCTCCATATCGATGTTCATGAACATGCAAAGTAGATTTGAGGCCAATGCTAGGTAGATTTAATCCATGGTCATAAGCTGTCTTCATAATGGTAAATCCAAATTTGTATCCAATTACATATCTAACTATCAAAATTTGATTAAATATTAGATAGATAATAAAATAGAGTATTCTTATTGAATTCCAATTAAAATATTTGAATTTAGATAATATTAAAATTATCTGATTACTTATATAATAATAATAATAAGAATGATTTTTATTTAAAAATGACGACTTGATAGTTTATCTTCATCTATATTAAAAATAACAATTTAGTGTCTTACAGTAAAAAATATATATTTTTATTGTAACAGATTATAATATATTATGCATATAGCACATTATATTATATAATTGGTTGTATATTTATTGTTGTATATGATTATAATTAATTGATAGTAAAATTTCTGAATCAGATATATATATATGTATATGCAACAGGGGCAGAACCAGAATTTTCTTGCGGGGACTAATGTACAACAGGGTTCGGGGGCTATGCCCCTAGATTGTTTTTTTGAGAGCCAAGTTCATGAGCTGCCCCCCCTGGCTTCGCCCCTCTTGCATGGTCCTAATAGTACTATAGTTTTTTTCCAAATTTTTGTGGGGGGGGGGGGGGGGGGGGGGGGGGGGCTTCAGCCACCCGGGCCCTATGTGGCTCCGCCCCTCGTTACAGGCACCATGAAGTTTGATGATTTTGCAATTCATAAACTACGTATAAAAGGCGTTCCTACCAATTAATCTGAACCTGGACATATTTCATTTGATGACATGCATACAGTCGTAAATACTAGGAAAAGAAAGTGCTCTTAGTTCGCATCAACTGTGAATGATAAGTGTTAAGATTTGATTACCATGGAACTTGGATAAGTGCTCAGATTTGATGAACCAGTGCCTATTTGTACGTATTTACTATCAGCTACGATACAGAAAAATTAAGTTACAGCACAGCATTGATCCCAGACTCAGATTTGATGAACCAGTGCCTATTTGTACGTATTTACTATCAACTAAGATACAGAAAAATTACATTACAGTACAGCATTGATCCCAGACTCTTAATCAGATGGGTCAGGATCATCCAGATTGAGCTGATTATAAGGTAATAGATCATCCCCTACTAACTGGACTGTCCAAGATATCTAAGCCATGAGCGCATTCACCACTCACGGAAATTATAATGACTCAAATAGATGATCCCAATAAATCCCATTCAGAGAATATTCAACTACAATAGTGCATAACTTTTTTTGGTTAAGAAGGTAAAGTACGTTACATCTAAACACACAATTAGTTAAACCTAAGGTTACCGTTATGGTGCCATAAGAGTAAACCCACTCAATCATACACTCCAAAGGGCCTGGCTAATGGACGATTGTTGAATCCTTAAACACCCATGCAAAGTCTAGTACACATCCCATACGAGACTAATGTGGACTGTAACACTCAATCGCTAAGCATATTTTTACTTTTTTTTGGTTAAGAAGGTAAAGTAACACCTGAACACACCAATAACGCATAACTCAATTCTGTTAATGGTTACCATAATATCATTGCTGACAGAAATTATATGATTAATGAGAGATGGAAGGGTAAGTGATATTGATTGACTTTTTTTATTATGATAAAAAAAACTAAATATTATATTATTCTATTATTATTTAGTAAATATATTTTAAAGCTATTAAACTTATTTCAATCTCCTTAGATAGGATTGATTCCCTCAACTATCTACTTCTATTTTTTTTCTCATACACTCTGTATTTTCGACTATTATGCACAACTCATCTTTTTAACACATTTTCTCTTTTCCACATCTCTCATCTAATACATGTGCATAAGTGGGTCTCACTAGGTCCCTAGCTCTTCCCACTATCTCTCCCCCTTCCCTCTCTCGCGTGCATTGCACGTGCTACCCACTAGTATACTATACTATATTTTATAATTTATAATTAATAAGTATAATAATTTTATATTTAATGTAAGGTACAAACTATAAATTATATATTACAAGCATACTCTATAGTTGACAATTAATACTTTACAAAAGTTGTTAATATGTGTATACTATATGATTATAATATATCTGTATAATTTATGTGTTTCAATATGAGTCTGCTTCAGCAGCGCCTGAGCGGAGCTCCCCATTTCAATGCGAAGCTCGGTGGTAGTTTAGTAATTATGATAAAAGATAGCAATAGTTTTGTTCTTCCATAATTATAGAATTGCTATCAATTTAATTGAAAAGGGGAGCTCCACTTCAACGCGAGCTCTGACTCATATTAAGGCTCTATATATATAAGCTAGACTCAATAATATATATTATATACGGCTTATATTAAGACTCTATATGTATAAGCTAGATTCAATAATATATTGTATATAGTATATACATTTATTCGAATTTCATTAAAATATTTGAACTTCAGTGATTACTTTAATAGAAAATAAAAGGTCAAAGGATTTAAATTTTAAATTTTATTATGAATAAGATTGTTATTTTATTGTCATTTATGTTACAAATATTAAATAAATATATCTTAAAATTATGAAAAAATATATCACTAATGGATACATGGTCTATTTTGAATGAAAGTATCCCTTTGGTTGGGTACTAGCATTTGCAGGGGTGTATAAGGGACCACAAACCCTCCTTAAGGCAAGCTCTTTTGGAGTGGTTGTGTGGGTTACCCTTATGGAACACTATCGGTTACCTTAGGTCTGATGTGTGTGTTTAGATTACCTCTTCCAAAAAAGAAAAGAACAAAAAAGGGCTCAAGACTTGATGACTGGGTCAAGTCAAACTTTTTTCCCGGGTGTAGGCATCATTTATCTAAGGTTAATATGTGAAATTATTAATAGGTTAGGGGGTGTAACAAGGGATTTCAACTGCCACTCCAACAAGGAGAATTGATCTCAAGTCCACCCAAGTAGGGGACATACATGCTGCCACCTAGTCTAGGGGTGTACAGTTGGTGAGTTGGGCTGGGCTGAAGTCATTTTGAGCTTAGCCTGTCTTAGTTATTCATATGCATAACCTAGCCCAAACCCAAACTCATTCTAATTCATGAAACCCAAACCCAGCCCATGTACAATATTGTAAGTTTGAGTTGGGTTCCGGCCAGCCCATACTCAACTCAAGAGTCATATCTATATTTGTAATGCAATGGTATAATAAAATTTAAACAAGAGATCAAAATTAGAATTCAGCTTCTGCAAGTGAGAAGAGATAGGATTTCTCATGATAATCTCTAACTCAATAACTCTTTAATCTCTCTTTACTTGTAGAAACCGAAGAGGTAGAGAAAGGGAGAGAGTATATCCACTGAAAAATCGAAGAGGTAGAGAAAGATTAAAGTAGAAACAAAACTCAAACCCAACCATTGGGTTTCTGATGCAAGACTGACTGACTAAAGGTTTAATTAGGTAGGGCAATTTGGGTATAAGAAAGAGATTGTTAAATTTCGGGCCGGGCTGGGTTAACCGGGCTTAGAATGCAACCTCCTACCACCCAATACTACGAACATTGCCCACTGGCTCCATGCTTTGGACCATTCAATCAGTGGTCAACTTCTTGTACCGACCATAGTGAAATTGATACAAGGGATTTTTCTAGAGTTTTAACCCAATCTCTTATAAAGCCATCAAAATCCTACGTAGCTTGATGGGTGAAGATTTTCCTTTTGGTGGTATGTCTTTCATACTATGGCCCCTAAATGTAGATTTTACCGAGTAGAAACACGTAAGAGTTTTGAAGTTCAATAGGAAAGAAGAAGACCTGAGAGATGGGTTGGGTAGAGAAAGAGTATCAGCCATGGTGAGCTGAGTTCGTAGTAGACAGAAACAGTAGTACTGTAGCAGCAGTGGAAGAGGTGGAAAATGTAGGTTGTAGGAGATAGAAGTAGAGAGGATGAGATTTTGGATAGCCTCTGCATGAACGAATGGCTGTGGGTGGGTTGTGTTGTCTTCCAATCATCGTTACTTCCACTCTTAAATCGCAAAAATTCGGGGGCCGGGATACGCTCCCAACCCCCCCTTCCACTCTTAAATCGCAAAAATTCGAGGGATATGCTCCCTAGCTATGGACTACCCTACAAATTCATTAGCCAGCTGAATTAATTGAGCTTTTTCACTCTTTTTCCTATGAATTATGAATTCATAACTTCATGAATTTATCGACTTATCTTTAATAAAATAACCAATATATGCATAAATTTAGGAGTGCTTACCACTCCATAATTTATACTCAAGAACAAGTGAATGACATTCGCATTTAACTATTTTCTTTTTGTTACTTGACTCCTTACACCTGATATTTATTAGTATGTTGGTAAATTGAAGTTTGTTTCAACTCCCTCACTACTATTAAGAAACTCAAACCTGAGTCCTCATGGGGGACACACATGCTACCACTGGAACAACTAGGGAGGTGTATGTCCCCTTAAACTTAAAGTTACTATAATCAGACTTTGCTTCATGGGCCACTGTTAACTGGTTAGTCGCTGCTTTGGACTGGGCCAAATCGCCAATGGATACTTCTATGAGATACTCTCTCTAGTACATGGATCCTAAATAAAATTAAGGGGCACACCTTCACAATCCTAGCTCAAGGTAGGTTGTGTGGTGATTTATCTAGGTAAAGGGTGAAAATTAGGTAGCTTTTGCCATATTAAAAAAAAAATATAACTTATTTGATTTATTCTAAAAAATCAAAATAACATCCTAAACATATATTTCAAAACTATTGTTTTTAGGCAATTGAGAATATTATATATAAGAATCATTATATTAGTCCATAATTCTTTTTTTTATAATTTCTTTTGAATGTATTGTATTTTTCATATAAGCTTCATGTAGATACAAATGTATAAGGCTAGTATATGACAATTTTAATTTGGTAAATTTAATGCTTTTTTTTTTAAAGAGAATAAAAAACATCTTTATATTTTGAGAAGAGACAAATTTCTTTTTGATTATGCTTTTTGTGGGCTTCCCTTTTAAGTTTTGTTAATTATTTTGAAGTCCTCATATAAAGATTGTTTTAGTTTTTCTTTCTAAAATATCTAAAATTTTATGCATGTATATGATAATTTATCATACTTAGCCAAAATATTTAAAATAATTTTTATCAATTTCTCTTCCGGATACCTAAACCATCATAAAGTGTTTATAAGATATAATATAAAAACCTCTCTTATAATTAATAATAAACTAGAACTTTCTTAACAAATTATTAAATAACAAGTATTAGAGATTATTAATTATCCACTATAGAACCAAATTGGTTCCTTACAAATTTATTAATTATTAAAGATTATTAAGTTATAAAATATTAATTATAAGAGGCCTACCGTTAAAAAAAAAAAAAAAAAACCTTGAATCAGTGTTATATGAACAATTGGTATAATCGATACCAAAAAAAAAAAATTGGCTTAATCAGTTTCTGCACTTAGGTGAACCAAACAAAATTGTTTTACACATATGCTCCGTTTGCTTTGATGTAAAATAGGGGAAAGCAAATAAAATTAATGGAAAATGTTAATTGTCCTATAGAAAATACACATGAAAAATGACATTTTTCGTGGAATTCTTTTGTTTTCCTCTATTTTACATCAAAACAAACGGAGCAATAATCGAAAATTATCAAAATCAACGCTTATTGATGGTATCAAACCAAACAAGATTACATCTATCAACTACGCTTATTGACATCAACGCTATATACCAAAAAAAAACGCTTACGACTAATAATCTGAAACGAGCCCTTAATTTATTTTTAGTTTATGAAAATAGATTTTTAAAAAAAAGCGATCTATTATAGTGGCTCTATGTACAGGCTCTATAAATTCATAAACCCCATCTCTCCCTCTCAATTCCCCACACTCTATTTTTTCAGGCAACAGAAACCTGTGCCTGATATTTCGTTTTTTGGGAACATTTTGCAGAGGTATCGATGATTTCTCCTTTCCTCGCTTCTTCCATTAGTCAATTAGCTTGTTGGATTTGATGCTCCTGATCTGCTATTCTTCCGCTTTGTCTTTCTTTTACTGTTTTTTGTTTTTTCGATGTTGAGTTATGGACGAGATGGGTTTTTAGGTTTCTTTTCGATGAGTTATGAACTCTGATTTTTGTTTATCTATATTTTATTTTCAGTTTCATTTCATTATGCTGCAATGCCGGGGAAGATTCAGAAACAAATATTTCTTCTCTGTAATTTATTCATGCTTTGATTTTATTATTTGTTTATTTTGATTCTCTTTGTTAGATGGACAAACAGCCTTGTTTGCTCTGTAATTTGCAATTTTCGTATGCTCCAATTTGATTTGTACTAGTTTCCTCTGTGACTGACATTAATGAAAAATTCAAGTTCCTTGAACATAGCTGCGTTTTATATTGCTGATATCTTTAATCTTTTTTAGTTGGGTTCTTGTTTCTTACTTCAAATCACCCATCAAGATTCAAAATTTTCAATCTGTAGGATTTGGAATTTATGCTTAATATACTGGGTCGATTCACTATCTTGCAGTTCTGGTTTTATGATTTCAAACTAAAGCTTTATCGGATTGTGCATTTGCTTGTCTTGTTTGTTATTTTCCAGGAGCTCCAAGGAGCTCGTAACAATCCTATTAAGCCAATTCACTCTATTGCAATGGCTTCTTCGCCTTATCTTTCTACCTGGAGCCTGCACAAGGGCATGCCTATTCCCAGAGCGACAAAATGCCATAAAGAGTTAACGGATTATTATTCAAATCTCTTCTTTAAACAACCAGTTCATTCTAAATCAATTTCTCTTTCCACTGATCTAACATACTCAAGTTTCTCCCCCACTGAGAAAGCATTAGTATGGGAACAGACTAGAAAATTCTTGCCAAGGAATGGAAGTCGATGCTATGCCTTCGACATGGAAAAACCATCTTCATTTTCGGTAGGGGAGAAGTTTCAACTCAATGATGTGATTGAGGCACAACAGTTTGATAGAGATATTTTGAATGCTATATTCGAAGTGGCACGTGAAATGGAAAAGATAGAGAAGAACTCACCTGGGAGCCAAATTTTGAGGGGTTATCTAATGGCTACACTCTTTTATGAGCCCTCGACGAGGACTAGGCTTTCATTCGAGTCTGCCATGAAACGATTAGGTGGGGAAGTTTTGACAACAGAAAATGCACGGGAGTTTTCATCAGCAGCAAAAGGAGAGACGCTTGAAGGTACTTCTTGACTTTTACTTTTCAAGGGATTGGCAGAGATAGTTTTAGTGTTTTACTGCATTTGATTCTCATATTGGCGCTTGATATGCAGATAGTATAAGAACTGTTGAAGGTTACTCGGATGTAATTGTGATGAGGCACTTTGAAAGTGGCGCTTCAAGGAGAGCTGCAGCCACAGCTAACATCCCAATTATCAATGCTGGGGATGGTCCAGGACAACATCCAACACAGGTATGCATAATATGTTCCTTAATGCAATATCTGGTGAATAATTGAAGTATTTTCCTGACACACTTCATGGAACTATATATTTTTCCATGTATATCTCTTTTGACAGTCTCTAACTAGATTATGCAAAAAAGGAAGGAAAAAAAATTGTTGTTTGTAATTGATCAGTTTACAGTCTAGTGTTTTGTGAGCATTAGTTTGTATGTTATTAGCATGATTCAAAATATCGGTATCGGTAAGTCTAAAATAGGATACGTATCGGCGTATCGGTACCGTATCGGTTGGATAGGCGGAAAAATTCAGGATACGCTAAAAAAATCTTGGATACGCAAGGAAAAACTTGGATACTTTGCATAAAACATCTTTTAATGCAAATAGAAGCTAAAAAAAAACTAAATGAAGGTCTCCAACTATATTTATAATCATACATATAAGAGTTAACAAATTTATAAGTTAAAAAAAGCGTGCACACTGATAAATATGTATGAAAATACAAACCATAGTTACTTAACCAAGTGATAGAATCTCACTTGCATTCATAAATAAAAAATATGAAAATACATAAACCTTTGTATTCACAAATCAAGTTACATACATGATAGAAACTCAATACCACATTGAGCTTCGTGCTGGCTCATACTCTATGATTGTGGGATCAGGAATTGAGTAGAGTGATATATTATAAGTGGTCTAGACATGATGACACCACTGTGTCCAAGTCATCATCGTACGGTACATGCCCAGGTACATTTGTACATATGCCTGCTGAGTCGTGATCTGTCCACAACTGCCAATCGAAGATTGGTACTAAGCATCATAACCAATGACTCCTGATAAGTAGGATTAGGCTAGGGCATCATAACTAGTGGTTCCTGATAAGTAGGGTTGGATTGGGCTAGGGCATCATAACCAGGGGGATAACCTTATTTATATATTAATATCTAAAGTAAATAAAAGTAAAATCAAGTTAAAATCATTTACTTAAATAATTTATTATGTAAATAAGTTATGTGTATCAGGTTTGTATTGTAGATCTTAGTGTAAATGGAAGGAGAAAAAAACTAACTGAAAAATCCTCGTATCGAGTGTATCGGGTCTGTATCGGCCCGATACAGTGAAATTTTTTTTTCCAGCGTACCAGTGTATCGGGTAGCTCCAAATAAGATACGTATCGGCCTGTATCGGTCGATACGTATCGATATTTTAAACCATGGTTATTAGTTACTTCTCTAGTGAGAGGGATGCGAATACGTTACTCTGGACAGAAACTAAGCATGAAACTTCTCATGCATATTATATGGACAGTTGAAAACTGAAGTTATTAACTGAGGTTAAATACCCTAACTTTTTAGAGATCTACAATCCACTCAGTAGCTAGTCCAGCAAATTAGCAACCTCCTTTGAATGTGGAATATCTTCACTATAGTTGATGAACAGAAAAAGTGATAAATATCTACGAATCTAGAAGTTTTTGCAAAGAAATTTCCTCACCGAACAACCTGATGGTGTTTCCTGTGTCGCCTATGATCCAGTTTCTTTCTAGGAACTTAGCTTCCTAAGTGTGAGATTACCAATTTGGAAAAAATATTATAATTCATCTTCTATGAGGAATGATTGTTGTGTTGGGTACTCATACTAGGTAGGGCTGTAAACGGAGTGGAGAGTAGTATATCCATGGTTCAAAATATCGGTATCGATTGGTGTATCGGTAAGTCCAAAACAGGATACGTATCGATGTATCGGACATTATCGGATGGATACGGCGGAAAAAACCAGGATACGTTAAGAAATGCTTGGATAACCTTGCATAAAATTTCTATTAATGCAAATATAAGCTATTAAAAAACTAAATGAATGTCTCCAATTATGTTTAGAACCATACATATGAGAGTTGAGAATTTTATAAGTTAAAAAATGCGTGCATGCTGTGCTGAAAAGAAGATATGAAAATACAATCACTTAGCAAAGTACAAGAAAAACAATTTAGAAATTGCTAAGTACAAGAAAAACAATTTAGAAATTCAAACCTTACATTCAATGAGTTAAATAAGAATGTATTAAATTACAAACATAAATTTTAAGCTTAATGTAAGTCTTTTTATGTTGAATTATTACACTGTTAGTTGACTTTTTGAACCTGTAGATGAAAATATTTTTTAAAACTAAAGTATGAGACTTTTTTTTGGCAAATTTTGGGTTTTAATAATTTTTAATATAATAAAGTTAATGAAATTTTCATATTTGAGAAATATCTTACCATTTAAAAGTTGAAATTTTGACCTCGTCCCTAAAAGGTGCTAAAAGGAGGATTTTATTCTTGAACTGAAAGTTGCCTTTTTATTCTTCAGGAATTTGAATCAAGATAATTTTTATTGAATTTAAATGCGGGGATAACCTTATTTGCATATTAATATCTCAAGTAAATGAAAATAATATTAATTTAAAATCTTACTTAAATAATATTTTATATAAATAAGTTGTGTGTATCAAGTATGTAATATGAATCTTAGTTTAAATGGAAGGAAATAAAAAATAATTGAAAAATCCCCCATATCGATCCTATATCGGTATGATACGGGAGAGTTTTTTTTTAGTGTACCAGTGTATCGGGTAGCTCCAAAAGGGATACGTATCGGCCCGTATCGGTCGATACGTATCGATATTTTAAACCATGAGTATATCCGAATTCATATCCGATTATATATTCGAATATCAGATATTTATCGGATCGGATATACCAGTATCCGATTATAAACAGATAGTAAAATTACTATCCGAATTCGCTCCAATGGATACCTATTTGGATAATTATTTAACTAAACGAATTCGGATACGGATAATATCTGCTCCGTTTATAGCCTTATTACTGGGTGCATATCTACACTAATGTTAAGGAGAAAATTATTCATCCTTTTTCTTATCTTTTAGCACTACGTATGTGTATTGTTTCAAACGTGTTTCTATTAGTTTGGTTACTTTATTTTCCTATATTGTACACCTATTAGTTTGGCGCTATGCATGTCTTTTCCTATAATGACATGCGTTTGGATACTTTTTCGTCACTTTATGTGTACTGGTTTGCAAGGGCCACTTTGTCACACACCTCCATGATGTGTATTTTTGAACATCTTTGCATCCACAGTATCATTATGTGATCATGGATGAGCTTTGAAGCAAATCCATGTTAATATTTGTGTACAACCATGAGCGTGAATGCCATCTAAAATAATTGCTGGTTTTTTTTGTTCTCTTTCATACCCTTTCGAGCTATGTGATCCTGTATCGTGAAGCACTGGATGGAGGATTACACTCTCAACTCTTTAGTCATCCTCATTCTTGATGATCTTCATTTTGACTATCATTTGTCTCGGGCTTATTCTCTTTGCCATGCCGATTATATCCTCCATCAGTTCTTTTTGTTAGATGGTAAGATGATACCTGCAAATGGTGCATCTTCTACATAATTATTTCCTCTCTCAGAATCTTTTAAGTTTGAATTAGTGTCTATTCTATCTTTACTCTTGGGCAACTCTGCCATTGCAGATTTTTTAAAATTTAATGGGGCTAAAAATGATCTGCCTCTTATTACACTATTGATTATTATAGGTGGTAATAGTTCTCTTGGAGCTCCAATATCCGTTGCTTATACAGTTATACTTTTATTGCTAATAATTAGGGGCAGTAGACTGTATGGACTATAGAGTATAGACGGCCTCAAGCATGAATCGGGTTGGATTATTATATTTTTGGTTAAAAGGTGGAAGACACTTTACCCTTCTGTAATGAACCAAACTTTGGCAAGTGAAGCACGACTCGAGTGTGTTATGTTATGGTTTCTCAATAACTAGTGTGAGCTTGATTTTCAGGACCATTGAAAAGGAGATGCATGATCATGTTGTTGGGCCATGATCTACTAACTCAAGCAATAGATTGTGATATTTTGACAATGTCATGTCTCTTATTTTTGTGGACTTTTATTTCTAACAAGCACTATTACTTTATTCCTAAATTGTCATTATGGTATGCATGCAAGTATGAGATGTTGAGAAAGTTAATGAGCCAGATAAAAATATTAATGATCTTAAATTCTCGTTGGACTAGCCTTGAAAAAAGGAAAGAAAATTTAGTTTGCTAGAATCAGACCAATTGAAAAGTTCAACTTGTTTCTTGAACTCTGTTCTGATAAAGTTTTCCATATGGTACACATGCTTTATTATTCCCTAGTAGTATCCATCACCTTGTCAACAATAATCAAATAGCAATGGAACAAGCTGTCATTGATCACAAGGAAGATGTCATTTCTCCTGCTGGACCCTTCAGCAGTGATGAGCCAAAATTTATTCATAAAGGGTAGCAATGTGAGTTGGGCCAGTATCTATTTCTCTTTTCTGTCTTTAACATATATTTTCAGTTGGCTCTAGACAATGATCCACAATTGAAATGGCAGAGCAAACATTTGGTCTCAATGTTTAAGTAGCTCTACCTGGTATAGAGTCTATAGACTGTCCTTCTTGGAGTTGACTTATGATCCTATTTAAGTATTTGTTCTTGCTGTTTTTGTTAGCGATTTGCCTACAAAAGTTTCTTTCTTAGGGTTATTTTCTAATTCAAGTTCTCTAGGATATGAATTTTGTTTTTTAAAACTCAGTTGACCAATTTATTTATTTTCATGTTGTAAGCCTATTACGTTTGCGTGCACTGAACAGGCTCTTTTGGATGTATACACTATCGGAAGAGAGATAGGCAAACTGGATGGCATTAAAGTTGGCCTTGTTGGAGATCTTGCTAATGGAAGAACAGTCCGTTCACTGGCTTATCTGCTTGCCAAGTTCCAAGATGTGAAGATCTATTTTGTCTCTCCAGATGCGGTAAAAATGAAGGTAAAAAGAAAATCTCCATTTCAAAGTACTAATAAGCCCTCTTAATAAGAATCCGAAATCTAACCAAAAAAAAATTCCGAACATGAACAACCAAAATTTTTTTAAACTACCTTCCTAAAGGAAAAAAAAAACATTTTTTAAACTTTTTTTACCAAACAAGAAAAATAATTGAGAAAATGGGAGTATGGTCTCTCACATATCTTTTTCTTTCCCAGGATGACATTAAAGACTATCTGACATCGAAGGGAATTGAATGGGAAGAAAGTGCTGATCTGATGGAGGTGGCTTCTAAATGTGATGTGGTTTATCAGACTCGTATTCAGCGGGAAAGGTTTGGTGAGAGGACCGACCTGTATGAAGAAGCTCGAGGGAAGTACATTGTGGATCGGGGTGTGCTGAGTGTGATGCAGAAGCATGCTGTGATCATGCATCCTCTTCCGAGGCTTGATGAGGTAAGCATGCAATGCATTAATATGATGTCTGCGCGCATGATCATTATGACCATAATTATTTCTGATGCGATGATTAATTCATTATTTTAGTTTATTCCATATTCATGATATTGTGCAGATAACTGTGGATGTTGATGCGGATCCAAGAGCTGCCTATTTTAGACAAGCAAAAAATGGTCTCTATATACGGATGGCTCTTTTGAAGCTTCTACTTGTTGGGTGGTGAAGGATGTATGATCTTCAATCTTCATCTTCAAAATTTTGACGGTTAATGTTTACTCAAATTTTGTGATTAATGCTTAAAAATTGCAAGAATATTGTTTATATATAATTTGCTTGCCTTCTACTTGTGATTCTTCTTTGTGGAGGTCAATTCAGAAAAATAGCATTGATACAAAGAAAGGAGGCAATTCACTCCTCATCACTAAGATATGGAAACAGGCAAAACTGATAAGGGTATCCTCACTATGTGATCCAAACTTCCTGTGAGAACAATCTCACCAAAGCTGAAGGAATTCAGTGCCTGGGTCACATTGAGCTTGATCTCCAAATCTTGGGTTCCCTGTGGAGCTATGGTGAACCAAGGTGGGAACAAGTTAACCACCACCCCTCCTGGCTGTAGCACTGAACATAAGTATGTCTCTGGCTTGCTTGCTATGTTCTTGACACTCCGTCGCACCAATCGGGATCCAACCAATGCTGTTATGGTCACTGAGGGGAGGTTGAGATCAGACGGGTAGCTAAGCAAGTGATTGCACGATTTTCCAGTAGCAGCTGTAATTCTTTCAGGATCAATGTTGGGCAGGGAGCACAAGAAGCTGATGTAATCCTCAAATCCTGCTTCAGACCAAATGTGAGCTTAAGAGTTTTATGAAAGTGGGAAAAAAATAATTTTTATCTGATTGTTTCTGCTTTCTACATACAGGCTAAGCTAAAGGAGAGAACTCAGCGCAGTGTAATACTGTAAAAATATAAGTTACCTGATGCGAAGACTAGGCCTGGATCTAGGGCACGGATCGGATTGATAAGACCGGCCCCAAAATCAAAAGGAGTGGAGTGATACAAGCTACCGATATCGGATCCTTCTGCCAATATGGGTTCTCCGGTGTTGTCATACTTGGATGCTGTGGTTGAAACTGCTGAAGCGATCATGGCTGGAGTCCATGAAGGATTGAATTGCTTAATGAGTGCTGCGATTCCCGCTATGTGAGGAGTTGCCATGCTAGTACCAGACAATAGCGCAAAACTATAACCTATGAACATCCATTAAGCTAAGTCAATTCAATTTGGAGATTAATCAGATTGGTTACTACTTACTAGCATTGCAGGGAAGTAATTTCTTCTCTTATCATATCATCGAAGACAAATTCTCATTGTTACTCATCAGTGTGACCCAGCCGACCCACAAATCCGGCTGGTTTTCACCGGTTAGTACCAAAACAAGACCCGAACGTTGTTGGATGAGGGGAATAATCAAAACCAGTTAGGGCCTGGATAAAGCACGTACGGGTTGGTGGATCGGGTCAGGAAATGCCAAAGCTAGGCAAAAGTAACATGAGTATAGTAATAAGCATTTATATTCTTAATTTAATTACCCATGAGGATGGAATCTAAAACGCTAAAGGGGCTCCAAGCTGCCCATACGAGGTGCCCGGGTGCGAGTATATCAGGCTTCAGTACATCTGTGAGGTTCCTACTACTGTCGATGATGTCTGGTCCCCTTGAAGAGAATCTGCTAACAATGGGTGCTCGCCCTTGGAAAGAAGCAACTCTCCCCTCTCCGATCCCCGCTCTTCCGCTGTATTTTATCACAATTCCTCTCTCATCCCTATCTGTGTTCTGTTCATAGTACTGCAATATAATCTAAGGACAAAACCATATTTTTCATTATACGAAGATTGTGCTAGTGATGGTTAGGAATACAACAGAACTGTATCGACGAGATAGAATATATACCTGTGTGTCGGTTATCCGTGGGATCATAATGCCGGGTACAGATAAGGGAATGGGTTCTGCAATAAAATCTCCATACACTGGGTTCGCGACCAGAGCGAAACCCATGAATCCTAGAGCCTTCGCTGTGTCGATGATGGCCGTAACAGTGGAGGTCTCATTGAAGAAACCAAGCGAGAAGGTGCAGATAACAACACTACCTTGCACTATTATAGGGTCCAATGCTTCTGGATATTGGCACTCCTCAACATACTGTGGGGTCTTTGGGAAGGTTCCATTTACCTTAACTGCATCTTTAGCCAAAACCAGCTTATATTGGAAAGACCCATTTCCAAAAGTTGGTCCTATTTAAAAATATACATAATAAAGTCAGGTAAATAGGAGAACAATAATATTTTTCCTAATCCATGATGATAATGAATACTAGCAATTACCTGATAATCCGACGCCTCCGATTTTTTGACCATCACCAAGAAGAAGAGTACCAGGGAAACTTCTGTCTGTGCTGCAAGCAGCTACACCCATAGCCCAAGGACTGAAGGACACAACAGTGGATGGAGTTGGCCCCTGATTACCCGCTGCTTGCACCACGAAAACTCCGGCTCGTCGAGCGAATAACATGAAAATGTCGAACACATTCAAGAAGGTGAGTGTATCTTCTGGTGGTGCATCTGGCCCAATTGAGAGTGTTAAGATGTCCACTCCATCTTGTGTTGCCTGCAAGTACCGTCCATTGTCACCAGAAATAAAACTAGACAACATACTATTAAAACTGTTTTAGCTATTGCACCTCAGCATAAATGACTAAAATTTCGATTAGATATTAAATCTGACTTTTTATTTAAATGTTGAACTAGAAGAAGAAGTTTCTGTGATTGCAGAACACCCAAGAAGTTCAGGATACGTGCTTGCAGTGTGCACAAATGAACCAGGACTATCTGCTGTTTGCATGGTACATTTTAAACGTGCTTGCATGCATCCATATATATATATATTCAAATCATCAAGATTGGAAGATGTTTCAGATCATAAGATGAGATGTTCTTCTGGACTGAGAGAGTACTTACTTGGTCAATTGCAGAAACCACATCTGATAAAGTTCCCACGCTCGGAAATATGGCCTTATACACAGCAATTCTGTTCATATAAAGATCAAATACATAATTCCACGATTCCATCTCATAAGTTGTTCATACAAGAAACTTACAGAAAAAATCATAACTGTAGATACATATATATTAGCCTTCTATGATTCCGATACTGAATTCAAAGACAAAATAGTATAATCATACCGTGCACGTGGCGCCATTCCACTCGCGCGCCCATAAAATAAGCCATTCATGACTACTGGGACCCCATAATTTCCAGCAGCAGTAGACGCCACATGGCTGAAACAAAAAAAAAATAAAAATTTATTATGCTTTTTGTTAAGGGAGATTATGTCCATCATAATAAGTCTAGGATGATCTTATAATAAATCAGGCAGAGACTCGGGGTATAAACCATGTCCAGCTTTGGTTTATGGATAGAGGTGCTAGCATTCCTCAATCCTACTGACTCCACCAACCACCTGCCCAATCTGCAATGGTTAAAGCTCTCTCATGCAAAATAGAGAGGTGGTCGGTGGAGGCTGAGAGTTGACTGAGAGTGGGCTAGCATTCCTCGGATAGGATATGATCATCGACCTTGACAACCCCATTGGTGGAGCACATATTTGATCAGCCATAGCTAAAATTGCACCAAGTGGATAATTCTAGTTGTCTAACTTAAGTACTTAACTTGAGTCATTACCCAGATAATTCCCTAAAAGGAAGATTTGGATAGTACTGTGTCTTAAGTTTTAGGGGGTGCTAGCCCTACTCTCAGTCAACCCATACCCTTATCCTCCACCAACCATCTGTCAATTCTTCAATATTAAAGCACTCAACTACCAAAAGTATGGACTTATGGTTGGTAGAGGGTGAGAGTAAGGATTGACCGAGAGTAAGGCTAGCATTCATCTTTAAGTTTACCGACCTTTCAAGAGGTGGTCAATCGATGGGTTGGTGCAAATCATAGCAATCTCCAACACCCAGTGTTTGTACACAGGATATACAATTCATCTAGAATGATAAAATTGTTAATATATAAACCAACATAATGTCAAAAGCATGTTCAATATAGTATACCTCCCATGCCCAACTGCATCAAAGGGTGAGAGGAAGTCCTTGGAAGCGTTGAGAGGCATAACAGCTTGAGCCCCAGCTGAGAAATACCTTGCAGAGACTATCTTCCCATTGCACGAGCTTGCCGGGAACCGAGGACCCGTCTCGCAAGCACCAGAAAATTGAGAAAGTTTTGACGTGAAAGGATTTGTGGGATCATAAGCAAAGCTCGGGTGCATCGGATCGATGCCTGTGTCGATGAATCCAATCACAACGCCTTCTCCGGCATTTCTATCTCCTCCTTCTTGAGTCCATACTCCTTCAGGTAGTCCTAGGAATTGAGGAGAGTATGTTGTCATCAACTTGGCACCTCTATCCTTCTCTACCAACTTCACTCCCGGGGCCATTTTGAGCTTTTGAGCCTGAAATTTACATAACCACCACGGAGTCTTATTTTCATTTATTTATTTTTAACAAAAACAATTGTTTTTTCTTTCTGAAGTTGAAGGGAGAGGACCTGAGAAGGGTTGGTGTGGACAGCGAAGCCATTGACGATGTGTTTGAAGCTGTAAAGCTTGTGATAGCTCTCAACCTCTAGAGTGCTTTGCAGAAGTTGGTCATGGGAATACACTAAGTGCTGTGCATGAGCCTTGAAAGAACTACTAACAATTTATACATGTTCAAACGTTAGTCTCTTTAACTTACCCATGTTACAAAAAAGGAATCGGTTTTAGACTTGAGCATAGCCAGTTCTTCTCACCTGTTTGGATCAAGTCTTTTTCCTTCTACAAGTGTCGCTGCACCTCGGTGAAACGCAACCGGGTCTCCTTCCAATAAGACCAAGTATATCGCTCGCTCCTCTGCAAAACCAGCTATAACAATCACAAGGAGAAGGAGAAGTGTTGCATACCGCGATAAAGCCGAAGTGTTCGCACACCCCGCCATGTTTACAGGTAGTATGGGCTTGGATCTTGTTCATTAGGAGGAGATGGCAAAGAAGAGAGGCTCTTGTTATATAAACCATTCAAAATGATTGCTTGATCACGCTTTTGACGTGAATAAAGCCTAACTGGAGTAGTTTTAAAGAAGCTCAATCCCATTACTAGGAACCGTTACATTTTGTTTCTTTCATTTCAAAGTTTAAAAGTTGAGTAGAAAGATGGGGATATATGTATGAATTTGTGCTGGGAATGGTGTCTTTGCCATCTCACGCCAATCAGCACTTACCGATCGAGTGTTGTCTTTATACCAAGGAAACGTTCATGGTTTCAGAGAAAAAAAATATAAAAAATACCCAATATAATTATAACCTGAACGGGTACACTAGCTGTGCATGCAACACAAGGGCCCCGCCATTGATGAGCCAGCCCCACCTAGGTGCTTTAACTAACCCGATTGATTAATCCTGGCCACCTACAAAGCTATATGATCACTTGATTGCATATGATGCTCTCTTGTGCTATCTTGGAAACTTCCATAATATCAACACCCGGACCCTTGGTTAGCTCAAAACTGTTAAAGCAGTGGACTTAGTATGCCATGGCTATGACCACTGAATCTAAGCACGGATTTGGTTCCAATAGACGAAGTTTGCTATTAATGTAACCATCCACTTGTCGACTTTTAACTTGATGGACGGATTGCAATTAAGCTGGTGGTCGGTGGGGTTCATCTTTAAATTTGTGTACTCGAAAATTAGCAGAAGATCCATTATGTTAATCATATGATACCACAGTCAAAGTCCACAGAGCTCAGCTTCCATCACCATCCAGTTTACAGTTCCAGGCTATGGTAGCTGAGGCCCCACCAGTTTTGCCTGTTATTCACTGTGTGGACTCCACTCCTACACCAAACTTAGGCCCCCATTTTCAGTACCATATCATATAATACAACTATATATCTCAATGCCATACTGCATGATACAACTCAGCTCCTCTGGACAAGTATGGTACCTGCCGGCCCTGTGAACCATAATACAGCACCAACAACCAAACACGATTCGAAAGGTTAACTCACCGTTAGATCAAGTCCAAAGCTGCATCACTGGATCTTGATCCAATAGTGCAGCTCTCATTACACAAGGCAGGCCAACATGCTGAACAGCAGGTTGGACGAGCGCGATGTAAGGGTGAAGATTTGGGTAGCTGAAGTGGCATGCTACATGAGATCACATGAGTTCATCTTGGATAGACCAGTCCAAAAAAAATTTGGATGAGTATAGCTGTAATGATTTTGGCACAGTAACGCATTCAACACGAACATTCCAAGAAAAAAATTTAGTTCTTTGCTGTTTCATGTGTGCGTCAGAAAATTTTCAAATAAAATTACCACTTTTTTGCACAGATTGTACACGAGACATGATAGGATCACAATTGTCCCCTAATTCTAGCGCACACATGCAAATATATCAAGTTAAGCATATAAATTATGGAAAGCCTCTAGTTTGTACAAGCACATTATGTTCTCTGCACTGTACAATTCCACATAGCACCAACAACGAAGAGCTCTAGCATGCAAGAAAATGAGTACCTCCGCATCAACCAATCATCTCTTTCGGCGCTTTGGCTCCACCTGGATTAAAGATAGAAGAGACACCCAAGAAAATGAGGAGAGTCCCCAATACAAGTAACACAAGCAACATGGTGACCAACAATATGTGTTTGAACCAAATTCTTAACAAGAAAAAAGCTAAAATGGCTGTTCTCTGCACTATCAACCCCCACTTAAACAGCAAAATAGATCTCTTATTTTTTCATGAGCACAATTTTATAGAGAAACAAATACACTACAATAGAGAAATAGACATACAGATAGCAGACAGCAGTATCGTCTACATATGCAATGTTAAAGGCTCCTCAACTAGCTAATAAGTCTTGGACATCTCGGTTAGCTCATTTTTACATCTTAAGACATTTTGGTTCGTAAAAACATTTTAACCCTCTCGAAATCATCATTGCCTGAACCTTACCCCAACTATTCGGAGTCAGATGCATGGATTATGTTCAACAATCTGTTATCTACTGTTAGATCATGAGACTTCAAATATTTTTCAGTACTTCTAAGTCCTTTTTGGTCCTCCCCTTGTCCCTTAAGAGCCTTCAACCTATACTAGAGCACACATTCTCACCGGTGCTCTAGCGTCTTCATTGCAAATGAATAGACCATCTCAAGCAGCTCTCCCATATTTTATCACATATCGGGACTACTCCTAAATTCTCTCTTATGTACTATTTTCCAATTTTCATACTACCTAGTATTGCCAGTCACTCATCTTAAACATTCTCATCTTAGTTATGCTCAATTTTTGTACTACCTACTATTGCCACTCATTCATCTTAAACATTCTCATCTTAGCTATTCTCAGTCTATTAACACATTTATTGTGAGTTGTGACCAACATTCTGCTACATAAAGCATGTCTTGTCTTGTTGCCATCTTATAAAATTTTCCTTTCAACTTCCCCGACACAGAAATATATATTAGTCAACATACACACTTTATCTGTGATACACAATGCCAGCCAAATAAATGTTCTATGAGCTCCCTTCAAGCCAAGTCTTTGGCAGAACACAAGGAGCCAATGCACATCATACCTGAGATGGCAAGTTTTGTACGAAAGCCAATTTAGATGAGAGGAGCAAGAACCTGAATATACGAGTACCTAGTTTCTAATTCAAAACCAATCTGAAAGGAAGTTGTGAACATGAGGACACCTGACAATTTATGGAGAATGAACAAGTTCAAAACTTTTGGAAAATACGTATAATAGCATTCATAATATACATGCACCAAAGTAGAAATTTACATTCAAGGGAGTAAACACTAAATTGATATATGGTGGAAAGAGCAGAGGTAAGATGACCTATTTAATTTTACAATGCGAAAAGTACATGAAGTTGGAAAACCATGTCAAAGGAGAGTATCAAAATATAACAAATGCCAGAATAATCAAAAGCATTTAGAACGTGATACATTAACCTTAAAACATGCCATTGACAAGAGAAATAATTATCTTTTGTCGTCAAAGGACTAAATAAATTGACAAATAGAAGTTTACACTTTCCAATTGGTAAACATGTGACTCTTTTACTCTCAAAAAGATAAATCGTAATGCTAAAAGGAAAAAGGAATTCATTCACACCTTGACTTTATCTAATAAGTGGTTTTTATTGGAATAAAATAAAACTCTATTAAAAGCAAAAAAACAAAAGATAAGGAGATTATAATAGAAAAATCAACACTGCATTACAAAGGCAAGCTCTCTTCATAGTATATAACACTCCCATGGACACCAATCTTAGCAAGATTGTCCTCAATACCATTGGCCGACCTTGACATTCAAAATACAAGATGTACAAAGAGAGCATGCCCCGGATTTCTTTGAGTATGTAGAGGCATTCTCCAAGGACACAAATTTATCTCGAGAACCCAACAAATAGAGGTGCTAACTCACACATAAACCACAAAATTGAAAAGATCAAGGGACAATCTTAAGTGTTTTTTTCCTGCACTAAAATGCTCCCCCTCTTTTTTTATCCGTAAAGCAATACATATATGGATAAGAAACGAAATGCTCCTCATTTTAGGATGACCTAGTGGTGTCTTGATATCCTTCTTTCACCTAAGAACAAAATTGGTTCTTCAACAAGACAACACCCGAAGAACCAGCACAAACAACAAACGAACAATAAATCATGCATAGTTACATAATATTTAACTGAATTTAATAAACGAAAAAAATGCTTGCTCGATTATGTCAAACTGGGGTGACCAGCATTCTCACCTTAGCCTCAACTGGTGGTGAAACAGGAAATGTGTTCAGGGATCTTTTGGCATCGTCATCAGATGAACAATCAGAACATAAAAAGCGATCTAATTTCTTTGCTTCTTCAATAGTCATGCCCATACAAGATGGATGAAACCTGCAAGGATAATGGAAAATGTAAGATGCATCATACATTATATAAGCAATATCACTCAGAGTAGAAGATAAAAAAAAGACCCACAAGTACAGAGAGAAAACAATCAGACTGGAGATGCATATAATAAGTAATTTACAATGAAAAAAAAAATCTTATTTCAAATTGGAAAAGCAGAATACCTTACGAAAATATTAGGGAAAGCAGAAGTAATCAAATTGTAAAGAACAACAAAATTTCAGGCACTACAGTATGCAGATTAGTCACATTAGGGATCATCATAATTTTTCAAGATCACGTCCTGAAGCACAAAAATGATGAAATTTATCCACATTTGTTTGATAGTGGTCTACTTGGAATTTTATATTGGTTACAGATTTGAATCTCATGAAGTTAAACTCAAACCTTTCTCACTTCTCAGGCAAACACTTCTTAAGTCTAAAATGCTGTGTAATGATGTACTCGAGCTTTGTCTATCCTGAACCTGCTTCAAAATTGCGTGAAAAATGGTCTGAGACAAGGCTAAATGGAAGATAAGTGTAGAAAAGACTCAATTCAGAGCTCTAAACGATTTCATAACTGTACCCTTTTTCTATACATGATTGTGTTTTTATGTTTTTCAGATAGTATATGTTGATACTGGGCAAGACAAGACTCCGGGATGGTTTCAAATACTGAATCAAAAACAAAATGGATAAGGGTATGGTTGAAAGGATGAAAATTTTCAAGGGATCTATTGTCACATTTCACATGCTTCTACTCATTTCAATTCCAAGGAAGAGAGCAGAAGCTGGTTTGTTTGGATGTGACACATTTAAGGTCCCTAGATTTTTTTTCCCAAGTAAATAAGAAAACATCATCAAGGGGGAGGGCAAAATAATATATTATACTTTCTTAAGGCAACTTGTTTGCAACAAGCCAACAACTATACCGATTCTAAGTGTTTACATACATTAAATGCCCTCCAACTGGCCACGTATCAAGTTTTAATAAAGGCCCCTAGACACGAGGACTTGGTCCATGGAAGAGAGGTGCACACTGCAGATTTACCTAGTAAATTTAGCAGAAGCAGCTTCTTATAATCTGGTGCCAAACTAGGAGAAGCTTAAGGAAGGTGTAACATATGATTCCAAATGTGAAACTGCGCGTGGACAGATAAGAAGTAGATCCCACCCATTTAAAGAAAAAGAAAACAAAACGATGAGATGAACCTCCAGATGTACATGACAACAAACTAATCATATAAAAAATGAAAGAACTCCAACTGTTCAAGGCTTCTGAAGGCTATAGGTAATGAATATGGTTCCCCACACTAAGCATGGCTAAGAAGACCTCCACTGCAGATTTGCTTTAGAATCTATACCTGTAATTCCTTTTGGATGTTTCTTTTCGCCAACGTGGACTGCTTAGATAAAAATAATCCAAGTAAAAGCATCATGGAACAAATTATTGAAAAAATGAAACATAGACCTTACTGCATGCACCATCCCAATTCTTTAGAGACTGTTTTATGTCACTCTTCATGCAACATTTCATATGCTTCACCACTAAATTAAGCTGGAACTTGAGGTGATGATTGCCAGCAAGAAAATGAAAAGTTAACAATAATTATCACTATGGTATATGCAATAAAAGAATCAGAATCCGCAGAACAATGTAGAATCTAGAGCATACTCCGAGGAGTAACATCAATAAATGCAACAAACCTCATAGAAATCCAAATTTAACCATCACTGATTATCCACAACGAGTTTCTATAGAACCACCCCCAAAATGGTTTCCACAGTAAATTTCCAAGTATTAACCTAAAGAAGCAACAGGTTTCTGAATAATTATAAGTTCAGGTAAAACACAAGGGGAACTCATTTAAATTAGCAAATGATGTAAGATTCAAGATGAACCAAATGCTAATATGGTTTTCCATTTAACAATCCAAATATCTAAAGACTAACCAAATGTCCTTAAAAAAATTACAAATGGATCCAAAAAAATAAATATTTTGAATGCTGCATTCAGACCACAAGAAGCAAGAGAAATAAAAGTTTACCAGTCCTTGCATCCCTCGCACTGAACCATGAGGTCGTCCGGGTTATAAGGCATCTCGCATTTGCAATACCTTCAAACCAAAACCTAAAAAAATTCAAACACCAAAAGATAACAGATAGATGAACTTCAACGGAATTAAAACTACAGAACCAAAACTCACACTGCAACACGGTCAGGAGTAAATCCCCCAGTGGAGGCCTTGTACTCGAATCTACAGAAGTAATCTTCGGCTCCAACATTCTCAAGCTTAGTGTAGTTCTTGAATGAGTGAACAATGCACTTTCCCTCAATAGTATGAGCACTCTGCATATCATAGTGATCCGACAAAAACAACTCCTTCGCTCCATGAAACTGCCTTCGTCCTCCGATCGATTCCTCCGGTCGATAGTACCATCTCACCCGAACTTTCACATTGTTCCGATGATCCGCTTCGATCTTCTCCAAACGAGCCACATAAGGCGGCTTATCGGTGTCGGAAGGACGCATCAACACACAATCTCCAGCTGTGAAAACCTCCGAATCACCCAAAACAATCAAGAACTAAACTCATGCAAGCACTCAATCTAACATCTGTATATTTTTTTTGACAAATTAAGAATAATTTTACCTCTGACGACCTTGTTAGTGCCTTTGATGGTGTACGAATCCATGTCCTTCTTCCCTGGCTTCGTCTTCGCCATGAACGCTGAGCTTCTGTGCTGTAGTTCAGAGTAGAGTTTTGAAAAGAGAAGGGGAGCTTGTCGACTATCAATCTGAAGCTATTGCAATGGCGAAATCGAAAACCTCCAAGCGCTGATTGAGATTCTTCTCTAGCTTCTGATCTTCTTCGGCGATTGAGGTAGCAATGGTAGATTGAAACTCTACATTTGGGGGGAAACAGAAACCCTAGCTCCTCAAAGAGGGAGGGAGAGTGAAGAGATGTCCTATTTCCGACGATGGCTTATGTTCGCATGAACAGCGCCTGACCACATCATCCATCCGTCCATGTATGCGCATCCATGGTTATTATCACCGTATCGGTTGCTAGTTTCTACACATGGCTACATAATAATATGAGATGATCAGATGTATCTGCATATCCATTGTTGTTATGTGTTTGGATTTTTCTCAGCGTTGATCATGGTCAAACGATAAATAGACCCTCAACGAGTCAGACAATGAGTGATGATGGATTCGGCGTTTAAATTCATGTGTTTCTCATGTTATTTACTTTTTTTAAAATAAAAATTTGCATCTGAATCTTATAAATTACTACTAATGAAATCCGGGAACGGGGAGGCCCAAGCCCACACATACCAACTAGAAATAATACAAGTCCTTCAATTTTTTTTTTAATTAATTCTGATCTACCTAAATTTTAAATAATAAACAAAACGTTAATGTGTGTGGAGAGCTCCTCGTAGTGTTTAACTTATTGGATAAAATATTTGACAGATACCTACAGTTCTTAAAAAAAACTAGATATTAATGTGAGAAGACATGGATTCAAATACAATGTCTATTTTCTATTATTTTTATTTTTAAAACATGCACTTATTATTATTATTTTTAAATATATTAATTTATTTATTATTGTGGGTTTTAACATTCACATGAAAACATGAGTCTGATAAGAAAATGGATAGATTTTGGGTATCATTCGCCTAGGTTTGTTCTACAAAAACTTTTTTTAAGTATCAATTCAATAAGAAACGTTTTAGGTTCATAAAAATGTTTCTCAATGCAACCCGGTTTTTTTCTTTTTTTGATACTTGTGCAACCTAGTTAAATGATTTACAAAAATGGCAATTTCAAGTCTATAAAAATGTTTCTCATTAAGATGCAACAAGTGCAAATGATTCTAAATCTTGAAGGAATGCTGAAATTCTGTAACAAGTAAAAAATATATTATTTCTCTTTATTGAGTGATATTAGTATTGGGTACTCAGATCAATTAACCTATTTTTATTGATGACGTATATATGATCTATGATATTGAGCAGCAACATTTTCATGGTATTCAGATTTTAGTTTCTTTTTTTCATTCAAACTGGAGAAGGGATTTGTTCCTTGAAAGTCTTTCCAAAAATTCATCTAATGAGTCATGAGACAATTCAAGTTCCCATTGAATCGAGCTCATGGATTTAGATAAAATGATCGATTTGGGGTAAAAAAAGGATTTTTATCTTATCTTGTATATGGACTTTTAACAGGGTAGTTTTTTGTTTTCTGGTATAAGTTTAATGTGGATAAAAGAATCTTCCCACTTTTTCCCTCCTTTAATCTAAAAGTCAAGGGGGTCATTAGTGGCCGGGACTTTTGAAGCTTTTTGTTTGTAATAACCTTACAGGTAATTGTCTCTAATTGAAATCGAATGCCTTTATTTTCTAATAGTAGGGTCTCATCCATACAAGGGCTTTCAAATCAAAGTTGACGGTCACACAACACACCTTTTCAATCTCTTTCTCTTGAGTTTTATTATATTGGTTATATTAAGTGAACTCACTGCATGCAATGAGAAAAGAGAGGAAGTAATGACTCAGATGAGTTCATGGAAACCCTTAATTTCTTTCCCTCCAAGAGATTAGTTCCAGGTAACTTAAGAGTCTAAGACTAACTCTAATATATGATAAAATAAATGAGATTATTTGGCACATAATTAAACTAACACTGACATTAGTGGGAATGAGTGATCCGTCAAGATTTAAATCAATATTGTTAATAAAATGACCAAATTAACTCTCATACTTTGATTATTTTCTCTTTTCAATATGTCATTGGGTTTAATTGATATATAAATTAATAATTAATTAATTATATACAAATTAAATTTATAATTAGATATTTTTTATGCTTATAAAGTCAAAATTAAGATACTTGAAAACTGGAAGAAAATTTTTAAAAATAATTAGTTTGTAAAATGATCAGACTAATCCCACTAACAATTTACAAAAAGAAAATAATCAAAGTATTGAGATAATTTGATCATTTTACCATTGGTACTAGGTTAAATCTTAACGAAAGTATTCAACGAGGATATATGTAAAATTTTGCACAAACCATTAGTTACTATGCAAAATAGAAACCTAAAACAAGGGATATGCAAAAGTGGTAAACCCAACAGCTAATATGCAAAACCCTATAAGCAAAATGTGACAGCAAACTATATGGCCCAAGACTATGAGAGTGTGAAAGAAAGACAGAAATGACAGGACATGACAATAAAATTGAAATTGAAGGCACATGTTTTTGGGAGATAAAAACAAAGAACTACAGCAAAATAAAACGAAGCTCGGGACAAGCTCTCTCCATTAGTCTCATCCCAAGCTACCTACTTTTATTAGGTACATAATAAATTCAAAGACATTTTTTCAACAATTCTCTGGCCTACCTAGCTCAATTTAGCTAGGATAGTCCGCCAATTTGTTTCATTCTATGTAAATGTGGTTGTTAGGGACGTCTTTGTCAAAAGATGTTATACCACCTTCAGCCTTGAAAGGGGCTTGTTGATTGATGTGTATCAATTTATAGCACATTCAAAAGACTCGGGATCTTCTCTGGTTGGTGTTGGCAAAGAGACCACTAACATCTAATATGGGAAGACGCCACACACTCCCTTGACACTAATCAAGCATTGATTTATGTGTAAAGACTTGGGAAGCGTTCAAAAGTGGTGTGTAGCGTCTTCCCATTGGTTTTGGTGGTCATCTCACCACCACCAACACCAACTGGAGAAGATCCTAAGTCCATTCAAATTATGTGTCTTTGCCAACCCCAAATATAATTAAGATAAGACTTTTACAAAGATAAAGAATAATGACAGTATGGAGTATGTAGACTCTTGTTATCAAGCATGAGTGCAAAGTGTGTGATAATAGAGACAGATTTTTCTTGCCCCACACCTTCCTCTAAAGCCTTTCCCCACTTGGAGAGTGCTAACCCCACTCTCCTTCTATTGCACTCTTCTTCTATTTTTCAATTAGATGACAAATATTATGTCAAGTCCTTATGGCCCCACCAAATTGTCCTTTTAAATAGAAAGAAGGTAGTGTAATAGAAGAAAATATATAGGACTAGCAAGAGTGGAAAGGAGGCGAATGAATTAGTACTCTCATTAGCATTGCTTATTTATCCACTTAACCTAAGTGTTGGGACACAACATGCTCTCCTTTCTTTTAAACTCATTTTCTTTAAGAGAATGATGTGTGTTATTATATACTAAGATAAAACATGTGTTTCAAACTAACACATGTCATTCCCAGAAAAAAAAAGCAAGTTTATTTTAAAAAAAAAAAGTAAATCTAACATTACCCATATATATAATAACATTCCCCATATATAGGATAGCATTCCCATATATATGTGTGTATATATATATATATATATAGAGAGAGAGAGAGAGAGAGGATAGCATTCCTATATATATATATGGGTAATGCTAGCTTTACTTTCTTTTAAACTTGCTTTCTTCAAGAGGATGCGTGTGCTAGTACAAAACACGTGTATTTCTCTTAGTATATATATATATATATATATATAAAGAAAGTTTTTTTTAAAAAAAGTAAAGCTAACATTACCCTTTTATATAATAACATTCCTCATATATAGGATATCATTCCCATATATATATATATAGAGAGAGAGAGAGAGAAAGGATAGCATTCCTATATATATATATGGGTAATGCTAGCTTTACTTTCTTTTAAACTTGCTTTCTTCAAGAGGATGCATGTGCTAGTACAAAACACGTGTATTTTTCCTAGTGTATATATATATATGTGTGTGTGTGTGTGTGTGGCAAGGGATCCATAGACATATGAAAAAGAACATATAAGTTCACATGTACTTACAATCGATGGATCTCCGGATCTAATGGCCATAATCACGCACTCTTTTATATGTATAAGGACATTTAAGGAAATTTAATATTTTTTAAAGTTATCTCTCTCTCTCTCTCTCTCTCTCTCTCTCTCTCTCTCTCTCTCTCTCTCTATAGTGGGCGTTTATCTCGTTCAACAATGATTTAGGCGAATTCCGGTAGATTTCCACTCAGCACAGCTGCAAAAATAGATTCCGACGGATTTCAGGTTTCTTCTCCGACGAATTTCAGCCAACACAGGGCTTTTTTTTTTTTGTCTTTCCCAATAATTTCTTCTCTTCTAACAGACACTAGGAGAGGGAAGCTAACCAGACCTCAAACATGGCAAGAAGGGACGCTCACCATCTACAAACATTTCTTCTCCTCTCTGCAATATTCTTCACAAGAACATGGGCGCTCAACTCTAATTCTTCCACATCTCTAGATGCCTATTTGTCTTCCATAAAATCTATTTTCAAATGCACACCATACCTAAAAGCTTGTGTTGATTCATTGAAGCTCTCTATCTCAATAAGCATCAATCCTAACATCATAGCCTATGTTCTTCAATCTCTACAAACTGTAATGTCAAGACCTAAAATACCCCTTAGGAGTTAGGATACTTTGGCTCATGACTTGTCCTATCAAATCAAACAATCCTGTGATAGAATACAAGGCATACTACAGCGGAAGCTAAAACTTTATACAATAAACAGTATTCCAATAGTTTATTTACAATAAAACCAAAAGTAAGAGTGGACATGTCTACTCATCAAAAAGTATATACATTCTTTTTTTATCTAACACTCATAAATAAGCCTTGTAAGGTCATTTGTCCAAATCTCTAGCCTCCACCTGAAGCTCCACAGTAGACTCCTCCTCACCATAGTCTTCCTCAACCCATAGATCGGGAGCACATATGTCGAATCTAGCACTTGCCGACATCAAATATACGGTTGAGTATTGAAACACTCAGTGTGTACAAACCAATAGCTAACAATGTGATAATATACATCTCATGACTTACATGTAAAATAAAACAATTCACTCATATTCATGCATGAATTTAAATACAAAACCATTTTTAAAATCACATGTGTATGCTTATTTAATCTTACTTTAAACTTACTTTTAGTGTTTTTAAAACATGTTTGTCATTCACAAAACATGGTTCTTGTTTTGTACTTGTCTTGTGAAAATTAGGCATGTCTTATTCTTGTTTTTGTCATGCATGAATCATGTTTGCTTGAATACTTGCTTGTGAGTCAGATGTTAGTGTCTTGAAACGACTTGAAATCGGGTATGTGAATACCCTTCACCGAATTGATACAAATAGGTTACCAACATCATTGACCAACCCTTACATTTGACATTATCAATGTTTTTTATTCTTGAAGCCTAGAACTAAGATCTTAGACATGATCTTTGAAGCCTCTTAGACTTGTCTTGCATAAATTCATTTTTTTAATTTCCTTTGTATAGCATGAAAAACCTGTGAATAACTATAATTTTCGTGAATAACTATAATTTACAGAAATCTTATTCATGCAATGCATGCATGAGTATAAATTAACAAAATCTCAATCATGTAATACATACATGTGCATAATCATGTATCTGTAAAGCTTTAAACATGAAAACATGCTTATGGAATTCAATTATAGTAAAATCTTAACAAAAAATCTGGTTAATTAACATAATATAGAACAATACAGAACAATTGATACAATTCAAACTCCAATTCATGTTTAATAATAACAAAGCTAGCTAGTCAGATGTACCTACCTGTTAAAAGATAAATTGATGTTGGGAAAAACACTTCAGAATTCAAAATTCAAGCTTCAGATATAAGAAAGAAGCTTGAGGAAGCTTTGGAAACCAGAATTGAGCTCCCTTTTGATTCTCATGAAAATCCCCTTTTAAAAACCTTAACTTTTCTTTTCACAATCTCTCTCAAGAATGAAACTCAGGGTTCGGTAAACCCTAAGAACTGAAAACCCTCTCCTATTTATAGTCTAAGAGGTTCCAAAAGAAATCCAGAAAGTCGGTTACTTAATTTAAGTCATCTGGTGAATTTCTGGGCACGCACTCGTCGACGAGTCCATGCATTCATCAACGAATGTAACTTTAAAACAATTTGTTAAAATTAGTTACAAAGAGTCGTCGACGAGTTCATAACACTCGTCGACGAGTTCTTGACCTCCAATTTCATTTGTCGACGAGTCCCTGTTCTGTTTTTCTTATTTTTACACTTGAATGTTTTCACCCCTTTCTTTCTTAACACATTTAAACAAAAAAAATAAGGTTCCTTAGAACCCTTAACGATATACTATAATACATAATTCACAACACAACCTTTTTATCATCGAAACGAAGACCAAGTCACATAGAAGACCTTGGCTTGAACATACAAAGTGAACTGACACTATTCACAAGATTGCAAACATGGATCTAGGTCTCTACATGTAATGTCCCAAGCTAGAAAGATCATGGATCTCTTTTTCAAGGTATGAAATTCCTACATAGTTGAAAATCCTAATAACAATTAATAGAATACTTATATATGCTAGATCGACAAGGGGTGTAGGAGGAAAATGTGGAAATTCTAACCTATAAGACTAATATTGTGATGTTGGGAGATGGGAGAAATGTCACCGTGATTACAGGTAACAGAAGCATGGCTGATGGTTGAAATACTTTTCAGATCTGCAACTGTTGGTGAGTTAAAATTCTCCCAAAATTTCTCTTTTTTTTTTTCTTCTTCTTCTTCTTCCTCCTAATACTTTATCTCTGCACAGCTGTACTATGTGAATCATAAGAACAGAGGAAAGTTAAGTTTGCGAATCTGTTTATTTCTTCAACTTCTTCACAAGTTGGAAAATGACACTGCATCTAAAATTAGTGAGGAAACATATATAATGTTGTGTTTTGAGTCATCTTACAGAGTGGTGCCCAATCTGCGCATGGGACCATTAATCTAATCTACTGATTGATTTTGCATGTGCTCAGCGATCACATGATCCTAACGACCTGATCATTCCCTTTGCTATCTTGGGCAAAAAAAATTCATTATAGGATGTTCTGAGATTATCACATAAACTAGTGGTGGGCATCACCATATCCACTTGACAAAGAAAACCCCAAACCCAAAATCAACAGGAAAGACAAAAAAAAAAAAACTTGTGTTGGCTGAAATTCGTCGTAGAAGAAACCTGAAATCTGCCGAAATTTGCCTAAATCACTATTGAACGAGAGAAACGCCCATTAGAGAGAGAGAGAGAGAGAGAGAGAGAGAATGTCGGAGTGGAGAGAGAAAATGTGTTCTTCTCTCTTTAGGAAACTAAAGATAGAGACAATTTTTTAAAAGTACTAAATTTTCTTTAATGCCCTTATTCATATAAAAGGGTGCGTGATTGTGACCGTTAGATCAAAAGATCCATCGATTGTAAGCATATGTGAACTTATATGTTCTTTTTCATATGTCTACGGATCCCTTCCCTATATATATATAATAGAAATTCTAAAATCTATATGGAGGAAAGTTGATGGCATTCTTATAAATATCAAGAGAATACCGGATATTTGTATAAAATTATTTTTTATAAATTTTACAAAGATGCCACTCATGCTATTCTTAATTACACAATTACCTTTCTAAATTACTTTCATGAAGTTTATAGCATTAATGTGAATGCGTGAACTTGCACGTGAACGTTATCAACCTCACCAAAGTATGCAAGTGCTAGCACCTATGGCCAAGTGTCACGGTCAACTTTTCGATTTTGCGAAACAACTGTGCGGCGCCTTGATCATCCCATGATCGAGGCCATCCTTACTCTATCAATACTCCAAACTGACCAAACATCTCATGCTACGATGCTACGACAAGGTACAACCCGTTATCGAGTCTCATCCGTTAAGTTATCCTCAATTGGCCCACGCGTTACTTCATCGTGTTGCGCTCGACACTCGTCTAACACATATAGGTTACCACATCATTGAGGTCCTGTCTCACGCATCTTGCATGCCAAGAAGGTTTCCCGATCTAGCCGAACATCCAACACGGCCCGATACTCTTGAACATGACTATCGGTCATCCCCATGCATCATTGATGGCTTAGGAGCATCACTGCCCCATTCCCCGAGTATTAAGGGTATAATGACCACAATGCGATTCTCAATCCATGACTGAGTATCCCAACCATACTTTGCATCACTCCTAGACGACCATGGTGCATAATGCACACTTAAGGCCGAACTAGGTTGGAACCTCTTGCCAGGAAGCTCCGCACAGTGCTATGATGTCCATCTCTTTTGCACTGTATTTGGATGCTCCAACAACCATCCAAGGAAACTCTAAGACCCCCTTTAGGATCACCCGCCCCCAACTCCTTTGGGTTTGCTCATTAGTTGGGCCCAAATGTGCCACAAGGGAAGGTAGAGCTACGCCCTTCTCCTCAAGGTGGATGCTAAACTTTTATCCCATTTACAGAAGGAAACATCTTATATGTTGGTGGAGTGATACTGACCTTTTTCGAAGCAATACATTAAATCTCCATAAACCGTCTGTACCATTGAACTCGTAACAACTTTCTCTTTGAATGAAGGTACTATCGGTCAATATGTCATATAGGCCTCACAACACTCATCCACATGTGTCCGATCAAACGCCAAGATCAAGCTACACCCCATAAATCTTCATGCGCACTTCACCCAAACCACAGTACCTTATACACGGCAACATCAAGAAACTTTTGTGTCCCTTCACTATGGTACCCCAATACCAAGGCACCAACCTTGCACCATGCTACGCTATTGCTTACATAGTGCATCGCCTATCTCTTAGGCACGGCATTGGCATAGCTTACCCATGCTCGGTCCATCCCAACCCATTACTATGGTCATGGCACTACTTAACCACTTTGACCGTGACACTCTCCCCCACTTGATTAGGTCGATATCCTTGTCAACTCTCACCAAGTATTCATCTGCTCCACAACACAGCTTACACACCTTCTCCTTTCTCAGATCAGAACTCACTTCTGATGGCCTAACACATCAATTACTACCTCAAACTTCACATTCTCACGAATTTTCTTTAAAACATTCACCACACTTCGCCCAATTTCACATTGACCTTGGTCTCAGAGTCTTTGTACACTGCCTTTATCTCCATCATTTTTGTCTTCAACATGTTTTTCGAACTTCTGAGAGGGATAATCTGCCTCGAATTTCTATAAGTACACATCTTCATGCGCATTTTGGTCCTCCCAGGACCATCACTTGGTTGTTTCAAGCATTACACTGATTGTCACCATGAACTTTGATTTTCAGTCTCACAATCCTGATATTCAGTTTCACTATGCATTCAGTTGTCATTCACTTCACTCTTGAAGCTTCATCCGTTGCAGTTCACTCCACCGAACTAAATTCATCATTCATCTTGAACATGAAATACGTCACACATGATGAGGCTCATAAGCCAACCGCATCTCAAACGGTACTTCCTCTGTGATCTGTTTCCTTAGTTTACACATGCGAGCATTGGCATGTTGTCCCACTTCAACACTAAAGTCTTCCCACAGTAGCACCAACATCCACATCCTTTACCCAAAATCACAAAGCCACATCAAACATCTTCTGATGCCATACAGCAAGCAACCCCATACATTACTCGAAACCGCAATAGGGTCCACTATGTCAAATCTCTGTGAAACTCTCCCTTGGTGCATTAACCCATTAACACACTAGTCTTGTTTCTTCAATCCATTTGTGCAAAATCATTTTGCACGTATTCCTTGGTTGTGTACCAATTCATTGGCACACTTCTTCTTGTGATCCTCAACTCTGTCACTTGTATTGAACTCGATCCGTTGAGCTTAACTTTTTGTAGCCAACAACCTATGAAGTTGTCTGAAGCCACTACATCATTTCAACCTTTAACACATTCCCTCACTCTTGAGGGCTTCCCTCATATTTCTGATATTTGCCCGAGTACTCCCCCACTCAAGCTTGCATTCTTGTTGTGCCTCTCTAGTATCTCAACTTCTTGAGTACCCTGAGATAACACTCATCAACTCCATTGCATCTTCATACAACTGAGCTTCCTGGCTTGACTTACTCAAGTCTTTGGCACCTTGCCAATATAGTTGTGTTTCTCTTGTACCTCAACATCCTGTGTCTTTAACTGAGAAAACACTCCACCTGACTTTTGCACTATTGTGTTATTTCTCTATGTGCAGTCTAGATACTTCAATTCCTAGAGTCTTCATCTTGAACTAACATTGTACTCTTAAAGTCCAAATATTGTCTTCACCTTGAGTATACATTTGATCTTGAATATTCATATTCTTATTCCATTTACTACTATCCACTAGTAGCTTTGCTCTAACACACATTGTATTAGAGACCAACACATATATTGTTGTCAAACTTCATCTCGATCCTGGACAAGTCTCTCCACAACCATCCCACTCCCTAGAAGCCAACAAACTCTATAGCCAATAGCACTCCCACTACTTGGAACCACAGGAGAAGCACCTTTTGCATTCAAATTAATCACCTATTACAAACTGTAGCTTCAAGCTCTCACGAGCAACCATGCTACCAACTGTCACAGTCAACTTTTTGATTTTGCGGAACAACCGTGCGGCACCTCGATCATCCCATGATCTCGACCAGCCTTACTCTATCCATACTCCAAATAGACCAACCATCTCGTGCTACGATGCTACGACAAGGTACAACCCGTTACTGAGTCCCATCAGCTAAGGTACATTCACTTGCCCCATGCGTTACTTCATCATGTCGTGCCTGACACTCGTCCAACACATATAGGTTACAGCGTCATCGAAGTCTTGCCTTACGCATCTTGCATGCCATGCTGGTACCCCGATCTAGCCGAACATCCAACACGGCCCGATACGCAAACAAGACTATCGATCATCCCTATGCATCACTAATGGCTTATGAGCATCACTATCCCGTTCCTCGAGCAATGAGGGTATGACATCCACAATGCAATCCTCGGTCCATGACCAAGTATCCCAATCATACTTCGGATCACTCCTAGACGACCATGGTGCATAATGCTCGCTTAAGGCCAAACTAGGTTGGAACCTATTGCTAGGAGGCTCCGCATAGTGCTAGGATATCCATCTCATTTACTCCATCCTTGGATGCTCCAACAACAATCCAAGGAAACTCCAAGACCCCCTTTAGGATCCTAGAGTTCACCCCCAACTCCTTTGGGGTTGCTCATTAGGTGGCCCCAAATATGTCACAAGTGAAGGTAGAGCTACACCCTTCTCCTCAAGGTGGATGCTAAACATTTAGTTCATTTCCAGAAAGAAACATCTTATGTGTTGGTGGAGTGATACTGACCTTTTTTGAAGCAATACATTGAATCTCCACAAACCGTCTGTACCATTGAACTTGTATCAACTTTCTTTTTGAATGAAGGTACTATCGATCATACTTCCAACATGTCATGTGGGCCCACAACACTCGCCCACATGTGTCCGATCAAACGTCAAGCTCAAGCAATACTCCACAAATCTTCATGTGCACTTCACCCAAACCACAGTACCTCGTACACAACATCAAGACATATTTGTGTCCCTTCACTATGGTACCCCAACACCAAGGCATCAACCTTACACCACACTACACTATCACTTGCATAGTGCATTGCCTATCTCCTAGGCACGACATTGGCCTAGCTTGCCCATGCTCGGGCCATCCCAACCGCCCATTATCACAGTCATGGCACTACTTAACCACTTTGACCGTGACACAAGGGCGGAGCTAAGAATTTTTCTTTGGGAGGTCAAAGTATATGTGTCAAGAAAATTAATGGATTTTGTGGAAAATGATCAGGTGTGCACGAAATATTATGGGACTTCGGGGTTCAGAGGTGTAGCCATAAAACTTTTGATTAATGGGTCTATTGTGGTAAAAAAAAAATCATTAATGTTGCACTCCAATTAAAGTCCAGTACACACAAAAAAAAACCAAAAAACAAGGGCCCTCCATTTCAAGAGAGCTATTATAAAAATAAAATTAAGAGTAATTTACATTGACCTCCCCTGAGGTTTGGTAAAATTGCATAAATTTCTCCTCTTATTTCTAAAATTACACTAACCTTCCTTGAGGTTTGGCAAAATTGTAGAAAACTCCCATCTTGTTTTCGAAATTACATTGCCCTCTTCTTTACTTCAGTTGTCGGTAACAAATTTGCCTTCCTTTAATATGTTGTTATCTACATGGATGAATTTTGATGATGTCATTGTTTAAACATTTTAAAATACTCAAATTACCCTTTTTGAAGTCAGTTAACTTCGTTAAATGAATGAGGTACAATTGTAAAAAGTACATCTTTTGTTAACAACGTCAATTTGGAGAATCTAGTATAAGAGGACAGTGTAATTTCATAAACTAGAGGGATGGTTTCAGTAATTTCACCAAATCTCATGTGAGGTCAGTTTAATTTACCTTAAAATTAACTATATTTTTTTATTTTTATATTGTACATATAAAAAAGTTACAGGGTTGTCACTACAATAGAGAAAATTTTGAAATTATTATTAATTTTTAAAAATACACCTATTATATGAAAAAAAAATTCAAAATTTTGTTGTGTTCCGGGGTGGGGTGGGTTGGGGGGCATGGCCTCCCCTCTCCTCCCTTGCCTATGGCTTAGCCCACATGAAGGAGAATAATCAAACAATATTCATCAAATTACTTTACCCATTCCTCTTAATGCCGGGATTGGGATTAGCATTTCCCACCATAAGAGCATCTCGAACCCAATTTCTTAAATTTCTCTACTTTTACTCTACGGTGGAGAGTTTTCTTAAAATAATGGGCCACTTTTTCTCCCTGCAACTCGAACCCCACTCTTTACTTCTTCTCTACTTCTATTTAATTACTCCTTTTTTATTTTTTTTTATTTTAACATTATTGCAACCTTTGAGAGTTCAATTGCACTCCAACCTCACTTTTTTTATTTCTTTTCTAATAACTAATATTATATTGTTAAATCTCAAGGGTTAGTGAATCTTAACCATAGTTAGTAAAAATTAAAAGAGACACGTGTTGGCCTGTGGGTGCGATTGAACTCTCCCTTATTAGTTCAATCGCAATTGACTGTGGTTCCCAACCTTACTTCATATTCAAATGATTTGACAAAACTTTTAGAAAAAAATAATATAATAATAGTAAGGAGGTGCATTTGGCTCCCTAAAATCAAATCTCCAACCCTAAAGTAGAGAGGGCATATGGGGAGTGCGTTAGAGTGCTTAAAATAGGGTATCTCTCTACTCAAGAGAAGATAGCTCCTCTTGAGGAAAAAATTTAGTATTGTTTTTCGTGGCAGAATTATAGATCACCACGTTTCTCTGTAAAACCTTATTTCATAGACACGTATACTACATCTTCTCCTTTGCGTTTTCTTCTTCGATCAAGGTTTCACAACTTTGCTTGTCTCATCGTTCCTTTCACATCTCGAACACAGCGATCATTCCAATCCAATATGGTTAGTCATCTTGTTCTCCTCCTCACTTCACGCCCAACACTCATCATCAAGCACCTACTGTTACCGCTAACATCTCTTCACAATACCATCAAGGTAATAACTCTTTTTTTTTCTTTATTTGATTGTTGATTAATAGCTGGTACTATCATGTTGAGTGTTACAGTCACCCCTACTGAAGGGGTAGAGCAGTGGTTCCCAGGTTGTGGGCTCTGGTCGCACCATTGGGGATCAGTCCTAACCCAAAGGGTTGGGGACACTTCGAGTTACCAAAAAAAACGTTTATTAAAATCTTTTGAAAGTAAAATATATTATGAAAAATAAATAACTTTTGCAAGAATTTATATATATATATATATATATATATATATTTGCAATTTTGAATGCCATTTTTCTTTAAAATTCTTCACCCAAATTTTTTTTATCCCTACACATATATTTCAAAATGACAAAATACTATTCTTTAAATATATTTTGAGCAAAACAACAAAAAGTCTTTTTCACATGTAATTTTTTTTTAAAATAAACTCTTTACATTTATTTATTTTCCGAGATAACATATACTATTTCATTTACATATATTTTGTAAAATAGTAAAATGCATCTCTTCGCATGTATTCTAAAGAACTGTTTACCTATAGAATATACAAAATATCATTTTACATATTTTTATTCAAATGACAAATTATTACCAGGGGGGGGGGGGGGTTTTGAAAAATCTTCCTTTACTAGTACTATATAATGGGGCTCACACATTTTTTAAGTTTTATGTTTTATTTACATAATGCCCCCCAAATTTTCAATCTTAATTTTATAGGATAAAACCTCTGAGACCCCCCTTAGGTCGAGCACCCAGACCGTGCTCTAAGAGCACGGGATTTCAAGGGGGGCCTATTATGTGAAATGGCCTACCAGAAATTCCGTGCTTGCCCCCTCAAAAGTTTTGAAATTTCTTCATTTTCTAGTACTATATAGTGTGGCCCATTCAATTTTTAAGTTTTATTTACACAGCGACCCCTCCAAATTTTCAATCTTAATTTTATAATGGTCCCTCTAAACTTTTAATCTTATTTTTATAAAAGTCCCTTTAAATTTTTAACCTTATTTTTATAGTGCCCCAATTGTTGTGAATCTCACATTTTACTCTTTTGTTTTTTTTTATAGTGATCTCACCTTTTAATCAGTGGGTAGAAGAACTGAAATCCTGTTACATAGAGAAATAGGATCACAACTAATTGCAATTCAACTCATGGAGAGTTCAATCGCACCCACATCCACTTCCACTCCCACATGCCAACACATGTCTCTTTTAACTCATAGTAACTATGGTTTAGATTTATTAACCCTTGGGATTCAATAATATAACTTTAGTTTTTAAAAAGAAATATTAAAAAAATATTAACTCTAGGATTTAAAAAAAAATATTAGCTGAGTTAAAATTCTTAACCCGAGTTAAAAATTTTAATATTTTTTTCTAATATATTATTGAATCCTAAGGGTTAGTAAATCTTAAACACTATTAATTGAGGTTTTAATGGACAAGTGTAGGCTCTATCCAAAAAAAATTATAAATATTTTATATGTATAATATAAAATTTTAAAAATATTGTTAATATTTTATTTATAAAATGACTATCCAAAAAAAAAAAATTATCGGGGCTATGCCCCCGAACCCCTACCCCCTAATATTCCGTGGCAATTATTTTTTTTAATTCATGTTCATCCCCCCCCCCCTACCTAGCTCCACCCCTGATTATTACTCTTACATTTATTTTCAGTGTTCATTTACTCTAAATATAAGCAGGGCCGGCCCATCCATTAGGCCATTAAAGCCTTTGCTTTAGGCCCCATTAAAAAATTAATATTAAGAAAGCCCCATTTAGAATATTAAAAAAAAACCCCCATTTAGAATATTAAAAAGACCGCATTTATAGTTAATTTTTTTAATATATTAAATTTGTTTAGAAAAAAGCCTTATTTAGAATTTTTGCTAAAGCCTCCAAATGGCTTGGGCCGGCCCTAAATATAAGTAACATAATGAAATTTCTGACCTTATCTTCAATAATGCAACCAAGCACTAAAACAATAAGTAAAAGATTTATTTTTTATCATAAAAACTTTTACACTGTACGTGCAAAACAATCAGAGCCTTTTCTGTTTTTGGACACACTTACCACTCTTGGGAGAATTGGAAAGCAAATCGTATCGTTGGTGTTCTTCCCTGGTTCTTCCTTGGGCCACTAGTGTTGGAAGGCCACGGTCAATTGAGTGTTGGAAGGCATATCAATTCAGTTGTACAGGTTTAACAGTTGTAACCACCTTTTGGAGAGATCTTTGGCCTTCAAAAGCCATGGCCACAAGGAAGAACCTACCAAAGAACACAGACAAATATGGTTCCGGAGAATTGAGTGGTTGGTGTCCACCAACCTGAATCTCGTGCTCCTAATGCGAACTGGGATCTATCCATATCAATTGTAATTGTAATATTATCTGCCGATCAATATAGTGGTCTAGGAGAGCTTGGAAGAACTCATTGAGTAGTGAGTCCCATGCCTTTTTGAGATTAACATCATATTAATCATATTTAATGTGAACTACTAGATATGACTCTTTTAAGAGATGGAATCACAGCCAATCATGATTGAACTCGGGGAGAGTTCAATTGTACCCACATGTCAACATGTGTCTTTTTTAATCCTTATTAACCATAGTTAAGATTTACTAACTTTTAAGGTTCAACCATCGGTTTTTAGATTTTTGCTTTAAATGATAAACCTAAGGTTAAAATTTCTTAATTCTAGGGTTAAGTTATTTTTCTTCTAAAAATCAAGTTAGATTGTTGAACCATAAGGGTTAGTGAATTTTAACCACGGTTAATAGAGATTAAAATAGACACATGTTGATCTGTATGTGCAATTGATGTGAATCGATCTCAAATTGTAAATACTACAAGAAATTGGCTACAATTTATTGTCCTTGTCTGGTTGACGAAAATGAGAGAGTGCATAAGAAAGAAAGTGTGGCTGACACTCTCCTTTAATTTATGGGAAATGTTTAACTTACTGCCGCATTAGATTATGTAGTGTAATGAGCAATCCTCTTTGGTCCATACCTCCCTTTTTACCACACATCTAGTTAACATTCACTCATTCTTAAGGTTAAGCAAACTAACCTTAGTTTTAAAAAGAAAAAAAGCTAAAATATTAACTTTAATTTTTTTAAGCTTAACCATAGCTAAAGAAGTGTTAAAAGAGACACATGGCCATGAAATTAAACTGTATAGTCTAATGCGTGGTATGCTATTCTCTACCCTTAACTTATTATTATTATTATTATTATTATTATTATTTGAAAAGGCCACTTAGTGGGGGAGGGGGGTTGGTCAGACCCTACCAGTTTAATAACAAATTTTTTTTCTAGGAAGTGTTATAAGAATCTTTCTTTAATACAATCACAGCATTAATATCTCCGATATTCATCTTTATCAACCCCAAAGGGGTTGACCAATGGTTCTTGGGCCTTTCCCCAAATAGGTAGTCCTCGGTTCCATTTCTCACTCCCCCTTGGGGGCAGCCCAGCACGGGCTTACCCGGACTTACCTGGTGTGGCAAGTTGCGGGCTCACGTCACACCCTTGGGGATTAGTCCTGACCCAAAGGGTTTGGGACACCTCGAGTTCCAAAAAAAAGATTCATCTTTATCAGAAGTTGTTGGGTCATTGTTGATCATCTTTATCACCACTCACACCACAAGGTGCATATCTGTTGGCGGGATCTCAACTCAGTGAGTCAGCCAAGTAGGACTGTGCTCGAGCGTCATTTGGTGGGAAATTTCCACTTTGAGGTCTTTAGATTGGACCATGCACCGAGTTTTGATTTCCAAGTTTTTGATCAATGTGGTTGGGTTGAATGCTCAGAGATACAGCCAAAGAAAAGAAGACGATGACCATAACCATGACCATGGAATGGAGAGAGCGAGGTCCACAGCAGAAGAGTTCAGTAGAGTGGCAAAGGAGAAAGCAGAGTCAGTGAGGCAGACCGCTAAAGAAGCCTGGGAAGGTGTAAAGGAGACCGCAGCGGGTGAATCTGATCCTCATTCGGCCGAGCAGAAGTACAAGGAGACCATAGAAAAGGGAAACTACGACAACATGGGCGATGATTAACAGCTTAAGATGGTTTTAGGGAGGGCAATGCAATCTTACTTCTCGAGTCCGTTTTGTGTCTTGTGCAAACAAAACAAAAAAAACCTATGTTAGTGAAGGTAGAAATTATGTAAGGTTGAATTTGTCTTGCTAGGAGTGTTCTTAAGTATCCCCTTTGGGGCAGATGAACTCTTAATCTATTCTTAGGAAAATGGAAAACGGACCACAGGGTCATCTTCCAAATTGACCACCAAATTATAAATTAACACGTTGCAGTAAAATTGTTATTTTATTTTAAATTCATTTCTCTTTCTTAGTGTGTTGTCATTTAATTGGTGTGGTCAGCATGGAAGAGGACCTTGCATGGAAGAAGACCTTGCAGTCCTCTAATTAGAACTCCTATTCTTACTTATCTATATAAATGATCACACTTACTAAACAAAAATCTTCATTCTGAATAAATAAACCCTTAGGGTGTAGCCCAATGGCCGAAGGACGAACCTTAAACCCAGAGGTCTCGAGATTGATTCCTAGGCTCCCCTCAATATCGGTTGTAGGTGGTGGGGGTGTTAGTTATGCGGCATGTGGGACTAGTCCACCTTTATCCACACAAAAAAAAAAATCCTATAAAGCTTGAAAACCAAAGTGAGGTACCACGGTCGCATAGCCAACTCTTTTAAGTTGTGATTATAGCATATAGAAGATTTCATCATCGCTTACCAAGGGGTGCTCCTTTTCTCCTGTCCCTCGAAAGCTCGCAGGGAACTTGAGAGAATTTGAAATCTCCTCAAATGTATTCCCCAATCTTAATCCTTTAATTCAAGTAATTAAGGGTTAAGATTAGATTTAGCTTAGCTTATTTTGTATTTTAAAAAGTTATATCAACTCTAATTTTGACCCTTAATTATTTGATTTAAAGGATTAAAATTTTCTAATCCTGACCCTTAATTATTTAATTTAAAGGGTTAAAAATTGAGAATATAATTGAGAGTATACTTGGAGTATCCCATAGACCGACTCTAATTTAATTTGCAGATGTTACCCATTTATCTATCCGATTTCCAACCAATAATTTTGAGATGGGAAAAATCTTTTCCCTATTACATGAGGTCAGATCAAAAAAATTGATGTAGATCATAATTTGTTGGAAAATTGTTGTAGATCATAATTTGGTGGTTTCGGTGAGTCGGTAATTATGTAACTACGTATATGAAAAAGGAACCATATCATCTGTGTTCCTCCATGAGCTCTTCCCCGTGGCCAGAATCACTTCAACAAGTGTTTAAAGCTGTTAAATCCGTACACCGATTAGATTCTAACCTTCCAACACTCATGGCAATGAGAACCAAGAAAAGACCGCCAATTTGCTTTCATGAAAAAGGTATAAAGATAATGCTGAGGAATGAGGAATGACTTAGTAATTCTCTATGTTTATAACCGGACACAAGGGAGTCCGGTTATGCCCTTGAGGTCGTCATTATGTCTCTTTTGACATCTTTTAACTGTGGTTAACTCTTAACTGTAGTTAAGATTCATCCACTCTTAAGAGTCACTCAGCTATCCTTGATTTTTAAAAGAAAAAAATATTTTAAAAAAATTAATCTCAAGAGTTAGTGAATTTTAAGCAGGATTAAAAAATTAATATTATTTTTTAAAATCCAAGAATATGTGAGTAAACCTTAAGAGTGGAGGGAGTGTCAAATGAGACACGTGGCGACCTAAGAGGATTACGTCTCATGAGGAACGGGATTACACATTTGCATGGCATGATAACCTGACAAATATTAGACTTAAAGACCATCAACGTGTCTTGTTAACACCTAGTGTCACGGACACGTCCACTCCTCCTTTTTAAGGGTTTCAAAACAACTCACTTGGCCTCGCCGTTTCACGACCTCCCCTATCCAATATGGTTAACCAGTATCTTCTACTCTCAGCTTCACGCCCATTGCTCATCACGCCGTTACTGTTAGCGGCGACGTCTCTTCTCAAGCCCATTATGGTAATTAATAAAACATTAACTCACTGTTCTTGTTAATTAAGCTTACAAATCTGTTGTAATTGGTCCTCAAAAAAGTGGGGAATAATTTCCACGTTGAGTAGTTCTTCCAATCTAATTTGATTTCCGAGTTTGGCTGCGTTAATTTGGATGCTTCAGGGATACAGCCAAAGAAAAGAAAGAGGCGACCATGGAGCTGATCATGCGCAAGAGTACTACAGTAGGGTGGGGCCTGGGCCTGGAAAGCGAAAGAGTGTGAGTCAAACAGCAGATGCGGCATTGGATGGTGCACTGGAGGCGGTGCTGGAGCTGGGTGAATCAGACTATGAATCGGTCAAGCACAAGTGCAAGGAGATCATTAAGAGGTGTGGGTTCCTAGGACAAGCATATGTTAATTAAATAGCCTACTCTCCAAGGGGTTATTTAAATATTACTTCTCTATGTAAGAAGACTTTTGTATTGGATAATGTTCTAAGAGCCCATGTTCTAAGAGCATGGGATTTCAGGTGGAGTCTACCATGTGAAATGGGTCCCACCTAAAATCTCATGCTCTTAGAGCTTGGTCTCGGCATTAAGAGGGTCTTAGGGTCTCAGTAGCAAAGTCCGTTTGTATAATATATGTACTCCCACCATGCCTCTCAAAATGAGAGGTGTGTGTGGTTATAGCTTAGGTCTGTATTTGAGACTAGTGTGTGTTTAAAAAATCTTTCACAACAAAAAATAAAAAATAGAAAGCTTTAGCAACCAAATTATGAGACTGCAGGTGTGCTACATAATAGCCTACTCTCGAAGTTGTGGCTATAGTAAATAATTCTGTCCCTCTTACCAAACGGTATTCCTTCTGTCACTCATCAGTCATCCCTCACAAAAGCTTGGGGTGAGGGGGGCATTTGGATCAATTTTTTTAAAAAAATTTAATCGCTTAAAATCGATTTTAAATTATTTTAGACGAGAATTTCATATGGTTCACTCAGAATTTTTTTTTTTATTAAAATTGATTTCTCGAAAATTACATTATTTCAAATAGAGAGGGAGGGGAGGATATTTTGAGAGAAAACATATCATTTTTTTCTTTAATTCACCTAAGAAGAGACAACCGTCTTCTTGAATGACAATTTAAAAAAATTCTATGATGTTTGATGAATTCATATGAATGCTATCATAACAATATGTATTCTAAAATATGTGCCCATGCAGTATGGGTTTTATGCAAAAATAGTTTTAGTATTTATAGAAATATTGTAATTTGATCCAGACAGCCCTCAAGCTAAAAATAGTTTTAGTATTTATAGAAATGTTGTAATTTGGTCAAGACAGGCACCAGAGATTCCCTATTCTGTTTTAGTGTTTGCTATTCCTATCACATGTTTCAAGCTAAGTAACCCGAGCGTAGAGCGGGTGTGGGAGCGAGAACGTCAAATTTCAATTTAGGATAGAATTTCAATTTAGGATAGGGTCCGGAGCGCCGATATACATAAAATATATATTGCTACTCACAACCAAGAGGAAATGCACGACGAAAATAAAAACAGGAAAAGGGATCCGGTTGATGGCATGAGACGAAGGTCTGGCGGCATGTTGGCATGGTTGGAAATGATGACGCGGAGCTCCAACAGGGCGATTGCAGTGAGGACATGCTCTTCGAGAGTGAGGCATCTGATAGCGCTTAAGTACCTGTGTTATTAGAACATAAAAGCAGACATACACACAAAGCGGAGAAACTAAGCCATCAACGTAACCTATCACGAAAAAGAGGGAAGAACTCGGACAATGTTCTTGAAAATTACTTGTAGATATAAATATATCTTTTTTAGATTTTTAAACTCTAAGAAAAAATTGATAAAATCATTCATAAGTCAAATTTTTCATCGCAACAAACAAGATGACTATTGAATTATTAAATGTATCATTCTAAATTCAATTACAAGATTATTAATAATTAACAAAATATATTTTATTTCACATGAAAACTTAGGATAAAAATAAAATTTACACAAAAACTGTACCTTTAGGTGAGAGCGAGATGAAAGCGAGATTTACAAAAGTTGAAATCGAGCTCCCGAGGTGAAAGCGAGGTTTGATAGCGGAAGCGAGGTTTGAGAGAGGGAGCTGGTAGCAGGTTAGGAGGTTTGGGTTACTAAGGTTTCAAGTCATGTGTTTTACTGTTCACTATTCCCAGTCACATGTTTCAAGTCATGAAACATGACTAAAAGCGAGTAGATCCAACCCTGATTGAATTCAGGGAGAGTTCAATCACTCCCACAGGTCGATATGTATCCCCTTTAATTCCTATTAACCGTGGTCAAGATTCTCAAATCCTTAGTGTTCAATAATCTAATCTTAATTTTTTTTTAAATACTAAAAAAATATTTAACTCTGGTTAAGAATTTTTAACTTTTAGGGTTAGTATTTTTTAACATTATTTTCAAAAAATTAAGATTAGATTATTGAACACTACAGGTTAGAGAATCTTAACCACGGTTAATCGGGGTTAAAGGAGACGTGTTGAGCTGTGAGAGCAATTGAACTCTCCCTGAATTCAATCGTGATTGGCTGTGATTCGATCTCCACCGGGGCAAATATATTTAGTATTTATAGCACTATTGTAATTTCGTCAACACAGCCCCCAGAGAATCCCCTTCTATTTTTTTTACTGCCCGCTATTCCCTACCACAGCTAAAAAGTGTGGCATGCCCGAGCCAAGTGCTCGGGCATCGTTGCCGCACTTGGCGATAATTTGGGGGAGAAGTCATTTCATTTTCTCCCCCATGATTTTGACGTCTCCCCACTTGATATCTCTTTGGATGCCTGAGCGCTTGGCTCGTGCCCCGGAGCAAATTCGAGGCACCCTATCACATGTTTCAAGTCATGAAACATGACTAAAAGCAGACTTACTCCCTGTCAAGTGGCTCCATAGCACAAGGACCGGACTCAGCAGCATCTATACAATTAGCAATGTCCTGCGCGCACAACTTCCTGTCAGGCCGACTACAACAACAAGAAGAAAAGCTTCGGAGACTCTGCTCTCTAACAGCAAGCAAAGAGCAGGCTTCACGAATGAGGGGCAGAAGCAAAGGCTAAGGGCGAAAGTACTAACGCAGACACTAAAGTAGATAACAAATAGTTTTATGCAAATATATTTCGTATTTATAGTTATAGAATTGAATTCATTTGATTTTTTTACACATTTAAAAAAAAAAAAATAGTTTTACACATAAAAGGATTACGTCATTGACCTTAGGTATCCAAACATGGCAAAAATATCATATCGTGGATCGTGCTATTATTTATTATTTACAGGAATATAGAGATGGTAGCGCAATCCACAATATCGACAATATATGGCAGCTCAAAGATTGATGGTATTGCGTCGAATGTAGGTTTAGCCCTCAACAACAATAAAGAGATCGGAGAATTTAGGATCAAATCTTAGTGAATGCAATGTGGATAATAATACATTGTGTGTGGTGTGTACCATACACTTGAAAACTATATTGTGGTCTCTTGTGGGTTTGTGGGTAGATGAAAAATGAGAAAGTTGTCAATTTTGAAAATATCAAACTTTCCCTGTCTGTGAATCAAATAAGAGAATTTACATAGAATGTTTTTCTGTCAGAAATCAATTCTATTCAGAATGTGAACCAAACAGTAGTATTTTTGACAATGATTATTTGACAACTGATTTCTGCACAATTCAGTGCCGCATCCCCAACCTCCAGCTTAGGGGGAGATCAAAGGACCTCATGAAACACCTCATGAGTTCTTATCACAATTGATTCTGGATAATAGAATCAAATCCAAGTAGGTCCTTGCTAACCGGACATTACATTAGCTGTTGATGGGAGTATAGACCGAGTCAAGAATTCTTCTCTGTAAAAGGTATCGGCAAATTTTGAAAATAAATCAAAAAATTTGAATAAAAATATTAAATATTCGTTTGCTTGCGGTAGAGAGTATGTCTAGCATTCCACTTCGATAGTTCCTGATTCCTAGCTTACCGGTTAGTAGTAGGTTCTGGTTATATTGATACCTGAGCAGGTTTGGGGCAGGGTTTAGTTCAAACCCAACCGGTGCCACACCTAACTTCAACAGCTTACATTCATGGGTAATCAACATCACTCATTTGCATTCATACTTTCTGCAATAAGCTATTTTATCCTTTGATGGAAAATGATTAAGAGGAGATGGAAACCATCCCAATGGAACCCCAGCCTGTGGTGCAGCAAACAGTCTTTAGTCCACCTCCACTAAACCCAATCTGTCATTAGTTTGATTGGTGAACACTGGCAAAACTAAAATCAGTAAGACTTTTTAAGGAGATCTCGCGAAGGGATTCTTTACAAAGTTCCAAATTGGAAGAGTTTCACAAAGACTAGAAGTATTCATCAATTTTAACATCCTGCATTCTCTCAAATGTGTATTATCTGTTGCATCAAGAACCGTATACTAGATTGATGATATTTCAAGAGTGAACCATGACTGGACATTGGAGATCTCATAAAGTATCAAGACACAACTGGATTGGAATATGAAAGTTAAATATCTAAACAAAGAGTGAGAAACTTTTACACATCTGGCTTAGATTTTCTGGATAACAACAGAATTGGTGAGGCCTGCCTGCTCTATTGTCTGGGTATCATCAGCGAGTCGCTTGGGAGGAAAACCCACTGTCTGCAGCTGATAAGTTCTTGCTCCTCCAGGCCTTGATGCATCAATGAAGGCACGGATATCACTGATTGTATGGTGGTAATTGAAGCGTGTAATCATGCGTGTGCCATCCGCCAACCTGAGCTGAATCGAGGTCGAAGGTAATGTCTCATCCACAACCAGGCCCAAGGATGGGGATGGAGCACTGTTGAGAGGAGTGGCAGCAACAGTTGCCTCAAGGGCTGCCGGGGTTGTGGTGCTGCTACCTAGAGTTCTTCCCACGCCCTGAAATGGAATATGGTGCTTCTCCGGTTCCTGCATCAGAAAAAAGAAAAGGATAATAATGAAATGTGGCAGATGAGCCTGGAGAACAGCAGTGCAAGGGGTTACATACTGGGCAGTTTTCATCCCTCCTTATGAGATTAACGTGAACTGCAGACCTCCTGTCTTCCGGCTCAAGCTCTTTTGGACACTCGGACTTCCTGATGCTCTGCAGTTCAAGATGTAACCAATCAATAAAAATAAAACATCATCACCAATAACACTGTGTGACATGATATAGAATGAGATTAACACCTCCCAATTGCCCGTGTGCTATTATTAGCAGATAGCAAACAGGAAGCTTAGAAGAAAGTTGAAAAATGTAAACAAAGATATGGTACAACATCACAATTGAACTTTCTTCATTATGCTAATTGGAACATTTTCAGAAGCTTGATGATGTTTTTTTGCACCAAACTTTAAAAAGTAAAGCAACATTACACCCTTTGAAAGAGTGAGATTGGGTGGACTGAATGTTTATTTATAATTTGTTATGACCACAGGAACCATCTCATTGACTCATCTGGAACACAAAGAAATGTAAAATCCAGCATTATTGCTTAATACGGATCTAAAAGTACAAACGATCTATTGCAAAAGCATAATGAACAAAACCACCTTAGGCATAGAACCTCATTTCATATTACCTCCAAGAAGGATGCATTTTCAGGATCATCCAACCTCCTCAAAGGGCCATCATTTATGGTGAACCCATTACTCCAAAAAACGATGTTGTGAATGACAGCCTCAGGTTGCTGAGGAGCAGATGGTACAGTCTCCCCAGATAGTAGTCTCCCAGTTCCAGTAAAGCTTCTTGAACTTGAAGACGGACGAAGGTGATCAGCAGGTCCTTCCACGGCCCCCAACTGCCTAGCTTGGTTAAAAATTGCATCCACGTCATTACCTTTAGAAGGATCTTGGACAATCATCCCACTGTAAATATTGAAATGGTTAGGAATGTTAGCCAAATATTAAGCATTGTGCACTTAAAATTTCTGCAAGAATAATTGCATCTTGTGTAAAGGAGAGTTCTATTAACAGTAAATAAAGGACAGAGAGAAAATGATGAAAGCCTAACAAGCAAATAGATAAACATAGTGCACACACAATAATGACTTAAGAAGCTTGATTTAGGCTTTTTAGCCCAAATTTCATGGAAATGCAGTACAATCTTGTCCAATAGATGCTTTCATGCAAGGCAAATAACAAAACAATTACAAACATTGAGTATGCTTTTTTTTTGGAAGGTTAATTTACATATGTACTTTGCTAAGTTGAGCAAATTTCCAGAATGAACACAAGCTGTAATCCAACAAGAAGTTGGGGACATCTTCTTACCATACTCTCCCTGCAGTTACAAAAGAAAATCTACACGGGACATATTTATGCTTGATGTAAGGAAAATCCAGCTGTAGTAAACTAACACCGGCACAGAGGTTGGACTGCAAAGAAGGTAGCAGTGCTCAAATTTTGAATGGTGGCACCCTGTATCCGGCACTATCAGGACCCAGACGAAACTCTTTATCTCTGAAAGAGATGGGAGAAGATAACTCTTCTCATTAATGGGGTGCCAGATGGCATCCAATTGCTGGGGACCCAAAAGAGAGTCCTCTCGTTTTTCAAAACTGGGGTTCCAGGTGGCATCCCATCAGGAGTTATCTTCTCTCCTCTCTTTTTCCAAGATAAGTAGTTTTTCCCAAAAAAGGGAAAAACAGGTAACAGAGCTTTTTTTTATTGGTAAATAGCAAATATATATAATATAAAAAAGGGAAACTACAAGCTAAAAAGACTTAGGGTTCACCAAAAGTAAACCAAGAGCCAAGGAGAAAAAGGAAAAGAGAGCAAAGAGAAATAAGAGTTGGGAGCCCCAGCTGCCGCCAAAAAAACTACACTATGAAGATACCCTCCCATGGGTCTCCCCTGTCACCCCGAACAGATCCCCAAGATGCAATCAGTAGACGGACCCGATCCTGTATCTGAGGGATGGTCAAGGATGTATATCCTCGAACACCCGCCTATTCCTTTCATTCCAAAGAGCCCATGCTATCACCCTTGGAAGGAGCGGCCAAACACCTACCTGCTGGACCTAGAAAACGGCACTGGAAGCCAATAAGATAAGAAGCTCTGAAAGGATCGGGGAAAGATGCAAGGGATACAAAGGTGAGATAAGAAAAAGAACCACACCTCTCTCGCTACCAGGTAGTGCAACAATAAGTGATCCATTGATTCCGCTGTTAGAAGGCACATATAACACCTATTAGCCAAGCACCACCCTCTATGCATAAGGTGATAACTTGTTTAAGAGTTTATCCAAAATCGTTGTCCACAGGAAAAATAATACCTTAGAGGGAACCAATGGGAACCACGTAGCCTGCTGAGAAAAGAAGAGAGTGCTAGGCCCAGTTTGCAAGGCTTGCAAGAAAGATCTCATTGAAAACCGTCTCTTGTTGTCCAAGGACCAAACCCGACTATCTCTAGTGAGTGGATGTAGGCTAACTTGCTAAATAAGGGACAATAACCGCATTAAGGCTTGGAATCCCCGATCCAGTAAATTGCGTCTCATAAGGGAGTCCAAATAGGCACCCCATCCTGAAAATTCAGATACTCGGCAACCGAAGCCTCCTTATTTGATGCTAGGAGGAATAGATTACCAAAAGTTTGCATGATAGTAGATTGCCCGCACCAAAGATCAACCCAAAATTGGATCTGCTCCCCATTCCCCACCTTGAGACGGGCAAACTTGGAAAAGTCCTTCCCAGCCCTGCATAATAGCCTTCCACACCCTAACTCCTATAGGCCCACGCCCGAACTTTGGGCACCACCTACTCAACAAACTGTGTCGAGCCACGATCACTTCCCTCCACAAACTACCCTCCTTCTCCCCGAACCTCCAAAGCCACTTTCCCAGCAAAGCCTTATTCACCCTCCTAAGGGGACAAATACCTAGACCACAATTTCTCTTAGGTTGAGTTATGGTTTTCCAGTCAACCAAGTGGTATTTCCAAGTATCAACTCTCTCATTCCATAAGAAATCCCTCTGAATTTGCTCGAGAGAGGCTGCAATAGAAGCGGAGATCTTAAATAAAGAGAGGAAGTAGGTCGGGAGACAGCACAGGGTGCTTTTGATTAGAGTCAGCTTCCCTCCTTTGGAAAGGTGACGAGCTTTCCAACCTAGGAGGTGCTTGGAGAACCTATCAACTACCGGACCCCAAACCGATTTGGCTTTAAACAAAGCAACCAAAGGTAATCCTATGTAAGAGGTTGGCAAATTCCCCGTTCTACACCCAAGACAAGCTACCAATTCTTCTAGATTAGGTATCTCCCCCACTCCATACAAGACATTGTTGCCAAAATTGATTCTCAAACCAGAGACAGTTTTGAAACATCGAAAAAGGCACCTAACCAGGGCCAGTTTCATACAAAAGGGTTCACAAAATAAGAGAATCTCGTCCGCAAATTGCAGATGAGAAATGTGAAGGTTTCCTTGGCCTATGCGGAAACCATCCCAAGCCATGAGTGAAGCTTTTTGGATCATTTTGCTAAAAGCCTCGGAGACGATGATAAACAGAAGCGGAGAGAGAGGGTCCCTTTGGCGGAGGCCTTGAGAGCTTTTAAAGTAACCATGGGGTGACCCATTGATGAGCACTGAAAACTTGACGGACCCGTAACACGTTCTCATCCACGCCCCTATAGTTTCCTAGAAAAAGGAAACCAACTGTTTAAGGACAGATGACCCTCTCTAAAGAGAATTGGCCCTGTTTTGGTCCCCCCAAAGGGGAAAACCGAGAGAGAGACCCCCAAAAGGACTCTCTTCCAAAGACAAAAGAGTAGTCTCGAACAGAGACTCCCAAGAACAAGAAAGAAGAGAAACTCCGAGAGAGAGCTTCCCAAAAACAGAGAGTCATCCTCTACAACAAGCCAGTGAAGAAAACAACTACCTCAACAATTGAGAACACCAGGTGAACCCCCAAAATAGCTACCTCTCTTTTTTCTTCTCTTCTCTATATACAAAGACTTCAATGAGGCACTTTGTAAGCCCACATAGGGATTAGGCACCACCTTTCAATAAAAATGCAAATTTTGCTCTCATGCCCTATTCTCTCTCTTTTTAATCAGAGGTTCTTCCCCGAATTTGGGAGGGTAATTAACAATCTGGGTTTACCCAGATTGAAATGATAATTCCCCCACAAAAATAATAAACTCTACACAACAGTAGAGGTATTTTGAGAGCAAGGTTCAAGATGTCTCATCTTTAGAGACGCTCGCCAACCCCCAACTCCACCAGAACGGATCCTATTTGTCTCCTACTAGGGACAGAGCAAAGCCCAAGGAGCAGTTCCCACGCCTCAAATGTGCCCAATTGCTGCTCCAACACCACTAATGGGGTTACACATTGTTGATACTCTGCCAACCCCGGATCTAGCCTCACTAGCAGGGAAAATCTCCCCAGATCTAGCCTCACTGGCAGGGGGAATCAAGGTGATATGCTCAATGTTTGTTTAGGATTCATGCGTCAACTTGTGCTTCTACCGTTCTACGTGATAATAAATTTTGGAAAGAGACCATGGAGATAATTATATGATCCTGTTTATTCATGATTAGCATCTACCATGCACGGGATTACTTACATATGGAGAATTAGTATCTGGTAGTTTATGCCCTTTTCTGATTCAATTCCTTTTTTCAATAAAAGCGGCTCAATGTCAATTACACCTGACATCAACATCTTGTGGTCAATCCTTACATAGATTTTTTGTTTGGGCTCTTAGAATAGATTGATGAAGTAGACACAAACGTTGATGCTCTCAAGGAGGGCCTTGTCAAAGAAGAACGAAATGATAATGTGGAGTCTTTTGTTTTGAATTTTTTTGTTGTTCTTTCTATTTACTATGGAAGAGAATTAACATAAGAAATTCCCATGTACACTAAGTTCATATGTCCAAAAAGTCTCTATAAAAGATAGCTTGATTATTGGTGAGTATCTCCACAGACATGCTGTGATATAGTCTAGAGCATTAGCGTATCTCAACAGACAACTTGATTAATCTATTTATGACAATAATCCACAAAAGAAATCACCCTTCACCCCAAGAGGGGTCCTAAAAAATCTTATAGATCTACTTTTCAGCCATTATCAAGTTAGTGAAGATTGAATGAACCTAGGGGCCTTTTTTTTGTCGGTTTTAATTAACTTAGCAGCTCGAACAAAGTCATATGTGGTAGTAACAATTTCCCATTGCTAAAGAATTATAAATTGTTGACACTTGACAGTTGACACATGCAAGCTATTATGTAAATCCAATTACTTCATCTAAATACACCATCACATATTATCACTAATGGGGGTTAATATACTACATATGGAAAATGCTTTAAATGATTTATTACACTCATTTTCAGATGAAAACCAAAATGTTTTAGGAGTTCTGTTATATAACTCTGTAAGGACTACATAAGAGGTTTATGAGTACTGAACTTACGAATTACAAACATAGTAACAAAATTCTCCGAATGTTTAAAAAATTCACAAATTATTTGCGAATTTTAGGTGTGCCGAATTATTTGCGAATTTTAGGTGTGCCGAATTATTTGCGAATTTTGCAAATTATTCATGAATTTCACAATAATTTGTTTAGTTCAACAACGTAAACTGCTTATTTTGTATATTATTTAATTAAATTATTGAATATCTTTTTATAATAATTATTTTTTCCCCGGATTTATCCAAATTTTTCCGAACTAGACCCTTGCCGAATTATTCCCGAACCCCGACTTTGCCACTATGCCTACAAAGAGACTTTTCGTTTTGTTAGAATTATATTTTTGAAGACTGGTTTCGACCTTTTGAGCTGCCAAGAGCTTGTTCAAGCTTACATCTATTTGTTTACTCTCTCTACTTTTTTCCAAACCTATGTTCACAAAAAAAATGTCCCAAAGAGGGAGCTATCTTTTGACAGAAGAAAAGCATCTTGGATCTAATTTAAATTTGTGATTACAGAAGGGTTGTTAATATTTAATATTGATAGTCAAAAATCTCTTAATCTTCTTCTTTATCGGTGCCTTAATGCAACTATTTGGGGTCGGCAACAAAAATCCAGTTATGGGAGATCCAATTCCTACATAACAGTCCATAAATACTGCTACGATACAAAAATGTATTCTCAAAATTTAATTTGAAGACACTCAACAACATTTAACACTGATACATTGCGCACATCACAATGGGATCTCTGATTTCGTATCTAATAGTTCAAAACCCTGTTATGATTATTCGATTACTTGGACATATTAGTGCGAACACTTTGAGAAATTGTTATCTGGAAGTCCAATAATGGTGTCAACCCCATACAGCCGTAACAGCAAAATTTTGACTAGCAGCCACTTTAGGCCATGTACCTGGATAAAATTCCAATCAAGTCTAAGACTTTCCACGAGCTCAATTTAAATTAGTTGATTTTAGTTCCATTGGTGGAGAGAGATCACTGAATTGAAATGACTGAAAGATGCCCCAAACAGCATACTATGAGCCACTCGAAAATCTCAAAGCCTACCATTAGCTCATTAAATTCAGCATGCTAAAATCGTGAGAACATATAATTGATTAAAATACTGTCCTAATGATTCCCATTACAGACCAAAACAAAGATCAAATATACAAACACGCAATAATAATCAAAGAAGAAGCACATCATGTCTAGGGTTTCTACAAAATCATCTCAGATTCTCAAGAACATTCAAGCCTCAAAATTTCAACAAAAAGACAAGGGAAACAAATGAGAAATCACGTCCATACCTCTTCTCCCCACCGGTGTAGTACTCCTGCGGTTCATCGGAGTCGCTGTCGGAGCCGGAACCAGAGGGACGGTTCAGATCAGAAAGCGTGCGAATACCGCCGGAACGACTGCTGGAGGGCTTGGAGGGCTTCTTGTCTCGGGAAGCCATGGCTACCGTTGATTGAAGATCGGAAGGAATCAACGGAAATGGAGAGGGCGATGGAGATTGAGATTGAGGTGGATAAGGGGAGAGAGACGGAGGTGTAGGATCGGTGATGTTGTTGCTGTTGCTTCTACAAAAGAGCCTCTTCTCTCTTTTACTAATTTTTTTTTTAAAAAAAAATAAATTTGAGGCGAAGCTCCGCCTAACCAATCGCGATTGAATTCAGGGAGAGTTCAATCGCTCCCACAGGTCAACACATGTCTCATTTATCCCCTATTAACTATGGTTAAGATTCTCTAACCTTAGTGTTCAATAATCAAACCTTAGTTTTTGTGATAAAAATATTAACCATAAGATTTAAAAATTCTTAACTATGAGTTCAATGTTTTTTCAATACTTTTTCAAAATTCGAAGGTCAGATTATTGAATACTAGGGATTAGAGAATCTTAACCACGGTTAATAGGGTAAAAGGGGACACGTCTTGAGTGACTCTTGACCTGTGGAGGTGATTGAACTTCTCTTAGAATTCAAATGCAATTGATTCTGATTCGATCTCGCCTGAAAATGTTTTGGCGGAGCCCCTTTTTAAAGCCTATACACTCTCTAGGGGTGGTTAACTAACCATGCTTGTGAACAGATGGAGCTCGGGAATTAAAAATCTTAACCGTTTATAACCAACTAATAAGGGCTAAGATTTGAGTTTGGCTTATTTTATCTTTTCTAATGCCACATCAGCTCTAATCTTAACCGTTTAATAATTGAGATAATCAGTTAGATTTTGGGAGTATGTTTAAAAGTACACTTTGAGAGTATGGCTACACTAATTCAATTAAAAAAGCTCACTCTGAGTTGTTTATTTAATATACAAAGCCAAGCCCAAACTAGATTTTTAGGCTCATTGAATTAACGAGTCAACACACACAAGGACTCCGCTCGTTAAAAGCTTGGCACGATTAGATATGTATTTAACATACTAAAATATTTAAAACAGCTAAAAACTAAATTTAAGTATATTCATTATATATTAGCAAAAATTAATAACATATAATCTATTTTATATGATAAAATATCATTTATACAATTATTAACTTGTACTAAAATTTTAGTTAATACCATAACTTCTTTACCTATTATAATAAAGTAAAATCTTCACCTAATATAAATAGCTATAAACAATGAACCAAGTTGCTCTCAAACTCGAGTTCATTTATTAAAGCTCGAGTTTGTTTTAATAAACAAGCCAAGCTTGATTTTCAAGCTTGTTTAATTAACAAACAAACTTGAACACACCATTACTCGGCTAAGCTCGATCACACCTAATAAACAGTTGGCATGTTTGTAATTATAGGAAAAGAGCATTGGGAAACTGCTCCTTCATTTCTCAGTAGTTACAAGCCTGCCACCAGGGGAGCGAGAATGAGCTTGCTTTGCAAGCCGGGCAGTGAAATTTTGTTATAACAGCTTTTCCAGTAGAACGTGGTGTTCATTTCTTTACGCTTGCCAAGTCAAAATACTTTTCTGCTGCTTGGGTTACCTCAAATGCCTTCTATAATGACAGACTATAGTAGAATGGGAAACTTGGTTGGTAGTGGCAATGTAAATGTTTGAGGCATCCCTTCCTCCGAATCCCGGGAAGTGATACCCTGTCCCAGCTTAGTTGCCATAGAAGAAATAAATCTAATGAACAATAATTTATAAATACACTTCAAATTATACAAGTTCAGTTAAATTTTATCATGTATCCTTACAACCTAGAAGTTTGTTCTTATCGACCCTCATCATAGAAATTCCAAGGGACTTTTTTTGGCGCCAGTATTGGGGCTTTGGCTTTTCTGGTCTGAAATGCTGAGTAAAGCCTTCCGCCGGTTCAAAGTGCTATCAAGGTATTCCTGGAATGGGGGAAGATGCACTTGCTCCGCGTTGCTAGGGGCTTGGCCCCGAATTATCTAATCAAAGTCATTTCAACAGATTTGTAATTAATATCAAGAAGGAAACAAGGGAGCAAAAAAGAAGAGAGATTATTACTTTTGATGCCCAGTGCCGCTCTGCTTGTTGACACACATCCCTGATGTCTCTTCCAGACATTCTAAATATGGAAAGCGTCCGTGGCACAATGAAATACAATCAAACATATAGAGTTAGGTGCATGTAACAAGCATAGTTACCAAGTACAGGTACGGGTATAATACGACAATGATCCGTTTAAGATGTACGGGTGTTATACAATTTGTAAAAACACAGTAAATGTACGGGAAAACTAAAAAATAATTAATAAATAAAAATCGTGATATTAACTAATAAAAATAAATTTAATATAGAATATGCATTTAACAAGATAAAAGTACGGCAAAAATACGCATATTGTATGCGTTTAATATGTAATTCGTGTATTAAACGGCGATACGCATATAATATGTACATGGCAAAAGAACGGAGTTTTAACCCCCCCTAAACATATTATCCAGATATAAAACGGGTGTTTGGTAACTATTGTGACAAGGCTCAAGGATAAACGCCATAATTAACTGAATACACCCAATAGAACATTTCACCAAAATAATAAGCCGAATTCTTGGCTGGATCATGAGAGTTGGATGAAAAGATTATTTGTCCTCCCGGGATGTCCAAAGCATGACAGGTAATTGGGGCTGGGACCCAACATTCTATGGGTACAACCAAGGACAATCTGGGTTGAAAACCAACCAGCTTGAATACTTCTAAGCATTACTGGACCATCTGACATTGCACATAAAAAATAAAATATAAAAATCCAAAAAATGTGATAAATGGATGGATTAGACCATCTGATCAGGCTGACTTACGATCTAAACCCTCCCCACCGGGGAGGCAGAATGGTGTCTTCTAGCCCCCAATCTGTTAGAAGATTATACGAGAAATTTAGATCAATTCAAGAAATTTGAAAAACTTACTCCTCCGTAGCTGAAGCAAATTCAATTAATTCAGATTCTTTTAGGTGTTTTGCGTACTGTGCTGCTATTTCCTGACGATTCTGTAGGTCAGGTAGACCAAAGGTAATCAAGGAATCAAACCGGCTGAAAGATAGTATACAATAAAACACGAGTTAGATGCTAGTCCCATCCATCAAGGTATTCTCACCCAATACAGGGGAAAAAGTGAACATAGATACCTAATAAGAGCAGGATCAAGGTCTTGCTTTCTATTTGTTGCAGCAATCACCACCACTCTCTTATCCTGTTCGAATCCATCAATCTTCACCCACAAAATGATATGTCAGAAAAATTTCATACTGGAAAAGTCACAGCTTATTAAACTAAATAATGTAACAAAAAAAAATGTCTTGTATCATTTCTCATTACACAAGCAAGCATCCAAGCCACACAAAAAAAAAAAAAAATTGCTTAAGACAAGAACTAAAATGCAATGAAAACAAAAACTGATTGAAATGGAAGACCCCCCTGTAGTCAACCCATTGAGCAGTCCTACTCCTAAGGCTGCATAAAATTGTGTTCTGACTCTTTTAGTGGTATAAAACCATGAACATCTTGTGCTTTCATTAGAGGCAATTAAGGTGCTGATATCACTTATAAAATCACTAAAATGCATAAAACATTTGTACGAGCTTCACTAGATGTTTTTTTTCAAAGAGGCAGGAACACATGGGTACATGACTCTAAGTGGCCGAAACCATGAACAGCTTGTGCTGTCATGAGAGGCAATTTAAGGTACAGTTCCCACTTATGAAATCACTACCATGCATAAAAAACTTCATGCAAGATTTTATTGTACAGCTTCACTAGATCTTTTCATTCACTAAAGTTTTTACACATTTGTGATGCGGACATCCGTGAGAACAAGGAATTTCAGGTTTACCAAAGGAGGATGAAGAAGAAGAAGAAGAAGACCCCCATGTCACTTTGGATAGATGACTTGGGGCATTGAAGACCTCATATGCACACATAAAGTATTAGGAAGGCCCCACATTGGGAAGTTGTGCATATGGGCAGATTTAACAGGTCTTATTTAGTTAGGAAAAGCCCAATTGACTGGATTAGTACTTAGGAGAGTTATTTTATTATTTATTTCATTGCATAGTCCTACATCAATTTGTTTGTTAGGAAGATGAAGGAACATGGGTACATGACCCTTTCTGCAGATATTGGCTATCTCGAGGCCCACAAGATCTGTGGTTATTGTAGTGTTCCAACTGATATAAGGTGTTACATGTGTGAGTCATTGACACTAGGATCTGTGCTTATATGAAACCTAACAGTTAATGAGATAAGAGAAAAAAATTCAAATATTCAGGAGTCCCAAGAATGTCAACGCCAGTCCCAGCTTCTCGGACCCGTGTATATATAATAAAGTGAAATTTTCACACCCATGCAAGTGATTTGATATTTAATTGGGGTGTGTTAATTTGACAAGAAAAGGGGTGAAAGAAAAGAAAGGGAAAATAAGTTTTCTTTCAAAATAACCATCAAACGGAGGAGAAAGTTTTGGGGAGAAAGTTTTGGGAAGAAAGTGATGTACAGTCGTCACTGTTGAGAAAGTGCAAGAAAAGAAAGTGAGTTTTCTGGCACACGAACGCTGGGAAAGTGCAAGAATTTTTTTTCTTACTTTCCTCACTTTCTTGCCAAACAAACACACCCTTGGTGTATTCATGGTCCACTACCATTTAGTTAGTCTAGTAGGAATTTTCACAAGTTATACTTGATGGCAATTTGAAGGCTCTAAAGGGAGAGGAAGGCTAAATAGATTGTACATAAGAGAATATCATTAACATACGCTTTTATTGAAAATTGGAGCTAGATAGATTGGAATGATGGAATAATATTTGTGTTGCCAACCCCATATAGTTGGGATGAGGAACTGGTAATGATGAACGCTAGTTAAATTTTCACATTCAGATTCATCAATGGATAATAATATAGGAACTAACAGCACAAAGATTTAGACAAGAACATTTTGAACCTTGTAACAGATATGGCAAGGCTCACAATAAGTATCTGTAAAGCTATGCAGAAACCAGATTTCACCTGTCGCAACAACACTGATAAAATCCTACGCGTAGCTTCGTGCATTTCATTATCACGAGCAGCAGCAAAAGAATCAACCTGTAAACAATAAGAGGAAAAACTATAAATGCTGAGATCTTAAAATCAATGTAATATGACACAAGATAAACCACAAGCACAATATAACAAAGATGAAAGCTCAGAATGTTATTTGGTACGAACTGGAAGGGATTATGGAGTATGCATGATTTGCATCAAGTACCTCATCTAGAAAAATGATTGCACCAGTAGAAATCTCATTGGCAAGTGAAAACACCGTCCCTAACAAGCGTTCACTTTCACCATAATACTTTGACATGACAACCTCAAGTGGCACATAAAGCAATGGGACACCCTGACATGGAAAATCACATTTTCAGAATAAATAACATTTCCCAATAAAACCACAGCAATTTGCTCCTGGAAGAATAACAAAGACACTGTGCAAGTATTACTGGATCATACTTCATACTAAGCCTATTCTTCTAACTCACTATATATTGGAAACAGATTTTGCAAAGGTTAATAGGTGCAGCCATGCAGATAGTGCCTGTAATAGATGCAAAAACCCTAAATCAAAGTTCCCACCTTAAAATCACTATAAATCCCTATCTAAAATATCAAAGGCACATCTGATGGATGGAAATTGTATAAGAAAATAATCTAATATAAAAGGAAATAAATTTACAAAATCCACCCAGGAACTAGAACATTACAAAAGATCAAGATTATAGCTCTTATCAAGACAATAAATAAAGCAAATGTTACTTGTGCCAGATTTACCTACTGCATCTTTGCAAGATGAAAACACCACCAAAATGTGGTATGAATCTCGACAAACTAAATAAGAATGGAAAAAGGACCTTTTAATTTATCGGTAAACATAAATATATAGAATAAAATAAAAGTACAATGTGTGGCTCACAACGTGGTGAAAGGAATAAACTCAAAAACCCCGCCCCTAAGCAAAGGAGAGAAATGAGAACTCCAAAGACTTGAAATTCCCCTTAACCGAGCACCAAGCAAGTAGGAGTTTGGTGATGTACAGCTAGAGTCTCAGACATAAGAGGTATTCCAACATATAGCTCAAAGAAATATACTCCAACTACGCCATTGGGACCATCTAAATCGCGCGCAACCCATCTGGATATGAAGTCCATTAAAATTTCAAAAAAAGACCCAAGAAACCCATAATGGAGATAAAAATTGGTCAAATATCCATCTAGCAAAAGGACAAGGCAACAATAGGTGACAAATTAATTCCTTAGCTGCCATGCACATATAGCATCTATTTACCAAGCAGCACCCTCTGTTTCAAGTAGGGGTGTCAACGAGCCGAGCCAGCTCGACTCGACTCGAAATAAACCGAGCTTGAGCTTTTACTTTGGGCTCGTTGAGCCGAGCCGAGCCGAGCCGAGCCTTAAAAGTGAGCTCGAAAAATAAAAGAGCCGAGACTAAACAATAGGTGGCTTAGCTTGGCTCGGCTAGCTCGATTAATTTTATAATAATACCCTTTAAAAGTTAAATTTATATTCTATATTTAGTATACTTTTTTTGGTAAAATATATTTAGTATGCATTAACATAATTATTTCCGTTTAAGTTTTAACTCAAGCTTTCACGTGAGTCACATGACATCTAAAAAAAAAAATACCCTTTTAATTTTTTATTTTTTTTTAATTTAGTGCTTATCAATGTATTAAAAAAAAATTTATCGAGCCGAGCTCGAGCTCAACGATTTGTGGACGAGCCGAGCCGAGCCTGAGCTTCTGTGAAATTCCAACGAGCTGAGCCAAGCCTGAACATCTGTAAAATTCCAACGAGCCGAGCCCGAGCAGTGCCAAGCTCGGCTCGTTTACACCCCTAGTTTCAAGTGATCAGAGGTAAGGTTCTTATCCAACATTGATGTCCAAAGCAAGAATACAACCTTAGATAGAATGTGATACGGACTTCAGAGTTTCTAGTACTAGAGAGTACCAACAAAGGCGGAAGAGAGCCCTTACACAAGTCTCCTTGTTGATGGATGACTTGTATATGGGCTTAGTTCGAGCTATTGACGGAGATCCACCGTTGGATCATGTGAAGGGATGGTGTGAAACTAGATCAATCCTTGGTGTGAAGTCAGGTTATCCACTTCTTTCTTCTTCTCTTTTGTTTATCTTTTTTTAATTTCTATTTTTTTATCTTGCAAACCCTAGCTGCTGCCACACCTTACCCCAGCCACATCCAGCCTGCCCTATAACCCTTTCCCTTGTTGTTGCCCTATTCCCAGCCACGTACCAACACTGTCGCACCACTTCCCCTGTCATTCCTTTCTGTCCCAGCCTTCTACCAACACTGCCACACCTGTCCCAGCCACCTGCTCCTGCAACCACAGTCTTCCTTGACCCCGACCTTACTACTGCACCTGTTCCCTTGCTCTTGTGATTGCTTAGCACCTCACAGCGACCCCCCCCCCCCGGGTGCTACAGTCATCATAATTCATCCCATTGCAGCCACAGCACTCCTCCAACCCTAAACCGAAAAAACAGCAATCCTAAAATCTCTAGTATTGCTATCACAGCCCCTCTACTTCACCCTACTGTAAATACAGCATTCCTACAATTTCCTATAACCCTAACAAATCCTGAAACAGAAAACCCTATAACCTAAACCCATATTTTGTGCTTCTTATAGCTGTTGGTTTGTGTTATTTGACCTAATACGAATTGAAGCCATACCTCAAATGCATGTTCCACACTATAACCATCATTGAGCCTAAGTTCAATTTTCTTGAAATCCTCAATTGACAAGGAAACATCATTGAATCTTGGTCCGAATCCCTAAGCTAGTGGAAGTTCCCACTTCCATTACAATCACCTAAATCAGATTTGAAAATTCTTTATTGCGGGATTGTGACTTGACCTAGGGAATTACTAATTCCCTTCTAACTTTATTTATTATTGTAATTGTGGAATCTATGTAGGTTTATGATTTTTCTTATTATTGTTGATCTCTAAATTGCATCATCCTAGGCTGCATCAAAATGTAAGGATTCATACTGTACTCGATAAGGAAAAGGGAAACATGAGCTAACAAGAAAGGACTGATAGGACACTGATAAGAATCGGCCTTTGTTGTCTCTTAACCAAAATTTGGCATCCCTAGTGATTAGTGAGAGCATTAAGTTTTGTCGAATTCAGGCGAGATAACTAATAAGGCACAAGAAGTCACCCATCTCTCAATCATTAAGCCCCCTTTCTCAACCAAGGTTCTAAATTTTGGTTTCGTGAGAAATTTTGTACTTCAAAAATAGAAAATTTCTAAAGATATTTTGACAGACTTTGGAGGGTTTATTTAAAGAAAAAGAATTTTTCTGTGGAATTTTTAAAAATGTTAAAATAGACAAATTACACACTTAGGACTTAAAATGAAAAGGAAAAAAAACAAGCATATGAAATAAGTAAGAAAATTTTGGAGGGCAAAACTACTCACATATGGGGCATATATTATACTCTGACCTCTAAAATTGAAATCATAAATTGTTTGCAAATCCTAGTCATATAATATAAGTAAATAAATTCAAATGGTACAATCAATAATTATCCGAATTAATCTTATTTTGCTTTTTTTCTTTTTAGTAAATTATATTATTTTAATTCAAAGAATTATTTATTTCCCTAACTATAAAAGTTAATGTATCCAAGTAATCAACATCTATAAACAAAAGAGGTGATGGTTTACCATCACATATCTTTGTTGTATTTATATGGTCCAAATGACTTTTGCCTTCAAAACGTTTATAAATTATTTTAAAATGGAAATTGGAAAATATATTGTGGTTGGTTATTTCTGTATTCAAATGCGAAAAAATAATCAAAAAATTGAGACAAAAAAATACGGTGCTTTACTCATTACATTCTTTTTATATATTTTGTGCATAAATTATTTTAAAATTTCCCCAAGAGCTTATGGATCAGATCAACAATTCTTCTACTCGGGTTGTTGATTCTTATTAGAGAACCTCAACCAAGCAAATGGGTTTTTTATGGAATTCCTGCAAAAAATGGGTGTTAGGTTGGAAATTGGCAATACTTCGCCTAGAATTTAGTAACATTGTAGTTTTATAACATTAACAGAAAGGAGTCAAAATATAAAATAATTTTGCAAATTGTGAAAGATAGACAAATATTTTGGGAATTAAAAAAAAAAAACTGTGGCTTTGGGAATATCTTATGATTTCATGTCAATGAGTGGGAACTGGAAAATTCAGTAGAAACTTTTCGAGTTTGCTAAAACTTTTAGACCATGTTCTTGATATAAGACCTTTACAAAAGGGGAATATTGTCAATTAAAAAATTATTCAGAAAATTATAGAGGAAATCATAAGATGGGCCTTTTCTTCAAGATGTTAAATGTCTCCAGGGACAAAGATCGAGGCACCCTGTAAATTAAAAAGTAGAGGGCATCCAAATTCCAAACCACTCTCTTTAAGATAAGGACTTTATTTTTAGTTATTTAAATTTTCATAAGATTAAATGTTTGAGGCAAATAGGCAATCCCCTAATTAGAAATTTAAAAAAAAAAGAGTTCGATTTAAACTTTAAATAAAGAATCAACAACAATAGTAAAGAATTGGTTCTAATAGAAATTCAAAGATCCAAACATTAAGTTGCTTTTAGTAACTGGTTTTGTAGCATTTTGCCTAAGAACACAAAGTCATGCCATAAAATGTGATTGATTAGAATTTAGATCACCACACCAATTGGGCATATTTGTGGCATTGTTTGTTAGATTTAATAGGGGGGCTAACCAATTACACCAGAGCATTGCCTCCCCATCCAAAATTCGCCGAGCAATGCTGCGACGCAGGAAACAGAAGGTTCTAACAGCCCAAAAGATTATTGGTGTTTCAAAATACATTATCGAGCTAGGAAAATGGGAGTTAGACGTCCCAAGGAATGGAAACAGTTGACCATTTGAGAACATTCAATCTCCTTTTTATCTCTAACCAAATCTTGCTAAGAATTTTGAGAAGTTCCAATTTAATTTGTTGACTCGACAATAACTTGGAGACTTGTATAACTTCTAAAGAGATTTGACCAAGTTTAAAAGTCTAAGGATTTGAACAATGCAATCCTCTTGTCGTATTTTTCTGTCACTAAATTAAACATGATCAAGGTTGTCAAACAGATGTAAAACGTCATATTCTTTGTGTGCAGTATATGATTCATTCTGAATGCATAATACAAAGTAAATCAATGGCTTTAAATCAGCTCAACCATCATGAACTAAATAATAAAATAAATGTAGTGCATGCAACCAAAATGTAACAACAAACAAGACAAATGTAGTTTGGTACAAAACTGAAATACAATGAGGTATGTCAATTAATCAGGCTAAAGAAGACAACTATGTTAACATAGATATAAAGTACCTAATGACTTACCGATTGATTAGCTATCACCCGAGCACACGATGTCTTCCCTGTCCCTATAAATCACAATTCAGTATGGGTAAGCTCGCCCAGCCTATCAGCTAACCAAACTGTTTGCTAAACAAATTGTTTTGAATTAAATTGAAAGAATCAGGGAATGTATTTTTGAAATTAAATGACAAGCGAGCAAAACGTACAAGATACAACACAGATATTGACAGAGAATATTAGCAGGTAGGTGTACAGACCGATGTAACCAATACCACCACATTCTTATGAAATCCCGCACACAAACAGCAAAAGTAATCCAGCTAAACACACGTACACATGTTTTTTACATATTTGCAAATGAAATAACATGGTACCTTCATTAGAGTAGGGAGGTTTATGCTTGGGGTTGATTGGTAGTTTTTATTTGTTTCAGCTTCTGTTTTTTTCTGTATGCTTCTTTTTGTCTCGTTAGTTTAACTTTGGTAAGCTCCTTTGTATCTCTTTTCTTATTATAATTTATCGTTTGCCGGTCCAAAAAAAAAACTTACAGAACCCAGAAGATAAACTGCTAACTATGACGACTAACCGACAATTCATCACAATGATATTGCAGTGTATAGAGATGTATATAAAAATTTATTATCATATTAAATTAAATAACAACAATATTAACCTTCGAATAAATCTGATTATAAAAAAATTACAGAATAGTCTATCTTAGTATTCTCTCTTCAAACTGAAAAGTTCTTATACAGAGCACACCACATGGTAAAACCTGCTACTTCGGAAAATGTCTACAAGATGTTATATGGCGTAGGATATGGTGATGTTTCTAAAGCCAAAACCTTCCCAGATGAAGTGATAATCAACCTAAATAAGATTTTGAGCGTGATAAAAAGGATTCCCCACTAGCTCAACTGCAGTTATAAAGATGCACCCTCACAAGTCACATCTGGCATTCAAACCACAAATAACCTGCTAAATGTCATCAGCAGGACATGTGACAACTCATAAGTTACTTCAACATCTTTGTCTTGTTTCTTCTGCTCCATCAAACAAGATCTCCATCAACTTAAAGGACACAATGACATATATTGAACCTCTGTCATTTGAATATGAGGCTCAGTATGCATCTCATCTTGTTCGTATAGAACTTCAATTTGCTAGTCAACTTATCATCAATACATCTAAACTTCTCCTAACAGCAGTGTAATCAAATTATCATCTAAAGATTTTCACGAACCTTAGTTGGAGATTATGAGTATCAACTACAAAACTTTTAAGACTTTTGACAGATTATATAATGCCACAAAGTTGACTTAACATCTGAAAACAGGTGAAAAGCACGAGGTATCCGTATGTTCATTTTCTTGTGTTTCTACAGACATGGTCAGCCAAGGAATAAACACACAGGTGGATGCCTCGTACTTCTAACAGCATTTGTCTCCTGTCCCTGCATCTAATAGTATGCATGTTGACAAATTATAGTTCTATATCAGGACTAGATGACTAGTTATAACTTATTAAGTGGGAATATGCATTCCAGGAACAATTTAAGAGGAGGTTCAATAAAACATTTGCTGATTTGCATGTCTTTTTTAAGTAAAGCAACATCAACCAAAAATTCCCCAAAATCTTATTACATTCGCTTATTTAGGACTAGAAGGCAAACCTGGTGGACCTTCAAAAAGCACAGCTCGAGGTCTGTTAGACTCAAACTTACGCCGGGTGCCACGAGCAATATCATCATATACTTCAGGACTTTGTAGAGCCAAAAGTATGGTATCCTCTATTTCTCTGCCCAATAAACAGTCAAAATCAACCTTTTATAATGAGAAGCATATCCTAGTTGGAAAGAAGGAAAATTGGAAAAAAGATATCAAAGTATTTAGCCTTATAAGTACTTCCACTGTTCCACATATATATAAAATAATAAATACATACGTATGTACACACAAGCACATATACATATATATTGTGACATTATAGTGGGTGCCGCTCACTATAAGTTATAGTGAGCGGCCCCATGGAAAAAGCACACATGACATATTGTTTTTGAATCCGGCCGTTGGATGTCAAGGTGAAACCTTAGAGAGACACATGACGAAAAATTAGGCCAATCGGACATTTCTAGACCATCCGATTTAAGGATGGAAATTTGAGGATTCTATATCCTAGGTAGGGTTTAGTGTAGGGATGGCTGCTAGGCGGATTTGAAGCGGGGCACCCCCAACCCCATCCCACCCCACCCCTAATGGAAAACTCCTACCCCATTCCCCCGGTAGGGCACGGCGCGGCGGGGCCATTTTTTAAAACACTTCTTAAACCTGTCCCTGTCCCTGTCCCACCCCATCCCGTTAAACACTAGACGGGGTGGGACGGGACTATATTTTATATTATAAGTAATATATTAAGGTAATTTTAGGATTAAATTAAGGGTAAAATAGTGATTTCACAATATAAACGGGGCGGGGTGGCTTAAACCCATCCCCGGCCCGAACCCGACTCGGGTTTAACATTTCATTCCCAAACCCTCCCCTACCCTATTTAAGAGCTCCCCAAACCCGCCCCAATAGGGCGGGTTACCCAATTAACCCGGCCTGTTGCCATCCCTAGTCTAGCGACCCCTAGGGTGTTAATGCTGACATAATCTAATCAAACGATCTAGAATCATTGGATCGGCCTGATTTTTTTCCACGTGTCTCCATAGACAACTAACGGTCGGATCCCCAAACAACCTACCACATGTTAAGATTCCTAGAGAGGGCGCTCACTATAACTTATAGTGAACGGTACTAACCGTTGGTGGCATCGAATCTCCACTGTACACTAGGAGGGTCTAGCTTCCAACTTTTGATTGAGCTTAGATGGTTTGAATTTCCATCTTTGGATACCGAAATTTTTTTCAAAAATAGGAGAAGTCTACGGAGGCCTTAAGAGTGTGGACTAAAATATCAACTCGTTGTCTTCCCACAACGAAGCTTGTATCACCGTCAAGAGGATGAGTTTGGTGACAATTCCGAGAGTGGTGTGAGTTCCTGATGGAACGTGGTTACATTTTGTGATTATTGTGGTGATCCTAGGCGAAAATGAAGAGTTCTCCCGTCATCACCAATATCTCCAACAAACTCCAAATGGGTAAGGGGGATACAACCCCTTACCAACAACCATTTTCAAAATTTGGGAAAAGGACGGCAAAATGCCTAGATCATCAGATGAGTGGGGAGTTTGAATTTGAATCTGCAAAATATTTTGCTAATGGTGTCCTTTTCGAGGAGTCATGTGCCCCTATCCATGGTTGTTGTACCCAAAAAGGCGAATGGGGAAGAGGCGGAAACACAGAACCAAACGTAATAGGGTAGGTGGTGGAGAGGTTGTACATGAGGTTCCATATTGAAAGTCTTCTCCCCTGGTACACGCTTCAAGGGAAACCCCACTCTAGGGCACATTAGGCATTCAACTTACGTCACGCCGTTAGTACTATTGTCAAGCGTGTCATACTAAAATAGGCCCACCCGCATATAATGGGCTAGAAGGTGCTCATCTCACAGTTCCCATTCTTAAGTCCGCATAACCTCAACAAGACTCATGATCCTCAAAGATCCTACAGTTTCATTCCATGCAAATGCCCCAACAAACCGCGAAAGGCAATACCCTCCCTTTCCCAAAAGGACCTTTGGCCTTTGGGCGAAGAGGCCAAACTCTTGTTGGCCTCTTTGAAAGAAGGCCAACACCCCAAAGAGAGAAGAAGAAATATCAAGCCACTAAGCAATGGAATAGAAAGTGGGAAAAGTACTCCGTCGCTTTACATGTGCAGCATATTTTTGGGATTAGCGTACCCCAATTCCTAAGGTGGTCAATGATGAGGATTCTAATCTATGCAAAATCGAAGTTAACATAAATGTTTTCACCTTTGATGGGACTGGAGCCCTCCAAACATTCTCAAACAAGGGGTTTTGAATAAGGTCCTCTTCTTCCTGCTCTAAAATGTATTTATAAAAGTCCTTGGTAGTAAAGCATCTCCTTGGGTTACCTATCTATACACGATGATCAATACAAAATGGATTAATCTAATCTTAAGTAAGCATTCTTCTTCTTCTTCTCTCTCTCTCTCTCTCTCTCTCTCTCTCTCACTCTCTCTGAGCACCATCAGATGAACAAAGCTTCTCTTATGAAGACACAATCTCATTTTTAATAACCTCCTCCTCTACCATCTGTTCACCTATTCTGATCATGCAACTAATGTCGATCTTCTTCCTAACATCAGTACAAACATGGAAAAAATTGGAGTTTTTGTTCCCCAACTTCAACCACTAGATACTTGATTTCTAAGTCTCTTGGTAGGTCTTCAACTCCACCTTCTCCTGTTACTATTAATGATGACGTCTTTATTGCCTTACGCAAAGGAAAACGTTTTATTGTACAACTGTCCATTTTATATCTCATTTTGTCTCTTACGGCTCACTCTCTTCTCCTCTTTCAGTCTTTGTCTCTTCTTTGTCTTCAGTATCAATTCTAGAAATTGTTACAGAAGCTTTGTAACTGCCCTCGTGGAAGAAGCTATGTTGGAAAAAATGAAGGCTCTTACTAAAACAACACTTAGGAACTTATTGATGCTCTTGAGGAATATAAGTGGGTGCGTACCGTAAAATACAAGGTAGATGGGACTATGGATAGGTACAAGGCAAGACCGGTGGCCAAGGATTTTACTCAAACTCATGAAATATTGGAATTGACTATTAGGAGACATTTGCTCCAACGGATAAGATGAACTCAGTTTGTGTATTGTTGTCAATTACTACAAACATATCTTGGCCTCTTCATCAACTAGAAGTGAATAATGCATTTCTTCACAGACACTTATAGGAGGAAGTTTATATGGCACCTCATGAAGAGAAGGTATGCAGAAAGGAGAAGGCTATCTATGAACTCAAGCAATCTCCTAGAGCCTAATTTGAAAAATTCATTAAAGCAGTGAAGAAATATGGGTATATTTATATTCAAAGTCATGTTGATCACACTTTATTTGTGAAGCATTTAGAAATAGGGCTGTCAACAGAGCAGATTCAGAGTGGATAGTGCTATATCCGTATCCGATTTGATTAAGTATACCCACTATCCGAATTTGCTCCGATATCCGGAGGATAGTAAATCCAATATACTTCTAGGATCTCTGTCCCTAGGTTGGTTCTTCTTGTCTTGTTTCGCCACCTTAGGTGTTTGGCCTCTCACCTTTCCGAAACGAGCCAGAGATCCGTGAACCTTACCCATGGAAGATTGTTATGGTTTTTGGCTATTGTAGCTGTTGCTTCTCCCTCTTTTCCCCTGATATAACACTAGAACATTTATAGGGTTGAAGAAAAATCCAACTTCCAGATAACCATGGAAGATCAAAGAAGAAAATAAATAAATAAATAAGTGGGGAAATCCCTATCATGGTCATCATCTTCCAAACAAGATACCCGGTTGGGCCTCCTTTGTGACCATCCCCATCGTCCACCGGATAAGAAATCCCCATCACAATCTAGTTCAAGATCTTTGTGCATTGCAGACACCTTGGCTTCTAATTCCAATAGCCTGAGTAGGCCACCCTCTGTGAAACTTGAAACCCTTGAATGTTGAAGAAGAGAGGAGATGATAGTTAGGCGACGTAGGTAGCAGCTCGAAGACTTGAAGAAACCATTGAAAGTTAGAGAAGAGAGGAGAGGAGAGGAAGGCAACGCAAGGGCAGCTCGGAGCTTGAAACCCTCGGCTTTGTTGAATGGCTGAAGCGGAAGACGAAGGATTGATGAATGCTTAGGTTAGGGTATGTAGAAAGGTACTTATTAGTTATATAATTATGATACTATCCTCCTTAAGTAAGGGAATTACACAAACACTTAAATTTTATAAAAGGCTAAAAGCTTTATAAATTCTGGAGGGGAATATTTGGTACATGAAAATTGTGGTATTACTCAATCGGACGAATATTTAGCGGAGCGGATAGTGGACTATCCATATCCGCTCTGTTTATAAACGGATACACTTATCTTAATCTGATCCGCCGGATACCTTATTCAGAAAACTATCCGCTTAAACGGATTCAGATTCGGATAATTGACAGCCCTAATTAGAAACCACTACAGCCCATAATCGTCTATGTTGACAATATTGTGGTAACATTTGATAATCCTCAAGAGGTTCAAAGATTTTAGAAATTTCTTGCTAGAAAGTTTGAGATCAAGGATTTAGGTCCTTTAAAATACTTTCTTGGAATTGAGGTTGCTAAGTCGAAAAAAGGCATATTCATCTCCCAAAAGAAGGATGTCCTGAATTTATAACGAGACACTAATAAAATGGGTGTAAAGCTTGTTGATTCACCCATGGAAGCTAACCATAAACTTGATTATGAATGGGGTGAATCTTTGGAAGATATTGAAATGTTTAAAAGGCTGATGGGAAGGCTCATTTACTTGTCCTTGACACGATCTGATATTGTTTATGCAGTTAATGTAATTAGTCAATTCATGCATACGCCCCAGATGACCCATTTGGAGGCAGCTAAGAGGATTGCGAAATCTGAAATCTGCGTCAGGGAATGGGTTGTTAGGTAAGAATAGTCACTTGCAAGTGGAGGGCCTACATTGATGTTGATTGTTGACTGGGCAGGCTCAGTTATAGACAGGATATCCACTTCAAGCTATTGCACACTTATTGGTGGCAATTTAGTTACATGGAGAAGTAAGAAACAAGGTGTTGTTGCAAGATCCAGTGCCAAAGCTGAATACATGGCCATGGCTCAAGAGGCTTGTAAGTTATTATGGATCAAAATCCTAATGACAGAGCTTGATTTTCCAGTCCAGTCTGATATGAAATTGTACTGCAATAATGAGGCGACTATCGGTATTGCTCACAAACTCTTCTAGCATAACAGGACAAAACACATTGAGATTGACAGACACTTCATAAGAGAAAAGGTTGCAAGGTGCTGAGCCTTCCTTATGTCAGGACAGAGGATTAGTTAGCAAATATCCTCACCAAAGATGTAGGCTTGTAGCATCTAGTCGACATCGTGACATTGTGGGCAAGCTAGGCATGCGAGATATCTTTGTCCCGCTTGAGAGGGAGTGTTATAATGGGCCTAATAAATAAGCCCATTACTCTTTATTGTCCTTTGTATATCTTTATTACCCCTATAGCCTAGTTCTTTTATTACTTGTACTTAAAGGGCTTTTATGTCCTTTCATCTCTTTAATAATATATAAACGAGATCTAGTGGGAATGGAGATAACTTCTTACATCTCTCTCTTTCTTCTCCTCTAATTCTCTATTTCTCAAAACCCAAATCACCAAACCCTAGTTTTCTACTGACAAAAAATATAGCAACATAATTATTAGAAATTCTAATTCCTTCACCATACCGTTTTTGCTGATCATATCCTGCAATGTTGTCCCATGATATCTCATTGTTTGAGGAAACCACATGGGGTCCATTAAGTCCAAAAACTTTCACTCCCATGCCCTCTAGAGTAGCAACTGATTTTTCTAGAGATGGTAAGCGTTCACTGTCTCCTCTCCTTCTTTCCAAGGCTCTCCTTGCAGTCGCCTTTCCACCAGCTAACTTTAGTGCAGATACCAACGCATCAAGCTCCTTAGGACTAAAGCTCCCCTGCTTTATGAACTCAATTTCCTGAAATAGTTTATGTCAAAAACTAGTAAGTAGTGACTAGTTCGTCAATTGCAATTATAAACTTCTGTAACAAGGAAAAATAAGGAGTTCAAAAATAATGTGTCATAAATTGCAAGAGGAACATAAAAGAACTAACTGCATTGTCAGAGCTAATAAGCGACTGGAATATAAGGATACATAAGTCTCCCTCCTGCTCATTCTTATCTTCTGAAAGTCCCCCGTCTTCTCTAGGTTCCTTCTTCTTTTCTGGGCGATTAAGTGTAAGTTGCCAAGCAACTGCACTGAAACAGAAAAACCAATATCACAGACAACAATTTACAGTTCATAAAAGCAATTGCCAAGTACTAACCAAGTACATATTAAATAGTTCTGAAGTGATAAGCACAAGAACAAAAGCTGTATTTCTCTATGTAAGAGGCAAAACACAAAGATATAAAGTTAAAAAAATCGAAAACAAAGTAGATAACAAAAGGGACAGTAAAAGTGATGCTTCTACGAACTTGTCCCAAGCACGCAATATCATATCTGAGCCGCCACCACGCTCTTCAACCTTCAGTCCAAGACGTGAAACAAGGTCTACAATCAGGTGTGGTACTTCACATGTTCGATTAATTTGGAATTTGATTGTGACCTACATTATAACATTGAGTCCACTTAGCAATAATTATAGAACAATGTAGTGATATATTGTTGACATTAAGAATAAGAAAATTTCAAACATTAGAACTAAGGTTCTGGAAGTAAGCTTTTAACATAAACAACTGTCAACCAGATGAATACTCCTTCAATGATAACCAGTCAAATACTCCATTCAGTAGGTTCTTTTCATTAAATATTGTGTAGAGGCAGACAGGACCACTTGTTTTCATTACTTTTAGAGTTGAGTGGCGGAGAATGCTTGCTGTGACTTATGAGTTTTTTTATTTTTTTCGAAAACCACACATAGGATAAACAAGATAATTTAGAAAATCACTTTCAAAAATAATTTGTGATAAAGAAATATCGCAATTATGTTTCATCGGGATTAGATTTTTCATTTTTCCCAAGAACCATACTCATGCACTTCTCAGGGCATAATATAATTCATGCTTTTTCATGTAATCTCGGTTTGTGTGAGGTAAAAAGGGTTTACGATGGTGGACTTTGAAGCAATACCAAAGCAAAAGCACAAAGGCCAGAAAAGACAAACTGTTTAATGTTTATTGTAATAAAAATGAAAATCTTGGCATTGTTAGATATTAGAGCTTCCATCAGAGGAAGTTGTTGACTAACTCTAACAACTAACCAAAAGACCTTTCCCCTTAAACAGTGAAGAAGAAAGGCTTCAAACAAGATCTAATCAATGTTGGACTAAACTAAGAAACAATAACATAAAGAGTTTGATCATGGTTGTTAAATCCTTGTGATTTGCGATTCAAATCCTACGATTCGATTTGAATCCCAAGCAAAACGATTCATATTGAAGGTGAAAATTTTAATTGGGTAAATCCCAATTGATTTGCGATTCTAATTACGATTTGCGATTCAAATCGTACGATTCAAGCACGAAACCCCTTTTACAGACCAAAACTTAAAAAATATTTTTTATTCTTTTAATTTTCTAAAGGAACTTTATGACTTTTAAGAAAAGAGAAGGCACAAGAAAACCCCAGTCACAGACATGCCAAATCCCTTATTTGGGTTTTCTCTTTGTTGCTGACATGCTATGAAATGGAGAAAAAAAAAAGGAAAAAAGGAGGAAGAAGAATGATTATGGAGTTGGATTTTGGGAAAACTTAATGGTTTCCCTTGATATTTTATTTTATTAGTCTTTTCATTTGTACAAATCTTTTGATACTTAATCTCATACAACATGATTATATGAGTTTACTTTTGTTGATTTATCTTTAATGATTTTAGTTTTTTTTTCTCATTTTATGGAGTTCCTTCGCGTTTTTTGTAGTGTATGCAATGAAATGTTCATTACTTTATTTTATCAATAGATATTAATGAAATCTTTTGGATAATAGATTATTCTATTTTTCTGATTTATTAAGTAATTTTTTGTATTTTCAAAAAAATGGATTGAATCTTACGATTTAGGATTTGAATCCCGATTTGAATCGAATCGGTCCTAAAACGATTTTACGAATTGATTACGATTTAACAACCTTGAGTATGATTGGTACGAATTATATAAACATAAATATTATCGTTGAGAATTTGTATTCTCAAAGACCTAAATGATTGATACTAAATAGAAACATGATTGTTATTGTTTAGAATTTGTATTATTAAAAGAGCTAAAGATGTGCTGACCCAAGAAAAGGATTGCCTGTAGTCAATGGCTTATTCCTGAGATACCAAATTTGGGTACCAATGTAGAACTATAAGCAGAAATCATTGTTTTTCCATAGAAGATTTCAAAAAAAAATGTAAAGAAACAAGAGGCCAACACTTCATGGAGAACAGTACCATTGCATGTATAGAACAACTGAACAAGTGATTCACCACTTATCCACTAAATGGGAAGTACGCTGTGATGAAAGACATTGCCTGTTTGGGTTGCAGTTGACACTGATGAATAATTAAATCATCTCCCTATTAGCTTGCAAAAAGAATGCATCTCCCACATTCATTGGGCTAATATAGGATCACATATAGCAATGGGAGGAGCTTCAGGCAGTTTTGGGTTGATTTTCAGTTGGGGAGTCAGAATGCTGTCTATGTTCTTGGTGTTTTGAGTTTATGTGCTTGTAACCTCTTAACACTGTTTCTGATTGTCTTCCTGTATCCTTGCATCTTTTTATTAATATATCTTTGGTTTGGTTATTGATCAAAAAAAATATAGCAAGGTGATGAGACTACTTGATAAAAAAAAAGGGATGTATGCTGAGAAGGTTATTGCCCAAGGAATCGATGGAAACCTTCCCAATATCACTTGGATTACTAAACAGATCTTGGCCGTTCGTGGTCTTTGTACAAAGTATCATCCAACATCACGTACAGGGGTTTCTATCAGAAGTGTTTACAACTTCTAGGCATATTATCCTACTGAGACAAAAAGATATTCATCTGCATGCACTGTCACTTTCCCAGAATATTTAGAGATAAGTATGAAATTTCAATCAATTAAAATAGTTATGGATTTGTAAATGAACCACTATTAAACGCAAGTCAGTTGTAAGCCGTGTTAGACACTGCATGGAAGAATTTTTAAAAGATCTATAATTTCACCTTTTGGCCTTTAATAGCAACAGTGAACCGAGGATAAGAACCATATGGCATTCCTTTAGTTCTGAGCAATTCTTCTAATCGATGTCGTTCTTGCTTGACAGTCTTCTCCATGTCAGCATAGTCTGATGGAGATTCTGGTGGCAAAGGAGTTTGGGAGTCCGGCTGCAGAAAGCTAAGTCGAAAGTAAAATCAATTTAACAATAAGTAGTTTAACATATTGATACAAGTTACAAACTATCAGTGTTCCCTATAGTTCGCGAAACAGGAGAATATTGGCATTCCTCCACGGAAATGATCCACACAAACCTCATTTACATCTGCATGAGATTTTTGTAGGATTCCCACTCCAAATAAACCAGCCAACACAGCTGGCAATATAGAAAAGAATCCAGGATTTTCAGAGACCGATCTTAACTGCAGCCATTCAGATGCGTAGGGATGCATGTGGTGTTCAAAAGACCCTGCATGTGCCGAGAAGAAGTATGAGAATACTAAAACAAAAGTTTTTTCCCAGTATCCATAAGCAGGCTGATATGGTATTTGTCCAAGTCATTCCACAAGATTAAACCATGAACCATGTTCTCAAAAACAGCAGAAGTGGCATAACCCACTACAAACCCCAAGAGGCATGAATCTTCTTACAAACAATCAATTTAAAAGGAAGCTTTTCGTATCTTCAATTACTGAAGGCTATATATATTAAAAGAAAAGGCACCTAAGACGATGATATCACAAACATCAAGATGCATCTAAGGTAACTGTTAACTATTGAAGTTCAAACACCAATATGCTGATTGCTGATTTATATCATATTGTATTTCATTTACTTTACTGCTATAAAACAGAGGATAGTCTTTCAAGATATTTTGGTCATGGAAATCAAGGCCAATGACGGCAGTCACGGAACCATTTAGGAGGAATGATATGGTGAAGGTTAAAGACTCTAAAAAGGACGGGAATGAGGCCAAAAAGTGCATGATTGAATGTAGTCAGAATGAGATATGAAGACATCAAATACAAGGGAGGACATGCCCCTAGATAGAATGGACTGAAGGAAAATGAATGAAAAAATCAACACCAAGTAGTCAGGATAACTTTCTAATAATTATGACAATGATTTTTCATTTTCTGTCTTTCTTCTTTTACATTTATATTTCTTGTTCTCATGTTTCCAATAACCATTCCTTTTTTTCTCCATTTTATTTCATTTTTTTGGGATAAATTTTTACTGGTTAGTAATTTCCATGGAACCCCTAAAATAAATTTCAGATTCCGTTTCCTTGATTAAATGCTCTCAATGCCATGAAAGAGTACACTTTTTTGGGGCTTGGGCTGCCCGATTGGCTGATATACTGTACATCAACGATGAAGTTAAATCAGAGTCCAGATTATTCACACACACAAAAAGCTTCAATATCTATCCATCACTTTCTTACTAGGAAAGGGGAATGCCATCAGGTGTTTTCGACTTTTCGTAATACGCAACCTTAAATACACATCCAACTGGTCGGGAGAATATTTGAAACCGTGTGCTTGTCGAACACGGAGATAAAGGGTTACACAGACTTATCAGTTATCACGATTAACCCAATACGCCACCATGTCTGTGCAGTTGACCGTATTTTTAAACATATACATTTTCAAGACCAAATTTGTTCATATAAGTACACAATATGACTCGGTAAGCTGACATAAATTCAGGTTACATACATAACATATCAAGAATATCTAAAGACAATATATTTCAGTAAAAAAGACACAGATTTCTCTGAAATTCTGAATAAGAATGTCGGCTTGTATTCAACAATAAACGCAATGGGTGTCCAACACAACATCATCTTCAAAAATGGAGAAACCCAGTTACATAGTGCTTTTCATTTTGTAGCTTCTCAATCAGTAGTGTTTTCCATTTCCTTGCAGAGATATATACTGTAATGTCTAATTCCCTGAAGCAAACAATTCACTACAGAGCAACACGTGGGAAATCTCAGCCCCAATTCTAGAAGTATTTCCACTCCCAATTAACAATTGTAGGTTATAAAACTCTTTTCAAAATCAAATCTTGTACAATTCTATCAAACCTAAGGTCGTAAGCAACGACAATCGATCAATGTAATCAAGCTGTCTAAGAACACTCGTAAGAGGATATGATCATATGATCAAATAACAACAAACACTGATCAAATTAATGCTAACCGACGGAGTGAAAGATGAAAACGTACGGCTGTATAATCGGTGTTGAAGGTTGCGAGTTGCAGGGAATGAATGAGTAGCTAGGGTTTTGAGGGAGTTGATCTTCCGCCATGCCTGGGCAGGCTCCAGAAGTCGCTTCAGTGCTGCCATGGAGTCTCTCTCAAAACGAAACCCTTTATTTTGATTTCTCTTTTAGACAAATACGCGGGGACTGAATTGTGGTGGAATTTAGTGATATAGAGTCGAATAGAGGGCTCTCTGGCGAAGCCAGACAGGGCTCTCGGGCAACCATAGAACAGGAGACATGTGGCATTAAAAAAGAGGAGAGGTCATTTCATTTTCCTCGTGATTTTGACTTCTCCACGCACTACTTGACACATGGCAATAAATTATTGAGATAAAGGAGGAGAGATATCAAGTGGAGAGAGAAGTCAAAATCATGCCGAGAAAATAAAATGACTTCTCTTTTATCGCCGCATGTCCCCTATTCTATGGTTGCCCGAGATGGGTTTCTAGCTTCACGAGAGACAATCTGAGGCCGAGTAACCTTATGTTGTGCATGTACATGGCTCACCTACTGTACTCATCAAGTTCTTATGTGTCAAGTCGGTGAGTTTTCTGATGTTCCTGGCCAATGTTACCTGATTGGTCAGTTTGTTCTGTTTGAATTCAGGTTCGTGATTCTCAGTTTGCCACTCTATGTGAACCCAGTTAACTAAGAGTAGGATGAGATAATTCATTTTTAGGTTCGCTTAGGTTGGTTTGCTATCTTGGTTTGTAACTTAAGCATGTCAAATAAAATATATATTTTAAAGAAATAGTTAACATACCTGGGAAATGGATTTTACAATCCAAGGCTGGACTTTATTGGTCCATGCCCCCCTGTCTTAAATACCAACTAACTGTGGTGGGTATTTAAGAGGGGGGCATGGACCAGTGAGGTCCAGCCTTTGATTGTGAAATCCATTTCCCATGTATGCTAATCACTGCTCTATATTTTATATGGTGTTTTTGCATATCAGCTCTTGTTCCCACTTTGCCAATACACTGTTATGTATATCAGTTTTGCAAATTAACTCACTGTTTTATAATAGTTGGACAAATTACCTCAACCCGTGGTTCCGTTTGACTTCCGTCTGTATTTGTTAATCAAATGATTATTATGCCCTTAAGAGACTTCATCACCTTACAAAGTCTCTTTCCTCTTGAACTATGGTGTTATTAAATTTTAATATCTACGATTAATTTTTTTAATATTTTCCTAAAACTCGAAGTTAGTTTACATATTATGACTTTAAGATATTTCATGTCCTTGCAAAATCTCTATAACCACTTTGAATTATGGTTAACAAGTTTTAAACCTTATGGTTCATTTATCCCATTTTTACTTCCTTTAAATGTGGTTAAGATTCACACACTTAGGGGTAAAGCTCTAACATTGGTTTTTTAAAAAATAACATGTCCTCATTTAAATCTCTTTAGTTGTGGTTAAGATACACTAATCTTTAGGGTTAAAGCATCTAACCTTGGTTTTTAAAAGGAAAAAAATTATCGTGTCCCATTTGAACTTTCTTTAATTGTGATTAAGATGCACTAACGCTTATGGTTAGAGCATCTAATCTTGGTTTTTAGAAAAAAAAATTAAAAATTTTAGCTTGTCCCTTTTAATTTCCTTTACTTGTGGTTAAGATTCACTAACCCTTAGGGTTAAAGTATCTACCTTGATTTTTAAATTAATGTATCTCATTCAAGTCCCTTTAATTGTGGTTAAGATTCACTAACCCTTACTATATGTTTGGTTGCCGAGAAAAAAAGTAAAAGCATGGAAAAGAAAAAAATATATATAAAACACAACTAAATATAATATTGTATTAGAAATCCAATATTTTCTTTTCTTTTCTATGTTTTCATCTATTTTCTCAACAACCAAACATAGCACTAGGGTTAAAGCATCTAACGTTGGTTTTTAGAAAAAATTAACATGTCTCATTTTAACTATGGTTAAGATTCAATAATCTTTACAATTAACCTAAAGTTTTAGCAAAATATTAATCATGAGGATTAAAATTTATTAGTCATAGTTTAAGAGGAGTTAAAGAGACTTTGTAAGGTTATGAAGTCTCTTAAAGGCATAATAGTCATTTGATTAACAAATACAGACAAAAGTCTAACGAAACCATAGATTGAGGTTCTTTGTCTAACTGTTGGAAAACAATGAGTTAATTTGCAAAACTGTTTTACATAACAGTATATTTGCAAAGTAGTAAGAATGCAGCAACTGATATGCAAAAACCTCATTTTATATTATATAAAAAGATATATCTTTTAAGCGTGTAAACAATGTATTACAAATAATTATTTTAAAAAATAATAATAAAATGTCTTTTTCTGAACGGTTTGTGAATTCAAACTATAAATTTGTCAAACCTAAAGAAAAATACAAATGAATTTGAATTAAATTTTGACAAAATAAGATTGTTTTGAATCCACTATGTGATTCACTCAATTTCACGAATTAATTCGAACCGAACTACGAACCAGTTCGGGTACGCGATTCGATGTAGCATGTAGCGAACTTGGTAACCTTGATCTGACCATATGATATCATCATCATTTTATTACTTGGTCCTTATTAGTGGTGGCAACGGGTTGGGCTTGAATTTTAGTGATTTTTTAATAGGCTTAACCCGAAACGCAACACATTTATAAAAGCTTTGAAGCACCGGATCAACCCAATTGCCTCCCCAGGCCTTAATCATACTATTTTATCTTCGGGTGTGCTAGACCTACTCTAGGCATCCCTACTCTTAGCCAGAAATCAACTCGTTTCCTTACTTTCAGTCAAAAACTGAACATCTGCAATTGTTGTTGCTATTATTATTATAGATGTTGGTTTTTGGTTGATTGTAGCAAATGTCTTCCAAATTTTAGATATTTGCATCTCATAGAGTAGATTCTAAGTAACCAAAAGCTTGCAATACTCTCCCACTCTCCTCCCAACCCTATGCTACATTTAAAGTTGACGTTCTTGCTCCCAATCTCACACAACATTCTAGTAACCTAGCACCAGGCTTCTTATCCCTAAGTGTAATTATTTTTTGGGTTTTTGTGAAAAAAAAATAAAATTAGCTCCTCTTTCAGGCCTTTGTTAAAAAATTAAATTTAGACTTTTTTTTTTGGAAACTCAAGGTATCCCAACCCTTCGATGGGTCAGGACTAATCCCTGAGAGTGCGAAGAGAGCCCAAAACCCACCACACAAGGTAAGTTCGGGAAAAATCACGTGCAGACTGGCCCAAGGATTAAGACCTTGGACAATTTATAAAATAAAAATCAACAAAAGGAAAAAAAATGTTCCACGTGTCATTTTCTCAACATATATGGACTTCAAAACATATATAAGTTTTCCTCAACAAGTAGTGGGCAATTTCATGCACACGAGAGTTTAGTATTGTATAATTTAAGAGTGGAAATAATTGTTAAGGGATGCTCTTTTAACAATTGAGAGTTTACCTCCCCAGAACTCATACCAAGACCTATATTATGTATTTTAAACCGGTTAGATAGGTAAGTACAGATTGTGGGCCCTTTTATTGGGTTGGAGAATTGGGGTTTTGTTTTCCTTTATTAACCCATTTATATAGAATCTGGGTTCACGTTGAGGGTAATTTTTTTTTATTTTTTACTAGTTGGCAGCATTAGCTATGCACGTCAGAGAGGAGGAAGGAAAGAGAGAATCTAATAAGGATATTTTAAAAAAAAAATTAAGGAATATTTTAGGTATAGAAACTTAGGGACATTTTAAATATAAAAAATTGTGAGGGACACGTTGGTTATAAAAATATGACATAGAGACGTTTTGAGAACCAACTTTAGGGGCATTTTGGATATAACAAAGAAATGGGGCAGGCAGGGTCTTCGCGAAACATTCTTCTTTTGGAACATTTTGCTAAGAGAGCGAGGAGTCCGGTTACGCCACTGAAGTTGTCAGGTGTCCCTTTTAACACTCTTTAACCATGGTTAAGATTCACTCACCCATAGGGTTCACCCACTTATCCTTAGTTTCCAGAGTTAATGAATTTTAACAAACATTTTTAAAAAATTAATAATTTTAAAAAAAACCAAAGATAGGTGGGTGAACCATAAGGGTGGGTAAATCTTAACCACAATTAAGGAGTGTTAAAAAAGACACATTGCAACATTAGTGGCGTAACCGGATTCTTAGGTGAATTTGGAAAAAATAGTACGTTTTTAAGGAGAGCATATATGAGAAAATTAGAGAAGGAAAATGGAAAATGGACCCCAAGGTCAGCTTAGAAGCTGACCTAGTGACCTCATTGGTCCACGCCCCTCTTTTACCACCTATCAACTGTGGTTAACTCCCTAAGGTTAAGCAATCTAACCATGATTTTTTTTTTAAATTACTAATTTTAATTTAATTTAACTTAACCATAGTTAAATGTAAGTTAAAAGGGACATGGGACACTTAAGTCCGCTTAGAAGTGGAGGACTCATAAGATACTAGAAGGGGTAGTATTGGAATTTAGTAAAATATTTTTTTTTATCTTATCATTAGTAACAGAAGGGATAGTATTTAAATTTAGTAAAAAAATAATCAACATTTTCAACACATTTGATTGTAAAAGACAAATTTAAAATTAACAAAAATTTTAGTTAACGTTTTAATCAGGGTACCAGCTTTATAATAGTAGAGATTATTTTTTTTTGAAAAAACAATCATGTAATACACACTAAACAGACACACACACAACCATACTTAAGGTAGGCGCTAAGTTGCCATAAGAATAAGTTCAAACAACCGCTATACAAAATGATCTGTCGTAAAGAGGGTTGATGAACCTGCAAAAACCACTTCCCAACCAATGCCGTACTAAACCCGTGATACACCCTAATGCGTGCGGTAAGAAATAGCGTTTGTCTTTGGTGAAAAAGTTGTGAGGCTTGGCGGACGCAATTTTGAAATCATATTGAAGATAACCTATTGCTGAGTTTGGATGGGCAATAGCCGGCCAGCGCTGTTGCTCGATTGTATCTGAAAATCAAGTGGGTCCTCATCTGTTGATTAGGGGTCTACCTTATTGAATGTAGGGCCTTTGATTATCAGACACAACTGAAAATGTGGGGCCAGCGCTGTTGCATTGCTTCTTAAGGTCCGGTCCGCTTGATTAAAAACAAGGAGGGTCCGATCAAGTTGACCTTATCCTTGTCCGAACTTAGTCGAATCAAACTCAAACCAGTCCCACATACTCCACGCTTAACGTGGTGGATAAGCGTGGTGGAATTGACATGATCATATAGCGTAATGAAGTGGAATTGACAATACACAAGGAAAAATCATTAAGGGGTGGAGTTGTTATTTTGTAAACAGAAATGTTAGGCTGAGTTGCAACTTGCAAATCTTCTAAAGATACAAATGGGTGGCTAAAATATCAAACATTTAATAGTTAATTTTAATACAATATTCAAAAATAATTTTCAATATTTCACTTGAAAATTTCAATTGGACTTACCGACATAAACGGATAAACGAATTAGACTTTGCTACTGAGACTATCTTAAGGTCGTGCTCTAATAGTAACACGTGATTTCAAGTGGGGCCATTTCAGATGATGGACTCCACCTGGAACCTTATGCTCTTAGAACATGGTCTTAGTGGTCTCAGTCCGGGCTAATATTGGAACCTTTATCCAAATCAGATTCCAAAAATTTTTTTTGCTCGGTCATAATCATTTATCTACCTTGGTTAGGGGGTTAACAGTTTTTGCACTCATGGTGGGCGTCAATAGACGCACCTTGGGATTGTCCTAGTGGTTGTGTATCTCCCTATGAGGAGGTGTGACTCCAATCGAACTCGGGAGAGTCCAGTTACGCTACTCACACTGCCACGTGTCCCTTTTGACACTTTTTAACTATGGTTAAGATTCATTCACCCCTAGGGTTCATCCACCTATCCTTAGTTTATAGAAAAAAATATTAAAAAAGAAATTTAGCCCCGGTTAAAATTTTTTAACTCCTAGGGTTAAATTTTAAAATAAATTTTGGTCCTAAAAACCAAAGATGGTTGAGTGAACCTTAGGGTCGAGTGAATCTTAACCACAGTTAAGGGGTGTCAAAAGGGACAAGTGGTAGCGTTATTGGCTTACAACCGGAGATGATTACGAATCATGGTTGATATGCCACCGTAGCCGTATTTACGATACCAAATTTACAAGAAGGAGCCAAATCATCTCCGGTGATAACCGATTTGGCAAATCCGGTTATCACCCCTAGAGGTTGCCACGTGTCTCCTTTGACACCCCTTAACCGTGGGTAAGGTTCACCCACCCTTAGGGTTCACCCACCTATTTTTGGTTTTTTTTTAAAAAATATTAATTCTTTTTTTAAAATTAAAAAACTGTTTTTAATATTAAAAAAACTCTAAAAACAGTTTTTTAATTTAAAAAAAAACCAAAAATAGGTTGGTGAACCTAGGGGAGGGTGAACCCTACCCACGGTTAAGGGGTGTCAAAGGAGACACGTGGCGACCTCTAGGGGTGATAACCGGATTTGCCAAATCCGGTTATCACCGTAGAGGATTTGACTCGTTAAAAGAAGAACAGAAAAATGCAGAAAATAGTCCATATTCAGGATTAACAAACACAAACAGAGAACTCTATGTATATGTTCATCAGTTAAGAGAGAGAGAGAGAGAGAGAGAGAGCAAACAAGTAAGCTTCTCTCGTAGATATGAGCAAAACACTCAGAGCTTTACACAAGAATTTGGGAGAAGACAGGTGAAAAATAAGATTAACGAACAAACCCAGCCCAATAAAACTTTCAAGCCTTAGATCAATAGTTATATGGTATACCCTTCAGAACACTTTCTTAGAGAAGAGGGTGCGCAGGTTAAACAGATTTCCCCCATTACCGGCACCCGTACCGCCGCCGCCCCTGCTCTGAGAACCACTACCACCTCCACCACCAACGGCGCTGCTCTCAAAGCTTCTACAGCTCAAATGGTGACGATACCCAATACACATCGGAACATTCAAATTCAAAACCCTAGTCGTAGCTCCACCACCCCCACTTTTACTCCGGCGACTCTCTAATCCTTCTTTTCTTACTCCCTTATCTGCATTACGAACCACAGGCTCGGGGCTCCTCATACCTGATCCTCCACGCCGAGCCTGCCAAACCCGATTAGTCTTACTCAAATGGACCCCACCTCGACTCGGACTACTCGGCCATTTCCTGGACTTGGACTCGCCGGCCGAGTTACTGCGTGAACACGGTGCACTACTCACTTTCCGATTCCCCGCCGTTCCAACGGTTATCTTCGGCCTGTCTCCGCTATTTCCAGCCGAGCGGCTCCGCGAGAACGGCCATAAGCTGATGTTGAGCTCGGCTGCGCTCACTCGACTACTACTCTTCCTCCCGCTTTTCTTCTCCTTTCCTTTGTCTTCCTGGTTGTTGCTGTTCGTAGTTCTTTTCTTCTCACCTATCTTGAAAATGTCTCTCCATCGCTTCGATGTTGATAACACTGTCGATGGCTCGGGTGCTACAGTTGATGACTCGGTCCCTGGTCCGGGTTCTGACTCGGGTTCAAGACTAGGGATTTCTGGGGTGGGTTTGGAGGCCGAGTCAGGTTGGTCGGAGTGGTTGGGGAGGAGGTGGAGAGGGAGGAGGACACCGTCGACGAACAATTCATCTGCAGAGACGAGATTGGGTTGTGGGAAAGATGGGTTTCTGACCATCCAAAACTCGAACTCGGGCGAGTTGGAATCGTAACTCCTCCTTCCACTACTACTTGGAGAGATGGTTTGGGGTTTTGGTTTCTCCATCTAGCGAGAGAGAGAGAGAGAGAGAGAGCTGTTGATTGAGTTGTGCAGAGAGAGAAGTGTGTGGTGTAAGGTTTTTGTGCTAGTGCTGGTAATCATCTAAACAATGGAAAGAAGATCATTATCTTTAAGGCAAGGAAAACGGACGGTATTCACACATGCAAACAGATATACAATGGTAGAGGGCGACGTAGGTGATATCTTTGGAAGTATGAGTGATGTCATGTCATGAGGCTACAGTGGCTGTAGTGCTCACATTCATGGCGGCTCTTCATTTGAAGGATTACATGGCGTTGACATCCACCACTCTAACAGACAAGAGCCATATGAGCAGTGTGTCCCACCACAAAACGGCCCCACATATAGAATTATAATACAATAAATCTGGACCGTATGATTTACAAACGATCGAGAGGGTTAGAGTAAAATCAGTGGTTCAGATCATTTGTAAGGTTGAAAAGAATGACATGTGCGACTAGAGTCCAGGGAGGAGAGGGGACCCGGAATCTAAAGGGAAGGGGATATTTGTTAATGGGCTTTGTTTGTAGGCAAAATGATGAGTCATGTGCAGCCCAAAACAGCGTAAGTACCATTAATGGAGTGGGTCCCTCAACAGAATAGCCCCTTCTTTTAGCAACCGTCAGCCTGCTCTTTTGCACTTTAATTAATGATTTAATATTACGCAAACTAAATCCACACCACATTTCCCAAAGTTGTCTATTTTTGTCCCTAATGAGATATAATAGAAATAAGTATTTTATTACCTATTACTTTTTATGTCATAATTTTTCGTGATAAAATCTGAAGAATCTCTTGATTTGATCCGTAATGCATACAAATAAACATATATTTGAAAAGTATTTATAGTCTTTCTCAAAATTTTTTTTAAAAAAAGATCATATATTATAATCAAATATAAAACTTTAGCTAAAAATAGTAGGATAATGCTAGCACTAATTTCATTTAAGTCTTACTCTACTTTTGATTGGGGAGTGTGTTAGTAGAAAATAATTGTCCTTCTCTTAATTAAAGAACATTAACAAAAAAATGAAAGTTGAAAGAAAGTGATGTTAGCATTGTCCGAAATAGTAATATAATGAAAATAGTCATTTTTTAAAATAACAATAATAAATGTAACGGATAAAATTCGTAAAAAGAAGCAAAAACAAGGGGTAAAATAGGGATTTCTCATGCTAGTAAATTCTAACAATTTAGCCGACATAAGCCCACTTGGGCTATGTGCTGGCTCTTTTGAGTGTTGTCTGACAGGTGACTTCATCATGACTACACAAGTCATGATGACTCAAAATGCCTATAAATAAGCAAGAATCACCAGAAAGAAGGGATGGATGGTGCGAAAGGCAAGAGATGAAGTAAAGGGAAGAAGAGGAAGATGGAAATCTGAGAAGCTTGAGTCATTCACACCCCTACCCCGAAGGGCTATGCAGGCGGTCACTCACCTGATTCTCTCATCTTCCTTTGGTTTTATCCGGCTACTTGATGCTTTTTATGGCCTCACAATCGTTTATGGCCACCAGATTCTCTTAAATAGGCCATGTCCGCCTGATGCTCTCCATGAATGGTCACACTGCCACTTGCACAGCCTTGCAGTTAATCATCTGATGAGTGCAATCACACTTGAACTTGTGTCTGACTCTGTGAATGGTGCCGAATCCGTTGTCGCGTTGCCTGCTGTGAATAGTGCCGAATACGTTGTGCTGTGAATAGTGTCGAATGCTTTATTTAAAAAACAATTTTTTAAAAAAGGTACGATATTTAATATTTAGAAAGTAAAGCTTGGAATAAATGCTTATAAAAAAACATAAATTAGCTTTGGCAAGACACCTTTTGCATCTTTCATATGGTAAGAAAAATATAGAGATATTAGAAATGGGGATAAGCCAAATTCAAGAAAGAAAATAAAAATGATCTCTCATTTTTTTCTCACCACATGGTGGATGCCGTTCAAGGCTGGCTTTCAGGCGTTCCCTAGAGATAATTCGATGACGTAAAAAAATGGTATTAATTTGATTTTCAACAAATAAAAAAAATAAGTTAAATAAATTTAATTTTTAAATAACATTCTTATTTTCATATTCTCATTCAAGATAAAATAAATAATTAATTTTTTAATCCGCAAGCGAAACGACATTAAAAAAAATTGTTTTATTACGAAAGAGCGGAGAATGAAAATGGTGTATTTTTTCGTTTTTTTGGTGGTTGTAATCTTGACAGCTGTCTGTATGGTTTTATTGAAAACTAATAAGATAGAGATAGAAGGTGGGCCGACAAAATAACTGTCCACTCAATGAGTGGTCCCACACACTATCGGACAATCTAATCTCACGTCAACTGTCGGTCCTGCAGCCTAGTCCATATCTGGGAAACCTAGAAAATCCCATGAACCACGAAATTCACGCAAAGTTTTTTTTATCACCGTTTCACCCCTTTCAATTTCTTGGTTGGACCATGGCGCCTATGGTTACGGACCATGGCTCTCTACACTAGGTCGTCGGAGGTCAGCCCTCTTTCTCGAGCCTCACACACTTTGACTTGGATGCTCCTTCTTGTACTTCGTACAGTGTTCCCAAGAGGATCATAAATTCCAGTAGGTAACTGTTGAAAGTATTTAACAGAGTTTTCTGGAAAGAAGTTTCTTCTTTCCTTTTGGTAGTTAGGCTGTGATGCTTACCTACCATTTCATTACATGGAAACTCATTAAAAAAGGAGTCAAATCCTCTACGGTGATAACCGAATTTGGCAAATCCGGTTATTACTCCTAGAGGTGTCATGTGTCTCCTTTGACTCCTTTAACCGTGGGTAGGGTTCACCCACCCCTAGGGTTCACCCACCTATTTTTGTTTTTTTTTTTAAATATGAATTCTTTTTTAAAATTAAAAAAACTGTTTTTAGAGTTTTTTTAATATTAAAAACAGTTTTTTTTAAAAAAATTAATATTAAAAAAAAAAAAACCAAAAATAAGTGGGTGAACCCTAGGAGTGAGTAAACTTTACCCACGGTTAAGGGGTGTCAAAGGAGACACGTGGTGACCTTTAGGGGTGATAACCAGATTTGCCAAATCCAGTTATCACCGGAGATGATTTGGCTCCTTAAAAAAACTCGATAGTATGTACTATAGAATGTTGGCCATTTGATTTAAAATTTAAGGGTACCAAACATAAAGTGGTTCACTATAAAATGCATTCAAGTCTTAGCATCGTTAGATTTTAAATCAGACGGTTTGTCTAGTTCTTGATAGTACATATAATCAGAGTTTTTTTATTTGGATGATGCTATAAGCACACCAATATTTACTAATTATACACCAAACTTAAAATTACTTACTATACCCCCCATTAATTAAAATAACAACTTCTTTTCTTCCCAAAGACATAGCAAGACCGAATAGCCACCGTCTTTAGAAAGAAGGTCCTTTCCATCCACCATAGCTCTCTGTTGGCACAAAAACTGTTGGTCACAGCTTCATTACATGAAGAACGAAGATAATACAAGTTGGCTCGCTAATCTACTCATATGAGAATAATAAAGGTGTGGTTTTTTTTTTACTGGTTATTGAGGTGAAACAATATCTAAGCATGAGAAATTAAGCACACACAAGAATGCATAGTGGAGTTTTGAAACTCTGCTTGGGATCGGCTCAGTCGTAGCCGGTCAATTGATTTAGATAGAGATAATTATACAATTACTTCACTTCCTATGCATCTTTTATATTACTTTTCAATGAATTCCAGACAAGAAGCATCCGATGCAAGTAATCTAAATGGACATTGAGAAGAAATACGACAGGAATAATCCTAAAGCCAATTTTGATTTCTCCATGATATTCCTGATCATTGTTGCCTCATATCGGTAGGTTATCGAATATAAGAGAGGTGGCAAGAGAAACGAAGAAGATGAAATTTTATTTATTGATTTATAGTCAGTAATTTCAAGTTTGGTAAATATTGATGTACTCGTATTAACGCCCCCCCTTTTTCTTTTTTTTTATCACTTTCCTTATTATCAGGGGTGGAGCCAGGACGGCCATCCCCCCCCCGGAAAGAAAATTTCTAATTCTTTCACGTTTTGGTATGCAATAGTGGGCCCCTCAAAATTTTTAATTTATTTAATTGAACTTGGCCCGCCCAAAATTCTTTGTTTAATATTTATGGTGGCCCGCCCAAAATTTGTCATTTATAGTGGGCCCTCCAATGGAGTCTAGTTATGCCTTTAGGCCACCACATGTCCCTATTGACACCCCTTAATTATGGTTAAAATTCACCTATTCTTAGTATTCACTACTTATCCTTGGTTTTAGAAAAAAATATTAAATTTCTTTTAACCTTAGGAATTAGTGAATTTAAACTGTTTAAAAAAAAATTTGATATTTAAAAAAAAAAACCAAGGATAGGTGAGTGAATCTTAACCATAGATAAGGGGTAATAATAGGGACGTGTGGTGATCTCAAGGACATTACTAGAAAAAAAATAAAAAATAAAAAAATTACCCCTAATTGTATTTTCTCGGGGCAAACCCTCACATCCTTTCATTTTTTTATACGTATATTTCGGCCCATTGAAAATTTCCTGCGCCCATGATATATTATGACTTGGGATCTTCTCCTGTAACTGCTGCCAAGAAGGCTGCTAGCACCACCAAATGAAGTGCCACATACATTTGTTGATTTGTTGGTGTAGAACAGTTTTGGAGTGAGCGCATATGTATCCTATTTTTGTTGGTGCTGGTGGTCTGCCCGCCAGCTACAATGAGGAGAAGATCCCAAGCCTTTCATTATCCTACACGCAATACACGCAATCGTTGTATACACTATACACCTGGCATGATATAACACTTTTATGAGACATCACATGTGGCACCAAATTATAGAAACTTAGTAAGTGACAAGAGCTGCGCTATTACTACTCTTACTCATGAACCAATCCTTTTTCTTAAGTGATGGTTTTTGGTGAGAATGGGGAATACTTGAGCAGGACTAGCCGGCCTCCAAGTGACAATTGCATCGCTATCTTTATCGTACACCTGGCTGCATGCGCCCTATGTTTTTTGTTTTTGTTTTTTTGGTAGCCCATATCACTTACCTTAGTCAGTAGTCACTTTGTTAGAAGTTAGCATGGATAGTGGAGCTCTTGCTGCTCGTACCTAGTGAGATTGTCCCAAACCTTCGCCTTGAAATGCCACCCCTACTACTCACACACGCACCATTCCAATATTTAGGGGCGGAGCAAGGATTCTCTTGTAGGGGGGGTTAACAATGGGAATCCGGAGACTACGCCCCGATTTTTTTTTTTTTTGGCCAAGTTCATAGAACTTCGTCTCTGTTTGTGTTCGTTTTGTAAAGAAAATCTTTTTTTCTCAAAAATTCAGGAGGGGCTAGAGCTCCCCATCCTCCGGCTCCGCCCCTTTCCCAGGGCTACACCCTTATTATTGCTACATTTAAAAAAAAAAAATTCAAAATTTCGGAGGGGCTGTAGCCCCCCGGGGCCCCATGTGGCTCCGCCAGTGCCGTTATCTTCCTTTGATGGAGGGCTGAGCTAATCCAGTTTGACCATAAAAAGGAAAGATGAATTGGTTGGTTTGGGCCATTTATCATGGCATTTCTAGGAGGTGGCTAGACCTGTAAGCTGGATTATTTGAGTTCGGCTTGAACATTTGATTTGAGTTCCAAAATAATCTAATCATATACAAAAATCAGAATGGAAAATAATCCTAGGCTTTCGCTTTTGCTTTCAATTTTCTTTTATGAGTCATAAAAGTTTATGGATACTCTCAAATAAATCAAATAAATCACCGAATCCTAATTGTATATGTCTAACCACCAAACGCCAACATTAAGCTTAATTTATTTTTTCATTTATAGTGCCACATCATTTCTAATATTGACATTTTAATAATTGAATTAAAGGAATAAGAATTTTCTTTTTTTTTTAAAATTAGATATTAATCCAGGGTTGTTAGGTTAGCATGGGGATTGGAATTCTTGCAACTCATCGTCCAAGATTAGATCCCAAGATTGGAAAGGCCACACCCTACCATCAGCGCAAGAGGCAGGTTGTAAAGGATTAAGAGTTGGGAGTATGCATAGACTTGCACTCCTTTTATTATATTTAACTAGTGGGTGGCACGTGCGTTGCACATGAGAGCGAGAGGAAAGAGTTAACCATAGCTAATAAGAGTTAAAAGGGACACTTGTTAATCCGCAAGGAACTCTCCCCAAGTACAATCGTGATTAGCTGTGACTCAATTCTTTAAATAAATAGATGAGCAAGAGATAGTTTATAAATTAAGGTAAAACATTAAATCAAAGTTTTATTTTATATGAGGGTAGATTGAGAATTTTGAAAAAATGGCTATGCCACGCTCTCTCATTATTCCCATTATAATAGTAAAGATACATGAGCTTAATTATTATAAATTAAACTAGAGGATTTTACGTAATATTTCGAGTCAAACTCAAGCTGAATCCACCCTAAACAAATCAAACTAAATCAAATCAAATAGGTTTGACTTAAGCTCAGCTTATTTAAACATTTGATTCCTTCCATCCTGAACCTATAAGATGGTATAGTTTAGATCAAGGAGACCGTCGTTCATTACCACAGGCCAAAAGCACAAAAGAAGTACACGCGTGAATTGAGAGTAAAAGCTTTTGATTATGTGGCGAAAGGAGAGGCGACTGCAAAATCAGAAGCATGTGGTTGAAGCAACAAAACAAGCAATTCGTTTTGTGAAGAACAAAAGTTGGAGAAGAATGATATCCCTTAATTGGATCGAACAAACTCACTCTCCAACACCATCATCAATGAGATCATGCCACTCACAGAGAGGGACCCCACATTTAACTGAGTGCAAATCTTCTGGTCTGGTATTAGGGCCCACTTGGTCAATGAGATTTTTACAACTCACAAGGCTTCATCCAATGCACAAAATCAGTATCATAAAGGCGTTTCAAAAGGTTTTGTTTACCAAAGGGTAAAGAAGTAAATGACTAATAGACTTGTTTAAGCAATTTTGTTTGGCCATTGGTGTTCACGATTCAATCGGTCATGTGTCTCATTCATCCCATTTTAATCGTGATTAAGCATAATAAACGTAAGGTTAATATTTTTTACTTTTTAAAACAAAGTTTAGATGGATGAACCTTAAGAGTAGGTGAATCTTAACCACACAGTTAGTGAGTGTTAAAAGGGACAAGTGGTGGCATGTAAAATTCCCTTTAACTATGGTTAAGCATAATCAACCAAAAGTTAATTTCTTTTTGGGTAAATTACACTCACCTGCCCTGAGGTTTTGTGAAATTTCAGAAACCTCCCCTCTAATTTCTGAAATTACACTGTCCTCCCCTATCAGACTTTTAATATTAACATTGTTAACTAAAGTTACCATTTTCTTATTTCACCCTTCTTACTTGATTGAGGAAACATGTCTTTATGATTTGAAAACTCAACCAAAGAAAAACATAGACTCCCAAGCCACTGTGTGTCCCTTTTAATACCCACTAATTATGATTAAGATTTACTCACCACTAGGGTTTATCCATCTAACCTTAGTTTTAGGAAAAAAATAGCCTTAGGTTGGTTATGCTTAACCGCACTTAAAAAGGGCTTTAACAGCCACCATATGTTTAACACCCACTAACTGTGGTTAAGATTCACTCATCCTTTGGTTATAAAAAAAATAAAATAAAAAATATTAATCTTAGGTTAATTATGTTTAACCATAATTAAAAGATCTCTATAAGCCTCCACGTGTCCCTTTTAACACCACTAACTATGGTTAAAACTCACTGACCCCTAGGGTTCATCCATCAAACCTTGGTTTTTAGAAAAAAAAACCTTAGGTTGCTTATGCTTAACCACAATTAAATGGAACTCTACAAGTCGCCTTGTGTCCGCTTTAAAGCCCATTAACTATGGTTCACATTGACTCACCCCTAGGAATCATCCATTTAACCTTGATTTTTAGAAAAAAAAAACCTTAGGTTGATTATGCTTAACCACAATTAAAGGGGGTTCTACAAGCCGCCACGTGTCCCTTTAACACCCACTAATTGTGCTTAAGATTCACTCACCCTTAGGCTTAATCTATCTAACCTTACTTTTAAGAAAAAAATAAAAATATTAATCTTAGGTTAATTATGTTTAACCATAGTTAAAAGATCTCTATAAGTCATCGTGTGCCCCTTTTAATACACACTAATTATGGTTAAGATTCACTCTCCCCTAGAGTTCATCTATCTAGCATTGGTTTTTAGAAAAAAATATATATATACTTGATTTTGGAAATATATATTAACTTGAAGTTGATATTATTAACCTTGGTTATAAACCAATTATCACTTATTTTATTGAAGTAACTAACCTTGTGAGGTTAATTTAGACATTTTAAAATGTTTAAATGATGACATCATCAAAATCCATCCATAAAATAACGGTGAACTTAAGGGAAGGGGTATCTGTTATAGACAACCAAAGTTGAGGGGAGGACAGTGTAATTTTAAAAACTAGAGGGGAGGTTTCTGAAATTTCACCAAACCTCAAGGGAGGTGAGTGTAATTTAGTTTTTTTTTTTTCTAAAAATTAAGGTTAGATGGATGAACCCTAGGGGTGAGTGAATCGTAACCACAGTTAATGGGTTTTAAAAGGGATACGTGACGGCTTATAAAACCCCCCTTTAATTGTGGTTGAGCATAATCAATCTAAGGTTAATATTTTTAAATTTTTTTTCTTCTAAAAACCTAGGTAAGATGAAATCCTAGAGGTGAGTGAATCTTAAGTTCTTAACTATAGTTAGTAGGTGTTAAAAGAGACGTGAGATGTCTTGTAAAGGCCGCTTTAACTGCGGATAAACATAATCAAAGGGACGCGAGATGGCTTGTAAAGGCTGCTTTAACTGCGGATAAATATAATCAACCTAAAGATAATATTTTTTTGATTTTTTTTTCGTCTAAAACCTAGGCTTAGATGGATGAACTCTAGGGCTGAGTGAATCTTAATCACAATTAATTAGGGTTAAAAGGGACACGTGGTGGCACATAGAATCCCTTTTAACTATGATTAAACTTAATCAAGTTAAGGTTAATATTTTCTTCTCTAAAAACCATGGTTAGATTGATGGACCTAAGAGTAAATGAATATTTGCTACAATTAGTGAGGTGTAAAAAATAAGGACATGGACGAATGAGACACATTAAAGGGGGCGAAGGCTTCGGATTACCTCTGGTGGATGCCCCAGGTGCAGGGGCGGGCCATGGCCCCCCTAATTTTTTTTCAAATCCTAATTGTTGTAGTATGAATAGTGGACCCCTCAATTAATTTTTTTTTAGTATACTTGGCCCCCCTAATTTTTTTTTTGTCATATATATAGTGGGCTCCCCATTGGAGTCCCCTTATGCCCTTGAGGTTGCCACATGTCCCTATTGACACCCCTTAACTATGGTTAAAATTCACCCAATATCAGGGTTCAAATACTTATCCTTGGTTTTTAGAAATTTTTTTAAAAATAATTTTAAGAGTTAGTGAATTTTAAATTAGGGTTCGAAAAGAAATTTGTATTTAAAAAAAAAAACCAAGGATAGGTGGGTGAATTTTAACCACAATTGAGGGGTATTAATAGGGACACGTGGCGACCTCAGGCATTACTGGAAAAAGAAATTCTCAAAATAAAAAAAACTATTCCAATTTTTTTTTCTCGGGGGCTACACCCCGAACACCCAAATTCCATACTCTCAAATTAAAATATTTTTTATACATTTATTTTGCCCCGCCCCCCATTAAAAAATTCCTAGCTCCACCCCTGCCCAAGTGGGACCGTGTGCATCCACACATCATTGGACGCTTGGCGATAAAAAGGAGGAGAAGTCATTTCACTTTCTACCCATGATTTTGACTTCTCTCACATGATATCTGTCCCCTTTTTAAAACGCTACATGTCCACTGATGTGTGGATGCCCGAGGTCCTTCCAGGCATCCGCCAGATGTAATCCGAAGCCGGGGACTAATGGGACACATGACCGCCGGTTGAATCGTGAACACCAAAAGGCCAAACGAAATTAAAACAAGACTAATGATCGCTTACTTCTTTGCCCTTTGTTTAATTACAACCTTTTGAAACGCAACTAATGGTCACTTACTTCTTTGCACTTTGTTTAATTAAAACCTTTTGAAAAACCTTTATTATGAAGATTTTGTACTGTAAAAGAAGCTATGTGAGTTGTCACATGAGTTGTCACATATCATTGAGCAAGTGGCCCTTAATACCAATTTCTGCATTAGGGACCAACTAGAGGATAGAGGATTTGCACTCCATTTAACTAGCCGAAGTAAAGGTGCAACACCGAAGTTAACTTGTAGAATTAAAGCTATTTTAAGCGTGCCTCCTTCACATGCCCCACCATTGCAATTGCAAGCATTTCTTTTTTTTTCTTTTTAAAGGTAATTGTGGGTATACTGTGCCAGACTCAGACTAGTCAACTCAGACTAGTCAACGTGATGCATAAATAAACCCCAACCAACCATGGGAACCTAAATTTGATCTCGAAACCTCTGGGTTTACGGTTCCTCCTTTGACCACTAGGCTAGACATGGAGGATTGGCAAGCATATCCTTCACATGAACCAAAACGGAGCCCCTTTAATTAAAAATCAAAAGGAAGTAAAAGGGGAAAATTGTGGTGCAACAAAGGCAAAACTGGATCCTCATTAGGTCTCCAATGGCCAGACTTGGCATTGTGAGGGCTGTCAATGAGCCAAGCAAGCTTGACTCGGCTCAAAACGGGCCGAACTTGAGTAGGATTAAAAAACTTATCGAGCCGGGCCAAGCCAAGCCGAGTGAATGAGCTTGTTTAGATAATTCAACGTACATGCATGGGTGTCCTATGGTTAGGGGAGAAAATGGGACAGAGGAGTGTTTTTAGGTGGAGATAAGATTATTTTTAAAATTTAAAGACTTAACTAAATTTAAAGATTTAACTATAGAGTTGAGGAGAAAATTTCAACCAACGATTCTATCACCCCTTCTCTCTCATTGTAATAGTAGAGATATGCTATATTCATGAAATATTTGGCCAATCACCAACCACAAAAGATTTAACCCAACCGCAAACAGGGTAACTATGTAAGGGCTATCCAGGCAACTCAACTCTTTTGTGAATTGAGGGGAATACTGCAGATTCGAATATCTATTAAATTCCGGCAATTAAAGAAGTGAATTATTTCGTGAATCATCATCCAACAAAACTTCAATCTAATTTAGCAAAAATTCAACTAAAAGTCACAACGATGAGGTCTCAAGAAGAAATCAATATACCCTTTATCTTGTTAAGCAATTCTGGAAAGGATTTGCTAGGTGCAGACTCACTCACCCTTTTTTTTACTACTGCATGTAAATCAGCAAAACGTCGTCTTGAGTCTTGACTGAGTCACTTTTCTTGTTGGGACTAACACAAATCGATCATCTAAGACCCTGATTGCGTTCATCAACAGAAATCGAAGAACCCCGAAACGAACAAACTAGGTGAAATCAACCAATCAACCGGCCGAATATAAGAAAAACTAATTCAGTTTCGAAGAAATTGAGGCTAGGATTTCAACACTGAAATCAAAATAAGAGGAATACCAGGGGAAAAAAGTAAAAAATAAGAAGAAGAAACAACACTAACCCTAGAAAATGGATTACCCGAGCCCCAACCTCTCAGTCGATCTCGTCGGAACCCTACTTGATCTCCTTGCCGGAACCCCAGTTGATCTCGTAGCCGGAACTTCAGTTGATTTGATCTCAATCTCGTTTTCTTTGGGCGAAGTTGGGAGAGTCTCAGAAGGTTGTTGTTTTGGGCGAAAATCCCTTTGAAATCTCAGAACAGTGACGAGATCAAGGAGTGGGTTTCTTTGCTTGCGATTATCCCTGGGCTCTCGCCCAAATTTTGGGTTTCTTTTCTTTCTTGGGAACAGTTTCTTTTCTTGGAAACATCCTTTCAAACTCATAAACTGACGGTATTTGCGATTTCCTGCTTACGTTTTCGCCACGCGTCGCCGTATGGTGTTAACCGGATTTGGCAAACCCGGTTAACACCATAGAGGATTACGTTCCTTACAAATATACTACTGTGTTGACACTTAAAACTACAAAAACGAGTTCTAACAGTATTAAGAGTCTAAGACACATTATTAAAATTTGAGTTGTAATCCAAAACCAATTGTAACTCTATCATTGTCTATATATACAACCGTTTGTAATGAAAAATTTAGTATCAATTTTTTTTTTGTTAGCCTCTCTTCCAAAAGTAGTAATGGCTGGTGGGTTTATTTCGTCTGCTGGTAATCCGATGAAGGAATATCCAGGGAGGTTGACGCCGTTTGTCCTAATGGCATGTATAGTTGCGGCAATGGGAGGACTCATATTTGGATATGATATTGGAATATCTGGTGAGATTTTTAATTAGTGTTACGTTTTGATTTGATTTAATTGATATTATTTTTAGTTAGTTTTGAATTTTGATTAATAGAAGAAGAAAAAAATATAGTTTTGATTTTCGGTTTTGTTGTTGTTTGTAGGGGGAGTTACATCAATGGCTCCTTTCTTGAAGAAGTTCTTCCCTTCTGTTTATAGGAAGGAAGAAGGAGATACATCCACTAATCAGTACTGTAAATTTGACAGCCAGATATTGACAATGTTTACGTCGTCCCTTTACTTGGCTGCTCTGGTGGCCTCCATCTTAGCTTCATGGATTACCCGAAAATTAGGAAGAAAGGCCTCGATGCTGGCAGGAGGTGTAGTTTTTCTTGGCGGAGCTGCTATTAATGGCGCAGCAGGAAACGTGGCCATGCTTATTGTGGGTCGAATTTTGCTCGGTATAGGCATAGGATTTGCTAATCAGGTATGAGATTACTAGCACAATGTTTGAACTTCGAACTAACTACTCTCTCTAGATCTCCAATTGTTTTATTTATTTATTTAATTGTCTGTGTTTTAACAGTCCGTGCCACTCTATCTCTCTGAGATGGCTCCTTACCGATACCGTGGTGCACTCAATATCGGCTTCCAGTTATCAATCACCATTGGTATTCTCGCGGCCAATCTCGTAAACTACTTCACAGCTAAAATTGAAGGAGGGTGGGGGTGGAGGGTGAGCTTAGCGGGTGCGGCAGTTCCTGCTCTCATCATCACAATTGGGTCGCTTTTCCTCCCCAATACTCCAAATTCTATGATAGAGAGGAACCAGGCGGAGAAGGCGAGAGAGATGCTCCGACGCATCCGTGGCACCAAGGACGTGAACCATGAGTTCAACGACCTAGTGGCGGCTAGTGAAGCCTCAAGAAAAGTGGAGCACCCTTGGAGAAACCTCTTGGAGAGGAAATACAGGCCCCACTTGACCATGGCCATCCTCATTCCCTTCTTCCAGCAACTTACGGGCATTAACGTGGTCATGTTCTACGCTCCAGTTCTCTTTCAGACTATTGGATTCGGAAGCAATGCCTCTCTAATGTCCGCTGTCATCACCGGCCTCGTCAATGCTGCTGCGACAATCGTCTCCATCTACGGCTCCGACAAGTGGGGAAGGAGGTCTCTTTTCCTAGAGGGTGGAGCCCAGATGCTGATCTCCCAGATAATGGTCACAATTTTGATTGCACTTCAATTTGGACTGGACGGTCAAGCGACAGATATCCCACAATGGTACGCCATTCTTGTGGTTGCGTTCATCTGCCTCTATGTCGCGGCTTATGCATGGTCGTGGGGGCCGTTGGGGTGGTTGGTGCCCAGTGAGATCTTCCCTCTTGAGATTCGCTCGGCCGCGCAGAGTATCAACGTCTCGGTCAACATGCTATTCACCTTTGCCGTAGCTCAGGTGTTCCTCCCCATGCTCTGCCACCTCAAGTTTGGACTCTTCGTCTTCTTTGCTTGTTTTGTGGTGGCCATGACAATCTTCGTCTACTTCTTTGTGCCCGAGACTAAGAACATCCCCATTGAGGAGATGTCGCGTGTCTGGAAGCAGCACTGGTATTGGGCCAAGTTCATCCCTGATCAAGATCTCAACCGAAGTCTCGAGATGGCCAACGGAGCTGGGAAGCAGCCTTCAACTGCTACTGCACCCTGACTACTCTTTTCAACATACACATATTTTGTTTTCATTCTGTTTTTCATCCTTATAGTACTAATGGTAGATACTAGTATTAGGTTTAGGGTCGTGTCCTTAGTTTACTATAGCCTTCAGCAAATTCACCAAATAGATAGTTGGTTTAGATGGGTCATTCAATTACATGTGGATTGGTTGAAATTTCGATTTTTTTTATTGATTCATTTAATTCTAGTTGTTTTTATTTTAATTAATCAAGTCGTGGCGTGGGATTGGATTTTTGAAATTCTCACATGCATATTGTTGATACATCATCAGTTTGTAGGAAAACCGTTGATGGGTAGGAAACCACTATTGAAATTTACATTAAGGCTGGATTTAGCCCTAGCCCGTGTTAGGGTAGGGCTAAATAGCTCTGACCAGTGGATAGCTTGGTATGAAATATTGGTCACAAACCAGGTTTGGGCCTACACACCATAGGGCTTGGACCTCGATCCCGACGAATGCAATTGTTGTTATATCCATCCTCTTCCAAGCTTTAACCCACTAATCTTGAACAAATACTAACAACACTACTAACTGGGGTTGCAGCCTAACCGTTGTTTTGTCGGCAAACCACGTCTCCCCTTGTAAACTGCAACGTCGTGAAAATCAAGCAGCAAGTAAGATCTAAAACCAGGGATAGAAATTACAATCCTTCACTTTTCCTATAAATCACACGTCAAAGCATCAAAATATGTCCCCTCTACTCTAGACAGCATTCGGCTTACGGATTCCAAAGCTAACCCAAAAAGAAATGAATAATACTATATCTTAAGAGAAATGAATAATACTATATCTTGGATTGATGTAATTGATGTTGTATATGGTGTATTCCTTTTACGAACCAGATTTCAAGATGCTAAATTAGAATTCTCTTCATTAAAAAAAATTCCTATAAAATTATTTGCATTTTTTTATCCTCCTCAAATTCCCCGTGCACATGGGCTCCTTACTAGTTATTATATATATTCGAGTTTTAGATGTTTAAACCCGGTCTTGCAAGATCGAGTTTTTGAGTTGACTCTACTCGGCAAAGTTTCAAGTTGGGCGGGTTTTAAAACACCGGTCTAAGTTTCCTACCATCTTTACACATCCCTCAGGTTAACAAGACCACAAACATCTTATTCTTGCCTTTCTAAACAGTTGCCAACAAACACACTTTATCTCACCTAAGCAATTCAAGAAGGCCTGAAACAGTGCAACATCAGCAGATTCAGCACATTTTTGTGAAGACTAAACCCTACCACACATCAGCTGTTCTAAACTGAGTACCCTTGCCAATGATCACTATGTATAAACAGCTCTCCATACCACGACCCACTACTTCTGGATGCCCAACCATCCAGTTCAAAATAAGCACATCATACTAACTTTCATGCCCAAACACTGATTATACTACTTCCCAAGCATAATTTCAAGGTTCTCATGTGGACTCAATTTGAGAAATTATCAATGGGTAAAAATTTAATTGCCAAAGACATAAGAGTTTTGAAAGTGGTTGGATTGGAAGCCCATAATTGAGAGAACACAAGTAGAAAGGGATCATTAGAGAGTATTAGGAAATTTGCAGCTTGAGAGATTAAGCAAAGTTTGATAGGTTTAAAACTAGGCAACAGGGTCCAGACAAGATCGGTTGTGCCTCTGGATATAATCAGGAATTGACTTTGAAAGTGTATATCCACTTCTGTCATCTAAAATATTCTAGCAAAGCAGAAGTTTACATGCTATTGGAAGGATTAAAGAAATTTTCACACCCTTTACAGGTTCCTTACAAGTGTAAGGGAAGTAAGGAACTCCTAAGGCATGATCTCTTCAACCCTTTGGAAGTTCAATGAGCCATACAATATTGACTAAACTCAGTACTTTACATACTGTCAGCACAATTGACAATTAACTCCTTAGGCATGATCTCTTCAACCCATTGGAAATTCATGAGCCATACACAATAGCAAGCATGAATGATCACATCATTGACTAAACTCAGGTTTCAGATATTTTGCTGGCTTACTTTGCATACTGCCTGCACAATTGACAATTAATTGGTTAAAAATGGTGTGGACAGGCAATTTTTGTATATTGACAATTATATTTAGCAGAAAACACTCGAGAAAATTGAAAAAGGCAATTTATACATTGTTAATAGCCAAAGAGAGCAAACTCACTCAACGAGCAACAAGTCTACCTTGTAAGTTGTATCATACGTATGCACAACTGGAAACAGATAACTAATTTGAAATTGGAGTAAGAAATATCAAGAGATACCTCTTCTCTAATGATTGTAATGTTAGGATGAGTCTGAAAAGCACACTCCAATGTAATATGAGAAGCTGCATGCCCCATAAGCCTTACAACTGTAGACACAGACAATCAGGAATACCAAGACAGAGAAATATAAAATTATAAAATCATTGAAATGAAAAACAGTCCACGTTAAGAAGGGAAGTAAGGGACAGATTTATATGCCAAATTTACAAATACTATTGTATGAAGTGAAGATTAGGCAATAATGGAAAAGAGAGAGAAGATAATAGAAGAAAGAAGAAGAAGAAGAAGAGAATGAGAGAAACATACAACTAATCTTGAGCTGTAGCAGCTTATATTGAACATAAAGACAATAATGCCCTTATCTCATACATATTTACATATAGTCCCATATCCCCATAACACACTAACATGAGGGATTCTCCATCATAAGGGCTCTTTATAAAGAAAGCAGCTAGATGCCAGTGATCTAAATCATGTCTGATAAACTGGAAAATGGAAGAGTATCAAACTCTTAATGACTGTTCAATTCCTAATCACTTCAAGAATCAATTGATACACAATCCGTTTACTGGTTATGTTTAACTAAAACATACATAATGACTATTAAACTTGATTGTAAAACAGAATGAAACCTGAAATCTAGAGTTTGCAACAGATACATCGAAAAACACAACTTGTTTACTGCTGAGTTTAATTAAAATATGCATAACGACTAATGCAGTAATGCTACTTGATTTTAGAAATTAGAACAGACTGAAGCATGAAAGGCACAGCTTTCCATATCAATAATTCAATACAATCATTTTGAAAAACCTCATAAAATACGTCAAAAGTCATAAGATCCAAAATCTTGCAAGTAATTAATCACAAAGGAAAAATACTTTAAAAGGCAGTAAAGTAACCAGATACGTGATTCATTTGTAAAGTACAATCTCAATAAGGAGTGCAAGGCACAACTGTCTAGAAAGCTGTAAGATTCAAGTATGACCCATAAAATATATAACCATAATGAGTTCATGAAACTTGAGGAGTTTCTGCTTTTGTCGAGTCGAGTAAGATCGTCACCGAACCTCGTTAACTAGAGTCTAGATTGGGTGCTATATCCAAGCTCTTGTCATTGGTCCCGTTGCTCAACCTCTTGAAGAAGATCCTCTTATTGAGTGGGTTATTGACTTATTTGATTTGCATGCTCATGCAAGATTTTCAGAGATGATACAAAGGCACAACTAAAATGGACCTGAGTCTTGACCAAATCTCATGTGGCTTTTTGTAACAACCGGATCAAAAGAACAAAGAAAAATTAAAAATAGGAAGAAAGAGAGCCAATTCGAGAAGGCCAAACTCCATTAACGCCCACAATTTCATTTTTAACTTCTAATTCAGCACAACTACATTTATATAACCTACTAGAATTGATAGACTGCTCCTATTGGCTAATCCTAGACTCCTATCACCTGCAAACACTTAGGAACAACTCAGATTTACCTAAAAAAGTTCTACCCTAACCTAATAACTTCTTTCAACTATCATAGACATAGAGAGACATGACCTAAAAGGTTACGTATCCCAGCGAAGGATCGTAACAACCCTACCCCCTTAAAAAGTTAAAATAAGCCTTGTCCTCAAGGTGGATCCCGCCTTCTAACAATTCGATGATCAAGTCTAGCTTCAGATTGCATATCCACCACTCCAGCCTCAGTAAACGGTGGTAGTGAAGTAGAGGTCAGAACTTGATCAAGGTTACCAACTGGAGAATCATTCCCATCAATAGCCTCATTCAATTGATCACCTTCAGTGAGCGATTCTCCAATGCAGCTGATCTGTTACGCCTTACATTTATTATTTGGCCCAAACTTTTCATCACGATTGTAAAAATCCCTTTGGCTCTTCGTTATTGCATATCTGAAATGGTGAGTCGTTTAAAATTCGGATTGAAAGCCCTTGGAGGAGTGCTAGGTGAACCTCCAAAAAACGTGCTAGTTGAGTTTGCCTTCTCATTAAAGCATATTTCTCATCAAATAGACGGGCAAATGATATTACATATACTGAAGTGAGTTGTTGCTGACTTTTCACATCGTAACGAATGTCTTCTCGCAACCCACTTACAAAAGCACTAACCAAGTTTGTTTGAGTAACACCCGTGGTGTGGCTGGACAAATGCTCAAATGCAGTTTGGTAGTCGCGGAGAGAACCGGTTTGGCAAAGCTTGGTGAGTTCACCAAAGTAGTCTTCATATGCAGTGGGTCCAAATTGAGACAATAAAACCTCTCCTTGAATACCATCCATGGAATGCCACTAACTTTGTGTTGCATCCATTCAAACCACCTAAATGCTTCTCCTTCGAGGTAGAAAGCAGCCACATTGACTCTTTGCTCCTCATGTATGCTGTACAATCCCATATATCGTTCCGCACATGCAAACCAACTTGAGGGATCATTGCCATCAAACATTGGAAAATCTAGTTTAATTGATCTTTGCTGAAACAACGAAACTGACTGTTGTGGCTGAATCTTAACACCTGATGATTCAGCAGAGCCTGCATCTGAACGAATCAGGTGTGGAGGGATGATCTTGCCATCGTTGTTCCCCGCATCTATCTTATGTGACAATGACTAATAGCTATTTGCTAATGCTTGGCAGCGAGCTTCGATGGCGTCAAAACAGTTGATTAGACCATCGAGGACCGTTTTAAAATCTGACTGATCCATGCCTTGCTTTCCCTTCAGTAATCGAGTTTTTACCATGTACTATGATGCACAAAGAAATTAGACCCCACATAGGAAGATCGGTGGCTCCGATACCAATGTAACAACCCCTTATCAAAAGAACAAGAATTTATTAAAATAGGAAGAAATAGAGCCAATTCAAGAAGAAAGCCAAACTCCATTAACGCCTGCAGTTTCATTTTTATCTTGTAATTCAGCACAACTACATTTATATAACATATTAGAATTGATAAGCTGCTCTTATTGCTAATCCTAGACTCCTATCACCTGCAAACACTTAGAAACAACAACTCAACCTTATCTAAAAGAGTTCTACCCTAAACTAATAACTTCATTCAACTATCATAGACATAGAGAGATGTGACCTAATAGTTATGTATCCCAGTGAAGGGTGGTAACACTTTTCAAGTAGTACAACTGAGTTCTTAATCCACTAGACCACTACTGGGACAGGGTTCTTCCTTTATAAAGAACCAAGTTGATCAGTGAAAATATAACTTTAGTAAATTGATAGAAACAGAAACTATAACAGTATTTTGGAATTGGAATTGGTCACTGGCTAGTTAGATGACACAATTCAAGCAGATTAAGAGCAGCTGGACTAGTTGCCACTGAGTTCAACCACCTGGTTCAGGATAAGCTTAGAAGAGTAGGCTAACCTATCTAAATTACAATGGACCTCACAAACAGGTCAGTCTTATGCCGTATCTGAAAATACTGCTTAGCACCAAGGTTATCCATTTCTAATGTCAGCTGTGTGGAACTCTTTAAATGTTTCATAAGTTACAGTCATGCTATGAAGCAATGGACACAAAATGCAGGGCAGAATGTGATTTTGATAAAATTCAGAACCAGTAAACTTACAATGGTAGTATTTTCCAGTTGAGCGAGCATCTGTCATGAGTCATTGGCATTCCTAATCATGCAAAAGCACATTATGAATACTTTGCACTGCAATTGTTTGGTTAAATGCATCCTAAAAGGATATCTAGTTACTGCTATTATAGGTGATTAATTTGAGCCTAATTCATGAAAGAACACGGCCAAATCCTTCACAACAATGGCCATATTCAAAACTAGAGAAATATACAACAGTGTGCTTTTATGAATAATTGAGAAAACTCTTGAGAAACAGAGAAGAGAATCACCTGCCCTGGAGTTTCAATCTTGTCCTTCCCACTACAGATCATATCAAAGCCACTCTGTTAGCAAAATTTCAATTAAATCGGGTATGAGTATGACCCCCAAAGGAAAAACTCATGAACATAATGCAAAGTAAAGTTTGCAATCATAAACGTTTAATAGGTAACCACCAACATATTCCAAGTATCATGTTTTGTTGTAAATGCATGTGAGCGCACATGAATACATAGCTAAATGCACATACCCCCACATGCACATAAATGCTAAATAACACCTGCACATGCATGTTGCATCTATATATGGGCATGTTGAATATGAAATCATCAATGGCATTAACGCTACTTATCGGTGTAACTGAATGCACACACGCATATGCATGCCTCAATTAGATAGATAACGTAGTAGTTATGCACAATGAACTTGCTACGACAAACCAAAATAGTACTTGATTGAATCCCTCTTTACAATGCACTAACATTATTTGAAGTACTCTACTTCGCTGATGAGTTCAGAACCCAACTTCAATTTATAAGAAGTTAACGGACCCATGGATCCCATTTGATAACCTAAGATATCCACCTATTGATGGATGCCCCCCCCTCTTAAATGCTCACCAACTGTGGTTAGCATTTAAGAGAGGGGGGCATCCACCAATAGGTGGATGCCTTAGGTTATCAAATGGGATCCATGGGTCCGCCTATCACTACTCTTTATAAGAATACTTTCATTCAGCAAAACCATTAAATAGCTGATTTGCATTGATTTGAACTAACAACTAATTTGGGGCTTAGCGTGTATTTACAAACCAGGAAAACATAATTCATTTACTACGAAAACTTAAAACTTAAAAGCCTGACGTGATTTCTGTACGGATAAATAAATTCCGATGTAAGCTCAACATATTTGCACAGTTGCACTTCATGATCCCAGAAGGACAACCCTTGAATCCAAACAATATGCTGCCTTTCGAGCGATCCTGCAGGTAATCTACAACCAAACCAAATAAATTATTCTTCACAAGTTCAAACCAAATACAAAGCCATCGAACCGAACTCAAAACTAAGATCCTCACCAAAAAGTTCCAGAAATGACATTGTGTCCTCCGGACAAAACAACGCCAATCTTCAACTTCTGATCCGATCCCGACACCGCCGATTCAGTCGGCACCAACACTGCCGATGGTTACCGGAACAGACTGGGGAAAAGCTTAGTAATCTCATCTGTAATTATAAAAACCTAAATTTTCAGATAATGAACAAAGCTTATAGTTATAGATGCTCCGTTTCATATCTTACCCGTGTATCGTGACCCTTTTAACACACCCCTTTAACCTTTGGTTAAGCTTAACTAAATTAAAATTAAGATTTTGGAAAGATCAAAATTTCAAAAATCATGGTTGGATTGCTTATACTTAAGAGTGAATAAATCTAAACTAGGTCAGTATTTAAAATTAGGCCGTGGACCAATGAGGATCTGCCATTCCGTTACAAAATAGGAACCCGGGTACGTTAACTATTTTCCAATCCGTATCAAGGGGCCGTTAACCGTTAATCTAATCCAATTTTGGGCCTGAAAGCTTAGTCCGAAAAACACGTGGACCCCGCACTTATCCAAGCATGTATTGATTACCTCTCGTCTGTTCGACCCTTGGACCCACAGAATCTGAGTCAGAGCCTGAGACATCCTGCCTCTGGATGTATTTTGGCGGCCTACTGTCCTCTAGTCGGGAAACGAATCGTCCGTCTGTTCCGATGTGGGCAACTGCAGTATCTCATCCACCGCTTCCGGCGGTAGCCACCTTCCGATCGAACCCGAAACTTTTCGGTGATTATATTGACAGAAAACGGTCGTTTCGTTTCGGATTCCGTTCTTTTCCGAGAAAACTCGAAGCTGCCGCAGCAAAGAAGCCACTTTCCGATTTGGATACTCAGAAATCAGGTTATATTTCTTCTATACTTCTCAATAACACTATTAGTTTTCTAATTTTATTTATTTCTATGACTTATTTTTATTTGGCAGATAATAAAAATCGATTATTGTTGGAAGAGGGCGATGAAGGGCTTGATTTGGGATGGTTACCTGCTTTTCCTAATGTTTTAATAGTTTCCATGTCCGATTTCTCATTTGGATATCACATAGGGTAAGGGTTTATCTTCTTTATCTATATTCTTAATTTCTAATGTATGTGTATATGCGTGAATGTATTTATGTGTGTGTATGTATGACATAGACACCTTATTGTCATTACCAGTTTTTGAGTTCAAACAGATGTACCGTACCAAGGGCATATCAGTTTAAGGACATAAATCTTGAGTTTTTTTGGATTCAAGTGACGATGTATGGATGAAAACCCTGTGTAGATATCGTAATTGACTGTAACTTATAAAATTCTCTGTTGCATTTAGTGTAGTGTAAGTCTATGGGTACTCCCGGATATAGGGGTGTATTCGAGCCGAGCTTGGCTAAGTTTGAGCTTGACTTGAACATGCTCGAGCTTGATTCGAGCTCGAGGGCTTGAACAAGCTTGAACGAGCTCCAGTTCCAGCTCCGTTTGAGCTCGAACTTTATTCAAGCCAAGCCGAGCCGAGCTTGGGTTGGCTCAAGCTTGATTCATGAAATTATTTTGTTTAATTTTACATAATTTTAAGTAAAGTGTTTATTAATAAATTATAATATAAGAAACCACAAAAAGATTTATACATTCATATACGAAAAATAAGATGGGAGTAGTAACCCTTCAGTCTGAAGAGTAGAAGGTTAGATCAAAGTTTCTACTTTTAACTTCCTAACTTTTTATGTTATTATTATCTCTTAAACTTATTTATTAGAAATTAAAATACAATTTATAATAAAGAAAGTTGAAAATATTATTTTGTGTTAATATAAATAACATTACCAAAAAACATTTTGTGTATGTATATAGCTAAACCGAGCCATAACAGGCCGAGCCGAATCAAATGGGGTTTGTTTCCGCCCCAAAATCCCACCTTGGTCTAAGGAACCTTGGGCATGTGACACTGCTTGCACCTACTTGACTTAATAGCATACAAGGCATGATAAAATGAAAATCTAAATTTTTTTCTTTAATAACGACAATAAAAGATTCTCCAAAATGAAATAAACCATCAAACATAATTTGACCAAGTTAAACTTAAACATAATTTTGATCAACCATCATGGTCCCCACATAGACATCCAAACCTAAGCAACATCATAATCCAACAGTATCAAGTATCTATTACAACTATTCGATTAACACAAGTATCTAACTGTCTAGTAGTAAAGAAAGCGATCTAAATCTTTGACTCCCTCCACAAGGAGGTCACGTTCCTCCTTCTCTACATACTCCTCTTCAACCTATGGCTCGACCTCCTGCTCTAAACCTGCCGATAATAACAGTTTGACTGAGTAACGAAAACACTTAGTGGATATAAATCTAGCTAACAACATATTATCACATGTTCATAATCATTATCATCATTTATAGCGTATTTACATAATCAGAGTGCGAAAAACATGTGAGTATACCATATCATCATTTTGACTTGTGTACTTGTGTGACTCTTGGACTTTTATGTGTGAGTAGCATGTGTATGATAAATTGCGTGTTCATGATAAGATGCATGTTCATGATATGTGATAGGTAGTGTGGAGCCTGTCCGGATTGAACATCCTACCTCTGTTCTCACGGATCCAACTACATGTTCATGTTGAAGGCAAATTTTTTCAAGAGTTAGGGGTACTTTGGTACTTTCACATTTTGTTATGTAGCCCTAATACTATTAAACATAAGGATGGGTGGCTACTTTTGTTGAGTTCGACTCCATGGATGTACCTTAACTAGAGGGAATCATGTAAATCTGCTTTTCTTGTGTGTGTTCGTGTTATCTATTTTTGTCTATTTTTCGTATCTTACAAATCCTGTTTAGTATTCATTCCCTAACAATTAGTAGCCTGCTCGACAACGCATGATAAAATGCACATCCCGGGTGGATTGTATAGTTCGACAACGCATGATAAGATGCACATACCGGGTGGATTGCATAGTTCAACAACGCATGATAAAAGATGCACATTAATTGCATAGTTCGACAATGCATGATAAAAGATGCACATTAATTGCATAGTTCGACAATGCATGATAAAATGTGTATCCATGATAAGTTCCATATTTGACAACGCATGATAAGATGCATATTCATGATAAACGCATGTTCTTATGAGACCCGTGTACTCGTGAACTTACGCTTACTATGCATGTGAATGTGTGCTTGAGTGTCGTGATTAACATTCATTTAAGTTATTACTTAGATTCCGATCTTCCACCATGGAAACTCCACCAAAGCGTCCCATTCCACACCATTGGAGAATTCCCGGTTTGAAAGACCTTCCTCTAAGTCTTGACCTATCTGAATTTCAACCATCATACAAGTTTACATAATTCATAATTTAACATGGAATTCATACATAATACTTTATCATAAATTCACAATTTCAATAACATGATTTATATTCAACAATAACCACCATTCATCCTCATCATACCCATTCGCCTCGCAATCATGCACAAAATGTCCTTCCTCCAACATACACAACCATTCCCCATTCACATTCATGATCAAAACCCTAGAAATCCATCCAAAACCTCCATAATTTCTCATTCTCTTTTTCATAAATCAATAGAGTTAAACATCAAATATCAATACCAATAGAATCCATAAACACATGCAAAATCCCATTTCATGCTCCTAACTCAACAACACATTCATATCATGTCAATAACCCAATAATCTATGCATAATTTTATTTAAACACGTCAAAACCATAATAAAGTTAGGTTAGAGAGTATATCGACATTTCAGGATTGTTCCCTACAATCCAACGCTTGAGAATCGTCTTTTGGGGCGATCTGCCTCTTCCTCTCCAAGCAATCTTCCTTCAAAACCCTAGGTTTTCTCTCATCCTTTGCCAAATTAGATTAAAAACTCTTAGAGAGAGTTAAACCCTCGAAATAGGGTCTATTTATAGGGCTAGGGGGTTCAAAAGTCAAAACCCTAAAAATCCTGCAACTTAGGGTTTTTCTCGAAATATCTATGCAACACCGTTCAAATGGTCTAAGGATCGTTTGAACGGTTTAGGCTTGTTCGAACGGTTTTGCCTACTGGACCTTCTGTTCTATGATTTTTCGCTGGCATCGTTCAAACGGTTTGGGTTCGTTCGAACGATGTTACATCCGGGAACCTACTTGTAGACACCCTATTTTGCATGATTTCATGAACCCAAAAAGTCGATTGGTTCCAAGCATTCAAAAGAAATCAAAGACGAGAACCGGACTCCAAAAAGTGAAGCTGAACCCAAGCCGAGCCCAAACCAACTAGAGCCCAAGGGGATAGACCCATTTTTAAACTTGAAAAATTCTAGAGCCCTTTAAAAGGGTGCGGTTCCTTATCTTGTCCAAAATCCACACTGCGGCTTTTAAAAAGGCGAGGTACGGAAAAACCCTATTTCGGACTTCGTTTTGTGTGCTAATGTGTTTTGAATTATTTTTAGTCCCACATTGGCCAGAAAGAGCGAGAACCATATTTTTCACCCCTATAAAAGGAGCCTCACTCCAACCCATTTAAGGAGTGAGTGGGTTAGGACATTCAAGGAGTTCCTTGAGTTTTTGAACTTGGAACTTTTGGAGACCCCAACTTTGAATCTTTGTAAACCCCTAGCCTTTGGAAATCCTTAGACTTAGAAAACAAGCTTAGAGTTCCTTGAGTCCAGAAAATCCAGATTTCTTCGAAGCCTTAGGAGATTCAAGGAGTTCTTCAAGTTCTTCGATCTAGGTTTCCTTTAGACCTTCTTCAACATCTACTTTAGGGAGAAGGGGGCCTAGTTCATTGAAGTCCGGATCTTATCATCGTGGAAGGACGTTCTTGGATGCTTGGAAAGCCAAATAAAAGGGAAAAGGTATGCTACATCCCCCATCTTCTACTTCTACCCATCCAAGTCTTTTCTTCACTCACTTTCTCTTAGTAGCTCGGTGATTTTCCTTTCCACGGTCTTGGGGAAGAGGAAATCCGGGTGAAGGAAAGGGCTGGAAGACTAGATCTTTGATTTCTTTATTTCAGTTTTTTTTTTTTCATTAGTAGTTTTTTGTCCATTTTCCACCCAAACGTAGGCGGAGCCCCTCTTAACTCGGTCGAGGAGAGAGCTTGACCGTTCGCCGATTTAGGGAAAAGGGATTTTACCGCGCAAGTAGAGAGAAAATTACCCTAACTTGGTCAAGGAGGGGTAACTTTTTAATCTCGAAATAAAAGAAAAGCAAGTAGAGAGAAAATCACCCTAACTTGGTCGAGGAGGGGTGAGTTTCCAATCTCGAAATAATAAAAAAAGGAAAAATAATTTTAAATTAAATTAATGGAGAAAATTAAGAGGTAACCGTCGTTCGACGGATGAGGTGGGGTGCCTAACACCTTCCCCAGCTCATAAGAGAATTCCCGGACCTAATCTCGGTTCTCGAATCGAGAGTTTTTATAGTGGGTGACCAATCACACCCAGATTTTTGATTGGTGGCGACGCTAAAGATCTCGGTTTCTCATTAGTTGAAAAACACTTATGTGGGGAGGAGATCGACCCGGGCCGGCTATTGCACACTACTGTAACACTTTTACTGGCATCGTTCGAATGGTCCCCCCTGTTTTCTCTTATTTTTCCTTTGTTTCTTCATTTGTTTAGTTCTTTATACTTTATATTCTTTCAACACTATAAATATTAATTTACATCAAACACACAATGCATATTTAATTTGACTATTTTACCCTCATTATTTATGATAATGACATCAATGTAATTATGGGTCTCTATAGTTTGGCTTGAGCTTAGCTTGTTTGAACATTTGAGCTCAAATAAAAGCTTGGCTTGATTTGTTCATGCTTGAAATAGCAGCTTGAGGTTGGCTCAAACGAGCCGAACTGAGTCGAGCTAGCTTGTCTCGAGTGCAGCCCTACCCTGATATACTCACAAATCTTAGCCCTTTAATTCAATAATTAAAAGGTCTAGATTAGAGCTGATGCGTCATTATTTTTTTTGATCGATAATCAGCATAATATATTAAAGAATGGAAAGAATTACACAAAAGTACCAATGTAAGACAAATGAGTTTACAATGGCATAAACTGAAACAATAAACTAGTGTCACGGATCTGTGATAGCTATCATCCCAGCACAGAACCCTAGTCCACCCCACCGTCCCGAATCGAGACCCAGGACAAGATCAATAGGCGGATATGAGCTCGAATATGAGAGATTGGAGATGGGGAGTTCTCAAAAACTCTCTTATACCTTTGTTTCCAAATGGACTATGAAATGGCACCAAGTAGCACCGACCAGATTGCCTTTTTGAGTTCTTGGGACCATCCGCACTAGCCTGTGTCCAATAGGATAAGAAGTTCCGAAAAGGAAGAAGGGAAGACCCAGTCCACCCCTAATATGGAGAGAAAATACCCCCAAATGACACCCACAATAGGACAGTGCAACAACAGATGATCCACCGTTTCCTCCTCTTGGAGGCATAAGAAACAGTGATCGGCCAAACTCCACCCTCTATTCTTTAAGTGATCACACATAAGGATTTTATCCATGCATTCCAAATAAAGAAGGAGACCTTGGATGGAATACTTGAATTCCACACTTGTTGATGAGCTGAGGAAATGGTGCAAAAGATGATGATTCAAATGAAAGTAAGAGAGATTTCACTGAAAACCGACCATTGTTGCTTTCAGACCAGATTCTACCGTCCCGATCATCAGGACTCACAAAAGCAGGATCAAGGTTTGACAATAAGAGCCCCAGCTCTTCGATTTCCCAGTCGTTGAGATCCCTTCTCAACTTTGGACACCACACACTACACACCTCTCCCATCCCTCATTTCAAAACAATCCCCCACTAGCACATCCTGATTTATAGAGAGAAAAAAGATATTGCGAAATGAGTCTTTTAAGGGATCATGGCCCCACCAAATATCTTTCCAGAACTGCACCTCTAACCCTCGACCCACCTTATATCTAAACTTAGGCACAACTAGATGATCCACCGCTATAATACCCTTCCACAATCCTACCCCGTAAGGCCTTTTGACTCCTTGCGAAATCCAGCAAGATACCTCTCTGTACTTGACAATTATAACTAACCGCCATAGGCTCTCTCTCTCTCCTCCCCGAATCTCCACACCCACTTATCTTACAGAGCTTTATTCACTTTGGTCAGAGGGCTCAGACTAAGACCTCCAACCCTTTTAGGCTAACAAATGTTTTCCCATTGTACTAAATGATATGTAAAGCTATCACCCCGACTATGCCACAAAAACTCCCTTTGAAGCTTCTCAAGAGAAGCAACGACCGACCTCGGGATGGTAAATAAAGAAATGAAGTATAATGGGAGACTGCTGAGGGTGTGCTTGATAAGAGTCATCTTTCCACCTTTCGACAAGATAGAGGATTTCCACCCGGCCAATCATTTGGCAAAGCGTTCCTGGATTAGAGCCCAAACCAATGTGGATTTTAAACCGGCCACAAGGGGAATTCTAAGATACACATAAGGGAGAGAACCTACCCGACACCTGAGGCAATTTGATTACCCTTCGGTATTCACCACCTCCCCTACTTTCAGAATTTTTGATTTTTCCAGATTGACCCTCAATCCAGAAATAGCTTCGAAACAACGGAGTAAACACCGTAGATGAATCAAATTTTGATACGAAGCTCTACAAAAGATTAGAGTATCATCCGCAAACTGAAGATGGGAAATACGCAAATGGTCCTTCCCTATCAGAAAACCGTCGTAGAGAGAACCATTTGCTCGAGACAACATCTTACTTAAAGCCTCCGAGACGATGACAATGAGAAATGGTGAGAGGAGGTCACCCCGAGAACTTTGGAAGAATCCCACTGGGCTGCCATTACAAGGATGGAAAATGACACAGAGGAAATACACATCCTCATCCATTGCCTCCACTTGGGGCCAAACCCCATCCTGATCAGTACATAATCCAAAAACTCCCAATTTACATGATCATAGGCCTGTTCTAAATCAACTTTACACAACAGGCCCGACTCCTTCAAATTGAGACGTTCATCAATACATTCATTGGCAATTAGAATACCATCTAGTATCTGTCTCTCTCTCCCCCCCCCCAACACACACAAAAAAATGCTCATTGTTCTGGACATATGATAGATCCTATCACCTTTTTGAGCCTGACCGCCAACACTTTTGAAAGAATCTTGTAAACACTTCTCACTAGACTTATGGGCCTATAGTCTTTTAGTTCCAAGACTTCATCTTTTTTTAGAATTAAGATCACAAAGGTACTATTGATCACTTTATCAAATTTCCCTAAGGTATATAGTTCCTTCATTATTTCCAAAAAATCTCCACCCACTATCTCCCAACAGGATTTATAAAATTCAATGTTGAACCTTTTCAGTGCCTAAATGGCGTGCTTGGATGAGGTGTTGCTACTCGTCTCCATCCTTTTCAGTGCTTATTAATGGTTCCCCATATGATTTTTTTAAAAGCTCGAGGGGTCATCGCCAAGGCAATCCTCTATCTCCCCCTCTTTTTATTATTTAAACTGAAGCCCTTAATATGATGATTAGGAAGGCATCAGAAGCGGTGTGGGGTGGATTTGTGGTGGGCAATCCTTCGGTTCAGATATCGCATATTCAATTTGTGGATGATATTTTGCTCTTTTGTGGTGCTTCGGATAGGCACCTTATTCATATCGATTATCTTTTTCGTTGTTTTGAAGCTATCTCCGGGCTAAAAATCAATTTTCAGAAGAGTATGATCTTTGCAGTTGGGGAGGTGCCTAACCTGGAGATGTTGGCTAATTGTCTTGGCTGTAAAACCAGCTTGCTTCCTACTAATTATTTCGCGGTTTGGGAGCCGATTATAGAGCGATTTCATAGGAGGCTGTCTGGATGGAAATCTTCGTTGCTTTCAAAAGGAGGTAGACTCACCTTATTGAAGAGTACTCTTTGTAGCCTTCCGGCGTTTTTCCTTTCCCTTTTCAGAATCCCTGCTTCTATTGCATCTAAGTTGAAAAGGATGCAAATGGACTACCTATGGAACGAGGAGGTAGTGTTTAAGAAGCTTCATTTGGTGAGGTGGAAGCAAGGTTCGAAATATCGACAATATCGGCGATATATCGGCGATATTTGTCGGTATCGGTGGTGACCAACGCATCTATACTGTGTTAAGAAAAACTTACATGATATCGTGGATTATTGACGATATATCGGCGATATCGACGATAACCCACCGATAAAGACCAAGATCTGTGAATCTCAGTTTGTTTTTTTTTTAAATCCCTTTTTTTTTGCAGATATGCAGTCATCCATCCGAACAAATCCAAGCAAATAAATAGAAACAATGTTGAGTTCTTTGATTTAGAAGAAAAAAAAATAGGGTTTGAGACTTGATTGTAGACGGTAGAGAAGAAAGAAGGAAGAAGAAGGTTGTGGCCGTGGGTACATACCTGTGCCATTGCCGTCGCCGTCGTCGTCGCCATCGCCATCGTCATCGCCTTCGCCGATTGCAAAACCATTGTCGATTGGCCATACCCCTCTTTCCCCTCTTCCTCGTTTCCAAGTTCTGTAATGCTTTTTTTAATGGGTTTGCTCTGAATTCGTCGAATGTCTCGGTTTAAACCTTTAAACCCTAAAAAGGGTTATGCTAACTTTACTCTCTTAATAACATTCCCTTTTTGTTTGTTTTAAGGGGTATTTGCATATCAACTGCTACATTCTCCCCACTTTGCAAATACACTGTTATCTATAACAGTTTGCAAATTAACTCAAATGACTATTATGTCCTTAGGAGATTTTATAACCTTACAAAGTCCCTTTAACTGCTGTTGAACTATGGTTAATCAAATGAAACGTTAATTTTTTATTTTTAATTCTAAAAATCAAGGTTAGATGCTTTAATCCTAAGGGTTAATAAATCTTAACCATAGTTAAAGATAGTTAAAAGGGGACACATTCATTTTTTTAAATACCAAGGTTAGAATCTTTAACCCTGAGGGTTAGTGAACCCTAACCACAATTAAAAGAGTTAAAAGATATGTTTAATTTTTTTTTAGAACCAAGGTTAGATGCTTTAATCCTAAGGGTTAGTTAATCTTAATCATAGTTAAAGCGAGTTAAAAAGTGACACCTCAAATTTTTATTTTAAATCAAAGTTAGATGCTTTAATTCTAAAGGTTAGTGAACCTTAATTATGGTTAATAGGATTTCAGAGACACATTAATTTTTTTCTTTCTGAAAACCAAGGTTAGATATTTTAACCCTAAGGGTAAGTGACTCTTAACCATATTCAAAAAGGTTAAAAAGGGACACGTTCATCTTTTCTTATTTTTTTTCTATAATCCTTATTTTTTTTTTTTCTAAAAACCAAGGTTAGATGCTTAAGATTCACTAACACATCTAACCTTGGTTTTTAGAATTTTTTTAAAAAATTAATGTGTTCCCTTTTAACTCCCTTTAACTATGGTTAAGATTCAATAATATAATTCTAAATAATATACATAGTAACATCGATCAAATAAATACTGAGTATTACTTGAATATGTTATTTAAGCTGTTAAAAAATATAAAATATTATTAATTGAGACAGTGGAAGCCATTAGAAATACTTTCATATTTAATACTATTCACGGTTCTCTTTAATTCCCTCACACTCCTATGGTCACAAATTCACGATTCATTCAGATGAAAAATCCACTATAATTTGTAAAAAAAAACTAAAATGATATTTTCTAACCTGTTAAAAAAATATAGATAGAAAAAACTTTGCATTTGGTATTTTGCATTAGAGATCTTGCTTGATTACATTAAACTTGTAATCACCTAAACAACACTCAATAGACCTAGAGGTCTTGCTTTTTTATATTATATATCGCCGAAACTTGAATATGGGTCCTGCACATTTTTTGGGAAAATTACATCCACTTATTTTTACATAATTACATCCACTTCATAGTCAAATAAAATTACAATCTTCTTCTTTTTCTCTTGATGCAGGGTCTCCAATAATTTAACCATCTCTTCTTGGTCTCATATTGATTCCGTCTTGTAAAAACATTGAGTTCATCAATTGCAGATAGAAATAAGTTTAAAAAATAAACTAAATTTCAATTATTTATCAACTTTAATGTACATTCATAAGTTTTTCAAATTTTCAAAACAATTAAAATGGATCATCATTTAAAAAAAAGGTGATAGGAGTTGATTATGTATATTTGTATTATTATGAATCTCATAAATTATGAATTTATGATTGAGTGAGAAATAAATGAAACATGAATCAATCATACATTATTGTCACTCATCAGCGCACATCTTTGCTCTCTTCTCATTGCATCTCTTATGTACATTGTTGTTTTTTTAAATATTTTTATTCTAAAAGGTATATTAACATCTATTTTAACATTTCCTGAAGTTTCACTGCAAAATTCTATATTTTACCCAATTTTTTTGCCATTTTTTCAAAAAATCACCGATAAATGATATATCTTCCGATATATCTTTTTTCCGCAACTCCGACATGTGGAGCGATATCGACATTTAGAATCTTGGGTGGAAGTGGGTCTGTCGACCTAAAGAGAGTGAGGGACTCAACATTTGGCCAATCAAGGCAGTCACTGAGGTGTTATTGGGGAAGTGGCTTTGGCGGTTCGGGGTTGAAGGTGATAGTCTGTGGCGAGGGGTTATTGTGGCTCGGCATGGATATAGAGATCGGTGGGAGCCAAGGTAGCCTAGGGGTCCTCATGGGGTAGGCCTTTGGAAAGGTATTGTGGCGGGTTGAGCCGAGTTTATCAAGCATACCCGTCTCGTGATTGGGGATGAGGCGGATATTAAGTTTTGGTCCGATCTGTGGTGCGGGCCTTCCCCTTTGAAGCAAGTGTTCAGGACTTTTTTTTGATTTCCTCAGATAAAACGGAGGCAATTGAGGATATGTATGTTAGGAGAGCAGGTTTAGTGGTCTGAAGCCCTTCTTTCAGCCGCCCGCTAAATGATTGGGAAGTTCAAGATTTTGCCAATATGTTGTCCTTGTTAGAGTTGATGAGTATTGAGGAATCCGCAAGGGATTGCCGGGTTTGGGCCAACAATTCTAATGAGCGGTTTTCAGTGAAAGCTTATCTGCACGTAGCTAACCTAGGCCCCATTGCGGAGCTCCCCCGCCTGTTAGTTTGGTTCAATGGGGTGCCCTCAAAGGTTTTTGTTTTCCTTTGGTTTGCCTTTTTGAAATTTGAACAACATCTCGACTTTGGACAATTTGAGAAAGAGAGGTTGGAGTCTTCCTAATCGCTGATGTTTATGCATGGTGGAGGAGGAATCGGTTGACCATTTGCTTCTTCATTTCCTGTTTGCTAGGAGGCTTTGGGGTTGTATTTTTTATCTCAATTCGGGGTCGCTTGGGCGTTCCCCTCGTCCTTTCGGACCCTGTTATCCTGTTGGCTCTCAGTTTTGTTGGATAGCCTGATTGATCTTATTTGGGCTTTTCTCCCAATGGTGGTCTCATGGTCTTTGTGGAAAGAGCGGAATAAGAGGGTGTTTGAGAATTCCTTGTCGCCTTTGGAGAGAGTGTGCTTCCGCTCACGTGCCTTATTACGGGATTGGGTCTCCGCCAAATCTGTCTTGGTGGAGATAGGGTTTGACAAGATTATTTCTTAGTGGTAGCAGGGGAGAGTTTATTTGTTATTTGTGTTGTGTTTTGTGCTATTTTTCAGTAGCTAGTTTTCTGTTATTTGCTTTGTTTCTTGGGGATTCACAATTTCTGAATCTTCCTTTCTTTTCAATGAAATTGATATTAACGATAAAAAAAAAATAATTCAATGGTGAACCCATTAGGACCAGGAGCCTTATCTTCGGCCGTTCCTCTCATGACTCGAAACACCTCCTCCAATTCAAATGGCTCCTCTAAACCTTCTCATTGTTCCAATGAAAGACAAAATAAGCCAAGCCATATCTTGACCCTTAATGGTTAGCCATAGATGGTTAGGATTCAGGAATATATTTGGGAGTACCCATGGACTGACTCTTTAGTGAAATGTGATTAAAATAGGGTGATTTTCTCAATTTATCCTAACTGCTATTGGCATGTTCTTAAATTTGATTTTGCTTTAATCTTGTATTGCATGGCAATGTCTGCTTTGCAGAGTAATGAATGGTCCAATAGTAACTATTGCACGTGAACTCGGCTTTGAAGGGAACTCACTTCTTGAGGGTCTTGTGGTTAGCATATTTATAGTTAGTGCATTTATTGGAAGTGTAAGCTCTGGATCACTTGTGGATAGCCTTGGTTGCCGGCGCACACTTCAGATTGTTACAATACCGTTGATTCTTGGGGCCATTTTAAGGTAATTCACGTTGCTCGTTCAATACATCTTGTGTTTTGAATTTGGTTGTTTCCTGATGTTAGTTCTTCTATATTAAGCATGCCAATTTTTGAGTTAATAATATTCACTCTCTTTGAAATTGTCAGGCGAGTTTGAAGTAGCTTGATTAGTTTTCTATTGTTAAATTTTTAGGTGTTGTGTTGGGTAAGTACTTTTCTTGGTAATGGGTAGGTGCTTCAATTTAAGCAGATATCTATGTTATCATGGTAACCAATTCAGGCAAAATTCGGAAAAGTCTGTTAAAAATGTATGAAATACTATAAATAAGTATATTTCATATATTAGATATTTATTAATGACTTGTTGAGAAAGTTGCACGAATAGTACGTGTTCAATTCGCAGAATCTGCTAATTTTCCAAAAACATCATGAATAATTCATGTGACAAAAAATTCGCAACTATCTGCGATGTTTTGAAGAAAATGGAGAGCTTTGTTACTATGTCTGTAATTGTTAGAGACTATAATCAATCTCACTACTTTCTCCTAGAGGTTTTGTGTTTGCATTGAATCTGTTCTCTGCAGAGTTTTGAAGATTAATCAATTCCATTTATCATTATAACTAGCAAAGTGGACTACCTGATACTTTTTCTCTCTAGATTAGAAAGTTCGTAAGTAAACACTTCTCAGGGGTTTGGATTGTAACGTAACAACAGATTGGCCATAGACAATTGTCAGAACATACATTGTTTCATAGGTCCTAACATTGCTCTTTTTTTTTAGGTTGTATCAATTTCATCCATCCCTTAGATTATGATCTAGAACTTTTAATTTTATCCATTTTATCTCTTATCTTTCACAGCTTCTCTTATCGTCAAATGTGATCAGTTTTTGTTACACTCAAGATCTGTGGTCTGACTCCACTTTCAATTGTGACAGCGCACAAGCCCACTCCTTGGATGAATTACTATGGGGAAGATTTCTTGTTGGCCTTGGTATTGGTGTGAACACCGCTCTTGGTCCAATTTATGTTTCAGAGGTACTAGTTCGCTTCAAAGATGATTAAGTTGCAAACTCCATATTGTAAAAGTCCAATTTTGGATACATGCCAACGCAGTTTCTAGAATTCATATCTTATTTGCCATGGGTTGTTATTTTAAGGGGAACAAAAAGAAAAAACACTAGCAATCCGTTGTTATTTTTATTTCTTATGACCAATATCTATATTTCAACTTTTTCTACGGCAAGGAAGGATGAAACAAATAAAAAATTGACCAAATATAGGACATGGTAGGTAAAGATTCTATCCAAAACATGTGGAAGATTACTGATATAAGGAATTAACAGTGTCCATAATCGAGCATTCTGTAATTTCTAATATAAGGAATTAAGCTCTAAATCTATAGATCATAGACTAACTGCACTATTGGTGTGGGGTTTCTTAGGTGGTGGTTGAGTAAGTTGTGATTTTTTTTTAATACTGGTTATAGTAGAAAACTTGGGTTTGGTAGTTTAGGGTTTCTGAAAGAGAGGAATAGAAAAGAGAAAGAGAAAGGAAAGGGGAATGGAAGAAGTGTCTCCATTCCCTCTAGATATCCTTTTTATATTACTTAATGAAATAAAATGACATAAATGTCCTCCTTAAGTACATCAAAGATTATAATTAATAAAGATACTAGACAATAATAACGATACTAGGCAATAAGAACCATAAAGAATTAATGGGCTTATTTATTAGGCACATTGCAACAGGTACTAAGCCTATGAGAGCTTGGTAAGATAAGTTTAGGATACTTTTCAACATGTTTCACAGCATAAAGGTACTAAGGATCTTCTTCCCTTTTCTACCCTGCATTTATGTGTGTGTGTGCGAGAGCGTGTGAAATTGTGAATAACATTGGTATTTTGTATCTCACATCATATGTTGAAGTTCCTACTGTGTGTGAATAATATCGATTTTTTATATCTCACTTGAATTCTCCCATTATCATATGCTGAAGTTCCTAGTGTATCATTATGCTATGTGTCCTGTAAGGGATAAAGGACGAGGTGAATTTTTAATATGAATCAATTTTTTTAAAACTCTTTATTCATCATATCCCCAACTTATATTGTAGGTTGCTCCAACAAGATATAGAGGGTCTCTGGGAACCTTATGTCAAATTGGCACATGCCTAGGGATTATTGCATCACTTTTCTTAGGAATACCTTCAGAAAGTGATCCACATTGGTGAGTATCTTTTCTTTTTACTACATTGTGGCATGGGCACCCCTAGGATTGAACTTGTTAATAAAACATTTTTTAGTATTATGTGATTGAAACATTGAGTTAGTTAGTTGGATCACTACCACTGGATTAGAAATTCAATCTCGTGGCAATCTTTCTAGAAGCCCATGATTTTGTCTACTATAATCTATAAACCTGACATAATATGAAAGATCAGGATGCATATAATTGAAATATTGCATATTCAAGCTTACACAGTACATCATGTGTCAATCACTACATCATGGATATTGTACATAGGGCTGCACTCAAGCCATGCTAGCCTGACGTCTCGAGTCTCGACTCGTTCTAGCCAAGCTCAAGCTGACATTTTAGGCTCGAAATATCATATATATTATATTGGGTAATGCTTTTTATATCAATATATAAGAATACTTTTTAAGTTTATTTACGTAACCATAGTGACAAAGTTGGGGTTCGGGAATAATTCGGTTGGGGTCAAGTTCGGGAAAATTCGGAAAAATAATAAATATAAAAATAGACCGAACAATTTGATTAAAAAATATACAAAATAAGTAGGTTTTTACTTTTTTGCCAAATTGGAGAAAATAATTCAGGAATAATTCGGAAAATTTGGGAATAATTCAAATAATTCGTGAATGATTCGGGAATCCAAAATTCGGCAACCCAAAAATGCATGAATAATTCGTGAATTTTTGAAAAAAACAAAGTTTTTTGTTATAGAGATCGTAACTTATAATAATTTTTTACTTATAATAAATGAGTTTAGGAAATAATAATAGCAAAAGAAAGTTGAAAAGTTAAAATCGAAAATCCTGTACCTAGCTCTCTACTCTTTGGAGTTTGGATTGAAGGACTAATCCTCAATTCTTATTTTTGAGTATAAATATATATTAATTTTGTGTAGTTTATTGTATTATAATTTAATGATAAGTTCTTTTATTAAAATCATGAGAAATTGACCCAAATAACCTAGGGAATCAATCTTGAGCCAACTCGAGCTGGGTCAAGCTTGTTCAAACCAGCCGACCTCGAGCTTGAACATTTGAGCTCGAATCAGCTCAAGCCAAGCTCGAGCATGTTCAATGCATTATGTGCATCGTGTAATGTTGTTGCAACTTTCATGAAAGATTTTCTTAGTATCTACAAGTTACATCATCCCATTCCCCCCCCCCCCCCTCGACCGGGGAAAAAAAAGGATCTATGCATATTTTGAGTAGATAAGACTGGTTTAATTTAGCAATAGATTTGATTTAGCTTGCCACTGATTGGAGTCCTTTGGGTTCAATAAGAAATTCCATGTTTTTTTTCCCAAGTCAAATTAAGAATCACCAATCACCTTGGCCTTGGGTGTGTGTCTCAGCTGTACCGATATCAATGTTTATCTAAGATGTGCTTGGCTTTTGATTTTGGGGTTGAGTTGGTTTATGCTAAGGCGGTTAGTTGGTGTTCTTGAAATGCCTAATGGTCATTCCAAGAAAAGCAGAGTCACGAGCATAGATGATATGAGGTGCACATTTGTGTTGTCATGGAGCTCAGTTAGAGATGTTTTATTATCTCTGAAAGCTATTTGGAGAAGGCCTTAGTCACGTCATTTACTTTGAAACCGTTTTTCTTTTGGGAAAAAGAATCGTAAATTGCCAATCACCTAACAGGGGATTATATTGATAGAGGAAGCGGGGGGGCCGCTTGGTGTCCCAAATTGAGAAGAGGGTTGAATGACTGGGAAATTACTGAGTTTGGTAGATTGTTAGAGCGTCTGGGGTCTCTCCATTCGGCTTCTTAGGGTCGGGATTGCAGAGTTTGGTCTAGAGACAACAAGGGTCGTTTTTCAGTGAGATCTCTAGTTCAGTTGCTTGAAGTCGGTCCTTCCGTTCCCTTTCCTCATAGGGTTGTGTGGAATCCAGGTATTCCATCTAAAGTTTTTTTTTTCTATGGGATGCGGTTTTAAATAAAATTCTCACATGTGATCACTTTAAAAGTCGATGGTAGAGGATGACTAATCGATGTTTTATGTGCCTCTAAGCAGAAGAGTCGGTAGATCACCTTCTCTTGCACTGTCCTATAGCTCGTGAGATTTGAAGTTTCTTTCTCTCATGGGCGTGGCCTGGGTCTTTCCCTTTTCCTTTCACAACTTCTTATCCTGCTGGGATATGGTAAGTGGGAAAGGATCAAGGTTGGCATTGTGGAAGATATTACCGGGTGCCATAAATTGGTCTATCTGGAGAGAGGAATAGGAGAGTTTTTGAGAACTCATCATTCCCTCTTCCTCAGATTTGTGCTAGAACCAGGTCTTTGGCGATGGAGTGGGTTTCAGCTAGGCAAGAAGGGGTGAGCTTAGGCATGATGTTTGCCTGATTTGTCTTGTCTTTGAGGGCTTCTATTAGGGGGCTAGCATGGTGTATTCTATCCTTTTTTCTCTTTGCATCTCGCATTGGTTCACAATCTCATGAACTATGTTCTTCCTGCCCTTTGTATTGGTTGTGCTTATTATTAATATATTTGCTTAGATTATCGATTAAAAAAAAAACAAGGTGTGCTATTGCTTTTCATTATACAAACAGTACATGTGGTGATTGAAAAATATCCTTTCTGAAATATAAAACGGCTAAATATATAACCTACAACAAATAATGAATGAGAAAACAAGGCCAATTTCAAGTTATAGATTCCCAAAGATTGTCCCGTGACCACCCTTACCTTATAGTTATTTTTTGGCATTTTCAAAATGATTTTCTTTTAACATGATGATTAATCCTTCCATGCTTTACTCATTTATTACAGATTTTATTAGTAGTTTATGTACTAGAAGTTCTTGCATTTGAATTCAGTTTTCACAGTTTAATGTCAGAGCCTTCCTGAGAGACTAGACACATCAGAAATGTATATACCTGGTGTGTATGTGTTTGTTTTCTACTGGAAATGTGTTTTTCATCTGCAATTATTTTGTCACATGCATATATAATATTATCCCTGTGACCTTGTGTGATATGGTGACAAGGGTGATATCCATTAATGTATATATCTTTGCAGTTGTTTTTCTAAGATGCAAATTTTTTTATCCTTCTGGCTATATGGTTCGTTGGAGAGTGATTACTTAGTTTTGGTTTTCAGGTGGAGGACGATGCTGTACATTGCAAGTGTGCCTGGATTTATTCTTGCATTTGGTCTGCAGTTTGCTGTTGACAGTCCTCGCTGGCTATGTAAAGTAGGATTATTTTTTATGTTTCAATACATGGGTTCAGAAATTATGTTTTGTCAAGCATTTATTAGAAGCTACCATGCTCTGTTTTTTGCAGGTAGGGAGACTGGAAGATGCTAAAGAAGTTATCTGCAACCTTTGGGGAAAATCGGAAGTTGACAAAGCAGTTGAAGAATTTCAGTCAGTTATTAGGAATGATGGTAGTGATTTGGAGAGCAGATGGTTGGAACTCCTTGAGGAGCCCCACCGTAAAGGTAGGATTCAGTGATGAGAATTTTCTAGCGCGCACACTCTCTCTCTCTCTGTATATATGGAGAGAGAGAGAGAGAGAGAGAGAGAGAGAGAGAGAGAGAGAGAGATTTTATCGTTCAGGTTCCAAATAGTATTTCAGGCTTCAACTATATAGTTTTCACTAATATCTAAGGTTTCTCTTAGTGAACAAGTTTTCTGATGTTTCTGCTTAAAGGGAGGATATATACAGTCACTAGTACATTAAATCACCATGATATGTGTTTATCAGTGCATTTCTTTATCTTCTAACTTTAATGTTCATTCCTCTTTGGACATAACTTTATGTACCATCTTTCAGGCATTGATTTCCTTGGATGACTGCAGTTGCTTTCATTGGAGGGGCCCTTTTTCTACTTCAACAGTTTGCTGGAATAAACGGAGTTCTTTATTTTTCATCCTTGACTTTTCAAGACGTTGGCATTTCAAGTTCTGCTTTAGCAAGCCTATTTGTTGGATTTACCAACTTTGCAGGTTTTGACCTAGTTAATTTTTGAAGCCTAATTAAATATGTATATGTGTGTGTGTGTGTGTGTGTCTACATACGAATGTATTTATTTGCATGTATAATGTGTTTATATGTTATTATTCACTTGTACATTTATATGTGCTTTTGATTTGAAAAGTACCTTCTCATTATTGTACTTGGTTATCTCCAGGGGCATTATGTGCTTTGTACTTAATTGATAAGCAAGGGAGACAGAGGCTTCTTATAGGAAGTTACTTAGGGATGGTGAGTGAGAGGGAGATGTTAATAAGATAACATACCACCATGAGCACACACCACCAAAAGATAATGAAAAAAAGAAAAGAACAAGAAAAAGCTTTTTGGCTTTTACAATGTAAAACCATGTGCTTCGAAGGTTGAAAATCACACAAACCCCAATGGATATGCAGTGGACACACTATTTTATGCAGATTTGTACTTCAAAGTTGAATTGGGAGGCACTTTCTTTTGATTCACTTGAACATATAGTACAAAATGCATAAGCAAGTTCAAATTACCCACAGGCCACAACAAAAAATCATTATACAACATTACTTATGATATTGATTGAGTCTCCATCTCTATGCAGGCAGTTTCAATGTTTCTCATAGTTTATTCTGTCAGCTCTCCTTTAGATGAAGAACTCGGTCACAACTTATCAGTACTAGGAACTATCATGTACGTATTCTTCATTCTGTAGTATTTAAATAAAATAGTCCTTATTTGCCTTAGTATCACTTCTTCACTATGTTGCTTATAGTGGGTTCATTCAGGACAAAATGTAGGTTGCATTACATCATCAATGTTCTATTTAACATGGTCTATACCCAGAGTTATAATACCATCAGCCTACAAATGCACATGAATTTGAAAATTTAATACTATAAAGTTTATTTTTGAAATCTTGCAATATTTTTCTTAGATTCTCAAAATTCTTGCTCAATTTGCAACTATCATTCCATATGCTTCACCTTGCAAGCTGGATCTTGTACGTACCTACTCCGTAATCCACAATAAAGAATGGGCTTGTTGCCTTGTTCCAAATAACGTAATTGTCAATAGAGTTCAAATTTACTCCAATAGCATCTTCAGACTTCAAGCCAAAAGCATATTTTTGTTATTGTAATTGATTTTCTATCAACAAACTAACTTATCTGGCCATACTAGATTTTTCCTGATATGGTTTCAGAAATAGTAAAAAATAAAATTTCTAAAAGAAAAATCCTGAAGGTTATATGTTTGATTTGGACCATATTATGTATTTTAGAAAACTCCAATGGGCTTATCCGTTCACTTTTTTATGTTCTTATAGGTACATATTCTCCTTTTCAGTTGGTGCTGGACCAGTAACTGGTCTTATAATACCAGAGCTTAGCAGCACCAGGACGCGTGGGAAGATTATGAGCTTCAGTTTCTCCACTCACTGGGTACAGACTCTTGTATTTGTTAGATAGATTCTAAAATATTATTCTTGTCATTGAGAACTGATACCTATTCTTTAACTTAAGATAAAATCATAAAACATTAAAAATTCTTTTAGTGTGGCTATTTGCATCCACTGCACACCTTTATCTATAATCCTAAAATTGAAATGGTGAAATCCAACTACACTTGTTTTGAAAACTTAAAATGCATTTATTTTTTCCTTAAACCATTTCCGCATCCACGACCGATCTCTTCAATTTCATGCTGACAATTGAATGTCCTTTATTTCAGGTTTGCAATTTCTTGGTGGGTCTATTCTTTCTTGAACTGGTGGATAAATTTGGAATTGCTCCAGTTTATGCAAGCTTTGGCGGGGTTTCCTTATTGGCAGCAATATTTACTAAATATTTTATAGTCGAAACAAAAGGGCGCTCCCTCGAAGAAATAGAGATGTCGCTAAATCCCAATTTCTCTCCTAGAGGCAAGTAACCCAAGAGAATTACGGAAATAAATAAAGTGTTGAAGGTGGTGTTTAAGAGGGGCCCTGTTGATTCTTTCCGAACCATGTAGGATCAAGTCTCTGAGTTGGTGGTTTCTATGTTTGTAGTGTGTGGTCCAACCAAAAAAGTGTGGTGTATTTTTTCAGTATTGCATGTTTCGATCTGAATGGCAGTAAGTGATAGTATTCATCTGCTTTTTTTGATCGACTCAGACAGTATCATACAATTAGCTTAGCTTATCTTACTGTAAAACATCTGAAGCATCTTGATTCAAGAAAAGAAAAGGGTATACCAGGTAGTCATGGTTGCGGTGCAGAATGTCAACTGATTGAGTCCGGGCCAGCCTCATCTTGGATGAATTCTTGTTTTGCATGTGAAATTTAAAGATAATTCAGTTTTTTTGGCAATGCATTATACTTTTGAGGACTGCTATTTACTAGTGCAATTTTTCCTTCTCTTTGGTAGGTTAGTGGTGGTTGCTTGAGTAACAGAACGTATTTGACTGCATCGGCTTTCAGATCAGTGGCATATCTCAATGAGCCAAGGTAGCTCCATCATATGGCAAAGGGGAATGCTAGCGGTTATCGCTTTGAAACCAAACCACTTGTAGAATGCCTTACCCGGTAAAAGCAACATCAAATGTCATTTTCTTCAAAACAGACTTGGTTTCACAACCGCTAGCATTCCCCTGTGGCACCCTCTGTGTAACAATGTTAGATTTCAGGGAAATGAAGAAGCAGAGGAATCAACTGATGGGCTACTGCAAATGCAGGCTTAGTATCTTTTCATTGGTAGATGATGAGGGTTCTAATTTTATTGAGAGCTCCTGTAAGATCTTCAGAAGTGGGATGGAATCCTTGATCGACCTCCCAAAACATGTAAAGCGGTTTAATTGGGTCTCATGATCATATCTTTGTTCCCAACATTATCAGTATCAGACCAGTGAATAAATAAGGCAAAAAAGCACACCATTCACTGTACACAAGTGAAAACAGCAAATCATCACCATCAAAAGTAAACTTACTAACTACGTACTATAGATAATCAAAGCATAGTCATGTCTATCTATGATAGTAAATCATGAAAAACACAACACACAACTAGATGAATATACGTATAGGTTGCAGCGAAGGCAACAGTAGCAATAAGACTGGCTACGATCGAGCATGACTCTGAGGTGCGCTTTAGCCATGCTTGGGCATCGTTGAGGAGTTTAAGTGAGTATCTTCGAATAACGCAAAAGCAGTCCACCCATCGTTGTTGTAGTGCATGGGAAAATGAGGTAGCAAGCAATTCTTCTCTTTCACACGCTGCATTCAGAGATGGTCATTTGTTTCAGTTGCAAAGGGAATGCTAATTCTAATAGTGATAACCACCTACCCTTGAGTGAAACTTTGCAGCAGTTGTCTTAGAATCAATAAGCTGCTGTTGGATATTTCAAAGGAAAAGAGTTTTAGTTTTGTGGGTATGCAAAATTTTAGTCTCACATCGGAAAACTGCTATTACTTTATTTAGTAGATATAAGGCAGTGTTGAAAGAAGGCTTGGGCCTTCAAGAGCATTGAAATTTATTACGCATCCTCATATGCCTATATTATGCCCAAAACCACACACACGCGCACCGAGTTGAGTCTGCTGGGCTGGGTTATAAGATAATTATTTAATTAATTTTTTGGTCCCTCTCGTTTAAACCTTTTTAAATAAATCCAAAACAGTTTTAGTATAAATTATAAACTATTTGGTGGTTTATGATTGTTGGATCTTTTTTGAAACCTTTGTATCTTTTCGAAAATGTGACTTGACTCTGTAAATAAGAGTTTTTTCAAAGGTTGTAAGCACTTCGTTTTCTTACTTTATGTCTGAGCAAGTTCTTAAGGTTTTGTGTTATGGAATACCGTTTAGTACAACAAACTAATTCTGTTAAACAACTTTCAAGTAATGTCTGGATATTATATCCTAGAATTGATTTGCTGATCTTGTGTGGGGACGAATACAATTTAAAGTCAGTATTGCCACACCTCAGATCTATTTGCTATATCTCTTCAATTTCTATAACCATTTCTCAAATCGCTACAGCGACATATCAAAAACTATCTAAAGTTTCAAATAAAAAAAGTAGATTTGTTTTTTTTTTTTTGATAGTGTAAGCATTGACAGAGTGTAAGCATTGACACATTCATGTTTACATGGCAGCTTATTAATCTTTTGTAGCCTTGACGGATAACATACCAAATTACACTCAGTACCCATTAAAATGCTTTAATCAATTTCGTGGCATTTTCTGCAAGAGAGTTGTTCATGAAGGGAGATCCCCATGTTTTGAAATGAACTTAAATATGAGGTGGTGCTTAATGGCCTTTGAGTGGGGCGGGTTTGGACCGGGCCGCCCCCAACCCTACCCCACCCCTCATGCGAAGACTCTTACTCTTACGTCATTCCTGTCCCAAACCCTGAATGGGGCGGGTGACCCATCCCCGTTTATCAAAACCCTTCCTAGTTGGTATGGAGATGGGGCAAGTTTGGGCGGGTCAATTTGGGATTTCACATAAGATATTAAGATATTAAGGTAATTTTAGAATTAATTTAAAGGTAAAATAGACATTTAAATTATAAACGGACAGGGCGACAAAAAATCATCCCGGTGCCTGCATCGTCCCGGCCCAAACCTGGGTTGGGTTTACCACCCGCCGCTCCCCGCGGTTGATGAACCTCCCAAACCTTTCCCAAAAGGGACGGGTCGGGTTACCCAATATAACCCGACCCATTGGCATCCCAATATTCGTCGACCATTTTTGGGCCTGAAAGGTCAGTTAGAAATACGTGGGCCCCGCATTTATCCAAGCAGATATTGATTTACCCTTTCGTCTCTTCCACTCTTGGACCCACGGATATTGACGCCGATGATTCAGAGTCCCTCTCTCACCCGCCTACCGTCATGTTGTCGGGAAGCGAACCCTCCGTCTCTTCCGATGCCAACTGCACTACTTCGTCCACTGCTTCCGGCGGTCGCCACCTTCCGATCAAACCCGAAACTTTATATTTACAGAAAACGATCGTTTCGTTTCGGATTTCATTTTTCACCGAGAAAACTCGAAGCTGCCGCAGCAAAGAAGCAACTTTCCGATTTGAATACTCACAAATCAGGTTATCTTTCGTCCATACTTCTCAATAATTATTACCTTTCTGTTTTTGTTTATTTCTATAATGTATTTTTTTCATGGATTTATTTGACAGATAATAAAATTGTATCATTACTGGAAAAGGGTGATAAATGGCTTGATTTGGGATGGTTACCTGCTTTTCCTCACGTGTTGATAGTTTCCATGTCCAATTTCCTATTTGGATATCACATAGGGTAAGGCTTTATCTTCTTTATCTATATTCTTAATTTCTTTTTTTTTGGAGGGGACCAAAAAAATGTACCAATGGCATGTATGTATGTATGCATGTATGTATGTGTAGGTATGTATGACATAGACACCTTATGGTCATTGCCAGTTTGAGTTCGAACAGATTACCAAGGGCATATCAGTTTAAGGACATAAATCTTGAGTTGTTTTGGACTCAAGTGACGATGTATGGATGAAAACCTTTTCTAGATATTGACTATAACATATTTAATTCTTTGTTGCATTTAGTGAAGTGTAAGTCTATGGGTTCTTTGAGATATACTCCCAAATCCTAAGTCTTTAATTCAATTATTAAAAGGTCAAGATTAGAGCTGATGTGGCATTAGAAAAGACAAAATAAGCTAAGCCAAATCTTAGCGCTAGGCGGTTAGGATTTGGGAATTTATTTGGGAGTATCCATAGACCGACTCTTTAGTGAAATGTGATTAAAATAGTGTGGTTTTCTCATTTATCCGAACCGCTATTGGCTTGATCTTAAATTTGATTTTGCTTTAATCTTGTATTGCATGGCAATGTATGCTTCACAGGGTAATGAATGGCCCAATTGTATCTATTGCACGTGAACTCGGCTTTGAAGGGAACTCACTTCTTGAGGGTCTTGTGGTTAGCATATTTATAGTTGGTGCATTTATTGGAAGTGTAAGTTCTGGATCACTTGTGGATAGCCTTGGTTGCCGGCGCACACTTCAGCTTGATACAATACCGTTGATTCTTGGGGCCATTTTAAGGTAATTCACATTGCTCATTCAATACTTTTGTGTTTTGAATTTGGTTGTTTGCTGATGTTTGTTATTCTATATTAAGCATGCTAATGTTTTAGTTAATAATATTCACTCTCTTTGAAATTTTCAAGAGAGTTTGAAGTAGCTTGATTAGTTTTCTATTGTTAACTTTGTAGACCTATTTAGGTGCTGTGTTGGGTAAGTACATGTCTTGGTAATGGGTAGGTGCTTCAATTTAAATAGATAACTATGTTATCATGGTAACCAAGTCAAAGCAAAATTCGGAATAGTCTTTTAAAATTTTTATGAAATATTATAAACGAGTATATTTCATATATTAGATATTTATTCGCGACTTTTTGAGGAAGTTACAGGAATAGTTCGTGTTCAATTCACAGAATTCACGACTAATCCAAAAACATTGTGAATAATTCATGAATTAATCATTTGACAAAAAATTTGCAATTATTTACGACGTTGTGAAGAAAATGGAGAGCTTTGTTACTATGTCTGTAATTGTCAGAGACTATAAGCAATATCACTACTTTCTCCATGAGGTTTTGTTTTTGCATTGAATCTGTTGTCTGCAGAGTTTTGAAGATTAATCAATTCCATTTATCATTATAGATAACAAAGTAGACTACCTGATACATTTTCTCTCTAGATAGGAAAGTTCTTAAGTAGACACTTCTTAGGGGCTTGGATTGTAACGTAACAACATATTGGCCATAGACAATTGGCAGAAACAGACATTATTTAATAGGTCCTAACATTGCTCTTTTACTTTTTTTTTTGGTTGTATCCACCTCATGATCCATCCCTTAGATTATGATCCAGAACTCTTAATTTTATCCATTTTATCTCTTATCTTTAACAGCTTCTCTTATCGTCAAATGTCATCAGTTTTTGTTACACTCAGGATTTCTGTGGTCTGACTACCACTTTCAATTGTGGCAGTGCACAAGCCCACTCCTTGGATGAATTACTATGGGGAAGATTTCTTGTTGGCCTTGGTATTGGTGTGAACACTGTTCTTGGTCCAATTTATGTTTCAGAGGTACTAGTTCGCTTCAAAGATGATTAAGTTGCAATTCCTTATTGTAAAAGTCCAATATTGGATACATGCCAACGCAGTTTCTAAAATTCATATCTTATTTGCCATGGGTTGTTATTTTAAGGGGAACAAAAAAGAAAAGCACTAACAATTCATTGTAATTTTTATTTCTTATGACCAATATCTATATTTCAACTTTTTCTCTGGCAAGGAAGGATGAAACAAATGAAAAATTGACCAAATATAGGACATGGTAGGAAAAGATTATATTTAAAACATGTGGAAGATTACTGATATAAGGAATTAACAGTGTCCATAATCGAGCATTCTGTAATTTCTAATATAAAGAATTAACTTCTAAATCTATAGAATAACTGCACTATTGGTGTGGGGTTTCTTAGGTGGTGGTTGAGTAAGTTGTGAATTTTTTTAATATTGGTTATAGTAGAAAACTAGGATTTTGTAGTTTAGGGTTTGTGAATGAGAGGAATAGAAGAGAGAAAGAGAAAGAGAAAGGAAAGAGGAAAGGGGAATGGAAGAAGTGCCTTCATTCCCTCTAGATATCCTTTTTATATTACTAATGAAATAAAATGACATAAATGTCCCCCTTAAGTACATCAAAGATTATCAGTAATAAAGATACTAGGCAATAAGAACCATAAAGAAGTAGTGGGCTTATTTATTTTTTTGATCCATATAGAAGTAATGGGCTTATTTATTTGGCACATTGCAACAGTTGCTAAGCCTATGAGAGCTTGGTAAGATAAATTTGGGATACTTTTCAACATGTTTCACAGCATAAGGGTACTAAGGATCTTCTTCTTCTTCAACTTCTTCTTATCTTTTCTACCCTTCATTTATGTGTGTGTGTGCGAGAGCGTGTGAAACTGTGAATAACATTGGTATCTTATATCTCACAAGTCACATCATATGTAGAAGTTCCTACTGTGTGTGAATAATATTGATATCAGTGTAGTCAAGGCGTCGCCTAGGCGATTTTGGGCCTCTGTCGCCTAGGCGCCCCTCTAGGCGGGCGATCCTACAAAAAAGTTTTTTTTTTTTTTGCTTTAAAAAATTCAAAAATTTCCTAATAAATAAATAAAAAATATAAAAACATGAAATAAAGTAGAAATAAGATTCTAAATCGTTTTTTTCACATTATACATGGACAATGACACGAATTTGGGTATTTTACCCAGATTTTGAAGTGTTTAATACTCCACTATGTTAACATGTCTTTGGTTATGTGATGAATGCTTGTAATAGACTTTTTATTTTATGTTTTTGTGGAATGTGGGTGTGGAGTTTTGATCTTTTGGATGTTATATATATACGTGATATATATATAATTATATATATATTTATATTAAATTTATCGCCTAGGCCACGCCTAGGCAACGCCTCGCCTAGCCGGGGCTAATCGCCTAGGCATCGCCTAGACGCCTTGACTACACTGATTGATATTTTATATCTTAGTTGAATTCTCCCATTATCATATGCTGAAGTTCCTAGTGTCTCATTATGCTATGTGTCCAGTAAGGGATAAAGGACGAGGTGAATTTTTAATATGAACCTTTTTTTTTATCCTCTTTATTCATCAATTCCCTAACTTATATTGTAGGTTGCTCCAACAAGATATAGAGGGTCTCTGGGAACCTTATGTCAAATTGGCACATGCCTAGGGATTATTGCATCACTTTTCTTAGGAATACCTTCAGAAAATGATCCACATTGGTGAGGCTCTTTTCTTTTTACTACGTTGTGGCATGGGCACCCCTAGGATTGAACTTATTAACAAAACATCTTTTAGTATTTTTGTGACTGAAACATTGAGTTAGTTAGTTGGATCACTACCACTGGATTAGAAATTCAATCTCAAGGTTTTTCCCACTAATTTTATTTGTCTGCGATCTTTCTAGAAGCCCATGATTTTGTCTACTATATTCTATAAACCTCGCATAATATGAAAGATCAGGATGCATATAATTGAAATATTGCATATTCAAGCTTGCACAGTACAGCATGTGTCAATCATGGATATTGTACATAGGGCTGCACTCAAGCCAAGCTGGCCTGACGGCTCGGCTCAGCTCGGCTCATCTAGCCAAGCTCAAGTTGGCATTTCAGGCTCTAAATATCATATATATTATATTGGGTAATGCTTTTTATATTAATATATAAGAATAATTTTTAAGTTTATTTTATCGTAACTTTTAATACTTTTTGACTTATAATAAATAAGTTTAGGAGATAATAATAGCAAAAGAAAGTTGAAAAGTTAAAAGTGAAAATCCTGCTAGCTCTCTACTCTTTGGAGTTTGGATTGAAGTACTAATCCTCAATTCTAATGTTCGTGTTTAAATATATTAATTTTGTGTAGTTTATTGTATTATAATTTAATGATAATTTCCTTTATTAAAATCATGAGAAATTGACCCAAAGAACCCAGGGAATCAATCTTGAGCCAACTCGAGCTTGGTCAAGCCGACCTCGAGCTTGAACATTCGAGCTCGAATCAAGCTTAAGCCAAGCTCGAGCATGGACAAGCTTGAGCATGCTCAAATCAAGCTCAAGCTTGGACAAGCTCGGCTCAGCTCGATTAAAGGTCTAGTTGTACATTATGTGCATTGTATAATCTTGTTTTTACTTTCATGAAAGCTTTTCTTAGTGTCTACAAGTTACATCATCCCATCCCTCCCCCCAAAAAGAATCTATGCATAAGCTTTTCTTAGTATCTACAAGTTACATCATCCCATCCCATCCCCCCCCCCCGCCCCCCCCAAAAAAAAAAGAAAGAATCTATGCATATTTTTAGTAGATAAGACTGGTTTAATTTAGCAACAGATTTTATTTAGCTTTCCACTGATTGGAGTCCTTTCTGTTCAATAAGAAATTCCATGTTTTTTTTTCCCAAATCAAAATTAAGAATCACCTTGGCCTTGGGTGTGTGTCTCAGCTGTACCGATATCAATGTTTATCTAAGATGTGTTGGGCTTTTGATTTCGGGCTTGAGTTGGTTTATGCTAAGGCGGTTAGTTGGTGTTCTTGAACTGGCTAATGGGCATTCCAAGATAAGCAGAGTTATGAGGTGCACATTTGTGTCGTCATGGAGCTCAGTTAGAGATGTTTTATTATATCTGAAAGCTATTTGGAGAAGGCCTTAGTCACATCATCTACTTTGAAACCGTTTTTTTTTTGGGAAAAAGAAACATAAATTGCCAATCACCTAAAAGGATCTGCTATTGCCTTTCATTATACAATCAGTACATGTGGTGATTGAAAAATATCGTTTCTGAAATATAAAACGGCTGATTATATAACCTACAACAAATAATGAATGAGAAAACAAGGCCAGTTCCAAGTTATAGATTCCCAAAGATTGTCTCATGACCACCCTTACCCTTATAGTTATTTTTTGACATTTTCAATATGACTTTCTTTTAACATGATGATTAATCCTTCCATGTTTCACTCATTTATTACAGATTTTATTAGTAGTTTATGTACTAGAAGTTCTATCATTTGATTTCAGTTCTCACAGTTTAATGTCAGTGCCTTCCTGAGAGACTAGACACATCAGAAATGTATATACCTGTGTGTATGTGTTTGTTTTCTATGGAAGTGTGTTTTTCATCTGCAATTGTTTCGTACTTTTGTCACATGCATAAATAATATTATCCTTGTGTGATATGGTGACAAGGGTGATATCCATTAATGTATATATTTTTGCTGTTGTTTTTCTAAGATGCAACTTTTTATCCTTCTGGCTATGTGGTTCCTTTTGAACATGTCGGAGAGAGATTACTTAGTTTTGGTTTTCAGGTGGAGGACGATGCTGTACATCGCAAGTGTGCCTGGATTTATCCTTGCACTTGGTCTGCAGTTTGCTGTCGACAGTCCTCGCTGGCTATTTAAAGTAGGATTATTTTTTATGCTTCAATATATGGGTTCAGAAATTATGTTTTGTCAAGGATTTATTAGAAGCTACCATGCTCTGTTTTTTGCAGGTAGGGAGACTGGAAGATGCTAAAGCAGTTATCTGCAACATTTGGGGAAAATCAGAAGTTGACAAAGCAGTTGAAGAATTTCAGTCAGTTATTAGGAATGATGATAGTGATTTGGAGAGCAGATGGTTGGAACTCCTTGAGGAGCCCCACCGTAAGGGTAGGATTCAGTGATGAGAATTTTCTAGCACACACACACACTCTCTCTCTCTCTCTAGAGAGAGAGAGAGATTTTTGTCCAGGTTCCAAATAGTATTACAGCTATATAGTTTTCACCAATATCTAAGGTTTCTCCACTAGGACATTAAACCACCATGATATGTGCTTATCAATGCATATCTTTATCTTCTAAATTTAATGTTCATTCCTCTTTGGACATAACTTTATGTACCATCTTTCAGGCATTGATTTCCTTGGATAACTGCAGTTGCAATCATTGGAGGGGCACTTTTTGTACTTCAACAGTTTGCTGGAATAAACGGAGTTCTTTATTTTTCATCCCTGACTTTTCAAGATGTTGGCATTTCAAGTTCTGCTTTAGCAAGCCTATTTGTTGGACTTACCAACTTTGCAGGTTTTAACCTAGTTAATTTTTAAGCCTAATTATATATATATATATATGTGTGTGTGTGTGTGTGTGTACATACAAATGTATTTCTTTGCATGTATAATGTGTTGATATGTTATTATACCCTTGTACTTTGATATGTGCTTTTGATTTGAATAGTATCCTCTCATTCTTGTACTTGGTTATCTCCAGGGGCATTATGCGCTCTGTACTTAATTGACAAGCAAGGGAGACAGAGGCTTCTTATAGGAAGTTACTTAGGGATGGTGAGTGGGAGGGAGATGTTAATAAGATAACATACCACCATGAGCACACACCACCAAAAGATAATGAAAAAAAGAAAAGAAATGAAAAAGAAAAAGCTTTTTGGCTTTTACAATGTAAAACCATATGCTTCGAAGGTTGAAAATCACATAAATCCCCATGGATCTGCAGTGGACACACTATTTTATGCAGATTTGTACTTCAAAGTTGAATTGGGTGGCACTTTCTTTCGATTGACTTATACATATAGTATAAAATGCATAAGCAAGTTCAAATTACCCACAACAAAAAGAATCATTATACAACTTTACTTATGATACTGATTGAGTCTCCATCTCTATGCAGGCAGTTTCAATGTTTCTCATAGTTTTTTCTGTCAGCTCTCCTTTAGATGAAGAACTCGGTCACAACTTATCAATACTAGGAACTATCATGTACGTATTCTTCATTCTGTAGTATTTAAATAAAATAGTCCTTATTTGCATTAGTCTCACTTCTTCACTATGTTGCTTATAGTGGGTTCATTCAGGACAAAATGTAGGTTGCATGATATAATCTATGTTCTATTTAACATGGTTTGTACCCAGAGTTATAATACCATCAGCCTACAAATGCACAAGAATTTGAAAATTTAATACTATAAAGTTATTTTCGAAATCTTGCAATATTTTCTTAGATTCTCAAAATTCTTGCTCAATTTGCAACTATCATTCCATATGCTTCACCTTGTAAGCTGGATCTTGTACGTAACTACTCTGTAATCCACAATAAAGAACTGGGCTTGTTGCCTTGTTCCAAATAAGGTAATTGTCAGTAGTGTTCAAATTTACTCCAATAGCATCTTCAGACTTAAAGCGAAAAGCATATTTTTTATTGTAATTGATTTTCTATCAAGAAGCTAACTTTTCTGGCCATACTAGATTTTTCCTGATATGGTTTCAGAAATAGTAAAAAATCAGAATTCTAAAAGAAAAATCCTTAAGGTTATATGTTTGATTTGGACCATATTATCCAATGGGCTTATCCATTCACTTTTTATATTCTTATAGGTACATATTCACCTTTTCGGTTGGTGCTGGACCAGCAACTGGTCTTATAATACCAGAGCTTAGCAGCACCAGGATGCGTGGGAAGATCATGAGCTTCAGTTTCTCCGTTCACTGGGTACAGACTCTTGTGTTTGTTAAATAGATTCTAAAATATTATTCTTGTCATTGAGAACTGATACCTATTCTTTAACTTCAGATACAACATTGAAAATTCTTTTTGTATGGGTATTTGCATCCACTGCACACCTTTTTCTATAATCCTAAAATGGTAATGGTGAAATCCAACTACACTTGTGAAATCATAAAATGCATTTATTTCTTCCTTAAACCATTTCCGCATCCACGACCGATCTCTTCAATTTAATGCTGAAGATTGAATGTCCTTTCTTTCAGGTTTGCAATTTCTTGGTGGGTCTATTCTTTCTTGAACTGGTGGATAAATTTGGAATTGCTCCAGTTTATGCAAGCTTTGGCGGGGTTTCCTTATTGACAGCAATATTTACCAAATATTTTATAGTCGAAACAAAAGGGCGCTCTCTCGAAGAAATAGAGTTGTCGCTAAATCCCAATTTCCCTCCTGAGGCAAGTAATCCAAGTGAATCAAGAAGTAAATGAAGTGTTGAAGGTGGTGTTTAAGAGGGGCTCTGTTTATTCTTTTCGAGCCATATAGGATCAAGTCTCTGAGTTGGTGGTTTCTATGTTGTAGTGTGGCCCACACAAAAAGTGCGGTGAATTTTTTCAGTATTACATGTTTCGATCTAAATGGCAGTAAGCGATAGTATTCATCTGTTTTCTTGTTCGACTCAGACAGTATCATACAATTAGCTTAGCTTATCTTACTATAAAACATCTGAAGCATCTTGATTCAAGAAAAGATAAGGGTATACCAGGTAGTCATGCTTGCCAGGTAGTCATGGTTGCGGTGCAGAATGTCAACTGATTGAGCCATGGGCCAGCCTCATCTTGGATGATTTTTTGTTTTACTTGTTAAATTTAATGATAGTTCAGTTGTTTTGGCAATGCATTATATTTTGAGGACTGCTATTTTCTAGTGCAATTTTCTTTCTTTTTGGTGGGTTAGTGGTGGTTGCTTGAGACGTCTCTGGCCTAGTAACTTGGACGGTCAATTACATGCAGGGGTGGTGATTTGGCGTCCAGAAAGTATTTGATTGCATCGGCTTTCAGATCAGTGGCATATCTCAATGAGCTAGGGTAGCTCCATCATATGGCAAAGGGGAATGCTAGTGGTTATCCCTTTGAAACCAAACCGCTTGTAGAATGCCTTATCCGGTAAAAGCAACTGCACTTAGACATTTTCTTCAAAGTTCAAACAGACTTTGTTCCAAAATTGCTAGCATTCCACTGTGGCACCTTCTGTGTAACAATGTTAGGTTTCAGGGAAATGAAGAAGCAGAGGAATCAATTGAAAGGCTATTGCAAATGTAGGCATAGTATCTTTTCATTGGAAGATGTTGAGGGTTCTAATTTCATAGAGAGCTCTTGTAAGATCTTAATTAAGAAGTGGGATGGAATCCTTGACCTCCAAACATGTAAATTTTGATTGTTCGGTCCCATATATTTGTTCCCGACACTATCAAACTCAGTGATGAATAAAGCCAAAAGCACACCATTCACTGTACAAGTGATCATCACCATCAAAAGTAAACATACTTTCTGACTTTGGAGAACTCTAGGTATGACCAACAAGAGGAGAGTCTCAATGGCTCTTATAACAACGTGAAGGAGGGAGTGGCTTGCAGGTAGGAAGGAGCTTCCTGATCACTTTGAAAGTTTGCCTTGTGGTTGCGACGAGCGCGCTATAGAGAGGGAACTGCAAGAGTGCGTGGAGGGTGACGGGTAGAAAAGCGACGGCGTAGATGAGGACATTTGTCCACCTCCCATTGAAGCGAATGGTGAGGATGATTGTTGCAGAGAAGGCCAACATCATCAGAGCCACCGAGAAGAAGAGGAACGTGAAGCCGAGCGTCAACTTCCGAGGGAGAGACTGCTTGAAGTCCCGTAGTTGGAAGGGGGAAGTGAGGATGGAAAGGAACATGACGACTGATGTTAAGGAGGTTGCAAGGGAGAGTACGTCCATGACCGTGAAAACCACGAAGAAAGGCTCGTTCAGGAGGATTGGAATGCTTGTCTTTTGATTTGGGCCCCCTGGTATGGTGTAGGCTGCAGCAAAGGCAACAGTAGCTATGAGACCGGCTACGATGGAGCAGGATTCTGAGGTGCGCTTTAGCCATGCTTGGGCTTCTTTGAGGAGTTTATAGTGATTTATTTTTAGTCATAAGCAGTCCACCCCTCATGGTTGTAGTGCATGAGGTAATGAGGTAGCACGCAATTCTTCACACGCTGCATTCAGACATTAATTATGATAATTTGTTTCACTTGCAAGGAGACAATGCTCAAGAAAAAAAAACCCTAAGTGTTTAAATATGAGCCGGAGCTCTACTTTAATTTTCAAGCGTGAAGCCCCATTTCAATGCAATGTTCCGTGGCAGTTCTATCACATGGGAAAGGACAGTGGTATTTTCCTTCGCCCATAATTACGAAACTGCCATCTGTTTCAAGACACATTTAAAATAAATATATAGTGTCTTCAGCTCATAATCAGGGGAGCTCCACCTCAAGGTGGTGAAGCATAGCTCTGACTCATATATTAAATATAAAGTGTTAAAAAGTATCTCCTTTGTGTTCATAATTACCAAATTACCACTACCCAAGACATTTTTGGATATCTCAAAAGATTAACTATGATCCGGAGAACTGGTTGAACATTCAACTGGAGCAATATAAAAAATGCTTTAGGTAACGGTAGTTTGATAATTATCAGCACAAAGAAATGTATATTTGGACAGTAATTTTTTTTTCATAGATACCTTTTCTCAAGATAATTTTTGGGTTGAGCAATGCTACATCCACTTTTCGGTTGTCCACTCTCCCCTACTTTTATAAAGTATGACACTTTTTTTTGTTTTTTTGTGAGTCCATCATTTTTGCTTTGTTTTTCTGTCTAAAATTTAGAAAATAAAATGAGAGAGAGTGGATGACCGCAAAGTGGGCGTAACATTGCTCTTTTTCGGGTCTTTTTTAGGTTTCTCTGTTTGATAATTACACTTTGCAAAATATTGGCATTTTTCGCAAGAGTTGTTATAAAACAAAGAGCAGGGTCTTGGTGGTCTTGGCCCTAATGGGGGGTCTCAGTAGCAAAGTCCAAAGCGAATTCCCTAAGTTTTGCAATAAAAGAGGGATAAAACTTCTAAGACCTCATTAGGGCCGAGACCACCGAGACTATGCTCGAAGAACATGGGATTTCAGGTGAGGCTTACCATATGAAATGGACCCTACCTGTAATCCAATGCTCTTAGAGCATGGTGTGGGTGGTCTTGGTCCTAATGGGGTCTTAGTAGCAAAGTTCATAAAAGAGAGTAGAATGAAGAGGAGTGCTACTCTCAGCTCTTTCCTACTCTCACATTCAACCAAGCACATGTCCATAAAGTATGTACTTAAAACTGTGCAGAGTATACTTTAACTATTTTTACTTTATGGACAGGTGGTTGGGGGGGGGGGAATTTGAGAGTAAGAAAGACGTGAGAGTAGGGCTAGCACTCCTCACTCCTCGGGTTGAATTGAATGTACCTCAAACCAAAGCAACTCATCTCGAAGTTGGAGAGCAGGGGCTTGGTTCTTCCCACCAGTATAATACTTCATGGATCCTACTTGGTGCAATACTGTGAAGCCTTCCTTATCGATCCTCCGCGCCAACCTTTCCATGGGTATTTTCATCTTCTTCACAATTTGAAAGATCTCCTCCCGACGGTGCTTAACTGCTACATGCAAAATGTTCTGCCCAGACTGACTAATGTGCTCAATTGCCTGAGGGTACACCTTAAGTATCTCTTTAACTATCTCCACAACGCCTGAGCTAGTTGCCATAAGCAATGGAGTTTCCGGTTCAGTATCTGACGAATCATCCTCGTCTGAGCTAAAACCTGTTGTAATTAAGCAGCAACTAAACTCAGAACTTCAATCTTTGTACGCTAGTGCAGAGTTCAAATCAATTGAAACGCTCGCCGTAGCAATTTTCAGTGTTTGACAATGCCTCCCAAATGCACTTCGTGCCTTTTTTTTTTTTTTTTGGAGTAGTGATCATGGGTCTGCTACATATCTTACCCCATGTCCTCATGTTAACCAGGGGCTGGAGCCAGATTCTCTTGGAGGGAGGACTAACAATTGGGGTTCGGGGCTTCGGTCATCGCGTCTGTTTGTGTCCACTTGTAATGAATCTATTTTTCTCGGAAGTTTAGGGGGCTAGAGCCTCTCGTCCCCAGCTCCGCCCCTCTTAGTATTATAGGATTTTTTTTTTAAATTTCAGGGACCAGGGTTCAGTCCCTCTTATGCCTCATGAGGCCCCACCCCTGCCTTTAACCCGGGTTAAGCTTAAGAAAAATAAAGTTAAGATTTTGGTTTTTTTATTTTCTAAAAACGAAGGTTGGATGGCTTAACCCTAGGGGTGAGTGAATCTTAACCACAATTGGTGTTTGTTTAAAAGTGGGATGGACCGGCCATTTCGTTACATAATGGAAACACAGGTCGGTTAAGTTTTTTTTTATTAATTATTTAAAAAGGGTGCTAGCATTACTCTCACCCTCCATCAACCATCTGTTTCTACTTTAACCGGTTGGGGTTAAAGCACAAAGAGCAATAGTCTGTGTCGGGGATTGGTGGAGCGGTGTCGTCTTCCTTTTCTCGCCAAGTGTCCTTTACTTACCAAGTGTGATTTTGAATTTTGGTTAGTTCTCTTTAACTATGGTTAATACTTTTAACCATGGGTTTTCTATTTAAAAAAAGGTTAAAAATATGAACCAAAAAAGAAGGTTGGATTGCTTAACCCTAGGGGTGAGTGAATCTTAAACTACAGTTGGTGATTGTTTAAAAGTAGGGTGGACGAGCCATTTCGTTATATAATGGAAACCCAAGTCACTTAACTTTTACTATTATTATTATTTAAAAAGAGTGCTACCCCTACTCTTACTAGCCATCTGTTTCTATTTTCCCTGGTTGGAGTTAAAGCACAAAGAGTAATAGTTTGTGTTGGGGTGGCGGAGCGGTCTTGTCTTCCTTTTCTCGCCAAGTGTCCTCCTTTACTTACCAAGTGTGATTTTGAGTTTTGGTTGGCTTTCTTTAACTATAGTTAATACTTATAACCATGGGTTTTCTATTTTAAAAAAAGGGTTAAAAATATGAACCCATGGGCTAGTGAATCTTAACCACAGTTAAAAAGGGATATGTGGCAAGAATTGTGGGGACGAGGGCAGAGGGGATTATTTCCCTACTAGTTGGCATGCACGTGCAAGGCACGTGCACAGATATAATAACAAAAATATATAATATAAAAAATTTGAGTACGATTTTAGATTTTAGAGAAATAGAACATGAGAATATGATAGGAACCAAAGAAAAAAATAAGTGAGGTCATTTTGAGAATAAAATTTGATGGACATGCTATTAAAAAAAGAAGGCATTTGGGTGTAGAAAATTAAGAGATCCTTTGAAATAAAGAAAATAATTTAAGGATATTTTGAGAACTATCATTTGAGGGAAATATTAGGAACAAAAATATATATATACGGACATTGTAGGTATAATAAAGTTTAAGGTCGTGTTGGGAACAAAAAAAAGTTTAAAGAGTATTTTTGGTATAAATCCTTGAGTGAAATATTGTCCTTTTATGATAGAGTTATGATGAGTGGCATTGAATTTCATTTTCTCCCCTTTTTATCGCCACATGTCGGATGATGTGTAGATGCCAGAGCCCATGTCTCGGGCGTCTGCCAAAGGTAATATGATGCCTTAATGGGTTTGAAAAGGTCAATTCGTTTGAGGAGGTATGAATAAGAGAGAAAAAGGTATTAACTATTAAAGATCGCATAACAGCCAAATGCTATTGATTTCCCCAACTTCAATCGCACCCACAAGTCAACACGTGTCCCTTCTAACCTTTATTAATTAATGTTAAGATTCACTAACCCTTAGGGTTCAACAGTATAACCTTGGTTTTTAAAAGAATTAAAAATATTAACCTTAAGAGTTAACTAATTGTGATTAAACTTCCAGAGTTCAAAGGGACACGTGTTGACCCATGGTTAAGATTTACTAACGCTTGAGATTCAATAATATTATAACCTTGGTTTAAAAAAATTAAAAAATCATAACCTTGTTTTTAAAAATATTAATCCAAAGAGTTAAAAATTCTAAAACAAAGTTAAATACCAATTGCGATTGAAGTTCTTGAGTTCAAAGGGACACGTGTTGACCTATTGTTAAGATGCACTAATGCTTGGGGTTTAACAATATAACCTTAGTTTTTTTAAAAAATAAAAACATATTAATTCTAAGGATTAAAATTTCTTAAACATACCTCAATTTTAACCATAGTTAATAGAGCTTCAAAAGGATACATGTTGACATGTGTTGCGATTGAACTCTCCCCGAGTTCAATCACAATTGGTAGTGATCCGCTCTCTTCACTATTATTGGTACTTTTGAGTTCGTTGGAATAAAGGATATAATGGGAAAATAGTTTTAAAAAAAACAAAGGGTATTATAGGAATAGAATCTTGTACGGATGGAAATTTTGTCTTATTTGAAGTCTCCTCTTTTATAAAAAGCTTGATTTTAAAAGTATACTAACTCTAAGGGTTAAAATTCCTTAACCAGATCTAAATTTTAACCATAGTTAATAGAGCTTAAAAAAGGATACATGTTGACATGTGGTGCGATTGAACACTCCCCAAGTTCAATCACAATTAGTAGTGATCCGATCTCTTAACTACTGTATTATAGGTACTTTTGAGTTCACTGGTATAAAGGGTATAATGGGAAAGTAGTTAAAAAACGAAGGGTATTATAAGCATAGAATCTTGTACAAACCAAAATTTTGCCTTATTTGAAGTCTCTTCTTTTATAGAAGACTTGGTTTAAAAATAATATTAATTCTAAGAGTTAAAATTTCTTAACCAAACCTGAATTATAACCATAATTAATAGAGCTTAAAAACGATACATGTTGACATGTGGTGCGATTGAACTCTCCCTCATTTCAATCACAATCGGTAGTGATCCAATCTCTTATATGTACCTTTTAGTTCGTTGGAATAAAGGGTATAGTGGAAAAATAGTTTGAAAAACAAAAGGTATTATAAAAATAAAATCTCGTACAAACGAAATTTGAGGAGTGCAACTCTACTTTCAATCAAACCTTACTCTCACCCACAATCAATCACTTCTTTGCCACTTTTTCACCAAAAAATGGATAAATGATTGATTAAGGATGAAAGTATAGGTTGGCTGAGAGTAGGGCTGGCCGTCCTCACGGAATTTTTGTCTTATTTGAAGTCTCCTCTTTTATAAAAGGTTATATATGGATATGAAAAATAATCGCCTCCTCTGTTGGTGATGCGAGGAGGCCGGCTCCCAATTTCTTTTTCTTGTCATGTGTTCTCTTTCTAACCCTATTTAATTGTGGTTAAGATCCTTAGGATTCACTCATCTGTCCTTGATTTTTAGAAAAATAATATAAAAAAAACTTAACTAAAGGGTTAAAAAAAACTAATCCGAGTTAAGGGGAATTGAAGGGGAGGCTATGTGAGAGCGAGGAGGAATAGTCCCCTCCTCGGCTGCCGAGGGGACTATTGTTCGATTGAAATCAAAAGTATTAAACAGTCAAATGGAGTATTCGTTTAATAAGTGTCAAAACAGGGAATATTCTAAACTTCCGATAACAGAGGATTTGTAGAGTGAGTAGCTTACCCTTGTCTGTTGAAGAAATATGATTTTCCTCTGATGAAGTATCTTCTTGTCCACTTTCTTCGGATGAAATATCTTCTTGTTCTCTCTTTTTGGATGAAGTATCTTTTCGTCTACTTTTTTTGGATGAATTGGCTTTTCGTCTTAAGATATCGTCAAGTCTTAGAGCTGTTCGTTTAGGTTTCAGTATCTCAACCTTGCCATAACCTGACTGACCTGCAAGATTACTGTCCCGCCATGATGTGTCATATGGTATCAAGAATCTGGCAAGTCTCAGAGCTGATTCATGCCTTTTCTTTTCGTTCCAAATTCCTCTCATCATCGGCCATCCTAACCACAATTGTTCAATCTGAAAGAATCATATTGCTGACTGCATATATTTTTGGTTTATATGTATATGAAAACATCAAATAATGACTGGAGCATACATGCACGTATATATGGGCGTGCATGTGTGTGTGCGTCAGTGCGTGTGTGTGTGTGTGTGTGAGAGAGAGAGAGAGAGAGAGAGAGAACTTGAACGTAAACAATCCCACATCGTTTGGTTGATCCTTCCAAGAACTGCAGCATTGAATCATTGATCACTCATAAGAAGTTTAATATGACCAAATTACGAAAAAATGCAAAAATAGCAAGCAAACTATACGTACAGGAAGCAACTACGGTGTATAGTGCCATGCAAGTCCTGTACGTCGGTTGAACATATGGATCCCTCAATCTTTTGCTGTGATTATTTGTTTCAGAACCATGATAACTGCCTTCCACTCGATCGCTTCCATGTGGCACATCTGTTTCACTGCTAGGTAGACCTGGAAGATTTCCTTACCTAATCAAGCGTTGAATGATTGCTTTTTCAAGCAAGATACAAAATATTTTGGGCTTAACCCAATCTGAGTTTGGCCTTGTCAAATTCGGGCCAGCTAGTGCTAAGCATGGAATGACTTGTAATGAGCATGGGCCCAGATGAGTTTAGGTCCACTGGACATAATCCAGAATGGGATTGAAGTTTTGAACTGACCGTGGCCCCAGCTCATCTCGGCCCAATACGCAGCCCTCCCCTTTAAGGCCCATACTGACCAACCAATTAGCCCTCTTCAAATGTACACATGGTAAACATATTCTTTACTAGGCCATCAAACCAATGGGCCATTACCCAATTTCATATTGATAAAAATGTTTGTGACCATTGGATTAGTTCTCCTACTAGCAAAAACCCCATGGGATGCACAGATGTAAACAAAACATGTAGATTCTATCTAAAGTTTTATTTTTAAAAAAAATTGAGTATAAGTAGTCATCTTGTTTATAATTTAATTAATAATGAAAAAAATAATGACTTAATAATTTAATAACTAAATTAAGAAGCAAATGAATGCCTCCGAAGGATGACATAATACTTCCCTAAATGAAAAGAAACATAATTTAATCTTTTTTTAATATAAAAAATATTATTATATATTTAATTAAATAAAATATAATAATCCTTTAAATGAAAAGAAAAATACTGTCATCTTCTTTTTAATTATAAATAGTGTTTTTTTTTTCTTATTTAGACTAAAAATTATGTGGAAAAAAACTAACCATACGCATGGAGCCAGATTTATATATACAAATTGAGTTATCCATATTAGTCAGGTACAAAGAAATAAAATAAAAATTACCAAACTTATTGTTGTTGAAGGAGATGGAGAGAATAAAGAAATTTGAATTTAAAAACAAAAAGTTATTGTTGTCGGGGGATATAGAGATAAAAAAACAGGAGTGATTGTCGGGTCGGGTTCTTACCAACGGATTGCTTGCGAAGAGTGAACCGACGTATGTAAAATCAAAGTCAAAGGTGGGAAGCTTTGTGTTTTGAAAAACCCAAGAGTGAAACGTCAAAACGATCGTAACAAACCGGTGGGAAGCAATAACGCCAAAACCGCTTCCACGAGCCGATATGAAAGGAGTCAAATCCTCTACGGTGATAATCGGATTTGGCAAATCCGGTTATCACCCCTAGAGGTCGCCACGTGTCTCCTTTGACACCTCTTAACCGTGGGTAAGATTCACCCATCCCTAGGGTTCACCCATCCATCCTTGGTTTTTTTTTTTTTTTTAATGTTAATTTTTTTTTTTAAAATTTAAAAACTATTTTTAATATTAAAAACACTTTTTTAATTTAAAAAAAAGAATTAATATTAAAAAAAAAAACTAAGGATGGGTGGGTGTTTTAGGAGTGGGTGAACCTTACCCATGGTTAAGGGGTGTCAAAGGAGACACATGGCGACCTCTAGGGGTGATGATCGGATTTGCCAAATCCGGTTATCACCGAAGATGATTTGACTCCGGTAAGGAGTCAAATCCTCTAAGGTGATAACCCGATTTGGCAAATCCGGTTATCACCCCTAGAGGTTGCCACGTGTCTCCATTGACACCCTTTAACCGTGGGTAAGATTCACTCACCCATCCTTGGTTTTTATTTTTATATTAATTCTTTTTTTAAATTAAAAAAACTGTTTTTAGAGTTTTTTAGTATTAAAAACACTTTTTTTTTATTTTAAATAATTAATATTTTTTTAAAAAAAACTAAGGATGGGTGGGTGAACCTTACCCATGGTTAAAGGGTGTCAAAGGAGACATGTGGTGACCTCTAGGGGGTGATAACTGGATTTGCCAAACCGGTTATCACCGGAGATGATTTGGCTCCGGCATTATGAAAACGGGTGTACACTTAGACTGGTGATCTTCTCCAGTTATAACTGGTTTTGGGCAAAACCGGTAACAACCCTGTGGTCACGACATGTCCCTTTTTACACACCTTAACTGTGGTTAAGATTCACCTACCCCTAGGGTTCACCCACCTCTCTTTGGTTTTTAGAAAAAATATTTTTTAAAAATTAACCCCAAGAGTTGGTAAATTTTAACCATAGTTAATAAAAATTTTATTAATTTTTTCTAAATCCAAGAATAGGTGGTGAACCTAAGGGGTGAGTGAATCTTAATCATAGTTAAAAAGGGTCAAAAGAGACATGTAGCCACCTCAGGGGCGTAACCGGTTTTGGCAAAACCGGTTACAACCGGAGAAGAATACGTCCCGTACACTTAACATAGTGAGCCCATCTGACGTGGTCATGTGGGTAGTCAAATGAACAATTTTTAGAAGAGCAATATTTTGCTCCACCGGCGAGGAGCCAACTATTGCTCCTCGCTCTCACATAGACGACCCTTGAACGCCTACTAACTCCGGTTAGTATTTTTTAACCTTTTATTTATTTATTTATTTTATTTTAGAAAAATAAAGGGTAAATGAGTGAACCCGGGTGGATGAATCTTAACCACAACTAAATGGTAATAAAAGGGACACATGACAAGAAAATGGGAGCCGAGATGCCCCACCTTGCGTCACCTCACGAGGTGATTATTTTCCTTTTTAGAAAAAGAAAACAGATTAAGTAGCCACGTCATTAAACTGTAGCTTAGTATTAGTTAATAAATTATGCTATAACTAATGCTCAATACCCAGGAAATGCAATCATTCACTTATTAGTCTTTGAATTTAATTATTAACCTTCACCAGACTTATTTTACCCATGTCTTGGAATACTATTTTGAGGAATGCTAACACATGGGTACAGTACATGGTGCTGCTATCTTATAATAGAAAGATGGACCGACACTTGTTGCCAACATCTTGCTGTCGGAGAAAAGTGTGATTGGCTGTGGCTATCATTTATGTAATTTATTTATTATATATAAGAACATTTTGGTATAAGAGAATCTATTAAGCTGATGAAACAAAAAATATAAGAAAAGTCAAACTATACTTTATCTCTCGTGTATTAAATAATTGGTCACTTATGAAAAGATTAAAGCATCCTTATCTTAAGTAGGTTTTCATAATTAATGCACGATGAAAAATGTCTTTACGAAGATTAACAAGTTCACATATTAGAGCATTCCTAGCAGTCTCACCAAAATAACTTTTTGGTTATTTTGGTGAGCCAAAAGACTAAAAAGGTGCTAAAATGACTCCCAGCAACCTCAATAGAAAATCCTTTTGGTGAGTCTACAGTACTCACCAAACTTGGTGAGTACTGTAGACTCACCAAAGTTAAATCTTCTCACCCTTGGGCCCACACAAATGATAAAATAAGGTTTCTCTCTCTCCCTTTCTTTTTTGTGGTCTCACACAAACAATAAAATAATATTTTTCTCTTTCTTCCTTTTTCGTTTTCCCACACAAATGATAAAATATTGCTTCTCTCTCCTTTTGTTTTGGTTAAAATGGTGAGGCTGTTGGGAGTGTTTTAAAAAAGTGGCTCACCAAAACCACTTTTTGTGGGTTTTGGCTATTTTGGTGAGTGAAATTTGGTGAGGCTGCTAGGAATGCTCTTAAGCAACACCTGAAAGAGGGAATTGGGTGAACTCCCTTACTGACCACGCAAGCAAATTCCTGTGGGGTTAACCAAGGAAGGTTGGGCTAGTGGCCAAGACAATGCCTCAGGAAGCGAAGATCTTGAGTTTGAGTCCCTTCTCTTGTTGGCCACCCTCTGGGGTTTATTCCGGGTTTCTTGGTTGTGTAATATGAGGGATCTACATGGCTCGAGGGAGTACTTTAAGATGCCCGAATACCGTAGTTCCCAAAAAAAAAAAAAAAAAAATTAATTCCCTGAGCCAATCTTGTAATTATGGTTAAAGTGAATGACAATTTTGTAAATCAATTCTATTCCATAATTATAACTCTCATCTACTTTATCCTAAATTACAAGAATGCCATGGAAATTTAGCTTGCGTGGTCAATAAGAGATTCAGACTCTAGCTATAAACAATTATACGAAGAGAATGAAAGATCATACAGTAGTAAATGATTTTCTTCATTAGTCCGTAATTACTCCCGCTTCTGAAAGCTGATGCATTGGTTGATAGAAGTTGAAGTCCAGTCATCCCTTGCTTGTCACGATAATCCATTAACGCTGGATATCGATTCACTATTTCAAGCGCTATGTCTGTATCAGAGAGAAATCAAGTGAAGAACACATTTATAATTTCAGTAGTCTAATACATTAGTAACCAACCTACCATCAGACTTCTTAAAACACGAGCAGGATAGGTGGTTGTGATCATCTAATTAGGTCAAATTACACTAGGGAGAAAAATACAAAGCAAGAACTGTGTGGGGTCTGATTGCACCTTCTTATGTGTGATGGCCCACACCAAGGCACGCCTATTGCGAACTTATGATTTACCAATATTGAGGCACGTTTGATCACACAAAAAAGTGTCACTAGACCAAGTGCAACACAAAAAATGTCAAATTATTTTTAGTGAAACCAATATTCGAAAGTGATTTTGGTCTTTCCCTTTTACTTTCTAATATCTAGAGGAGGAATGTTGCACCTGCCTCCTAGCTCATATGGCTAAGTCGTGTCCCTCATTGAGGGAGGTCCTGGTGATCAAGTCACAAAGGAGATCATTTGATAACAGTCCCCATGTCAGGTGGCAGTCCCAGACATTCCCTTTTATTATTAGAAGGTGAAGCCTAAGCATTATCTCATCCATAGTGCCTTATTACTTGCTATGAGATTAACTTTGAACAGGAGCTCTAGTTGAAGAGCAACCCAAATATGCCTTGAAAGGGGTATTTCAGAATTATATGAAAAAGTTTTTGTTGATTGAAATACTCTTCTTTTGTAATCTAATTTCCAAACTACCATAAACATATTTTTGGTTGCTCCATAGTTAATCTCTATTCAATTTAGGAAAAAAGAAAGATAAACTAATAATTGGGACAACCCAAAAACAAAAAGGGCCTTCGTATAGTGGTGATCAAGTCACAAAGGAGATCATTTGATAACAGTCCCCATGTCAGGTGGCAGTCCCAGACATTCCCTTTTATTATTAGAAGGTGAAGCCTAAGCATTATCTCATTCTTAGTGCCTTATTAATTGCTATGAGATTAACTTTGAACAAGAGCTCTAGTTGAAGAGCCAACCGGAGCAACCCAAATATGCCTTAAAAGGGGTATTTCAGAATTATATGAAAAAGTTTTTGTTGATTGAAATACTCTTCTTTTGTAATCTAATTTCTAAACTACCATAAACATATTTTTAGTTGCTCCAGTTTAACCTAGCTCCTGCTCATAGTTAAATCTCTATTCAATTTAGGAAAAAAGAAAGATTAACTAATAACTGGGACAACCCAAAAAACAAAAAAGGCCTTCGTAGAGTGGTAGTTTTTTTTGATAGTGCCTAGAGTGGTAGTTATAATAGAAAAAATTGTATTTTCTATCACTAAATTCTTTTTCTAAACACTCCTTCCAATTTGATAGTCTGATAATTAAGAAAACAAAGAAGGGCATTTTTATCGTTAACTGAAGGTTCATATTTCATAGTTAATCTCAAAAAAAGAAATTAAAAACAAGAAAGAAAAAGAGAATAAGGACAGTCAGTCCCACCAACACAAAATTTGCCTCGGGAAGGAATATTTTTATGGGAAAATGCACTATTAAAAAATGCCCTTCTCTATATTCATAAATACCAAACTACCATATCCTAAGACAATTTTGGATTGCTGGGTGGACTGCCCAAGCCGAGTTCCTCTTCACGGTTAATCTCAAAAATAAAAGGACAAAACTTCTAAGACCCCATTAGGCCGAGACCATGCTTAGAGCATGAGATTTCAGGTGGGGTAGCAAAGTCCAAAAATATATATATATATATATATATATATATATATATATATATATATATATAGAGAGAGAGAGAGAGAGAGAGAGAGAGAGAGAGGGGGGGCACGCACCAAAGAACTCGGCAAGGATGGCAATGTGAAGAATTGTAGTCGTATCCCTTCTCCTCCAGTACCCGAAATGATAATCTTCTCTAGCTTCTGGATTGTTTACTTTGATCCAATCATCCATCTGATGCGCAAGGAAATTAAACATGTCCCTCTGTCCAAAGTGAGCCGCTACAAATAGAGGAATCTCGCCCATAAAGTTAGGCGTTGTTAACAAATCTGGTGCAGCCTTCAACATCTCAGCGGCAACATTGACCATATCTGTAGTGGCAGCCTCATGAAGAATGGTGTCTCCCAGAACATTTCTTTTGGTTAGGATGTTCGTATCACCTGAGTAGAACCTTAGTAATTCCATTGTCAGGTCCTCTTTCTGGGAATAAGCTGCGATGTGGAGTACCGTGTCCTTGAGTGTTGTTAGCAAGTTCGTGTGCCGAAGCTCTTCTTCTTGGCAGAGTTCCAACACCTTTGACTTATTGCCTCCTATCACGGCCTTGTACAGCTCTACCGCTTCTGCAAACATATCACGTACTCCTCCTACTACATTCTTATGCACTTCTACTGCCGCGCCATCAGCCATACCAGCTCCTATAACATCCTCAAGCTGCTCTATTAGCTCGCCTTCAGCCATATCACCCTCTCTGTTCTCCTCTCCGAGAGAGAGAGAGAGAATAAATTCTTACTTGATTTCGGGCTCATGTTGCCTTTATAGCCAGCCTACCAATAAGGGAATAGTCACTGATATTCAAAAGTTTATGTACATTAATCATATTTTCTTCTCTTTTGCTTTATTTTTCTTTTCCTTTTTCTTTTCTAAAAATATTCTTGTTCTTTGTTTTTTCACTGGTACAAGGCATCGTGGGGATTCTCCATCAAACTCTTCCATGCTGCTCTGTCACTCCAATGCCCGGATAAAGGAGGAGGCTTGCACGTTAGGTTAGCTGCATGCGTTAGCATACTGGTGTAGAAAAAAAAAGGAGCCAAATCATCTCCGGTGATAACCGGATTTGGCAAATCCGGTTATCACCCCTAGAGGTCACCACGTGTCTCCTTTGACACCTCTTAACCGTGGGTAAGGTTCACCCACCTATTTTTGGTTTTTTTAAAAATATTAATTCTATTTTTAAAATAAGAAAACAGTTTTTAATATTAAAAAAACTCTAAAAACAGTTTTTTAATTTTTAAAAAAATCAAAAAATAGGTGGGTGAACCCTAGGGGTGGGTGAACCTTACCCACGGTTAAGGGGTGCCAAAGGAGACACATGGCGACCTCTAGGGGTGATAACTGGATTTGCCAAATCCGGTTATCACCGATATGTGGGTGAGCCTTACCATAGTTAGGGAGTATAAAAAGGGACATGTGGCAACCTCAAGGGAGTAACTGAACAGAGTCCGGTTACAACAGTAGAAGATTTCTTTCCTAATTATATTTACTAGAGGTGGGTGATAGAAAAGAAATTCTATTGAATTGCTTGGATGATTACAATGGTTCCTCCTTAAGGATTTTATAGAGATTACATGAATCTCAAGATAGAAATAGTATCACATCATAATCAATCTAATCTTAAACAAATCTAAGATTTCATACTAATCTATTTCAAATTCAAATCTACCTAGATATGAGATGAGATACAATGTATCTTATCTCACTTTATTACACCACTCTATATTCTCTAAGCATATCTCTAATATCCTCTCGCAATTGCATGATCATTTGAAGAACGATCTTGCAATTGTTACAAACAAAAAATTAGCCCGAGATCATTGAGCTTTGTTGAAAAGTCGTCGGAAAATCCAATTTATACATATTGGTGGTTACCGTTAGTCTGTGAAATCCATCACTGTCGCATCCCGCTCATCTTAGAGTCTGTCAAAGCCGGTGGTTCACTAGAGCAAACTGTCATGATCTCTCCCAATATCACATAAAGAGAAGTCGACTAGTGGTTTGAAAGGAAAAAAAGAAAAATGAACTCGAATGTATTAATGATAGAGAGATTTCAACTAGAAATGATGAAAGCTACAACTTTAGGGGAAAAAAAAAGAGGTGTTGGCCGGACAGACGGCATTGCCGCCCGCCGGAAAAACAACATTAAAGGAGCTTCCTTTTTAATAATTACACTTTTGCCCCCTTGTAGTGTAAAAAGGGAGCTCCGCATGATGCAGAGCTCCGCTTCATATTTAAACTAAAAACAAATGAGAATAAAATATGTAATATTAGAGAAACTAAAATTTAGAGTTTTTCTTATGGAACAAAATAAGATGTTTTAGATGCGAAAATTATCATAAGGCCGTCCCTGACCAGCACGGTTTAAAAAGTGTTCAAAAAAAAACAGCTCGGGGTACTCGTGTTGCCAAAAATCTCGTGTTGATAACTAACCCCTAGAGTTTAATATTAACATAAGGGAAATTATACTATATACTATAGAAATAGGATGCCTAGGTGGCATCCTCTTTGATTTCCATTTTAAGATTTGTGTATCTAGTGGGAGCTATAAATACCCTCTCTTAACTTCCCATTTTCTCTCCCAATTATTAACTATCTCCCATGCCCCCAACAGATACTTCTACTCAACAATGACCTCCTCTCTCTCCCCAAGTCCTAACTCCACTTAAGTAGGACTCATAAATACCCTCTCTTAACTACTCTCTTTATCCCTCTCCATTCTTATCTCTCTCCCAAGGATGATTTTTTTTAAAAAAAAATTTCACACCGGTGCATCGCACGGGTCTCTACTAGTAGTCTCCTATATCGACTCAAATCGAATAACACTTGTACCTGACTGTGCATAGTAAGTTGGGCTTGCTATGCTTGGCTCGGCCCGAAATCAAGCTTGAAGTCAACCTGAAGCTCGGCCCAAATTCATAAAGCCTGGCTCGAAGCTCAGCTCAACCCGAATTGATTCAAGCTCAAGCGCGGCTTGAATACTTTTTTTTACAAAAGAAAAAGAAAAAAGAAGGGATTCTCCCCAAGAGGCTGAAACGAAAGCCAGTCCGTAAATCTTGCTACGTTAGTTCCCTTCCCTTCAAATCCGGAATTGTTTCTGGGACAGTTGTTGACATACATGGCACTGTGAACTTGTGATCACCGTCTTCAATAGCCAACTGTAGCCAGATATGGGTACTTGGATGATAGAGAGAATAAATGTTGATGATAGATATATAATAGTCTAACTAGCAGAGATCCCGTGCGATGCACGGGCGTGATTAAAAAAGAAAATAATAGAAATTACACAAAATAAAATAAAAGAATACAAATTACACAAATATCATGAGAACTGAACTCTGATTCATGGTTAAAATATGAAACATATTTCACATATATAGCCCCAATGGTTGTTTATTTGCAAATTATACCATGTATGACATAATTACATGAACAACATGTAAAAAAACCCCGCCTCCCTCCCCCAAAAAAACTACCGAGAGAGAAAGTGTAGAGTAAAATTTTATTTTTTTCCTTAGGTAATTAGCTGCCTTCTCTAGGCTTTGCACCTTGTGCAATTTTGGTTTTTTAATTGATTAGCATTTACCAAAAATGTTGGAGTAACACCAAAAGGTCCTGAAGCAACCTGAAGATATAGAATGTGCAGATTCAATAAATTCATTATTTTAGAATTATGCATCAATTATCAGTCATGCATATAAGTGGCTTTTTGTCCTAAGTAGAGAAACTATAGTTCAATTATGGCTATCAACATGTGAAAGTATAGATTCATGTATTGCAAATGAAAACATTTGATTTTACTCCGGAATGGTTAAACAATAGAAGCTGAAGAATTAACCTTAACAACTAGAATTGAGGGGTGATCGCTTTTGAACTCTAAAAGGGCTCAAAGAACCAATGAGAGAAATAACAATATATTTTTCACTTCAAATTTTTTGGTGGACAATGATTAACCGAGATCAGCTATAAATTATGGGAAATTCTAGACAAAAGGAGGCTAATATTTTTTTTTAGCAAAAAAAATAAAAGAAGTAACTTCATAAACTCACATTCATGTATGTTAACCAGGTGTTGCTGATAAAATGAAAATGCACTTTCACTCTTTTGGGTTGTTTCCATGATCCAAGACAAAGGAATGATGCTTCAACAATCCCAGAACGAATCAAGCGACTACAAGTAATACCCTTTAATTGAAAATACTGCAAGAAATGAATTTCAAGACACAATATCTGTTATGACATTTCAACAAACACCCGTTGTGCATCCAATAAAGCCAAAGAAAATTAACATTTGAGAAATACTATAATCAATTCACTGAACTTATCACCCCGTGTGATGCACGGTTGTGAGACCCAAAAAAAAAAGAACTTATCAACATGATGAAATCGTTGAAGAAAATTTAAAAGGAGAACTTGAAATAGAAGCGAATACCAAAAATATGGGTATTTCTTTCAATCCTACAACTAATAACACAACATTTGAGAAGAGGCAAAAGCATAGGAATCTTAGGCACACGTGGGAACTAGGCAGCTCGATGCGTAAAGTTGTCCTGTCAAACAATGTATATTAATCAATGTACATGAATGTAAAAGAATCTAAAATGAAACAGTTCATCATGCATGGAAGCTTCAAAATAGAATCCAGTTTAAACTCAATGAAGAGAGAGAGAGAGAGAGAGAGAGATGTGATATATTCAATCCCAGGGTGGGCGAGCGGTATTGCAGCTCTCTCTTCCCACCATAGCCAAATCCTCACCCTATCTCCTCTTAGTAATGTACATCCCCTTCTTTATAATTTCACACACACTTTTTACCATTCCTCAAACAATGACATGGAGCTAGCTATCTGGAGACAAAATGAATTGAGTAGGATGAGCCTAGTGTCTACATTACCATCAGAGTATTGCTAGATGGCACAAGGGAACTCGGACGGGTTAGATTCAAGTGAGTTAGCTTTTATACATACTCCATTTCTATTCTGAATGCTACCCAAAGAGGTGAAGGGGCCATGTGGTAACTTCAATGAGGTTAAGGTGCCATGGGACGGTAGATTAAATCCTGTGGTTGGGAGATGGTTTATTCTGGTAGATTAAATCCTCAAGACAGATAAAGCAATTCCAAAGCGTCGTGGAGAAGGGGATGAGTCTTTCTCCAATTTCAAAGTGTCGTGGACGCTGTTTAACGGAGGAGAAGACGCTTTTTTCAAAGGTTGAGTATACCAAGAGATATAATAAATGACAGTATGTAATAGAATGATGTGGCATCAAAAACTCAAAACGCAGATCAAAAAGAGGTGCCACATCGGCCCTCTAATTTCTTTAGTATATAATATAGATTTGGTGTACTGATTTATAAAATTTCTTTTTGGGATGTAGTCATCAATTTTTGAGGTAGGCATAACACCACCCAAAAAAAAATATCAGATTTAGTGTTAAGGTTCAAAAGGTGCGAACAGAAACGTTAACCCTGATCCTAAAATTCGACGTGACATCCTCATGATATTGCACAAAACCTTCTTGCAACAATCCTCATTCTACTATCAGTGACAATAATCAGATGCAAATGCCCATTTTCAACCAACGGCTGCAAATGTCACCTCACAGCGCCACATAGGCTAAAAGGTAGGGTTTAGCATTTATGATTGTCAATATGCATTAATTAGATGGATAAAGCTTCTGAGACCCCCTTAGGGTCGGAGACCACCGAGACTATGCTCTCTAAGAGCATGAGATTTCAGGTTGGGCCTACCATGTGAAATGGGCGTCCCATAAAATCCAATGCTCTAAGAGTATGGTCTCGGCCCTAATGGGTCTCAGTGGCAAAGTCCCCCATCCTTGGTTGTTAGAAAAAAAATATTAAGTTTATTTTTTAAAATATTTTAACATTAAAAAAATCCTAAAAACAGTTTTTTAATTTTAAAAAATAGAATTAATATTTTTTTTCAAAAAACCAAGAATGAGTGGGTGAACTCTAGGGATGGGTGAATCTGAACTACAGTTAAGGACTGTCAACGGGGACACATGGCCACCTCAAAGGGTGATAACCGAATTTGCCAAATCCAGTTATCACCGTAAAGGATTTGACTCCTTATCCTATATGTCGCAATGGGGGGATAGATTTGTAGCCGCTGGCTGCAAATGGGCATTTGCAGCTGATTATTGTTCACAAACAACCGTGAAAAAAGAAAAAAATTATTAAAAAAAAAAAGAACGAGTGCTAGCCCTACTCTCATCAACCCATACTTTCATCCTCTAACAATTACATGTTCATTTTTTTGTGTGAGATAGTGCTTTAATCATTACAAAATAAAGGTGGTGAGAGTAAGGCTAACATTCCTTCTTTTTTTTTTTTAAGGTACGAACAACCAACTATGTCCGTACCAAGGAAAAAGAGCTCCCACTATCCTTGCAGGCAAACACACAAAAGTTTTTAATTAGATGAGACTTGAGAAGAGTAATAAAATCATTCAACCATTAAACGAAAGTTTTCACATTGTTAAAAAAATATTATATATGTTTTCATATTTATTTTTTATTGGAGTGGACCAATAAGCTGCCAGCTATAGTCCAGTGAGGAAAGCTAGCCCAATGGGCCACAAGAGGGGCTGTTGCTTATGCTTGACCTTTTACAAACTTGACAAGACTCAAAGCAGCTAAACAACAGAAAAGAGAGACCCGCATGAACCCACCACCTCATTAATCATTCTCACACCAAGATTGGATAGAACTGATGGTGTTACAAGGAAGTGATCGTAGACAGAGCAACCCTAAGATAGAGAGGGAACTGGAGAACAAGGAAGATGGTGACAGGACAACAAGCAAGGAAGTAGATGGGAATGGCAGCCCAATGTAACTCTTGTCGAACCATGAGGGCAAGTGAAGCCGAAAAAGCGACCATCATCGCTGCAACGGCAAGGAAGAGTGTAGTGAGACCCAAGACTAGCTTGAGAGTAAGGGACCTGTAAAAGTCTATTTCACGGAAGCGGGAAGTCATAATGGAGAGGAATATCACAAGGGAAGACAAGGCAAAGGAGAGTGAGAAGGCATTGGAGATGGAGAAGATAAGAAAGGGGCGCCTCTTGAGAAGCAAAGGAAGACCGGTCTCTTCATTTTGCCCTTCGGGAACTGTATAGGCGGAGCTGAAAGCAACGGTGGCAATGAGTCCGGCGACTACAGAGCTTGACTCGGCAGTGCGTACTAGCCATTCTTGCCCCTGTCTCCGTAATTTATTGTGTTCCTTGGTGAATAATTCCTGGGCCGTCTGTCCCTTTCTATCGCGAAGGTTGAGGAAATGAGAAGGCACAACTTCCTTCACTCTCTGCATCACCAAAGTTTTTGTTTGGTTGCAATGATAAATTTTATTTGCACAACGCGCGTGTAAATATAGGCATGTTCTCCAAAATAATAGTAATAGAAGCCAAATCCTCTAAGGTGATAAATTGATAACCGGATTTGCCAAGTCCGGTTATCACCTCTGCGGTTGCCAAGTATCCATTGTGACACCCCTTAACTATGGTTAAGATTCACCCACCCTTAGGGTTCACCCATCCATCTTGGCTTTTAGAAAAAAAAATATTAATTTTTTTTTTCATATTTTAATATTAAAAATATTCTAAAAATATGTTTTTGATATTTAAAAAAAAATTAATATTTTTTTTCTAAAAACCAAGGATAGGTAGTTGAATTCTAGGGGTGGGTGAATATTAACAATTAAGGGGTGTCACAAGGGACATGTGGAGAATTCAAGGGGCGCTAGCCGGATTTGGCTTCATAATGATAATAGAGTTTAAATTTGAGTGGGAGCTCTGCTTCACAGTGTTGAAGCGGAGCTCCCCAATTTACATTATCCAAGTGGCACGTTTGTAATTATTGAATGACTAGTACAATTTTACAAATCATTATAATTACAAGATTGCCACTTGATGGTGCAAAAATGGGAGTCCACTCAACACCATGAAGGAGAGCTCCTCTTTGTATTTAAACTAATAATAATAATGGGGAGGGGGAGTTTAGATTTGCATACATTGAGTCTATTCAAGCAGCTAGGGTCAAGTGGATAGTCATGGAGTAACGGAGGCAGCTGCCTCTAACCTTTTCAAAAGAGTAATAGTCCCCTTGTCGACCGAGGAATAATAGCAGGTGATTATTCTCCACAAATCTATCAGTAATTACTAATTTTTTTAACGACGTGACGTGCTTGAAGAAGAAAATTAAAATATATATAGTAAAGTGCTAGCCTTCTTTCCCCTAATCGTTCCAAAAGCCGTAATATGACAAGGAACATTTGGACTACCGGGCGATCAAGGATAGCAATAACTAAAAATGTGTAGCCATAAAAGTGTAATAGATTACCTCGAACCATTGTAACTCCAACTGCATGTGAAGAGCCTCTCCTGGCCGGCTCATAACTCGATTTTCTCCCAGAATTCCAGCAAGATGCAAAAGACTATCCTTGGCCAAATTGATCCTCCTCGCGAGCCTAGACAATGGAATTTTTGAAGATCGGAGAAAGTCGAAGACTTCACTCCTGCGATGTCTGATTGCTACATGCATTATGGTGTCACCTTGATCATTTACGTATTCAACGGCTTGCGGGGACTTTTGTACGATCGCCTTTACTATCTCTATTATCCCATGTTTTGCAGCTGCGACCAATGGAATGTCAGGTTGACCTTCTGTGTCGATGTTATCCTTCCTTTGTACCTTGGAGGTGTAGGTCTGTTCTGGATCAATACCGGCGTCTGTTTCCATCCATGATGAGTCATTTACAACTAGAATTTTAGCTAGTTTTAATGCTGCATTATGCTTCTTCTTCAAGCTCCACAGCTTTCTAATGGATGGCCACACTACCAGGTACCAGCAAAAACATTATAAAAAAATATCAAACTCAAAAAATACTTATTTCATTATCAACCTTCAACAAAGTCATTCAAAGTCACAGTGAGTAATGTTTAAAACTTATTAAAAAACAACCTCTAAACTTTAGTCCCACATGGGTGGATTAGGTATCCTTTTGTACCGTTATAAAACACCACCTCCCTCTCTTTGTGAGTGGGTTATTTGAGAGTTGTAACTTGTGGTACCAAGGTGTGTGTGCGCGCATGATAGTGTATGCTATGCTTTATATATAGCAACTATACGCGGGGGGGGGGGGAGGGTTAATTATACTCACCTCCCCTGAGGTTTGGTTAAATTTCAGAAACCTCCCTTTTAATTTCTGAAAGTACATTGTCCTCCCTTATTAGACTCTTAATATTAACACTGTTAACCAAAGTTACCATTTTCTCATTTTACCCCTATTACTTGATTGAGGAACATGTCTTTACCGTCTGAAAACTCAACCAAAGAAAAACATAAATCCCATGCCGCCACATGTCTCTTTTAATACCCACTAACTATGATTAAGATTTACTCACCCATAGGGTTTATTTATCTAACCTTAGTTTTAGGAAAAAAATAACCTTAGGTTGATTATGCTTAACCACAATTAAAGAGGGCTCTACAAGCTGTCATGTATCCCTTTAACACCCACTAACTGTGGTTAAGATTCATTTATCCCTAGGATTCATTAATCTAACCTTGATTATAAGAAAATAAAATAAAAAAAATATTAATCTTAGGCCAATTAAGTTTAACCATAGTTAAAGGAACTCTACAAGACACCACGTGTCCCCTTTAACGCCCACTAACTATGGTTAAAATTCACTCACCCCTAGGATTCATCCATTTAACCTTGATTTTTAGAAGAAAAAAATTCATAGGTTGATTATGCTTAACCACAATTAAAGGGGGCTTTTCAAGCCACCACGTGTCTCCTTTAACATCCACTAATGGTGCTTAAGATTCACTAACCCCAAGGATTAATCCATCTAACCTTGCTTTTAAGAAAAAAATAGAAATATTAAACTTAGGTTAATTATGTTTAACCACAGTTAAAGGATCTCTATAACTCGTCATGTGTCCCTTTTAATACCCACTAATTATGGTTAAGATTCACTCACCCCTAGAGTTCATCTATCTAACATTGGTTTTTAGAAAAAAAAAATATATATATACTTGATTTTGGAAATATATATTAACCTTAAGTTGATATTATTAACCTTGGTTAGAAACCAATTATCACTTATTTTATTTTATTGAATTAACTAACCTTGTGTTGAAAAAGGGTAATTTAGACATTTTAAAATATTTAAATGATGACATCATCTAAGTTCATCTATAAAGTAATGGTAAATTTAAGGGAAGGGGGTATATGTTACAGACAGCCAAAGTTGAGGGGAGGGTAGTGTAATTTCATAAACTAGAATGGGAGGTTTATGAAATTTCACCAAACCTCAAGGGAGGTGAGTTTAATTTACTCCAAAAAAAAAAAGGGAAGGGGGGCGGGGGGAATGCGATTTAAAACTCTCTATAGTACTATCGAGAGTTGTCCCGTTGGATCAAAGATCCAAGCAATACATACTTTAAATGGTGAGCCCTACTTAGTACTTGACATCATTGGATTTTCAATCCAATGGTTCAGCATTATACCTACTAGAGCTCTTAAAAATGTGTTTGGATTGAGCAACATACATTACCCAAGATCGTAATAATACTTTAAAAATAAATAACTATGAACATGATCTCTGTCAAATCAACCCCAAAATATGCTTATGACAGGGTAGTTTCAAAATTACAATACAAAGAAAAGGTATTTCTATCACCTAAATTTTTGTGTAATTTCCAAACTACCCCTGCCACGACCATATTTTGGCGTTACTTCAGTTGGCTCTTCAATTGGACTTAATTAATCTCAAAAAAATAATACAAATGTTATCGAGAATCAAAATTTAGTTGTATGATGGCTCCCACATACCCAATCCAGAGACCAAAAAAAAAACACATCTTTCCCATTTCGCATCTCCAAGGGATGGCAATTTCCGACCCATCTTGCGAGCCTTTACACACATTTGGTTAAATTTTTGGACCCGAGAATTGAGTTTGGGTTTGGTTTTCTCAAACCCGTAAAATTGGGTTGGGTTTATTTTTGGCTCCCATGACTTGACAGTTAATAATATGTGTAACTATGAAAGAGCTCTATTGAGAAGCCAACTGAAACCACCGAAAAATAAGCCTCGGTAAGGGTAATTTGGAAAATATAGAAAACTGTTTTAGGTGATAGAAATACCATTTCTTTGTACTGTAATTTCTAAACTACGCCTACCTAAAGGCAAATTTTTGGTTGCTCAGTTGGCTAGCTCTTGTTCATAGTTAATATCTAGTAAAATTATTAATAAATTAACCTAAGAAAAATGCTACCCCAATCTCAAACTTACAAAGTCTCAATGTGGTAGCGACAAATGTTGTTACATCAACTGGTTACCTAGATAACTTTTTGTTTGAAATTTTTGTCTTTTAACCTATTAAAGGAGTAACAATGCCATGTGATGCTACCTTCATGAGACTTTTGGAAAAAGATTGAATTATGAGACTGAGGCTAGCACTCTTCTAACATAAATAATGATGTTAAATACTAAATTGAAGTTTAATTGGAATTATAATTTAAAAAACAATAAATCGAAGTTAAATTGTTATCAAAAGAATATAATACATTTTTTTATTATCTATTTATTTTAAATGAGTTGGGCGGGCAAATTCAAGTTGACGGCTGGATCCATTACTGAATTGGGTTCGGGTTGTAATACATGAAGGGATTGGGTTTGGGTTTGGGTTTTCTTACCCAACCAAAAACTGACCTGACTTCCGACCCGTTCCCACCTTTACTATTAATAATCTAAATACCCTTCGACATTAAATCTCTTCCTTTCAATATATCTCACGTCTCCATTTCATATTACCGATTTAACAAGAATCAAAATCGAGTTTAGAAAGAGGTAGAGAGAAAGAGTACCTTCACAAGAACAATCCCATATCCCTAAGTTGATCTTTACAAGCACTGCAACGTTGATAGTCATCAGAAATTTGATACAAAATGAGTAGATTTAGGAGATGTTGAAGAAACTTGTACTGATCCACTTCCAGCCGTATATCATGGAGATACAAGGTGAGCTTTGGTTTTTTAAGACACACAACACAAGCATACCATGCCAATCATACGTACCTGAAGCAAACATACTGGTGTAGAAATTTTTGCTAGTATGGTACACTGGAGGAAGCTTGGAATTCCTCGATGGATCTTTGTGATCATCTATTTCTGAACCTTGATTTTTTTCTCCATCTTGATGGTTGCTATGTTGCACATTTGTATCTTCGTTTGTATCTTCGTTAGGAAGACCTGGAAGATTTCTTAAAATTGAGTACCAATCAAGCGGTAATTAAGTGGTCGCATTTTTAACATTTTTATATGTTGGATAAATATTATCTGAGTGTTGATGGTGGTTTATGAAAAATATAATTTATGGGATTTAAATTTAAGAGTGTTGTTCATAATTCAATAAAATGATGACATGTGGCTCAATGAATATCCTGATAGATCATAAATACATTAAATGTTGAAAATCCTCCTTTGAGATTTTTGTCAATAGAATTCCATTAAGGGCAGTACAGATAAAGCTATTAAGATAGACATGTTATCGTTAAAGCTTTGAAGATAAGATGTATCTGATAAAAGATGATTTTTTATTAAAGACTACTATGATAATTCAAATAATTTAGTGTTTTCAGGCTCTTACGGCTTGGATTATTCGAAAGATTCTATTCCTAGATGATATTTTGATTCTTACGTCATTGATGATGATGCTTTTGATGATTGAAAATGGCTCTTACACTGTTGATTCTTATAGGCTTTTACGCCTTTGGATGTTTGATCGTCAGTCAATCTTAAATTATTCATTTTTAGTAATAATTCCGTAGAATAGCACTAGTAAGGGTATCGTTCATCTGAGAACTGCGCTGGTTTCGTTGCCTTTTATTCAGATTAATTTTAAACTAATCAAATGGGTAATTGAATTTTTGCTTGATTAACTAAAACAATTAATTAAACTAATTAAAAGAAATTTCTAAATTAAACTATTAACTAATGATTTTAAATCATTTAAAAGAGAAAATCTAGAGTTTTCAAATCCACCACTAACCTAATAACCAGCATTTATTTTGAATTTATCATAACTTCTTAAATTGCAAACATTCTAGTTAGAGTGACAGCACGTCCCCTCTCAACTAATCTAGAAAAGTTTAAGGGATCAAACCCTAGGTATATCGTATATTCTGTTAACACGAATGATACGCACTAATCTACGGTTATGTAATCACTCGTCTTTCCTTAGCATAAAATATCTTAGGACTTGGTCTCTCGATATGTTAAAACCATTGCATAAAACCTATGTTTAAATTTTAATGAAAATTAACACAAGTGATTTAATTCCAATTTCATAAAACCTAATACAAGGTTAAAAATTCCATTGAAATCAAATATAAATAAAATAAATCCGGTTGTTTAAAAACAACCCTCTCATTATGCAATCAATGTCTTACAACTAAGAAATAAAAAATAAAACAAAATAAAACGACACAGTTACTTGGCTAGGGTTTCATCGAAACTCTAGAGTGAAAATTAGTTTATCGCGAGGGAGGAATGCAATATCTTCATAGACAAAACTGTAGCACTTTTCTTCATGGCTTCCTTGATCTCCAGAGCTTTTCTTCTTCAGATTCAAAATCTCTACAAAATTCTCTGATAATGATGATGATGAAATCTCTCATTTTATAGAGAAAGAGAGAGTTCTTGTAGAATAAGGAGTTCTAATTGAGATCTAACTCTTTTTTTTCTCTCTCTATATTCTTTTAGGGTTAAATGAGGATCAAACCCTCATCTAGGAAGACAATAATAGAGTTGGAAAGTGTTTAGAAGTACTAAAACACTATTCATGGAATACTATTTCACCCTATTAACAGTTTTGCCACTGAACTTCAAATAATTCTAGAGAGCTCAATTCTAATCGGATTGACCCAAAATTTGAAACATAGCTTATTTAGGTCATCTAGAATCTACCCAAAAAGTTTCATAAATTTTGGATGAAGATAAATTACCAAACTACCCATCTATTGATAGAAATGCGATTTTGACCAATCAATTCATCAGGGTAGATTTCCGTGATTTCGCTCTTTTTTCTTCTTCACTTTTACTCATGAGATCCTTTTAAAATATCCATATTAAGCTCTTTTTCTGGGATGAACCTGTAACAAATGTAAACAATCAAGTAGTATAAAATAATACAAATAATTACTCTAAAAGGTTTAAGAAGTTAAGTTTAAGGTGCTTTTATGTATAACATTTAACACCAATCATAGTTTTGAGCTTCAACGCCTTTGGATGTTGTTTTGAGATTTAACGCATTTGATGATCAATATGGCTTTAGCTCTCAATGTCTTTCTGATGATGATGAGCATGGTATGAATTAGTACCTCCTCGTATACCTTTCTGACGACGTATACCAGAAAGAGGATCTGCTTTGTTAGGGAGGAATGGTATAGATTGTTACATCCCCATAGGAATGAGTAAGACTGTTTCCCCTCATTACCTATTTCAGTAAAGCATGAATTATTTTCTGAGCTGGCAGTCAGGGAGAAAGCATTGGTGATGATTTTTTTCTCAGTTTCTCTTAAGACCTGACGGAATGGGTTTCCTCATCCAACACCTCCGTTTTTCTTATTGGACTTGAGATGATTACTATAATAATAATTATTATTATTTAGAGGAGTGTTACTGTCTGAATACTTATATACTACCTCAAAAGAACAGTACACCATGAAAGCGTATGACTCGTTTTCATGATGTAGTTACCAACTGCTTTTGAGGAGGATGACGAGTTGTAGTTTAGAGGGCTTAGATAGAAGTAGTTAAAGGATGAGTATAACGAATACTGCTTTTAACCTTTGAAGAATTTATCCAAAAGCTTTGGTCATAAAAGCTTAAAGGAATTATAGTAAAAGATGCATTTCTCTTGACAAAATCCAATATTTTCTCTCTAAAAGTCGGTTACAAAAACTGTTATGATAGTTGTACAAATCGGTTATGATTTCTATTGATCACCTATAAATAAAGGTGACCCCCTCCCTGTTTTGATAAAGAATTACCTTGTTTTAAGATGAATTTTTCTGGAAAAAAGAACCAAAGAAATAAGTTTTTTTTCTTAGAGAGAGAAAATAAGGGATTTGTCAAGAAAAATTATCTTTCACCATTGTTCTTCATTGTTCTTTCTTTTCTCTCTCTGAATCATTTTCTTCTTTCCTCCCTTTCTTCCTTGTGATTTGATACTCTGAGTCATCCATTTCAAAATAACTCAATTTGGAACAGTCTGGATAATAGATTTAGGTTGAATTGAGATTGCAGTGAATCTCATTAAATTCAAAATCAAAATCATTCTTCTTCACTTAGTTTTACCACAGATTCACACACCCCACTTATGTGTTGATTTAAAAAAGAAGAAGAATCGTCATTAATAACGTGTTATTTCGGCCCGCTGCCCAGTCCAAAAAAGCCCACTTTCAATATGTTGGTCAAATCCTTAGGGTTAGGGTGCTCCGGAATCGGCCTGACCTTATTATATATTAGTGTATTTTTTTTATATAATTAAACTTATAAATATACCTAATATATTCAGTGCTAACTAAGTACCTTGTGAGGTACCATTAATAAAATTATATGTGTGTGCGAGTGTATTATATTGTGTATACATACAACATTCGAAGTTATACATAATATATTATTTGAGTAGACAAATAACTATTTCCATATATAAAGGGACAGGTGTTGCCCTTGAATTAGTGTTGGATAGCTAAAGTTGTTCTAAACTTCTAAAGTGTTATGTGATTGAAGCAATTCGATCGAATTATAATGTATAGTTAATTTATAACATACCAATAAGAACTATACTTTATAGGGTAGAATGTCAGCAATCAAGAAGTAACATACTCATAAAAGTAGTGCAACCAAGATACGGATTGAGTATATCAGTAAAATGAGTAGGAAAGCTAGCTAGATCATAAATGAGCATACTTAAGAGAATTTGAGAGTAGCTCCACGGAGTCATTAAATCATGGAGAGTCAATTGAGATGTTGACCATATATTTAAATGAAGAGTATAATGATATAAGTAAGAAGGAGATAGTTGGGTATTGCTAAAAATTATGAAGGAGAGAGGAGAGGTAAAAAAAAAAGATCAAAATAGATGTATCACTACAAGAAAGCTCTACGGAAAATTGGAGATGGAAAATATTTCAGTTTCTAATACATCACTTTTAAAGACAAAAATTAATTTCGTCACTATTTTTCTGTTTCTATATTAAAAGATCAATAGAGACGGAAATACTTTTACCTCTAATAGTCAAAGACTATTAGTGACGGAATAGCTCTGTCTCTAATGTTTGTTTTGACATTTAATTCATTAAAAAAAATAAAATTACAATTAAAGACAAAAATATTTTTGTCTCTGATAGCGAAAGATTATTAGAAATCACTGATAGTGAAAAACCAATTTCGAGTTCTAGCAGGGATCTTTCCCCTGAAAAAAAATGTAGATTTCCATATTTTTTTACCCTCTTTCCCGCCTAAGCGATTTAGAACTTTGAATTTGGAGCTCTGTTTGGTAGATTTAGGGCGTCTACATCTGGAGATTTAGAATGGTTTCTCTGCCTCGTTCTCCTCTCTATCTCTTTGGGTTCTACCTTTTCCCTCTCTCACTCGATTAATCCCTCTCTAGATCGCTGTCTGGTTCTCTCCCATCTTCCGGCCAGTTTTGTGTTTATTGAGAAGATTGAGATGTCTTTTTAAATTTCTGATTTGGGGGTTTTGTTTGATTTTTGAAGAGATGGGCATTGGTTGGTTCTCCGCAGTCGACGTTTTCCGCGTTTGGGATCTGATCTGGTTGCAGCACGAGCGAGCAAGGGTAAGAAGGGTGGATTCATCATCTCCAGTCATCTCCAGGTACCCTTTAATGGATTTCGTCTTTAATTGCAGAATTCAAAACAAAAACAAAACAAAAAATCATATGAATAGATTGGAATTTATGTGGGGTTTGAAGACAAACTGATTTTATTGAATTGTCAAGATGATTACAAAGAGACCCAATTAGGGTTTATATAGATAATAGTATATAGATAAAATAGAAACTAAATCTAAGTCAAACATTCTAATCTCTCAATCACAATCTCTTTCTAAATCAAATCTTTCCAATAATCTCAATCTCTTTCTAAATCCAATTCTTTCCAACCATCTCAATTTCATTCTAAATCCATTTCTTTCCAATTGTAATGATGGTAATGATATGGTGCATCTCATACATATCATTACCATACATGTACTCTATTACTCCCCCTCAAACTCATGTAGATTTGAAAAGATGCGTGAGTTTGATACTGAATCAGGTAAGGTAGCTTACTAGTCATTCCAATGTCGTTGCAGATCTTGACAGGTGTCAACCGTCACTGTTGTTGATATGTTGTATGATGAGAGAATAATAGGAGCCTCAATGGGCTAGACCTCTATGGGTCAATGAAAAGGGGGTGGACCTCAATGAAGACAAACTGTTGTTGATACCATGAAGACAAACTGATTTTATTGAATTGTCAAGATGATTACAAAGAGACCCAATTAGGGTTTATATAGATAATAGTATATAGATAAAATAGAAACTAAATCTAAGTCAAACATTCTAATCTCTCAATCACAATCTCTTTCTAAATCAAATCTTTCCAATAATCTCAATCTCTTTCTAAATCCAATTCTTTCCAACCATCTCAATTTCATTCTAAATCCATTTCTTTCCAATTGTAATGATGGTAATGATATGGTGCATCTCATACATATCATTACCATACATGTACTCTATTAGGGTTATGTGCAGGGTGAGGCAGTACAGGATTGGCGTGAAATTGTGACCTACTTCTCATACCCAATTCGCAACCATGACTACTCGAGGTGGCCAGACAAGCCAGAAGTATGGAGAGAAGTGACCGAGACCTACAACGAGAAATTGATGGAGCTTGCTTGCAAGTTACTGAAACAGAAATTGATTGATGTTTGCTGGTAAAATTATGAGCAGTTTTTGAGCAATGGGAGGTTCAAGTACGCGGATCACCAAGCAGTGGTGAACTCAAACTACCCACTCTCTTTCTCTCTCTTCTACCAACTCTCTCTCTTCCGTTCTCTCTCTCTAGAGGGAAGAAAGAGGTCTAAATTTTTTTAAAAAAAATTAAATAATTTGAGAATCAGGAATAATACGTCACTAATATTCTAAACCATTTGTGATGCAAACATCTGTCATTGAATAGAGACGGATAATATTTCATCTCGACGAAAAACGATTATTAGAGACGGATTTTTTTCGTTGCTAGTTGATAGTTTTCTTGTAATGTATTGAGTTAGATAAGATTTTAGCATGAACTTTCTAATTGAATTTTAGTAGTATGGAAGAATTTGTTACAAAACATTTGAGATAGGATGACCAGGCAGTAGGGTCAATTATACTTTTTATCAGTTAACTACAATTAATGATTAAAACAATGGTTAGTGATTTACTTGAGAGATTGAAGCTCTTGCGGGGTCGTCACCTAGGGAGGATTGGATCCCAGACCTCCCTCAACAGAGAGGCCATACCCCACCACTGCCAATTGTGTGCATTTCAGGCTATAACTCATTATCAATTGAATGGTCGAATTTCATTTCCTTTTTTCTTTTTGGCTACCTCATAATATAATTAAGTATGAAACTATGCAAAAAGAAATTGAAGGATCGTACAGTAGTAGATGAGTTCTTTCACCAGTCCAAAATTCTTCCCGCTTTTGAATGCTGATGGCTTGTTTGATAGATATTGAAGTGGAGTCATCGCTTTGTCATCTATTCTTCTTGCTAAATTTGGGTACCTTCTCACTATCGCAAGGGCCATATCTGCATTATAATTTATAAACTTCAGAAAATCTATTGCTTCCCGAACCAAAAAAATATATATATATTGGTTTTGCTTCACCATGTGTTCCACGCAATTAATGACAACAACGTGTATAGTAAAAAAATATATATACAACTTAAAATCCTAATTGGATAGACATTAAATGGAGGGCATGAGATTGTCTTAGGCAGTTGTCAGAAAACGGTCTCTGGCAGTCCACACATCATCCCACATGTGGTGATAAAAGGGGGAGAAGTCATTTCATTTGCTCCCCATGTTTTTATCTTCTCCCCACTTGATATCTCATCCCTATTATCACCACATGTCTAATGATTTGTGGAGCCAAAGAAATCCCGTGCTTAAATGGAGACAGTAATACTGACCAATCAAGGGTTATTAATCTTATAAGCATGGCCTTTCCTCATTCGGTGTGCATTGCCATTGGGGAAATGCGCATGCGTAAAGAAGCATTCCAATTTCAAAAAATTATAAGTACTTAACACAAGCTATAAATAAAGAAAATACCAGTCAAAAACAGAAAATTGTTAGGTACCAATCCTTAAATAATAATTGTGGATGCAATAGCCTTGTAGCTTGGTCATGTGTGTATTGTGTGTGTGTCGAGTATGGAGCAAGGTTTGAAATTTCGGTTTCCGCCAACCCCAACGACATTGAAACTGAGTTTATTTCAAAAATCAGATTTTGGTTGAAATTTCGGATAAAATTCCGTATTTCGAAGATTTTGGAATTTCGGCCGAAATCAAATTTTTTTTAAAATAGGTATTTTATTGTTTTTTAATTAAAATTTTAAAATATTTCAAATTTTTTACTGAAATTTCGTTAAATTTCGAAAATTTATATATTAATTAAAAAAATAAAATAATAATATTTATATAAATATATAAAATTTTAATTAAATATTATTTTTTAACATATATATCAATAAATTATATATATAATTAATAAAATATTAATATTTCGGATTTCTAAATTTCGCCGAAATCCAAAAAATTTTCGGAATTTCAATTCGGGTTGCCCCCGACCGAAATGGTCGCAAATTTTGAAATTAAAAACCTTGGTATAGAGTGTGTCTAGTTTGTTAATCATAAAAATCCTTTAATAATAATTAAAATAAATGTAACAAGTGTACAAATTTATAGTTTTCTGATGTTTAACCCGGTCTCGGCCTAGGCCTAGGAGTAAAATCCTATTTACTAAAATGGCCTGTCCATTAGTGGGAGCACGTGCCACACACAAAAACCAATTCCTTTTTATAAGTATTTTTTTTTTATCCTTTTCAAAAATCCAAGTATGGTTACTAAGAAGATCAATGCTACATCTACTTTTTCGGTCGATCACTCTCTCCTAATTTTTATACTAAAAGACAAAATAGTTTGACACTTCTGTGAATTTCATCATTCTTTTATTTTTTTTCTTAAATTAAGAAAGGCAACCGGAAATAGGCATAGCACACTGCTAAATAACTAAAGATGATAACAAGTCCAATGACCCGGAAAAAAAAAAAAATGAATGATAGCACATCGATTTTGCAATCAGACCAGGGTGCAACTGTAGCAGATCGGTAGTGTGCGTTTATCATGCGAAAATTAGACAATTATAAATGATATTAACTTTGAACAGCTGTTCCGGTCGAACAATCAACTGGAGCAACCCATAAATTATCTTAAGAGGTGATAGTTTGATAATTATGAATATAAGGAAGGGGTATTTTTTGAACGGTACATATTTTCCATAAAAACCCCTTACCAAGGCTATTTAATGGGAGCTCATGTTTGTCTTAAGACGGATATTTATGGGAAAAATGTATTGTCATGGGTTGCTTCAGTTGACTGTTCGATCGAAGATCCTGTCCATAGTTAATCTCAACTTAAATATATAAAAAATAAAGATTAAAAGAAAAAAAAAAAAATAGAGTCAGATAACCGGATTTGACAAATCTAGTTATCACCCTTTGAGGTGGCCACGTGTCCCCTTTGACACCTCTTAACCGTGGTTTAGATTCACCCACCTCTAGGGTTCATCCACCTATCCTTGGTTTTTAGAAAAAAATATTAATTCTATTTTTTGTAATATTTTAATATTAGAAAAACCCTAAAAACAGTATTTTTAATTTTAAAAAATTGAATTAATATTTTTTTTAAAAAAAAATGAAGGATGGGTGGGTGAATCTGAACGACAGTTAAGGAGTGTCAAAGGGGACACGTGGCCACCTCAAAGGGTGATAACCGGATTTGGCAAATCCGGTTGTCACCGTAGAGGGTTTGACTCCAAAAAAAAATTCATGAAAGATATTTTCTGAGAGCAGCCAAATGGGTCATGATCACAACACATAAAGAGTTAAAATGAAGGTAAGACGTACCAAAGTACTCATCAAGGATGGTGATTTGAAGAATTGTAGTGGTGTCAAAATCCCTACTTAAATGGATAAAAGGTTTCAATTCTCGCAGCCGATCAGCAAGAAAGTTAAACATGGCAATCTGCCCACAGTGGGCCGCTAGGAAGAGAGGAGTCTCGCCGTAGCTGTTCTTCATTCGGAGCAACTGTGGCGCTTTATCCATAATCTCACGCGCAACATCCACCATTCCTGCTGCGGCGGCCTGATGCAGAACGTTGTTCCCGTTATCATTTTCTTTGGTCACTATGCTGTCCTCCACGGACATCTCGTACATCTTGCTTAATATTTCCTTCGCTAACTCCTCGTTCTTCGAATAGATTGCGACGTGGAGCAGCGTGTGGTGATTTGTCGTCGGCGTCCAACCCAATTCTTCCGACGAAATATTTTGCATCTTCCCGCGATCTCCTCCTATGATTGCCTTGTACAGCTCTCCCATCCGAAGAAGAAGACGCTGTTCATTCTCCATGGAAGCAACGAGAGAGATTAATTTTGCAGTACAAGGAGAATGCCTTGCTTCATTTGAGCTCATTCTTACCTTTATATCAAGCGCATCCAGCAAGGAGGGAGGGAGGACGGAAAGAGAAAGCTGTCTTTAATTCCTTTTTCTTCTTAGCTCAATGAGAGCTGAGAGATAGGATGGTTAGGATCATTTCTTCTCATGAGTGGGATCCACATGAATGGAAGATGGCTTCGTGCCATCAGTTGCAGATGACTTGGGTCCTCTACGGTTATAATACAAAAGCCTTTTAATTGCTGCTCTTTTAACTCGCTGCTCTTTTAACTCTAGTTAAGGACTTTAACATTTTGAGTTAATTTTTTGTTTTTCTTTCTAGGAATTAAGGTTAGATATGATTGAAGCCTAAGGTTTAGAATCTTAATCACAGTTATGAGGGTATGAAAATGGACACGTGTTGACCTATGGGACCAGGTTATAACTGTAGAGAATTCCAAGTCGTTGCGATTACCTTCACGTTAGTTCTAACTTGTCTCCAAATTCTCTAAGTTGTGATTAGGCCCCCTCGGGACACCACATGTCCCTATTGACACCCCTTAATTGTGGTTAAGATTCATTCACCCCTAAGGTTCTCCCACATATCCTTGGTTCTTGAAAAAAACATTGAAAATTGTTTAACTAAAGGGGTTAAGTAAATTTTAATCAGGATTTAAAAATTGATATTTTTTTTCTATAAACAACTGATAGGTAGGTGAACTCTAGGGGTGAATGAATCTTAACCACAATTAAGAAGTGTCAATAGGGACACATGGTGACCTCATGGGCATAACCAGACTCCTTGGAGTCCGGTTACAACTTGAGAGAATCTGAAGTCTTTTAGAGACCAAATCCTCTACGGTGATAATAGGATTTGGCAAATCCAGTTATCACCCCTAAGGTCGCCATGTGTCCCTTTTGACACCTCTTTAACTATGGTTAAGATTCACTCACCCATACTTGGTTTTGAAAAAAAATTATTAATTATTTTTAAATATTTTAATATTAAAAAAAACCCTAAAGTATTTTTTAAAATACTAGAAAAGGAATATATATTTTTTAAAAAAAACTAAGGATGGGTGGGTGAACCCTAGGGTGGGTGAATCTTAAGCGTGCCAAAAGGAACATATGGTGACCTCAGGGTGATAACCGGATTTGCCAAACCCGGTTATCACATTAATAGAATAGAGGATTTGGTTCCTTATTCCAAAGCTTACACGCGCTAATCATAAATCCTCTTTCGCTTTATCTTTTGCCTTTTATAAAAATATTCTAGAGGTTAATTTTTTAATAAAACAGACTAGCAATAGTTTAACTTTACTTTAAAGCGAAATCTTTGGTATCCTTTGGTAGATGCGAAGGAGGGGCATGCCATGTCCCTGTAAGTGCATGGTGTACCCACAATCCTATCCATCTCACCAAATTCGATCAAGCCACAATCTATATTGAATGATTAGTGAAAGGGGAAGTTAAAACTATAGATTGGACCATCTATTTTGATGGTCTCTAAATCATGATATGATCTTTTTGTAACCAACACACACTCTCTAAACACACACGCTAAACTCATACACATAATCAGACCTAAGATAACCGTTAAGGTGTCATAATGGTAAGTCCAAGCAATCACTCCAAAAGAGCCTATCTTGATTTGGTGACAAAGTTGTTCGTTGGTCCGTTTGATGAAGGGAATGCTATGAACTTACATGTATACTTTCCCACAGAAAACTTGACACTTGGTAATTGCTTTAACTTTCAAACGAAAGCAACTACTTTACATATTATCAACCAGTGTTGCTTTAAAAGTAATTACATGTATGTTCTACAATCGAATTGTCCCTATGAATCACCTCTTGTACCATGCTTACAATAAGAGTTATTTTGGAGAAACCAACCTCTATAAGATATGGTCTTATTTTTGTTGGAATATGATATGCTCCTTAAAAATTGACAAGATCATATTAAGTTGTAGTAGCCATTCAAACTTAGTTATTATTATTATTATTACTAGCAGAATGCCGTGCATTGCACATGAGTGTCGAGTTGTAATGTGTGAAAAAAATTAGAATAGATAAAAAAGGAAAAGGTGAATATTAAAACACCACAAAACAATTTTACGGAGAATAGGAAAAAAAATCGCTGGAATGAATAAGAAGCAAGCTATTTAGAAAAATCATATAAGAGAAAAAAATATGGACATGCAGCCAAAAAAAAATTTTTTAGGCCCCACCATTGTCAAGCATGAATAGAAACATTGGATTAACAATAAAATTATAAATGGAAGTAGGGGCATTTTCAAAGCAAGTTTGTTGTTTATGCCAGATCCATCTAGTTGGGATTTCTCATTTATGCGTTGACCACTTGGGCGGAAGGGAGGTCTCTTCCCCTAGAGTTAGAAGTTGAAAAGCTTTTTGAAATGCTATTGGACGACCCTACTTGACTTAGTAGAGATTGACATTATTCATTGAAGCACTCTCTATAGAAGTAATAAGGAAACTAATTGTTTCTTGGTTGAGCCCGCTCTCTCTGATTTCTTTTTTAAGGTAGACTCCCAAGGAGAAATAAATGCAGTGTTGAATTTCTATTAAATTAAGGATTTGGAATTGAATGAAATCTTTCAATCTATTCCTTCCTGCTCGAGCCGGGTAATTAACCCTTTCGAATCAGGTCGAGCCCTAGCGAGTGCATTGAAGCAATCTCCTAATCAATTAGTGTGCAGACGCGTGAGATAGAGTGCAACATTAAAAGTTGTTGGTCGTATAAACTTTTAGAGAGTACAGGTCAAATGCATTTCTTCTCAACTAAATAGTGGAGTCAACCGGGTCAAGCTTAATTAGATTCGCTTAATCCTATCCACCTGTTGTGTCAGTTATATATATATATATAGTAGCAGAACATTACCCATTTACGGCCTAAACTCTAAAACCCAATTTGATTGGATACTAACCCCCCCCCCCCCCCTCCCCCCTCTCTCTCTCTCTCTCTCTCTCTCTATATATATATATATAAAGAGAATTCTTCATGTTCAAAATATTGATAGAATCTTTTGTAATTTCAAAACTACCCTTTGCATAACGAGGCCTTGAAAACGGGAGAAAATTTTGTAAAATTCCAAAACTACCTGGGTTGAGCTAGGCTAGAACCAGTTGGGAAACAGACAATCTTAATTGGGAAAACTACCTGCATGACCCTAGGGTTTACCCACACTACATATATGATCATTGACTAATCAACTTAACTTTTTTGACCCCCCATATGTGAAAAGAGTCACATGTGTGGGCGTCCTATTTTCTTTGAACACATATGCCCCTAAACATTAGGTTAAAACCCAAAAGGTAAAAAACTGAAAATTATGTCACAATTTCAACATTGAGGAGTTCACCGGCCTCAACCTAGATTCACCTCTTTGACATGATTCCGGCGATATTCCCGCATTGCAGTGGTTGTTCTATCCCGGAGAGAAGGGATCACATTCTTTTCTTTAATGTTTCGAGCATTGGGTTTAGGAATTTGTGTTCAGATCAGTTGGGGCAGTGATCTTTTGGTAAAGGATTTTGGCTCAATCTGTTATACTCAAATACATTAATGTATGATCTTCTGGTAAAAGAAAGCTAACATTAGCACACGTCTCTCTTACTATTTTCTTGAAACTAGACTCCCATGTCTTCTTGAAACTGCATATAATGTTGATCACAACTATAAGCAATCTGAATTTTTAGGAAACCCCAACTTAGGATGTTGATCTTCTTGCACCAACAAACTTTTCCATGGTGGATTTTGAAAACTAAGACTGCTTATTAAAGTGCAATCGGAATAAAGAGAATCTGATTGAAAAAGTTGTCAGTTTAATAATGCAGAGAGCTAGTCAAGTGCTACACTGAAAGTTGAAATATAACTCAGTTTTGATGGTTGTATCAATGATTAATCTGGAGGACTAGTAACAATTTTTTTTCTGGGATAAAACAGCCACAACACGCTGGAATATCGCCGAAAGCGCGTAGAAAGAGGTAAATAGTTTGAAAACGGTGAATCCCTCAATGTTAAAAACGTGAAACCCATCAATAATTTTCACTTTTTACCTTTTGGTTTAAACTTCTTAAGGGCATAGGTGTCCAAAAAAAAAAAGCATCCCACACATGTGATCGTTTTCACATGTAGGGGTCATAAAAATTAAGTTGATTAATCAAGGGTCAAATATGTAGTAAGGGTAAACCCTGGGGCCATTCAGGTGGTTTTCCCATCTTAATCAGCACAGGCTCGAACCCAGCCTGGGCCCGAACTCAACCCAATACATTAGGCCCGAAAAACAAACCCATATACATTTTTATGAGTTTGGGCTGAGCCCGAATCAACCCGAGCAAGCCAAGCCCATACTCAATTTGGCCCAGGTTGGGTTTTGCAAAAGCAATTAAAATATAAAGGTCATGAACTACTTTCTAAGAGACCACAGCCTCAAGGTCAAGGATGCATGGGTTTTTGGTCACAAGCCCGAGATCTTCTTTCTCCCATATGAGAACAATGTTTCCCAAGCTGGAAACCTTTTCTAGTTGAACAGCTAGGAACCTAATACAAATAAGAAGGATAAGCACCCTATAAGCATATAAAACCATGATTTCTAAACTCACAAACCAGAAGAATAAAATTACATTTTGTTTAAAGCCATAATAAGAAATTTAAAAATGAATTACTTTCTCACCGCTCCGCCGAGCACAATAATAATAATAATATAGTTATATGTATATGCGTTAGTGCCGATGGGCTGGACCAAGGTTGGTCCAAACTCAACTTTGGCCCCAAATGTTAACCCAAACCCAGTTCAGCCCGTTAGAATCCCAGCCCAACCCTCCTTTAACTCGGGTTGGGTCGGGCAGGTCTCTGGCCGACCCGACCCACTGTGCAACCCTACTAGTTAACCTTCACCAAACATTTTTTCCCGTGTATGAATTACTGATAAAGTTAAGAATAATTTAGTCTTTTCATAGAGATCAATCATTAAATTCAATATATAATAAGTATAAATTGACTTCTCTTAAACTTTTGTCTTCACTATTTAATGAATGGCCAAAGAAAATATTAAATTGCTCATTATATTTAATAAAATGACTATTATAATGCGAGAGGCATGCGTAGATGATTTTTCCAAAATTTCTAAACTACCCTTATGAGAGGCATGCCGCATACGTAGATGATTTTTCCAAAATTCTTAAATTACCCTTTATAAAAACAAAACGTTGATTTAATATTTTACTTTAATTCCCAAATTACCCTTTGCCTTTGATTTAATATTTTACTTTAATTCCCAAACTACCCTTTACTCCTCTATCTTTAGAATCACAGCCAATCGCGATTGAACTCGCAGAGAGTTCAATCGCGATTGAACTCGCAGAGAGTTCAATCGAACCCACGGGTTAAAATGTGTCCCTTTTAACTCCTATTAACTGTGGTTAACTCCTCTTCTTGCTCTCACATGCATCGCACGTGCCACTAGCGAGTTCAATCGCACCCACGGGTTAACACGGGTCCCTTTTAACTCCTATTAACTATGATTAACTCCTTCCCCTCGCTCTCACGTGCATCGCACGTGCCACCCGCTAGTATTTAATAGAATAACAAACAATAGATAAGAATAAAAAGGACTAGTAAAGATTACTAATTTCACTAGTCTTTACTTAGAGTTAACATTACACACACGTGTGTACCTATACGACTATTATAAAGCACAGTTAGAGTATTTCTAAGGATGTTACCTATGTCTTCCTCTTGATATCATGTAGGACCCCTTTTCATTTGTGAGGCCACATCATCAAACTAAAATTAATTAGTGGGACCCACAATTTTTACACATTTTCATCTCATCTCCTTCAATTGTTCTCTCATTAACTTCCCCAATTCCCCTTAGACGTTTCTCCCAATCTATTATATGTGTGCCACATGCTTTTCATTAATTTGTAATTACTATTTATTAGTAATTATGGAGGGAGGGTTATGGAGGGAGGGTGTGGCTGCCATTAGAGAAAATTTAGAGGATTTCATATTAAACTCTCTTTCTTCCATTTCCTCCTCTTAAAACCATCTCTTATTATTTATTATGAAACTTTTCATTTCCTTTCCTTTTAAGAAATTCTCATATGCAAAGGTGGCAGATCCTTTCATCAATGGTTATGAAGGCAAATCATTTTGCTTCACCTGTTTCTCCAGTTTAATTTGTTGTAACCCCACGTTTAGAAAGTTCATGCCCACGATTGGAAAGCTGTAACGTATCATTTTTATCTTTCCTTTTCAGTTCTCATCCATAAAAGAAGAAGACCACATGAGGAGGGAAGCTATGCGCTGCCGGCATGAGACCTCAGGACCCCTTTCACCATGAAAGGTTACTACAATTCGGGTTGAGGGAGGGACAAAGGAGGAAGACAGTTGCCTCTCATTCTCTTCATGAATTATGTACAGTCATTTCCTTCTGCGCACAAATCAGATTTTCTCCAGCAAATCTTCTATCTCATATCAGAATTTAGAACTCGAGTCCCCCATCCAGATGTGAAGCCAGGCTGGTGAGAATCTCGAATTTCTAAAAAGGGTTGAGGTAATATCTCAACCTGATTCGCATCTTACTTTTTTCATCTGATATTTTGCAGTGGGTTCTTAATTTTAATTTTGTTAGTAAGATATTTTGAAAAGAGAAAAAAGAAAATAGTCTTCTGAAAATGATACTAATTAATAAGAAGATAAGTGACAGAGGAGAGACATTGACCACCAGCTGCTATAGATGATACATCCACAGTGAAGAAGCCTCTACATGAAGAGCACGAGCTCCAAGTCCATTGCTGAGAGTTGAGTTACTGCCCCTTCTAAGTTTTCTACAACCAATCGATAAGCAGCACTGGTCATCTAAGACAGTTTCGAAAGGAAGTTGAGCAACTGAGCTCCCTTGAAAGAAACTAAAAAAAGAGAGTCCAGCCTTAGGTTTACAAATACACATCCCAGGTACGCTAACTATTTTCCAATGAGCAATGTATGAAACTGAAGAGATCCAGTTGAAAGTGCGCCAAACGCATTAATTTGTAGGGTCTCTGACGTTGGCCAAGTGTAGTTAGTGTCAAGACGCGAGGTGTAGCTGAGGCATCGACTAGCCAATGGCTATATGCCAAACTTCATTTTAGCTTTGTAATAAAATTTTAGGGTAATTCTTCTGAGACCATTTAGAAGCCCCTGTATGATATGCGCAGAACTAAAACAAATGAATTCAAAAAAATTTGAGTCTCGTGCATGTCATGCACGGGCTCAGGGTGGTCTTGGCACTAAACAGTGTCATTAGAAAAAATCAAAATTTTATTTCTTATTCAAATTATTTTGCAATGGAGCATGGATGAACGACTATCTTTTATTTAAATTAGAGTTGTGATTAGAAGACTGCAGGGTCCTCTTCCAAACTGACTATACCAATTAAATTTCAACACATTGGGAAAAGAGAAATAAAGTTTTAAATAATATAACAGTTTACTGCCACATGTCAATTCGAAATTGGGTGGTTAGTTTGGAAGAGGACCATATAGTTTTCCATTTTCCTTTAAAATATTTTTCTAATATATTTTTTTTGGAAACAAGATTATTACTATGGTCATACCACTTCTCTTTTTCTCTTTTGAGATTTCCATGCATCGTACGGGTGTCTTACTAGTATATATATATATATATACTAGCAAACACCCCGTGCAAATGCACGGGCGTGTATCTAAGGAGCAGAAAAATAAGAAAATATATTTAAACTAACTATTGTATACATTATACATCCATACAAATTGGATCGTGATTTATGAGCTTGACTCAAAATTTAATACAAACAAAGACAACGATACAATTTATATATCTAATCAAGAGGGAAGCTACTTTATACTTTTTTTTATTTAAGAAAATTAATTAAAAACATAAAATCTAAGCCCTTAAAATAGTAATAAAACTTACCTCAAAAGTTTTCTGATGTGCAAGTGTCTGAACAGCTGCAAAATAAAGTTTTGTAAGGGCTTGGGTAAAAAAGATTTCGTCTCTTGTATTGGCATGTGTTTAACGTGCAAGGCAATTCTATTATTAGATAGACTTGAAGATGATCTACCTAAGTAGGACCTTAGTTTTCATAATCATGTAAATGCATATATCAAAAATTTTACAAAACATTTAAGTCTAACGTTAAGTTGCTTGCCACAATTTAACAGAATTATGACGAAGACCAATTTTTCTAAAACCATACTGGTGACCCATTGGCTAGGGTGACCGATTACCTGTTCATCGACTCAACTGGTTAGATTCTATGGACTATCAAGAAAAATTGAAAAGATCTAACGACTGGGATTCTTTAATTCAACATGTCCCAATTCCCTACATGAAGAAGAAAATTAACGGCTACAGAATCAAGGAATAAGATGACAGAGATAGAAACTACAAAATTCATTAGAAGTGTTTCAACTTACCTAAAAGTCCTAAAGAGATGCACTTAAATGACTTTACAGTTCCTTCCTAGCACATTGGTTTTATTCAAAGTGGAAAAACAAAAAATAAAGCATAATCGGGGAAAATATAATGAAGTCACGATTAAATATTATTAAATTATACATGCCTGGGTTCCCAGTGGTAGTGTATCTCCCTTTGGGGAGGAGTGACTCATGTTCGAGTTCTGGTATGGTCGTTGAGTGCCCACCATTGAGTTCTTACCTACCTAACCCCTGACCCATGACATAGATAGATAAATGATATAGCTTATTGCCAAAAAAAAAAGATTTATATATTATTAAATTATAAGTAATATAAGTTGTAGACCCAGCTTTGGCACACCTCTGTGCGACCTAAATTAGTGTATATGGTAAGCAAGGAACGCCCAAAAACATCAAGTGGGGCCACATGAACACAAGTGGATTCCTAAAGAGGACTGAGAAGAGGGCCCCAGGGTCCTCTTCTAAGCTGACTGCAGTGTCCCAGTGTCACTTTTAACCTATGTTTAACCATGTGTGCACTGGGGTAACCCACACCTGGTCTACTTTCCATTTCCCGATTCCTATGTTATGTATATGTGAATGGTTTTTTTTTTTATTATTAATATAGGTGAGTGTTCGGCTTCAAAATTATCACCATTTTATAAGTAAAAAAACACTTCTTTCTTTATCATCTAATATATTAAAATTAGAAGTGTGCAAAAGCACCAACTGGTTATCAATTCGCATACAAAGAATATGGGATCACAAACTAACAATACTATCAATGTAGTTTCTTAGCACGAAGATATTTCCATATGAAATTTTCAATATGTAAAGACATGGTTACCAAAGAAAAAAAATGTAAAGACATCATCAATTCAAAGCAAAGTGGAAAACAAAAAAAAAAATTATTAATAAGAGATTTTCGTTTTTGAGGCTATTATTGTTGAAATATATTTACATTTCTGCAAAAGTAACAATATTAACTCTGCTGTAGAAGTAAAAATAATTACATTTTTCCCTCCAAAAAAAAAAATTAAATTTCTGATACTTCATGATTCCACGAGCGGAAATAAACTTGAATAAGTGCATAATGTAATTGTTGTTGGCTTAGTGAAAAACCTAATCTGTTCACAACAAAATGACAATATATTAATCTGGTGAAAGATAAACAGATAAACTAAAGAAGTTAAGAGTAAAGCAGCAAAAGTAACAATATTAATTCTTCTGTAGAAGTAAAAATAATTACATTTTTCCCTCCAAAAAACAAATTACATTTCTGATACTTCAGGATTCCACGAGCGGAAATAAAACTGAATAAGTCCATAATGTAATTGTTGTTGTTTTTGTGAAAAACCTAATCTGATCACAACAAAATGACAATATATTAATCTGGTGAAAAGATAAATAGATAAACTAAAGAAGTTAAGAGTAAAGCAGCATACCTTAAACTCTCTCTCAGGAAATCATATCATTTATGTTTGTTGTGATTCTATTTTCTCACTCCTGTGAAGAGGTTCAGGGTTGTCGAACACATGTAAACACCCCATTTTTACACCCTTAAAATTTTATCTTTAATTATTTTTTATTTTATTAATTTGATTAATTTTAATTATGTTTCATTATGGGAGCTTTGTTGATCTGGAGAGAGAGAGAGAGTGAGAGAGTTTCTAAAACTCCAATTCATCAAGCCCAGCCCCAAATCTTCAAGGGTTTAAACCCTAAAGCCCACAATCCTAAATCCACCAAAGCCCACTACTGTTGCCTATATAAAGCAAAGGAAAGGGTTCAAGAAAAAAAAAATCTGATTTATTGGGCACAACCCCCTTCTCTTTCTCCCTTTCTGCTCCTTCTTCTTCAATTTTCGGCAGCAATAGTGAGCTCTCTGTTGCTCCATCGACCAACTCACCTCCATCTCCAGCTAGTTCGTTGCTCGTCACCACCCTGCATCTCGCCATCGCCAGTGCAGCAGCAGCGGCATCTCCGCCGAGCTTCCCCAGTCCCATAGCGGCTCTAATGAATGAGCACCACAACCGGCGGCACCACCCTCTATTCATATCAGTCCGATAGCAATTCCCACCACCCTCTCGAGCTCTCTCTCCCATCTCTCTCTCTCGCCGGTGAAGGATTTGATCAGCGGACCCGCACAACGCCACCGTCATCATCACCTTCAGATCCGGCCAGATCCGATTCTCCTCCGATCCTCTTTCCAATCAGCAAGTTCTAATTTCAGATCTAGAAATCTTCTAGATCTGGAAATTTAAACTTTGACCAGTACCTCCCGATCACTTTTCTCTCCGTGCAATCCAATGCTCACCTCCATCTCTGGTGGCAACTCAACCTTCTTTAATTTCAGATCCACCTCCGGCGAGCGCAGCTACCCCCTCAACCTTCTTCTCCATATTCTCTTGATCCCTTTTCTCTCTCTTTGCTCAAGCTTCTCTGTTTCCGACCAGTGCAGCAGCTCTCCATCGGCACTCCAGATCCGTCCATCTCCATAGTTACAGCAGCGACAACATAGAGCTCCACTCCCATCTCCAGCCGCCGTTGCAGTCACCAATTTCCACCCATCCGGTCAGGTATGCTCTATCCCTCTTATAATTCTTTCCTTCGTTTTCTCCTTTTTGCACTTGTGTGGTTTGCAGTATATGTCTGTGTTTTGTTTTGATCGAGCCAATGAGCCAATCTGGATAAGATTAGAATCTATTTGAACACAGTCTTATTCAAAACCAGAATTCGGTTGTGTGCAAAATTTGAGTTCGGATAGGTTCTGATTAAAAAAACCAGGTTGCATTCTTGCTCGAGGCCCTTCTCCCTTTGTGTTCGAATATATTTCTTTGAGAAGGTTGAGCTCTCTCACATGGCCTGTCCTTGGTAATCTTGATTCTAGTAACTGAGCTAAAATTGATTGACTAGTTTTCTCCATTGGTTAATTTAGTTTTGACACAGTGGCTTTAGCTTGGTCTTGGCTCGATCTTGGGTTAATTTCTGACCTTGGTTTAACTCTTGCTTTGACATGAAATTTATTGTGTTTGGCCTATTTTATTGAGAGCAGATCTGGTTAACTGAATCATTTTTAGTTGGGCTTGACCTCTCTTTTGTTGCTATTGAGCCAAAGTAGATTGACTAGATTCATCAGTCAACTGGCTTTGGCACAATAGTCTCCATTTGGTCCCACTAGATCTCATTTAGTTTTAACCCTCAGTTAATTTCTTATTTGAACCAAATCTGTTTTCAGCTTCTTCTATTGGATTAAAGTCATTTGACTAAATTTCACCATAGATCAATTGGCCTTAGCACATTAGTTGATCCCGGCCTAGTTGCTCTCAAACCTTGGTTAAAATATTTGTTGTGATGTGTAATTTGTTTCTTTAATTCATGTATATATGTGCAATTATAGGAATGAGCCTTATTATCTTTTTGCCTACCTTGGGCATCTAGGTTCGTTCTTGACTAGTTAAACTTGCCAAAATTAAAATACAAAAAAAAAAATCGAAAAATACAAAACAACAAAAACATTCAAAAAACCCACAAAATTCAAAAAGGACCTACCCTAATAAATGAACGCCCCCTAGAGCTCCCCCATGAGCACCTAGCTACGTAACCAACTCCCGGAATGAGATTCATAAATCTCAATTCTGCTTCCCCCAACTCAAGCACGAGTTGGAAGTGACCACACTCCGAAAGGAGTATAAAAACAGTGACCGCACCCGAACTACTATGAGAGTGTGATTCCGACTAACCGGATAAGTAGGCAGCCCGAACCAGGGTTCGACCTCAACCAAAGATAAAATTTTTACACCCCATATTGATCTGTGTTTGATTAGTAAAATTAATAATTATTTAGGAAGTTTTTAGGGATTTTAAATGTTTGGCTTAGACCTAATGAGTAGGTTACCATCAGTGGGTGGAGGTCCTGGGGTGCCTAACCCCTTCCCCATGACCTAAATGGATCTCTTACCTAGACTACTCTGGACCGTAGACCCCTTATTTTGGATTTATCTTGGGATCCTACTTCCCCTAAGTGGGTGGCGACTCTTAGAATAAATTTAGCGTTATTCCTCTACTCTCGGATCTTATCTCGACCCCTAGAGATGAGAAGGGAGGAAATACGGTAAATTTATGTGTTTACAACACACAAAGAGAGGATTTTTCCCTTGGGATACGAAGAGAGAGGGGATGAGAAAGAAATGGTTTTTTTCTTGGGGGAGATGAAAAATGGAATAAGAAAGGGAAGATGCTCACGTTACTATAGTTTTAAAGTCAGGGAAGTGGAAGAGTTGGATGTTATAAAATCTATACTATATACTAAAGAAATTAGAATTGCCAAGGTGGCACCCTTTTTGGTCTTCATTTTCTATTTGTTTTGCCGCATCATCCAACTCATTTATTAGATTCTGTTTGGCTCTCCTCTGGACAGATGTACTGAGGACCCATAGTCATTTAATTTAATTTCCTGTCGCCCCTCTCCCTTCGCGTCCCCTCTCTCCAAGGTTGAAAGACTCTCCGGTTTCTTTGGCTCTTAATTAGAAGCAGATAGATTAGACTTTAGAGCTCCTTAACCCTTCATCCTCGATTCCTCTCCCCCATTCAATACCCATTTGTCTCCCCAAAATACATTACCCTCTCACTTCACCCACTTTTCTTTCTTCATTTTAATCTCAGCCCCTCTATCAACCCAAGAAAACCCTCCATTTTTCCTCTCAACAAATCTAAATAACTCACCAGCCAAGTGCCCGTGATACCCTATTCCCTATCTTTGAAACCCATACATCCCACCGTTGCTCGTGCTCTGACTCCGCTCGAGTTCATCGCTTACTTTATATCATAATAAGACCGCCATTTACCTTCATTTCTCCCTCCATCTTCTAAACTCTCCATGGGCATGAATCTCAACAACATTGATAAATTTAGGGGTTTTGTTTCTCCAAGTGGGGATGTTTTTCTGTTTAAATTCTAGCAATACATCAAAGCTCAAGATAAGATTGCCGATTTTGAGATGAAGTTGATGGACAATGATAGCGAGCATTTCGGTATTCCAGAAACAGTATACCAAGCCATAGTTTGGATTCCATCATCTTAGTATGCAAGGGTTTGCAAGGATCTCAGCAGCATCGGTGACACACGTACTATATTTCTTCATCCCTGTTCATGGGTTTTTGGAATTATAGTTTCTCATTTTATTTATTTTAAACTGCTATTGTGGATGGTTTCAGTTGTGATCTCTATGACAAAGGAAGGTGTGAAGTTCTCCACGAAAAGTGAAATTGGAAGTGCAAATATTGTTTTCAGACAAAATAGCACAGTAGACAAGGTGCGTGTTTTGTTCATGTTTATTGATTCTCTACCAACACCCAATTCGATAGAAACTTACAATGTTCAGTTAAGAGGGTGTTGATCCCATTTCTCATCTCTGATTTGATCTCAAATCACACATTAATGGAGATTCCCACCTGGTTTCCTGATTTTTTGAGGCTAATGGATTTGTTGTTTAGTTTCATTCTTCTTAATATGTAACATAGTAATTACTTGGGATTGCCTAACTAATGGGTGGTTTATGTGGGTCTTATACTTTTATGGGGTGGAAAAACTACAGCCAGAAGAATCAACCATTATAGAGATGCAGGAGCCAGTTTCCCTAACTTTTGCATTGAGGTACATGAACTCCTTCACAAAGGCAACTCTACTTTTGAACACAGTGACAATCAGTTTGTCTTCTGAGTAGCCTATTGTGGTTGAATACAGGATTGCAGAGATGGGTTACAATGACAATCTTGGCTGGCTGTACGCATTAGGATGCTCGGTTCCCAAATTAAGTAAGTGGATTGTAAGAAAACAACGTAGTTCAATAATAATTTAAGGTGCCATGGTCTTGCTTTTTCTTTAGTGTATTGTAGAAATTCACTGGCCATCTTCTTATTTATTCATGAAAAGCAGTAGTCTGTTGGTAATTGGTAGTAGTTGACATTTTAATTTTTGACCATGCATTTCTGCTAGCGGTTGTCATTTTAATGTCCCATGAAAGTGCATTCATGAGACATTCTTTAAAAATTTATGGGTTTTGCTAACCATACATGGGTTTAGTTCCAATTCCACAAAATGGTCTTGGTTTTGAGTATTTGATCTATCTTTGCATATATATTCTACTTGGTGTTCTGCTCCTGCTTCAGAATCTTGCAATGCGTAGATGCATCACATATAAAACATTTTGCAACTTCTTTTGCTATTCCTGCTCTGACATCTTATATTCTGCATGTATTTAACTTTAGTTTGATCTTAAACCTAGAAAGATTCACATGCTCATCGGCGAAATATTCTTCAACTCATTTATGGAACTTGCACAGGAGCTCTATTTTGCCAATCTAGCTTCCAACACTCTGAGTTCACGCTCATCAAGTGTTTCTCTTTTTGTTATGTTTAAGTTACTCCTCTAATGTCTGATTCCTGTATTTCAAACCCTACCTGTTTTACATATATGCCCGAGCAGATTTTTGAATATTGGTTATTGATCCATCAATTATTTTATGTGTCATTGAGCAAGTGTTACCCTCCTATTCATGTAAGCATATCAGTCCCTTATGAAGTGGAATGCCTTAAAAAATGTCTCCCAGCATCATGGTAGTAAACCCCAGGCCTGAAATCATGGCAAATTACCGTTAGTTTAAAGTAGAATGGAATCAAATAGATGGGTACTTGGTGATGTTTTATGATTGAAGTAATCCAACAAACCTTTTTAAAATCAATCCCTCTCCCTCTTTGTTATGATATAACCCCTCTCAGATGGTTTTCTCAGCCTCAGGTGACTTTCTTGACAGAATATGATTTTCTGTTTTGCATGAATTCTGATGTAGCTCTGCACTTGAGAGTGTTTATTCTATGCTTTGGAGATTATTAGGTTATCAAATTGTTTTGTTTTGAGTATTTATGGAATGAAATTAGTAAGAAAATAATGCAGAGGTCAAGCACAATGAAGCTGGGCAATTGCTGGATCGTTCATTGGGAAGGTTGCATATGGGTCACCAGTGGAAAGTTGATGGTCCCTTATTCAGCATGCTGCACTGCGGCTTAATAGACATTGTGCTGGTTCTTCTTCTTTATGTTACTGCTTCAACTAAGCCATTGCTAAGAGCATTTCAAAGATAAAGAACAAGGTTGACAAAGCAAAGATGAATTTGAAGAGGTATCATACACAAAATTAAATGAACAATGTTGATTATCTTAAATGATCAAGTATCTCAAAATTTGAAGAGTAAGGTTCCGTCTTTTTTTGGATATTCGAGTTCAATATCTAAATTAGCTTTCTTCTTTCAATTTGTTTTTCCTTTGTTGCTTTGATTTAAGGATATTGTTAGAGATTTGTTTTTTTCAAATTGTTCGTGACCTAACTTGATTACTAATTTCTAATTTTTTTTGCTTGCAGATGACCATCTCATTATTAGGGGTAGCTTACTTCATGATTTTTGTATGGGATATTACAACAAAGAACGTCTATCTCTGATATAATATTTTTAAAATTTTATGTGTAAAAATTATGTATGTGTTGGATTAGTCAATTGCGATTGAACTATCCCCATGTTCAATCGTACCCATAGGTCAACATGTGTCTCTTTTAACTCCTATTAATTGTAATTAAGATTTACTAACCCTTAGGATTCAACAATCTAATCTTGATTTTTTAAAAACCATATTTAACCTTAACAAGATTAATATTAACCCTTAGTGTTAAATTTTTTTTTATAAACACCCATGTTAGATTGTTGAACCCTAAGGGTTAATGAAACTTAACCCCGGTTAAACAGGAACATGTGCTGATCTATGACTGATCCAATCTCCTGTTTTTCATATTCATCCTCTTGAACTGATTTTATCTCGTGCATCGCACGGGCTGTTCGCTAGTATATATATATATATATATATATATATATATATATAAACAAATTAATAAAAAAAAATTTAACATCAATTCCAACCCAAGGTTAGACAGTCCTTAAGAACCTCACTTCCAACTTCGTTCATCTGCTTTCATTATTAACTCGACATCCATTTACACTACTATAATGCCAATTGAAAGGAGAACTGAAATGCTAAAAGCATACCACAAAATCGATTGAGACAGAAATTTCTAGATTGGGTATAATTCCTATTCAATATATCAGTACAAAACACATGTTGTCATGTCATGTGTGTAGAATATCAATTAAACACAAATAGTTCTTTGATCAAGCATATTTCCTAGTCATGTAACACCAAACCCCAAAAACTGTAAATCCAAAAATTTCAATCAAATAGCACCAAACACCATTAGATTCTGGTTTTACCTTTTAATATACCAAGTACTTTCGAAACATCCTCCTTCATGAGCTTCTTCTTGAGATCTTTACAATACAACAGTCTCCGAGTAAATTTCAACATCATCCCAATCCGAGATTTCGACGATCGTTGTAGCTTCAACCACTGTTCAGATATCTTAGCTGCAAAGAATCTACTATGAGCGACAAGGATCTAGCGATGAACATTCATGGAAACACTTGGACCATCCTTTGAGCTTAGAGTTAGCTTAACATCACTGATGTCAGATCGTTAAATCGGTTTCCTAGGCTGCAACTCCCTTAAATCTCAGCCACTTATTGCTGGAACAGAACTTGCTTGTCCTGAACTGAAATTGGGGGTCTTCCCGCATATATCAGCCACTCGTTCCTGTGCTCATCTTCCACCATCTCGACAAGGGTTGGACTTGATCGGGCCTTATTGAGCGGCGAGGGATGAGCAAAGAGAGTGAAAAATAAGTGCTTCGAATGGTGGATGCTGAAAAAGGCCAATTCAAACCCCTATAAAAGAAAACAATCGAATAATCTAAGAATAAATATGCATCTGATATTTGCAAAAGTGGGGTTATTAAGGAAGAGTTCAAGAGTTAGATGGGGCCAAAGCAATCTCCGGTGTGTATTCCGATAAGAGGTGGGGGCTTGAAACAAGGGCTACCATTCATCTACTTTAAGATCTGAAAGTCCCCTAAGAACCCTAACGTGATCTTCTCGGATTGACCTCTATTTGATGCTGTGATTTCAGTGTTCAAAAAACCCAGGGTTTCCGCTAGGATGAAGATGAACCGAAAATGGTAAATCTCTCGAAAGAAAAATTGTTGAGGGGAGGGGTAAAAGAGGCCTCGGATTGCCAGAAACACCTTGTCTCGGGCAACCATAGAATTAGGGACAAGTGGTGGAGAAGTCAAAATCATGGGCTCCATGATTGACTTCTCCACACACTACATGACACATGGCGATATGATGGTGAGATAAAAGGAGAGAGATATCAAGTGGGGAGAAGTCAAAAGAATGGGGAGAAAATGAAATGACTTATCCCTTTTTTATCGCCACATGTCCCCTATTCTATGGTTGCCCGAGATAGGTTTCTGGCTTCGCCAGAGACAATCCGAGGCCGGTAAAAGAGTATTATGGTTAGTAACGTGTGAGGAGATGTTAGTGTGTCTGTCTGATTCTATGATGTTTGAGAGGAAAGAAAGTATTGTGTGTTTGTAACGCCTGCAAATGAGTCATTATGGTTTGTAACCTATTAATTGTGAGGGCAAAGAGTCACTCTGGTTTATAAGTATTAACGTGTGAGGGCATATTAATGTGAGAAAATGTACCTTGTATGAGGTTACGGAGAGAGACCAGTGGTGGTTTCATTGTACTTTTGAAAACAAACGTGTAAGGGAGAGTTTTCGTTTGCTGATGTGGCTTCATAAGAGAAGAAGAGTCTTACATGGCATTAAGAGGGAGACATAGGTGGCATCCAAAGAAATACATTAACTGTGTTTTATAGTAGTATATAGAAAAGCTATCAAACAGGCTCCATTCATTTCGTTTCTATCGTCTAGGACTAGGGCAAAAAAAAAAAAAAATTTGGGCCAAAGAATCAGATTGAGGTTATTGAGTCAGGGGACAAGTGGAGTTGACAAGGTCTTTACCAAAACCTTTTAGCACTTTCAATTTTTTTTCCCCACCTATCAGTGATTTTTCTCTTATTTGTTTCATATCATTGATTTTTCTCTTAGTTGTTTCATGGATTGTTTTTTTAGATCAACCCAAAGTCAGAGATATTATTGCAATGGAGGTCAGTTTGGCTTGCCAAGGTATTTACCCAACCTTTTCACGCTATTTGTTCCTTTTTTTATCTGTGAATTTTTTCTTTGCATCATTTGTTGGAATTCTTGATTCCAAAGCGATTTTTCTCTTATTTGTTTCATGGATTGTTTGTTTGGATCAACCCCGAGTCAAGAGATATTATTGAGATCGAGATCGTTTGGGCTTGGCTAGGTATTTACCCAACCTTTTCAAGCTATTAGTTCTTTTATTATCTGTGAATTTTTTCTCTTCATCAGAGTGATATGTATCATGCAAAAGAAATAGTATAACTTAGAATAGGCTTTTCTTGGTGACAGGTAATAATCACCATTTGTTGCTTACTTCCATTACTTAGTTATCTATTATCTTCTTTCAGTCATTCATTTGTCAAGTTTAGCACATAATTATTTCTTGAAATATTTTTTCTGCAATGTAATTCTGAGTGCTTATAGTTCTGGAACCTTTGTTATGTTCACATCTCTTTCTTTTTTGATTAGCAAAAATAATTTTCACTGAACTTTATATCATCCTCCAACTCGATTTGCATTTTCCTATTTTGTTTAATTTTTCAATTAACGTTTCAGATATTTTGGCATATTGACTTCTCTGTGTAGGTGAAGCAAATGGTAGTGGCTATGCTTGCTGAATCTGGTAAGGGTCTTTCAGATGATGCAAAGGTGTTCCCTTAATCCCATTTGATTGGTTTCATGTGTCATTTTTCCTTCATGATAGTTCATGATAGTAATGCTATACATCCACTGTCTCAGTCACCTCTAATCAGCCATTTCATGTGTGTGTTTTTCCTATTTTGTGTGTTCATTTTAAGTTAGAAGTATTAATGGGGATTTCATTTTGTTCTTTGCTCTATTAGACAGATCCTACTCTGGACTCTAGAAATAATGAAATATTATAATATTTGTGGGCATATACAGTGATGCAAATTATAGTTGCATCTATTGAAAGTGATGAGTATTTGTTGCTTACTTCCATTACTTAGTTATCTATTATCTTCTTTTAGTCATTCATTTGTCAAGTTCAGCACTGATTATTTCTTGAAATATTTTTCCTACAATGTAATATTGAGTGCTTATAGTTCTGGAACCTTTGTTATGTTCATGTTGATCTATCTCTTCAATTGGAAATTATAATAATTACAGTGGATACGATTTTGGGTACTTGATTAAGCTTTTGACTTGCCAGAATCTCCCTGATACCCAGGTTGGGTTCTTCAAGCTGATCAAAATGTATTTCCCTACTCTTTATGATATCGAGCATCTAATGAAATTCTGTAATAGCCTTCATGGTGGGTTGAACAAGCTTGCAGAGCTGTTGGAAATGGAGATGATTGGTATTTGTCACCAAGCTGGTTTAGATAGTTTGCTCACATCTTTTACATTCAGGAAATTGAAAGAAAATTTATTTAACAGCTCACATGAGAAATATGTTAGTGTATTGTATGGTCTAAGTGTTGAGAAGGGACATAATACTCATTGAATAATAAAAAATAATCTAGATTTCTAAAGCAATATTTTTCCCATAGCTTTTTAAAGGATTTTTATGTTATGACATCACATGAAGGTGAAGTCTTAACCAGGAACTTGGTGGGAATCTTTAGGAATTTCTTTTGGAGTTTAGAAGAATTCCTCCTCTCTCACTTAATTACTAATACATTCCTTATAAAAAGGACATTTCACGGTGTTACATGCATCTTTTGTTATCCTTTCCCCTCCACTTAATTATTAATAAATTCCATTATTAAAAGAAGGGGCTATAGAAATGGTTCACACATCCCCAACAATTCTTCTCTAACCCTCCATGTCCCTCTTCCCTATCCTCTTATCTGCCTTTCCATGTCCTTTGTTTCATACATATACGGAGATACGTAACATGTTCATGTTATTGGATTGATATCTCCACTCTTTCCTTCTCCCAACATACTTCCACCGCATCCTGAGAACGAGGAGAAGAACTTCATCACTGGGGCGAAACTTGGGTCAACACTTGGTAAAAGGATCATGATCGTGGTCGAGTCAAGCCTTGAAGCTAAGGGTGCTCTACAATGGTCACTCTCTCACACTATTCAGAGCCAAGACACCATAATCTTTTTTTTTGTAACTAAGCCTTCTAAACATGTTGAGACTCTTAATTCCTTTATGGAATTGATAAGTGTTGAGAAGAATTAAAATCCTTTATGGAATTGATAAGTGTTGAGAATAATTAAAATTATATGTACTGCAATAAGGTTATAGTTTTGATTACATGGGAGGAGTCTAATAGAGAAATAAGTCCAAGGGTCTATGAAGAATATGTGTCACTTGAGAAGACTTGAGGTAAGTAAGATTCAGAATGACTATTCTTTTTCCCTTTTTTGTCTTAAAATAATTGTTTTTGCAAATGGGCTAAATGATGTTCCAAATATATTTATAAAAGAGTAACCATGCTCTTGGTTTCATTCACTGTTGCAAATTTGCCAACATCAAATTAGATTTTAGCAAGTCTTATGCATAAATTAACACAAAAATCTCTAATTTTTTTAAACATCAATAAAACTCTTAGATTGACAAGTTCTTCATCTATGCATCACACCGAGAAGGCAAGAACCTCTTATCTTTAAAAGTTTGGCAAATTGGTAGACTACAGTTTAAATAGCCAGTTCGATTAACATACAAAATTGTTGAAGCAATGCAACTTCTTGTTAGTTTTGGTTGCATTTAGTGTTTGAATGTCAACCATAGTTCATCCTCTAAATAAAAAACTAATCTTTCTTAGTTTGTATTAGATGGTGACAACTTTGAATTAATATATTTTGTAATATAATCTCTTAAAACTAATGTCAGCTTTTGATTAATAGGTACAAACTGAAATTTCATTGATGGAAGAGAAGGATAAAGGCACAATCATAATGGAAGAGGCAAAGAAACATGGGGTATCACTACTGGTTCTTAGGCAGAGAAAGTGCTCGATGGCTTGGCTCTTGCTGATATTCTGGATAGAGAATTGGTTCAAAGGAGGGGTCATTTGAGTAATCTATCCAAATGCTAATTGCAGTGAGGTGGAAAATCAGGAAACTTGGAGAGTATCTGATTACTCTTAAGCATCATAAAGATGACTCCTGACTTTAACAAAGCATTTGATGCGTATAAGCTTGTGACCATTTAGAGTGTGATCTTACTACTTCATGAAATATATGATTGTTTGTTATTGTTTGTTAATATATATATATGAAAATGAATTTTGTGGGCGAATGAAAAGGTGTGATCTGTCTTTATGTTGGTCATTGGCTATTATGGACATGAAACATCAGGTCCTTTTACCCTTTCAGTATTTCCTGGATGCCACAATGGTCCAATGAGAGCTCATGCTTGGGCTTTAGGCTTTGGTGAAATGAACTTTAAACTTAAAACAGTTGTCGTTGTGATGGGAACTTGGTGTGCTTAGCTTGAGTTCTGGCACTAATGGTGCACCCCCAAGGTTGTGAATTATATGTAGCTTCTTCTCTGCCAACTGGCTCTCACCCAAGAACAGAGTAAAGTGAAAAGGTTTTAAAGGTGTAGATAACAAGAAGAGAACCACGGTGTGACATAGTTTTTGAGAATGACATGTCTTAATTATTCAATTATGAGCCTATTCTCTTTCCTTACATATTGTCTCTCGTCCTTTACTACCCGGTGTCTTTTCCATTCAGCTATTGCACAAATTCTGTGAACTAAGATAAAATTCAAGCCCAAAACAAGCATCGTTATTTCACTAATTTTGACAGCCTCATCTAGTCTCAATACTTTCTTTTGCAATCAATTACTTTTCCAACACCCGTGCATATATATAGCATGGTTTTTGCTAGTTCTTCAATATGGCAATAAATTTTCCATACCAATTTCCCTTTCTTTATAACATTAACTATTTTCCTAACTCAAAACATCACCTTTTCTCTCCTTCAATAATATGGTTGGCGTTAAATAAATTAATTTTTTAACAGCTGGGTGTAATTGTGGGTGTTATTAAGATTGAGGTTTCATTTTTTGCCATTAAGGAAGACAAGGAGACATTGAGGGAGGAAAACAAAGAATCATTAGTCTTGGCATCTTTATAATGTTCCCTTGCCCTCATCAAATTCTTTTTATATGAATTAACTCACAGTTGAGCCGGCAATGGTTGTGGCTTCCTGTAGAGAAAAAAAAAGTGGCTGCTTTATATTCATGCAAAATCGAAGAGCGAGAGCACCAAAATAAGCTTTTTCACACCATTAAGATTCTTCTTATTTTACATATTATTTTCCCAATTGCTCTATTTTTGTGCGTTTGTCTTTTTTCCTTGATTTATAGTATCCACACTACTCTTATCATAGTAAGAGAAATAAATGGTGAGTCTTTCAATGATGCTTGTATGTGACTAATGCTTATCCTGGATCGTCTCTTTTTTGTAATTCCTTTTAATCTTCTTTCTTCTTTGGCTTTTGCTTAGAAATGATTGTTTTCTTTCTCATGTAACAGTTGAATATTAACAAGGCTGGCTTATCCATTGAACTAATTTTTGGGTGTTTATCATCAAAAAAAAATTGAACTAATTAATTTTTTGGTGATCTCCAGCACTAGATGGAACTTGCACACCACCTATGGATGGACTGAAATTGGGGTGATTTTCCCGACAGCTTTAGTCAATTTTCATATATATCAAAATATTATGAATCTTAAACTTTAAGAAACAATATTGTACCTCCATTAGTAGCATCCCATTACCCCATTTGTATATTAGTCTTCTATACATTAGAAAATCTAATGTTCTATATCCGAAAGCCCCGGGCATAATAGATAAATATAAATAAGTAGTTACATACTAATTAAGTTATGATTTAGTTTAATTTATATATTAAATGATATAAACCCTATTTATCATATTATTATTATTCAGTTGATACATTTTCATGAAAATTTAGAAATTTGTGATAAATCAATATAATATATATTCTAACCACTTTAATCGTATTCCAATTTAATCAAATTATAATTATACTAAATTAAAATTACTATTCTCATGGATATTTTTCTCCTGTTGGCATTCCCGATGGCTTTCCCATGCATCGCACCGGTTGCTTTTATATATATATATATATATATATATATAGAGAGAGAGAGAGAGAGAGATGGATCTCCAATCAGAACACGAGATTTTTTTTTCTCCTACGCTATGGCAGTGCGAGTTTGGGAGTAAGGTTCTGAGAAGGATTAGTGCCCAAATCACTGATGTTCTCCAATGGGAGTGGCAAACGAGATCGAATCACAGCCAAATGTGATTAAACTTGAGGAGAGTTCATTTACACCTGCAAGCCAACACTTGTCCCTTTTAACCCCTACTAGCTTGGGTTAAATTCACTAACCCTTTGGCTTAAACAATATAACCTCGGTTTTAAGGGGAAAAAAATTATTTCTAGTTAAAGAATTTTTTACCCTTAAAGTTAATATATTTATAATATTGTTTGTAAAAATCAATGTTATATTGTTAAACCTTAAAAATGTTAGTTAATCTTAACCATAGTTTATAGGGGTTAAAAGGGACACGTGTTGACCTGTGGTGCGATTGAACTCTCCCGACATCAACTCAATTGGCTGTTATCCGATCACGCGGCGAACTATAGAGGAGGTTTCGGGCATTAAGTTTTTCCCAAGTAAGTCCTTCGGTTCCCACTACCACCTAAACTCACCATATCTTGTTGTAGGCAACCTGTTATGGCATCATAAGTTGCCACAGAGGTTGTTGACCACCTATTACGATGTTGATATTTTTTTCTTTCTTTTATTTAGATAGATTGGTTACCCCACTTTACGTGTCTCTTCCAAACGTAAATCTACCGACGAACTTGAGTGAGTTAGGTTTGAACTTTAATTAGCCGACTTTACCCAATCCCACCTGCTTCAACATAAATCTACCCAACTACGAACAAGTCAATGGGGTTGAACAAGTTTCCTTGGGCGTGCGTGAACCTTTCATACTCTTCCCCAGATCTACCCAAGAGACTACATGTCATTAAATTTCATACATTATCTATATTGGGATATCGATGATTATTATTACTAGGAAAATAGCTAACGGACCCATGGATCCCATTTGATGGGTCCCCCGATCACTACTTTTATTATTATTATTATATATATATTTTTTTTAAAGTAATCAGCTATATCATTTATCTATCTATGACGGGGTTGGGGGTTAGGTGGGTTTGAACACTCAACAGTCACACCAGGATTCAAACACTGAGTCACTCCCCAAAGGGAGATACTTACAACTGGGACAAACCCAGGCGTATTGCAATGGATAATCGTTCACACACAGTCAATCTCTGTCTTTCAAATCGTGGGGCCAGTCTCTTTGGGTGGACCATAGCAATGGATCATATTGATTGATTGTTGAAATTCAGCTCTATAGTGGGACCCATTTTATGGTGGGGTTTGTCTCTGAACTTAATTTTTGTGTTGGAAAAATAGTCGTTGCCTCGATTTCTAGTTTATTCTGAAACAGAGCAATGAACCTAGACCAAACACCCCCGCCCACAAACGGAACAGTGATTTTATGATGAAAATTTCTCCTACTAGCCGTTGAAAATCGAGACACAATAGATTCTCTCTTCATCGATAGTCGAAACCGTAGATTTTGCGAAAAAACGATTACAAAACAAGACGATGCCAAATTACACCGGCATCAGGTCCGACAATCGTACATACCTTGGGTTAAAAGTAAATTGAGAAGGGAAAATGATCTCCTTTTAACTCTTACCAGTTACCGCAGAAACTAGAAAATCCCGTTTTCGAAAAAGAAAAACTCCATTATTATTAGCAAACAGGCACAGCTGTCACAGCCAACGTTCGAATTGAGTAAAGCCAAATCACTAATTTCACTAATCGTAGGTAAATGGGGATCATTTGGTCTGGCCCTAGCCAGACAAAAACCATCTGCCCCATACACAATGCCCCTTCAACTGTCCTTTTAGCCTAACTTGTGAAATTTTAACTTGAAAAGTTACGTTTTTAAAAAAATATTTTTAAGAATCAAGCTTACACCTATACGCTTAACCACAGTTAAATTAAAGGATGTCAAGGGAGATGTGTTGACCTATGGGAGGGAAGCCCGACAACGACGAATCCCAGATAAATGATATCCTGGTTAACCAAATTTATTCACAAAAAAAAAAAAAAAAAAAAATTCAACAAGTAGAACCTACTTTTTTAGATGGGACACGTGTATGGTATAGAAAGTAGGAGTACACTGAGAACGATGGACTAAGTACTATGGTATAGTTTTCGTAAAATGATAACGGTCGAGTTTGTGGGTTCCGTCAGGGTCGCGCAGTGGAGGAGAGGTGAGAGTTTGAGACAGACAGGTGGTCGTTCGTTCAGAGTTGCCACATGGGCCCTCAACTTCTCCGCCGCTTCGGCCCATAAGACCCCTCTTTCTTTTCCCACTCCCCCCACTCTCTTTCTGAAACACAGTCTATAAAAGATCAAAAACAGAGAGAGGAAGGACTCACTCCTCTATCTCTCTCTCATGCTTTGCTTTCCTCAGAATCAAAGCATGGCAACCATTTCTTACTTCCTATTAATCCTCTCCATCTTCGTATTTGCAGGTACAAATGCTGTTTCTTTCCCAATGTCTCTCTCTCTCTCTCTCTGCCTCTATCTATTTATCTATTTGTGTGTTCTGGTTATTAATGTTTGTGTTCTTCATTTGCAGATGGGGGTTCGATCGGAATAAACTACGGACGCATTGCTGATAATCTTCCTTCACCAGTGAATGTAGTCCAGCTCCTTAAGTCTCAGGGTCTAGACCGAGTCAAGCTCTACGATACTGAACCGACCGTCCTCAAAGCTCTTGCTGGCTCAGGCATTAAGGTCATCGTTGCTTTACCCAACGAGCTCCTCAACTCGGCTGCATTGCAACAGAACTTCGCCTACACATGGGTCCAGAAAAACATCGCTGCCTATTACCCATCAACCCAAATCCAGGCCATTGCAGTCGGGAACGAAGTCTTCGTCGATCCGAACAACACAACCCAGTTCCTCGTCCCCGCCATGCGCAACGTTCAGGCCGCACTCGTTAAGTACAACCTCGACTCCGCCATTAAAGTTTCTTCCCCTATAGCACTCAGTGCTCTCCAGTCCTCCTACCCATCTTCAGCTGGATCGTTTAAAACCGAGTTGGTCGAACCGGTCATCAAACCCATGATGGATTTTCTCCGTCAGACCGGGTCGTACCTCATGGTTAACGTATACCCTTTCTTTGCCTACACCGCCAATGCCGACGTCATCTCTCTCGATTACGCTCTCTTCCGAGAAAACTCAGGCGTTGTAGACTCTGGTAACGGATTGCGTTACGTCAGCCTCTTCGAAGCCCAAATTGACGCCGTGTTTGCAGCCATGTCTGCTTTGAAATACAATGACTTGAAGATGGTCGTGTCCGAAACGGGTTGGCCCTCCAAGGGAGACGAGAGCGAAACGGGCTCGAACGAGGCCAATGCGGCAGCCTATAACGGGAACCTGGTGCGCAGAGTACTCACCGGTGGTGGGACCCCGTTGAGGCCTCAGGCGACCCTCGACGTCTTCTTATTCGCGCTCTTTAACGAGAACCAAAAGACAGGTCCGACCTCTGAGAGAAACTACGGTCTCTTCTACCCGGACGAGCAGAAGGTTTATAACATACCCTTGACGACGGAGGGTCTGAAAGGGAACAACCAGTCAACGCCGGTCAACGGTAGCAAGATCCAAGAAACGCCGGTGAGCGGTAACGGAAACGCGTCGACGAGCTCGTCGGGGAAGACCTGGTGTGTGGCTAATGGGAAAGTTGGGGAGAAGAAGTTGCAGGCAGCGATTGATTATGCTTGCGGCGAGGGAGGGGCTGATTGCCGTCAGATTCAACCTGGTGCCACGTGTTACGATCCCAATACGCTTGAGGCTCATGCTTCGTTTGCTTTCAATAGTTTTTATCAGAAGAATGGACGTCGGAGCGGAACCTGTGATTTCCAAGGGGCAGCCTATATTGTCACTCAGCCTCCCAGTGCGTATTTTATCTCTTTCTCATTTTCTTTTTTATTGTGCGCCGCCTTTGTTTTTCTAAAAACTACTTTGGGTAAACCGTAGCAGTGCATATTAGAATTTTCTGTTTTAATTCGCTAACATGCGCAGCGTCATTCACGGAGCAGTGAATAATCCTTCACTTTACTTTGCTTTGCTTATGAAAAATAACCTTCTGTTTTTTTTTTTTCTTTCTTTACTGGTGTTTGCTGAAAAATGTGTGTTTGTTTGACTTACAGATTATGGAAAGTGTGAGTTTTCCACGGAATACTCCGATTAGGGAAGAGACAAAGATTGGGCATCTGGTGGAGTAGAGAGAGAGAGATTAGCGGTTAACTTATATTTTTTTTGTTGTAGTTTTAGCTATTGGGTTTCTATTATTTTTTTAAGAGCGGTTGTTTATTGGTACCTCACTATTTGTTTGTATTTAAATCCGTATCTATATATTTATTTTTGTACTTCATTTCTTTATATGTAAAGTTCTATACACATGGTTGCGTGTAAGTAATTAAATCCATATTTACAAGGTTGGGTGGAGAATATAGGCCAACACGCTCTTGTAAATATGTGGTTAAGTTAAGGGCATCTCCACTGAAGCAGGTCCCTCTTGGAATTTTGTTCAAGGGCATCCCTATTAGGGCAGGTCTTGAGGTTTCAAACCCCTCTGGGTTAAAAAGGGGATTGCTAGCCCCACTCTCCTCTCTATTCACTTGCTCCCTTCTAGGGCTAGCAAAATCTATGGGGGGAATTCTCTCGTGAAAAACTTTTCCATTTTCAAGTAACGTGACTTGGGTTAAATAACGTGATTTTGGCTACTTAAACTGAAAATGACAAGATTCAGGCAAAATAGCGTGATTCAAGTTATTTTTCTTGAATTAAGCAAAATAACATAAAACATGTTTTATAAGATCAACAAATAACAAGGATGCTAGGACATTCAAAAAAAAAAAAATGGATGCTCTAGAATCCTTTATCCCCACTCCCGGTCTCGGGTTGCCTTATGATGGGGGCAGTCTCACAATCATTTTCTAAAATAATAAGAATAAGAGAGTATTACAAAATGTCCATACTCTTCACGTGTTATTGTAGTGGAAACTTGTCTTTTTAGTGGAACCTTTTCTCTTTTAGGTTTGTTTCTAGGTGCCTTTTTGTGCAAACCTTTCCTCTTTTATATCAAAGACATGCCTTGTTGGTTTAACATTTCCTCTGTTATTAGATTTTCTTCTAAGATTCAAAGACTTTTTCTTATAATTTCAAAGTATTTTCCTTATTCACCCCCCCCCCCCCCCCCCCCCCCCCCCCCAACTTAGACCAGTGACAAGAAAACGCCTAACTTTGGACCTTAAGGAGCAAAATGGTTCTTTAGCTAAGGCCTTGGTAAAAACATCTCCTAATGAACTGTGTAATTAGAGAATCCTAAGTCACATTTTTCTTGATATGGTGATAGTCAAGTTTGATGTGCCAATTTGTTCAGGCATGGAACACTTGATAGTTGAAAGGGGAAAAATCCGGTACATGCCACGCGTCTGTAGCTGCTTAGCTGGTAGAGGAATGATAGCAAAACTTCACCTGTGAATGAGCCTGAGGGGCGGGTGTGCACCCTGAAATAAGCTCCGATGATAAAGTCAGTATAAGGCACATAGCACAGTATAAGGCACAAGCACAGCATAAGGCACAAGGCACAGGCACAACATAAGGCACAAGGCACAAGCACAGTGTAAGGCACAAGACACAAGCACAATGTATGGCACAAGACACAAGCACAACATAAAGCACAGTAAGTTATAGAGATACTTATCGTGAGGGCACTGGGCATATGCACTTGAGGACGAGCTCTGGTGTTATGCTCTGGAAATTGTAGCTCAGGAGGCACAAAGGGTATAGCTCAGAAGGCACAAAGAACTCAGCTCGGATGGCCCAAGGGACTCAGCTCGGATGGCCTAAAGGACTCAGCTCGGATAAGGCTTAGACAACGTAGCTCGGGCTCAGACAACATACTCGGGCTCAGACAACGTAGCTCGGGCTCAGACAACGTACTCGGGACTATGCACAACACAACGGGACAACGTATTGGGCACTATTCACAGCACAACGTATTGGGCACTATTCACAGCACAACGGCACAACAAATTTGGCACTATTCACATCATCAGACACAAGTTCAAGTGTGATGGCACTCAACAGATGATCAATTGCAAGGCCCTGCAAGTGGCAGTGTGACCATTCATGGAGAGCATCAGGCAGACAAGGCCTATCTGAGATAATCTGACGGCCATAAACGCTTGTGAGGCCACAAAGAGCATCAAGTGGCCGGATAACACCAAAGGAAGATGAGAGAATCGGGTGAGTGGCCATCTACACAGCACTTTGGGAGAGGGGTGTGAATGACTCAAGCTTCTCAGATCTCCCTCTTCCTCTTCCTCTTCCTCTTGCTCTTCCTCTTCCTCTTGCTCTTCTTCTCTTTCTTTCCTCTCTTGCCTTTCACACCATCCTCCTTGCCTTTCGCACCATCCTCTTTCTCTTCTTCTTCTGCCCTTTTTCTCTTCTCTTGCCTTTCGCACCATCCCTCTCTCTTCCCTGGTCATTCTTGCTTGTTTACAGGCATTTTTTAATCATCATGACTTGTGCAGTCATGATAAGATCACCTGTCAGATAACACTCAAGTGAGCCAGCACATAGCCCAAGTGGGCTTATGACGGCTAAATTGTCAGAATTTCTGAGCATGAGAAATCACTATTTTACCCCTTCTTTTTGTTCTATTTTACAAATTTTATCTGTTACAATAGTCATGTACAATACACTTATTATCGCAAAATAGAGTCGGACCATGAGCTAAAGAAACACCAAGATCACGTTGGAGAAATGAGAATCATGTCAATTCTGTTGTTGTAGCGGCCATGACACAATATTCAACTTCTGCGCTAGGAAAATACAATTAGACCCAAGAAATATGCAATAACTTATGATCAAGCGACGAGTAATCAGACACCCAGCTCAATTTGCATATGAGAAAGCGTATAAATCAGTTAAGCTTTCTTTGAGAAGATGAATGCCAAAATTCAATGTTCCCTGAACATATCGAAGAATCCGCTTGTTAAATTACAGATGGTCGTCGATAGGTTTGTGCTCAAACTAGAAAACTATATAAACAACAAAGGAGAGATCTGGTCTTGTCAAGGTAAGATATTGTATGGCCCGACAATTAAGCCTGACAAAAAAAATATCTTTAACAAGGGTACCCCTGCCCATTAGAGTAAGGTTAGGACCTAATCAATCCAGGCCCTTGAAGGGGTAAGGTAGGGTCCCTACACTGCCCTACCCACAATACTACAAAAATGAGCCTCCTCTGTCCTCAATTGGCTGTGAACTTTGCAAACCATAATCATGTTTCATTGCATGCCAAGTCTTTCCTTATCACCTGTCGGCATATTCTTATGGATGTGTTCAATTATCAATATGATAGCAGTTGAAGGAGCCCTTCCTATGGTTGGCCTTGGAATCATGGAAGGCCCATTTAAGGGAACACAATCCACAGATGAATAGCATAAACAGGACTCCCATTTACTGAATAAAAAAATATGGGGTACAAGTCATATGGTGTCTATTAAAGAGAGAAAAGTATGTGTGTGCCGTTAATTCATCATCGTTCATTCCTGAAGCTGAAATCTTTTTAGGTTCAGGCTCACTTTCTAGGCCCATAGAGGTCCCAATCTAGGCCCATAGTAGCCTTTTATCTTGGCCCATAGAAGCCCATTTTAGGTCCAGTTGAATCTTTCTTTACCACGCATCAGTCGCCATTTAAAAAGTCCACATTTCATTGCCACCACCATTGCCCCAGCCTTAGTCCCTGTTGCGGACACCTTCTCATCGCTCCCCACATTTCAGGAAACCCCAACTTTCTACGGGCAGGATCCTACGTACCGAGAATCAACACCACCTGCTACATGAACAACAACTGTAGTTGCAACACCAAAACAAGATTATAATTCGGCATATAGCTTGATTCCTGAAACAAAAACATGAATTTCTGTAGATTATTGTATGTGTTTATATTAGTTCTTGCAAATGTTTTCACCAAGACCTTGTTTGTGTGTTGTGATCAAGATACTGTGTTGCACCTCTACATATGTATATCATAATCTTTGATGAGTTAAGAAGAAACTAGCTTGCAAATTTTGAAACAATTACAATCTTTGATTGTCGATTAAAGAAGAAAGTAAACATGTGAAGCTCTGTAGGTTTTTATACACTTTTCAAAAAAAAAAAAAAAGGATGTCGAATGGGTGCACATGGGAGGTTAGTCCCCAGTCCATGGTGACGTATAAGATAGACCAAATTTGTGATTAGGAGGCCTTATCATGGAAATTTGGCGTCCATGATAAGATCTAAATTATTTTATTGATGGTATGCATCTGAGGGTACTAGTCCAAGGTGAGATAAAGAATAATCAGCTTAACCAACTGCATCCATGGAAGTTTGCTCGATGCCATTTTAAGGTCGTTGTATCGAGAATTCTAGATTCTTCGAGGGCCAAGACTTTTAGACCCACCCCTGACTGGGTGGCTTTTTATCTTTTTATTAAGAAATTATCCCAATTCTTTAAAGAACTTTGCTACTAAGACCCCATTAGGGTTGAGACCACTGAGACCATGCTCACAGAGCTTTGGATTTCAGGTGGGGCCTATTTAACATGGTAGGCCCCACCTGAAATCACATGCTCTTAGAGCATGGTCTCGGCCCTAAGGGGATCTCAGAAGCTTTATCCTTCTTTAAAAGGACTTTGCTACTAAGACCATCTTAGGGTTGAGACCACTGAGACCGTACGTTAAGAGCACGGTCTCATCCATGACTTCCTATTCTCCTCTTATTTTCCCTAATATCATGAATCTGGTTCCTATTAAACTAGATCTTGACAATTACCTCTTGTGGAAGAGTTGGTTCACTCTCGTCCTCTGAGCAAACAAGCTCAAGGGGTTTGTTGACGGGTCTATGCCATGTCCCCCTCAGTTTCTTCTCGATTCTGAAAAGAAACCTACAGACAACATTGATCCAGCTTATGAAACTTGGCAAGAACATGATTCATTGGTTTTGCTTTGGATTAATGCTACCCTTCACACCTTAGTTCTTCAACGCGTGATCGGCCTTCAAACCTCGCGTGAGGTCTGGCAACGACTTGAATGCCTCCATCTAATGCAGTCTCATTCTCAAGTCCTTCAACTCAAGCAACAATTTCAGTCCATCAAAAAAGGAGGAATGTCCATTACAGACTACATGGACAAAATGAAAGGCCTCGCTGACTCTCTTGAGGCGGTTGGCCAACCGATTTCGACTATGATCTTTGTAATCAAGTCCTCAATGGCTTGGAACAGGAATATGATCTCATTCACACGTTAGTCCTCAATAGGGATTCTCCCATTGTTTTTGATGAATTATTCCGCCAGCTACTCACCTTTGAGCTTCGTCTCGAATCTCATGTCTCCACCAATACATATGAGAAGCCTTCTAAAGCTTTTTTTACGAATCGAGCCCCCCAATCTCCAAATAGTGGTCGTGGTGGTTCACGTGCCCGCTCAAATAATTATCAAGGTCATGGTCGAGGTCGAGGTCGTCATCAGAATAATAGTGGCCGCGGTGGTGGTTCTCAAATTGGTTTTCTAGCCTTTCCTCATCATTCGGCCAAGCCTCCTATGCCGAATATTTTTCAAATCTACAACCGAGTTGGACATCATGCTCTTGACTGTTTTCATCGCCTTGATTTTTCTTATCAAGGCCGTCAACCTCCTGAGAAGCTTCAAGCCATGGTTGCGTCCAAGCAAGCTTCCTCTACCTGGTTTATCGATACCGGGGCCTCGAATCATGTCACTGCCGACGTCAATAATCTCTCTCTACATTCGGAATATGAGGGTAATGACAGCCTGACCGTCGGTAATGGTAACACTCTTGCTATTTCTCACACTGGAACCTCCCAAGTTTCTTCTTCTGACAAAATATTTAAACTTGATCATGTACTTCATGTTCCTACAATGAAAACAAATCTTATATATGTCTCTCAATTTACTAAGGACAACAATTGTCACTTCATATTCACTGACTCTCATTTTTTTTGTGAATAACAACCTTACAGGGAGGACCCTCTTTCAAGGACGGATGCATGATGGCCTATACCCGCTTCAGCTTCCCTTAAGTACTTCTCCTTCTTCGCCAATCTCTCCTACACCCTTCATTAGTGTTCGGCAGCCTCCCATGGTCTGGCATCATCGCCTCGGTCACCCTACTGCACAAACTATGGCGACTTTATCTAAGCATCTCCCGATTTCTGGTCCTCTAAGTTGTCTTGGGTTTGTCAGTCTTGTCAAATGGGTAAGAGTTTCCGGTTACCGTTTAATTTGTCTGAGTCTGTCACTAGTTTTCCCCTCGAACTTGTTCACACCGATGTATGGGGACCTGCTCCAGAAGTATCAATCCATGGTTATAAATTTTATGTGAGCTTTATTGATGATTATTGTTGGATTTTTCCTCTCCAGTTTAAATCTGAAATTTATGAAATTTTTGTTCGCTTCACCGCCCTTGTTGAAAACATGTTTGATCGTAAGATTAAATCACTCCAAACCGATGGGGGTGGAGAATATACTAGTATTCGGTTCAAAATTATTTTTATCTCTCCATAGCATTTCCCATCGTATTTCTTGCTCTCATACCCCTCAACAAAATGGGGTTGCAGAGCGCGAACACCGCCATGTTGTTGAGACTGGGATAGCTCTTCTCACCCATGCTCATATACCTACTCGGTTTTGGTATGATGCCTTTGCTATTGCAGTATTTTTGATTAACCGCCTTCCTACTCAGGTTCTAGCTAACATTTCACCTTATGAAAAATTATTTAAAAAGCCCCCGATTATGGTCTCTTGCGTAGTTTTGGTTGTGCAAGTTTTCATCTACTTCGTCCCTACATGAACAATAAACTTACTCATCGTACTACTGAATGCGTGTTTTTTGGTTATAGCCTTAATCACTATGGATATAAGTGCATGGACATTCGTAGTGGTCGACTTTATCACTCTCGTCATGTTGTTTTTAACGAATCCCGGTTTCCGTTTGCTGAAAAAGAGTTAGTTCACTCTTCCAGAGGAACGACAGAGGATACCTCTCCAACTCTACTTGGTTCGGTCCTCCAGGTAACACCCTCACCTCTCTCACCAGATATGGAACCCACATCCCCTACACCTTTGTCCGTGACACCCACTACCAACTTTGCTTCTCCAGCTCCTCCACCCGAACCCTTACTTGACCCACCCGCTCCACTTGGGCCACCCATAGCCTTGCCTTTGGTTTCCCCACCCTTTGATTGTGTTTCCTTTCCTGATCAACCAACTCCTCATCTACCCATTCCTATGGCACCTGTTCAAAATCTGGGATTTTTAAACCTAAGACTTTGGTCTCTACCCATTACCCATTACCGACCGCTCTTCTCACCTCTGTTATTTTAGTAGAACCCAGCTCTTACACTCAAGCTGTCAAACAACTTGAGTGGCGCACTGCTATGGCCCATGAATTTGATGCTCTACAAAAGCAAGGGACTTGGACTCTTGTTATAGTTCCACAAAATAAAAACATTGTTGGTTGTCGTTGGGTATATAAGATCAAACAAAAGTCCAATGGGTCCATTGAGCGGTACAAGATTCGTTTAATGGCAAAGGGGGTTCATCAATAACCGGGTCTTGATTATACTACCACCTTCAGCCTTGTGGTTAAGCATGCGACGATCCGTATCGTTTTGACTCTTGCAGTTCAGAATGATTGGCCCATTTGCCAAATGGATGTTCATAATGCATTTCTCTATGGCTTGCTCTCTGAAAAAGTATATATGGAACAACCTCAAGGGTTTGTTGACTCCACTCAGCCCACTCATGTGTGCCGACTCCACAAGTCTCTCTATGGCCTTAAACAAGCCCCGCGTGCTTGGTTTCTTCACCTCACTGATTACTTACAAGTCCTTGGTTTTATTGGTTCTACAGCTGACAGCTCCTTATTCATCAGACATGTTGATGATTGTCTCCTCTTTTTGTTAATCTATGTTGATGATATCCTTGTTACAGGAAATCAGGTGTCGGCCATACATTCCTTGCTGCTAGATCTCAATCGCCTCTTTGCTATGAAGGACCTCGGGCCTCTTCATTATTTCCTTGGTATTGAAGCCCATCACCAGCCTCATGCCCTATATCTATCACAGTCCAAGTACATTCGTGATCTTCTCACTCGTGCTAAGATGGATGGAGCAAAGTCGATTAGCTCTCCAGTTGCCTCAGGATCTAAACTCTCATGGTTGGATGGAGATCCTCTTGTTGATCCCACTGAATATCGAAGTATAGTGGGCGCCCTTCAATATGTCACTCTCACTCGACCAGACATTACTTTTGTTGTTAATCAAGTTTTCCAATATATGCATTCCCCACGCTCTTCTCATTGGGCTGCAGCAAAACGTACTCTACGTTATCTTAAGGGTACTATTCACTTCGGTTAACACTTTCAGAAAGGTGCTCCTCTTTTAACAGCTTTTTCAAACGCTGATTGGGCTAGTCACCCTGATGACCGCCGGTCTACCTCTGGGTATGGGATTTTTCTTGGGTTGAGTCTTATCTCTTGGAGTGCCAAGAAACAACCCACAATTGAACGCTCCAGTACCGAGTTTGACTATAGCTCGCTAGCTTATACAGCAACTGAACTAGCTTGGATTCGGATGATTCTTCATGATCTGAAAGTTTTTCTTCACGCACCACCAACCATTTATTGTGACAATATTAGTGCTCTGTCGCTCGCCTCCAATCCAGTCTACATGCTCGAACTAAACATGTGGAGATAGACTATCACTTCATTCGTGAAAAGGTGGTTCGTGGTGACCTCAATGTTCGATTTGTAAGTTCTGTTGATCAAACCCCTGATATCTTTACTAAAGGACTCACCACTGCTCGATTTAAGATGTTGCAGTCCAAGCTTCGCGTCACTGAGGTACCGCTTTGCTTGCGGAGGTGTGTTAACGTATCTAAGGATATCACCTCCAAGAAACAATCCACTCCACAATTAGAAGTCGTGGAGATCTCCTCCAAGATTGAATCTACTCCACGACTGGCAACTCCTCAATTAGAAGGCATTACCTAAAAGGGTTCTTTCCCTTAGCTGTTTATTCTTATTGTATTCTTCTCCTACAAGATAGGAACGATCCTTGTAATGTTTTATTCCTTGTATATGTGTTTTGCCAATATATATAAACTCTCCCCTCCTCACGTAAGTTGTATTGAGGAAGAGAGTATTTTCCCAAGTAATACTTTCTCTTATAGCTTAGAGCTTGGAAACTTTAAATATGGCATGCAAAATCTGGATTAGGTGGGTTCATGGACTATCATGCATATTTTTCTGGTTTTTTTTTTTTTTTGGTGAATAGCTAATTATCATTGAACTAACCCAAAAATAGGATCTACATTTACACGAAGATCCCCCTTAGCTAGGCGGTGGGCTTCCTTATGCAGTACCCTAGGAATATATTGGCAACTAACATGACAAAAGGAGGACATCAGCTGCTTTATATCCAAAATGAGGGGTACTACTTCCCACGCAGCATTAACTGGCATATTGATAACATCAATTAGGGCCTTGGCATCAGATTTCAAAACCAATCATTGCACACCTGCGTTACTAGACAAAATTAAGCCACTCCTAATGGCCTGAGCTTCTGCAATGATACTCAAATCGCCATGTAAAATTTCTGAAAATGACATAATACACTGTCCAAAAGAATCAGAGAGAACTCCCCCAATGCCTAACATAGAATGTATGGTATCCACTGCTCCATCAATAGTTTGGATAAAATGATCTGACAGTGGGATGTCGTCTTCTTGGTAGTCGTGTTGCAGGATATACTTGAACTAGAGGTACGGTAGGGGCTATCAAGTTGGTGCTCTCTTGATTCATTGTCTTCGTGGCCACCATGGGAAGATCCTGCACTCACATAAGTATGTAAAAATTTATATACATCTGTCAGAACAGTAGAAGGATTCATATCCACCTATTGGAAAATAAGTTTATTTCGAGCATTCCAAATAGCCCAACAAACAGTGGCTAAGAATTCTAAATCAAGAGAGTTTGCTTTAGCAAATTATGAACTTAATATCTAGCTCATCCGAAATTCTGAAGGCCAATCTTTCCCACATTTGCATGAAAACTGCTTATATAGAGTGCAGAATGATGTAAATGGTGCCTTGCCAAGTTCCAAGGCTTTCAATACTCTTTGGACTAAGAATTTGTCATGATGGATCATGTGTGTCAAGCAGCCATTAAGCACGCAACATGGCAGCATATGATTGGACACGACTACACACACTATATGGGTGTGAAGTGCTAGCACTAGATGCAGATTTCAAAAAAAAATTCAAACTCTCAAGGTGGGTACAACATTTGTCTTTTTTTTTTTTTTTATATGAAAGATAGAAAATATTATTATTAAAATGTAATCATAGAATTACAAGATGAAGGGACAAACTCAGAAGTTTGCCCTAGAAGAATCAATTGAATAATATATAAGATCAATCCTTAAGACCTCAACTGTTCCTCCTTGACTGCCTCCGTCCTCCTTAGGACTATATTGAGATAAAAAAGAACAGGATTTCGAACCCCTGCTAGCTTTTGAAAATCCCGTAGAAGACTCTTAGCTTTTTCAACAATCTGCTTTAGGTGAGATTGGAAATTGTCAAAAATTAACCTGTTGCGCGCATCCCAAATAGCCCAAGCTAACATGGTCCCTAATTCCAACTCCTGATTAGTAGCTTGAGCTTCAAACAATAGCATAATTTGGAGAAAATCAAGAACCTCTGTTGTGGCCATCTTTTGAACTCTCCCCTTAATAAGAGCCCACACATTCCGAGTCAAAGGGCATTCCCACAGGGCATGGGTCACGGAATCCAGATGATAGGAACAAATGCGACATGATTTTTCCATTGGAATTCCTCTCCTAACCAGATTTCCAAGAGTTGGAAGAGAGTTTGAACATGCTCGCCACATAAAGTGTTTGCATTTGCTTGGAATTCCAAGTCCCCATATTAGCTTCCACAATCTCTTAGTATCAACAGCATTATATCCCTCCCCACCATCTTCGTCATTGTCATCATTCACACCTCTAGAAGCTAGATGATAGGTCAATCGAATTGAAAATACCCTGGATTTACCAATTTGCCAAGTCAACTTATCCGAAACTGGGATGTCACTCAACGGAATCGCTTTTATCATCATCGCATCATGAATATCAAAGCTTCTGTTGATAAGAGATGTATTCCACCTTCTACTTACTAGATCAACAATTTCCCCCACCCTTGTGACAGTACTAAGTTATGGGCTGCTTTATAGAGGTCGTGGAGTCCACTTATCATGCCAAATATTTATACCATTCTCATTTCCCACTTTCCACATTGTCCCTTCTTGGAGAAGACTTTGAGCTGCCATAGAGCTTTTCCAAATAAAACTCGGGTTTGATCCTAGTTTAGCATTAAGAAATGATCCATTGGGGAAATACTTTGATTTGAATACTCTATAGAAAATAGATTGAGGATTTTGAAGAAGCCTCCACCCTTGTTTGGCTAGAAGAGCTAAATTAAACGCTTGAAGATCTCGAAACCCAATTCCACCATTGGCTTTCTTGCACAATTTAGCCCAACTTATCCAATGAATTTTGTGTTCACCTCCCTTTTGACCTCAGCAGAATTTTGTGTTAAAATGACTTATTGGAGCTCCAAGCACCACGATTTGGGAAGTTTGAAACATGACATGGTATATATAGGAATAGCTTGAGCCACTGCCTTGATTAAAATTTCCCTCCCCTCTCTTGACAACATTTTTTCTTTCCAACCACTGATCTTCTTTAAAACCCCCTCCTTAAACTACCAAACGTGCGAGTCTTTGATTTGCCGACCATAACAGGAAGTCTGAGGTAACGCTCACTAAGGGTTGAGTATTTTACCCCTAGCATATTCTTTATCTCTTGTTGAACCATATTAGGCGTGCTTGGGATAAAAAATATGGATGTCTTTTCCCGGTTTATCTTTTGTCCCGAAGCTTGTTCATAATTCTCTAGAACTTTGAGGATATTATCAAATTCTCTTACATTCGCTTGGGACATGAGGAGACTATCATCCGCAAATAAGAGATGGGAAATTTTTGGGCCATACCTGCTTGCTGAAAATCTATGGATTGAACCTTGCCTTTCCGATTCCTGCAACATAACCGACAAACCTTCCGCACAAATTAAGAATAAATATGGTGAAAGTGGATCATCCTGTCTCAAACCTCGGGTTGGTTTAATGTAGCCCTGAGGGAACCATTTACAAGGACTGAATATGTTGCCGTAGATACACAATTCATTATGAGATCAATCCACCTTTCTTCAAAACTCATTCTTCCCATAGTCTCCTTCAAAAATACTCATTCCACCCTGTCCTACGCCTTACTCATATCCAGTTTAATTGTCATCCATCCTGTTATGCCTTTTCTCTTTTGTTTCATGCATGGTATGCATAAACTCATAAGCAATAGCCACATTATCAGAAATGAGCATACCCAGGAGAAAAACACTCTGCGAGTCTGAGATTACTTTAGCCAACACCCCTTGCATACGATTAGCTAAGACCTTCGAGACTATTTTGTAAAGAACATTGCATAGACTGATGGGTCTAAATTATGAAATTTTCTTTGGATTTTTAACCTTAGGAATCAAAGCAATATGGGTATAATTTATCTTCTTTAGCATATGTCCAGAATTTAAATAAGATAAAATAGCCGAGGGAACCTTACCACCAACTATACTCCAATATCTTTGATAGAAAAAACATGACGTACCATTTGGGTCAGGCGCCTTGGAAGGATGCATTTGAAAGACTGCTTTTTTAACTTCATCCGATGTAAATGGGCAAAGTAATTTACTATTCTGATCTAGGTCTACTACTCTTTCCATAACACCCGTCGTTCGGCTAATGAGAGGAGGATTACTTGAAGTAAATATATCTTGGAAATAATTCATAGCCACAAACCCCAAACCATCTTCATCCTCCCACCAATTTCCATTTTCATCCATTAATCCAACAATAGCGTTTTTTCGCTTTCGTTGAGAGGCTCTTTGGTAAAAATATTTTGTATTTTTGTCCCTTGATGCTAGCCAGGTAACTCGCGATCTCTGTTGCCAATACACTTCCTCATTGAGTAGGAGTCTATTTATTTCCTCATTTATCAGATGGATCTCTGCCTGATTTTGACCCTCTTTATTGTCCTTCATAAGCTCTTCTAGCATTTTTCTTTTATTCTTCATAATCTCTCCATCTTTCCCAAATGCTTTTCTACTCCAAGCTACAAGTTGATTTCAGCACATCTTTATTTTTCTGTAACTTGGTACATAGGGCTCCCAACAAATTCGCCACTCTCCCACACTCTACGAATAATATCTTCGCATTCTAGTTTTGAGGCCTATTCCTCCTCAAATTGATGATTCGCCTTTCTTTGCCGTTTAGGGGTAGTTTCATTCAGCACCTCAATAAGGAGAGAGACATGGTGTGAGGTAGTAGAGGGAATATGTTGCACACTCGAGCCCTTAAACCAATCCAACCAACTCATAGAAGTCATTGCTCTATCCAGTCACTCTTGAATATTAGCTTCGTTCTCCCTCATATTATTCCATGTAAATTCAATTCCCTTGTACCCCATATCAACAAGTGACACTCTGAAAAAGCTTCTCGAAAATCCAACATTCGCTGATGAGCTCGAACCTAGCTTCCTCTTTTTTCCTCACTAGTTAATATTTCATTTAAGTCTCCCACACAGATCCATGGTATCTTGTTCATACAGCCTAGCGTCTTGAACAGAGTCCAAGACTCCTTTCTTCAATTTGAGTCCGGGTTACCATAAAATCTTGTAATTCTCCATTCCCTATCCGGCCTTGCCTTGATTTGAGCATCAATATGAGATTGGGAGTAGTTTTGGATCTTCAAGCCCACTTTATCCTTCCACATCAAAGCCAACCCACAACTCCTACCAATACTGGGCACTATCAGAGCATAGTTGAAGCCCAACCTTTGTTTAACAGTCATCATTCTCCTAACATCCATCTTTGTTTCCATAAGAAACAAAATGGCGGGATCTTTTTCCCCTACCAAATGGTGGAGGGCTCGAATTGCATAGGGGTTCCCAAGCCCCCGGCAATTCCAACTTAGAAGCCTCATTGGTACTGGCGGGGCTGCTCAGCAACACCCGCCAAATCTAAGTACTCATTCAAAGGACTCTCCTCCCCATTCGTTTTATCTTTTTATGTTTTGGTTATTCTTCTTCATCCTCCCCTCTGGGCCCCAAATGAATTCCCCTTTTCCTCCCAACTTGAAGTTGTCCTCCTATCCTTTCTCTCAGTGCATATAATCTAGCCTGGATACCTTCTTCCACTTAGCCTTATCATTTTTTCCTTTTAAATTTGCTATTTGATGCTCATCTATTCGAATATTCCGGTCCCTCGAGGACACCCCTACTGCCCTCGTTACTGGGCCACCGTATCTATTTTTATCAGGCCCTCCCCCAGTATCCTTAGTCGAGCCCACTTGCATTTGGGCCTCTTTCTTCTCCATGGGACCCAAGATATTATGCTTTGACGTAAGGGAATTATTTTGGAATATTTCCTTCACCCCATCCTTGCACGTTCGTCGGGCAGTTAGAGGATTGTACGCTCCCTCAACATGCCCTGATTCCACGCCCCTATCCGCTAGTATTGCCATATCCATTCCCGAAGATATAGCCACTTTTGTAATTGTTTTGGAGGTTTCCATCGGGGCAGAAACTTTCTCTCCTTGATTCCCTGAAATGGTTAGCACAGCTGGCACTCCTTGAATCTCTATCGTCCCTGTTGCACACTCTTCGATCGGATATGCTTCTGCCAATGACCGGAGAGCAGGTTTCACCACATGCATGGGCCTCTTGGGGTTCGTTTCTTTCATCACCGGTGACCTGTGAGTTGGCTCCATATCTTGCATTGAAAACTCTACTATTCACTTTACCCACTAACCAATCCCCATATTGAAAGTCTTCAATCGTTCACTGGTCCGATAACCTGACTGGACATTTGGGGACTTGGTGGCCAAGATGCCCACATCTGTAGCATAAGATGGGTAGCCTCTCGTAACGATAATCCACCCAAGCCCTAGAACCATCGGAGTTCTTCAAAAAGCCTCCTCGCCGAATAGGCCTGTCAATTGAAATTTCCACCCTTATGTGAAGGAAACTCACATTATCCATTGCCTGGGGTCTGTCATCCGCTTTAATGAATCAGTCAACCTTCCGTCCCACATCTTCTCCAACATCCCCTGTCATAAGTTCAAATGGAACCCCCTATATCTGCAACCAGAAGGAGGCTTTCATGAACGAAGTCATGCTCGATAAACCTGCTTCCCAGCGTCTCTACAGTAGCAAATGGTTATCAAAATTCCAAGGACCGTGATCCTCCACCAATTTCATCTGAAACTCTGGAGAGAACTTAAACTGTAGGATCCCATATCCCACCTCCTTAATCGTCAAATCCTCACCCATATGCCATGTCGTCCTCTTGGTATTTTTTTATGCTCCAAGATTAATCGTTTCCGTCTTCAAGAACCGTCCCAAGAGGCTGAGAGAGCAAGCCTCCATAGCTTCGGTTCTATCCATTTTCGTCACCACAATATCCTCTTCTTCCTCATTTGTGAGACGCATGTTCATCAGTTTTTCAGCCAATTTTTCATTTTCCATTTTTCCCTAATAACCACTATGCAAAGAATAAAGAGATACTCCGATGGCGAACCACCAGAGAGGGAACTCGTAGTAGACAAGAGAGTGCTCCTATAGGAGGAGAGGTAACACCCCTTTAAGTAAAATCCAATTAAAATTAATACTTTTTCTTTTACATTTGTCGCTTCTACCAGTTCTAAAAGTAACAAGAAAAAGTAGCAAATCATGACACAACCGCATAGATTGGAAGTTTGCATCAAGGGCTAGCATTTATCTATGGGTGTTGTTGATTCAACAAATCAGCATGAACGGAACTTCTCCCTACCTTCTGGTTAGGGTGTCAACGGGCCTAATTTGAATCACAAAAATGTCTTGTATGCAGGCCGGGCTAGGGCCAAGCCTATTAACAATGAAACTCAAACCCGGCCCATTAACAACCTGGCCTTTTTAACTTGTTAGGTCTTGAATGAGAAAGGCTAGTTGGTATAAACTATAAAGAAGTTTGAATTGTTTGGTAAAAGAGCAAGAAATCATGCATCTCTCTCTGTAACCAAAATAAATTTAGGGTAATTTAATTAATATAATATAATCTAATCTGTTGGAAGTTGGGACCATTTCAGAGGAAGAAGATGAAAATGGGGTGTTGAAAGTTAACTATCTTCTCCAGCAAAAAAAAAAAGTTCACTATCTTCAACCCACGGCACTGAAAAGCCGAAAAGCTCATGTTGAATTGCAGCTCTTTTGTTTCCACTTCTCTCCATTCGAGAGGGGGAAAGGGAATTAAAAAAAGGAAAGTAATGAAAAACTATCAAGAGACAAAGGAAGCTTTTCTTTCCCCAAAAAAACTACTTTAATGTCTAAATCACACGCTATACAAGAACCCCACAAAGGCGCAAATATAGTGGTCTCCTCTGATGCTATTCCACAGGGTAACACCGTAACAGTAACAGGCAGGTTGAGCTGAGACTTTTGACTACCGGTCATAACTACCCATTACTGGGAGCAGAAATGTATTTGAGTGACATATGCTGCGAAGTATTAATCTATCCAACTACCATAGCATAGCATGGTGGTCCTACTCCTACATATACTTAGGGTCCAAAATCTCATTACCTGTTTGTTTTTTTTTAGTTTTTTAGTTTTTTATTTTTTTGGCAGACATACGGTTAGGCCGTAACATGGGTTAGGTGTTAGTATCTGTTCAGCTAGTGGGCGGGTAGAAAGTATATATACAAACGCTCACCCTCTCGAGAATGGAATCCAGTACCTCCCCCCAATCTCATTACCTGTTGGGAAGTGATTAAAATCTGTCTGGTACTGCATGGTTCCCCTTTGTATAGACTTATTAAACGTTCACATTGACTTGCATCCAACAGGAATTGAACCACTCACGATATACCATATATGTATGTACTATGGGGAGCTGAGCCACCTAATAGAAAATCAAATGGAGCTCAGAGATGCATTAAATGTGGATTCCAAATGTTTGGAACCGTTGGATTTTCCATCGGACAGCCCAGCTCTCAATGATATAATGTTTGGGGCCCTTAGATTTTCCATCGGCCCATCCCTCGAAGTACTATCATGGAGTTTATAATCACTTCCCTTACTTGTGTGGTCAATTTCTAGCAGTAAAGATCTATTCAGTGAGACCCATGACAACTCACCTAACAGGTCTGGTAGCCGGTTAGGTTGGGTTGGGTATAATCTGAATATCTGATTGGATACAAATTTCCCACTCTGCCATTTCCAATTAATCTAAAAGCTATAGAAGATCACCCTTCTGAAGAAAAAATAAATAAAAGAGATAGGGACCCAACTATGGATGACTACAACCATGCTTAAAACGCATTTTCTTGGTTGTCTCAAAAATGCAATTTATTAGTAGGATAATCATAAGTCGATAGGGCCCAGCTCGCCTGTATTGACACCTCTGGTTGAATATCCATAAGGTACCTTAGACTAGTTCCTAGGCTCCACTACAAGTGGGAGAAGAAAAATGGAAAAGAGAAAGGGAAAGGAGGGTATGTATTCCCGAGTAACTGTCATTGTAACTGTCAAGTTTTACTTGGAAAGAAAAGGAATGATGGTATAGAAAAGGAATAATGGTACTGTAGGCCCTCTTATAATTAATATTCTATAACTTAATAATCTCTAATAATTAATAAATTTGTAAGGAATCAACTTTGTTTTATAATGTATAATTAATAATCTCTTATACTTGCTATTTAATAATTTTTAAGAAAAATTCTAGTATATCTTCACTATTATAATGGGAGAGGCAGGCGTAACCTGATTTTTCAAAAATTCTCAAACTACCCTTATATAAAACAAAACTTTGATTTAATATATTCTTTAATTCCTAAACTACCCCTTGCTCATCTATCTATTTAAAGAATAGAATCACAGCCAATCGCGATTGAACTCGGGGAGAGTTCAATCGCAGTTGCGGGTTAACATGTGTCCCTTTTAACTCCTAGTAATTGTGGTTAACTCCTTCCCCTCGCGTGCATCGCACGTGCCACCGGCTAATTATTAATTATAAGAGAGGTCTTTATACTATATTAATACATAATTATATGAATCTTATAAACATTTTATTATGGTTTCGGTTTCAGGAAGAGAAAGGGATAAAATTATTTGAGATATTTTAGCTATTAATTAAATGACCATATATAGTATATAGTTTTAGATATTTTAGAAAGAAAAAATTAAAAAATCCACTATATAAAGACTTCTAAATAATTAACAAAAGTTAAAGGGACCATAAAATCTTTTGTTTTGCTAACCCTGTACATTTGTATCTACATGAAACTTATATAGAAAATATTATACATTCGAAAAAAATTATGAAAAGAAATTTTAGTGATTCTCATATATAATATTCTCTAATAATTAATATAGTTTATTTCTAGTTATTAATTTCAAGAGGGTGTAGTGTAATGACAAATGATGAGAGAGGGAGAAGGCTAAAGCTTTACAGCTTGTTGGTGCAGTTGCTTTAAAGGGCTTTCACGGGATATATGACCAGAATTGTCAGCAACTTTTCTTCTCTTCAGTAGCATTCGATGCAGCAGAAGGGAGAGAGAAAGAGGTTCTGGCGGTGGTGGACCTGGTGGCCCGCTGTGGGGAGAGGCATGTGAAGGAGACATGGACAACACATTTATGACCCACCATTATGTCTTCAGTGAGGAGTGCTAAGCATACCCTCAGAATTCCAAAAAAAATTACATACTCTCCCTCTATTGATTTTTTTTTTTTTTTGGTAGGTCCCTCTATTGATTAATAAAAACAAAAACAAAAAATGTCAGCCACACCCACAAAAAGAGTTTTTATTATAAAAAGATGGAAATGAAAGTATAATTAACATTCCTCAATCTTATTAGATCCAACCACAGTTACCCTTTCCCATGTGAGGTTACTGTTCTCTTCTCTTTGACCTACAATCCCCCCCTCTTCCCTACAACTGTATCCGACGATGCTCTCTTCCAACTTTAAGATTCTCAATACAAATAGGCCCAACCCGTTCACAAAATGCCATGTTATATAATAATGTAGTAATGATCATATTCCTAAAAATAGGGACCATCCGATTGATGGGTCCACTTCCCAGAAGTAGAATTTGATCAACATTTTCTATCAAGCACTCGAGATCATCAGATCATGAAGATCAGACGGAAGGCTAAATATGCGTAGTAATAGCCAACATTATCACTTTTTTAATCATTAATCTACAATGGTAAAATAAGGTTCCTAAATGGTGAGTGGGCATTGCTATACAAGTTTGCTACCCCGCATAAATTCTTGTGATCATCCTAGTGGATTCGCATTCATAACTCATTTACATAGGGAAAATAATCACTTCCTTAGGCCCGAGAGGCAATTTACCCTTTTTGTGCCACATGTTTCTTTTTTTACTACATTTTACTGTGGTTAGTATTCATTAATCATTAGGATTACAGCATTAGAAGAAAGTTCAAAGGGGATTTGTAGGGTGTGGTGGAGACGACTATAGCTCTTTACATAGTATAGCAAACTACTAACTTCTCCGTTGACCACAAAAACACCAAACCAGCAAAGCAAGAACCAATATTACACCAAAACAAAGCCAGAGCAAACAAAATTTTTATTCCAAGTTTCCAACAATACAATTACACATTTTCTAAATATCCAGTGATGTACATTATCAAACAAACATTGCAAATAATAATAATAATAATAATTTAACAAAAACAAGAACTTAAAAAAAAACCAACAGAGGATACTCCCTAAAAAACCGCATCCACGCTTCTTCTATTTTGTCATACCATATTAGAATAAAAGAGTAAATCATTTTCCATTTTACTAACGATATAATAACATAAAATTGGAGTATAAAGTGTTTTTGTTTCTTATACCGGAAAAGTAGTTTCTCTTCCACAGTTAGAAATCCAAACGAATACCTGTAATACCACACAAAACCAAAAAAAATAAAAATGAGTAAAACTGTGATGTAGTCTAAACTTTAAAGTCTAAACCTATCTGATCCATTAAATGGTATGCTTACTTCCTGACCGTCCAACAGTGCCATGTGTCGCCAATATAAACCATCTGATCAATGTGGCCACATCCATAATGGATGGAGACGGTCTGGATAAGTGGTTGTAGTTTTCTATGAGACCCCTAGGACAGAGTTTATCCAAATGACAATTAGCCAAAAAAAAAGAATATTTTCTCTCTTTACCTTTGTGGGGTACTGGGGTTAGCTTCTTTATTAGTTATTCCCGCCAAGTCCTGCTGAAGATCTTCTTGAGACGATTTCCGGCGAGTCTCTGCAACGCCTTCTTAGCTCCGGCGATGTCCATTTCCGAGAGTTTCTGCAAATGAGGATAAGCCCCCGCAGCTATTAGCTTCTTCCGACATCCATGGCTGCCTCCGGCGACAATCGCGGAGATCACAGAGACCGGAAACTTCTTACACACCAATTCATTTTTAGGATCCAACATCTGAACCAATCTCAATACATTTTTCTCTTCCCTAACGAGATCTTTCCTATTAGATCGAACTGTCAACAGAGAAACCAGAGCTTGTGCCGCTACCTCCTGCAACCCCACCGGCTTCGTCGACTCCACCATCTTAACCAAAGCTCCCATACACCCAGCAATAGCTCGTTTGTTCGTATCAGTTATTGAAAGATTAGCGAGTAGCGTTGCTGAACTCTGCTGCAAAATTACGTTTCCGTGCTTTATTAGCTCGGCGAGTTGTAATATGAACGAAGCTGAAGACGATAAGGTCGTGGCAGTTGAAGGCGACGCCGAAAGGGCGTAAATTGCTCGGAGAACGTGTTCTAGAGTATCTGAACTTGATGATTCCTGAAGCAATTGAAGAAGACTCTGCAATCCCCCATCCTGTATAATCGAAACCCTAAAATCTTCACCGGAGGAAGCAAGGATCCAAATACAGTTCGCCGCTTTTTCTTGCGCCGCGGCGGTGCCTGAAACCAATACCTGGAGCAAAACCGCCACTGCGCCTTCCTCCCCCAATGCCGTCCTGATATCTTCCACGGCCGCTACATTCTTCATGGCGCCGGCTGAATGTGTCTGCGTTACAGGCGATCCCGATCGACACGCTTCGATCAGCACCGGAACACCGCCGTAAGCAGAAATCGCCCACGCGTTTTCAGGATCAGCGGTGATCGCCTCGACGGCCATCGCCGCCTTCTCCTTCAATCCCGACAACCCCGTCTCGAGGAGGCGTAACAAAGGCCCCAAACCCCCTTCTTCAAACACGCTCGTCCTGGAGGAATCGCTAGACGTAGCAAGAAGAGACACAACAATCGCGGCTTGTTCTCGAACTGAATAGTGATTAGTAGGATCGAGCAAGTGAACCAGATACCCAACATCGCCTTCTTTCGCAACCAAAACGGAAGCTTTATCGTCCTCGTTAAGTAGCAGAAGCAATGAATCAAGTGCCTTCTTCTTGAACTCGATCCCTCCGATCTGCAACCTGGTGAAAAGGTCCCGAATGAAAAACCCCAACTCATCTTTCCCAGAACCGGGACAGGGCTGAGAGAGAACAATGGCATTGGACTGAGAAAGAAGGCCGGATTTGAGCAACAAATCAATGTCGTGTTGGAGAGATGAGAGGGAGGCGGAGACCATATTGAGGTTGCTCTGCAACAGAAGCTTTCCGCCGGAGTAAGAAGAAGGGTCGTGGCATTGGTCGGAGAGCAACTTGGTGTTGTGGAGAGTGGAGAGGAGATTTGGGAGGAGGTCTTGTAAGAGAGGGTTTTGGGACCAGTGAGTGGAATCGGAGATTTCGGAGAGAGAGGTTTTGAGAATGGTGAGCTTGGAGTGGAGGGCTTGCCAGCGTCCGATGAAGGATTTGACGGTGAGACATGAGAGGAGAAGGAGAGAGAGAAGGCGGTGGATGAGGTGGAGGGATTCGGCTGCGGTGGGATGCATTGGGCTAGAGATGGAGCTCGGATGTTGAGTACATGAATGAGAGAAAGAGAGGGCGGGGCGTCTGCGCTGTAAAAGAGTAAGGTTTGGTTTGGTTTGGTTCGGTTCGGTGAAAAGGAAATGAGAGAGTGGGAGTCTGACACGAGGTTGAAGAAAAGCGAAGCTACCAAAAGAGAGAGAGAGAGAGAGAGAAGCGTAACGATATGGTTTTAGATGAGAGGAAACCGTGCCATGCACGGGGAAGGATCAAATAAAATAGGGGAATGATCTCTTAAAAAAAATCTGAAACCTCTGTTCTCTCTCATGCATTAACAAAAGAGGACTGAGAAGAGGACCCAGGGTCCTCTTCTAAGCTGACCGCAGTGTCCCCGTGTCCATTTTAATTCCTGTTTAACCATGATTAAGCTTAATTAATAAAATAAGTATTTTGATTTTTTGTTTTTTTCTTAAATCATGGTTAGATTGCTTAACTCTAAGGGTTAATCATAGTTAATTGATGATAAAAAAAAAAGGGTTGGATGAATGAGGTTGCTGGGTCAGCCTAGAACTATGTCTGTTTTCCATTTCCCTTGACAATGACAAAAACAAGGGATTTTTTTTTTTGGAAAGTGATGAAAAACTCCCTATAGTACCTACTATCCGAGAGCTGTGCAATTGGATTTAACTTTGAATGGTTACACATGCTTTAAATGATGGCCTCACCTAATGCTTGAAACCAATAGATCTTGAATCCAATAGTACAACTCTCGGAAGTTTTAACTCACTTCCTTTTATTTTTTGAGAAATTGTTAAGATATTCATGAATTTCATTTCAAAACCAAAGGCATCACCTCATTGGTGGATGCCCTCTCTTAAATACCCACTACTGGGTATTTAAGCGGGTGCATCCTCCAATGAGGTGATGCCTCAGTTTTCGAATGGATTTCATGTGTCCGCCTATCATTACTCTTATTTTTTCACGTTTTACACTTTTGAATGTATGTGAGATTTTGCTCATGCATTTACGTGGATTCCGGCTTACCAAAAAAAATTTAGAGGCTAGAGATTTATTGTTTCATCTAAATAATATCGGTTTATTCGTTAAAAAGCATTGACAACTACATTGTCCATATCGGTCAATCCACTCAAAAAATCGTTTTGACTTTTCAAGGGTTAGTGCCAAGTGTGTTTTTTTTTTTCAGTCAATACATTATTTAAGTAAGTTTAGAACCCATTGATCGTGTTTGGGATTTATTCTTTACCAGTCAATAATTTGACCGAGTTTGGATTGGACTTTCAAGACTAACGAGTCATGTACCTAATTAGTTTATTAGTGAGCATATAAAATTATTTATTGTTTGTATTTATAAAGTATTAACTATACTTTTGAAAATATAATTTTTTTAATTTAAATGGGTTAAGCATGTGGGTTCAGTTTGAGTGGTCCTTAGTAGGTGCGGCATTGCCTTCAGCCCATTTATTGGGTTCACAAAACTAAACTGACCCAAATCCCAAATACTCTTAATAGAACCCACCTAGGAAGCAAGGATACGGATACGGGTATGATACGAAATAGATACGGTGATACAACAGAACCTAAAAATATAGGATACGGGTACAACTAAGATACGATCGTAATTTTTTTTTAAAATAATAATAATACTATATTTTGTATTATAATTACAAAATAACCATTGGTTCAATTCTATTAATATATAAAAAAGACCATATCCATGCAAAAGCAAAAGAAATAGGATCATCTCATCATCCACTAAGTAAAAAAGAAAGTCATTCTATCATTTACTAAGCAAAATATAAAGAAGACCATGTCCATGCAAAAACGAAAGAAATAGTGTCACACCCCTAGATTTCAAAAAAAAAAAAAATCTCGTATCCCGACATATCCATGCCGTATCGGAGCCATGTCCGAAATAAAAAAGTTATTTTTAATTAACCGGATACGTCTAAGCCATATCCCATCATATCGGAGGCGTATCGGTATCCGATACGGGTACGAATCCCTATTTGAAGTATTCGTGCACATTTAAGAAGTAAACTTGTAATTTGAGAGAAAATGATGCAAAAGATTGATGGTTTTGTAAAAAAAATCATATTTCAATTTTATCTCATCGTTATGGTCCCTCTCTCTAGGTTAAATTAAGGGATTCAATGGACTGGATCATTATTCTGGAAAAAAATATTAATTTTATTCAATTAGATCAAATATTTATCTGATTAAAGGTCAATGGGATCGGATGTTCATCTTGATTATAGATCAGTCGGATCGGATGTGTATCTTCATATTTTGAATTGATTGTAATCAAATTGAATTCAAATATCTGATTATTTGATCAGACATGTGTATGTGTATATATATATAATAAATGTCTTTTTGAATGATTGAATATTGTGCTTGCTTTTATGTTTTTTTTTTTTTTTTGAGAATGTGTATATGCTTAAATTGAAATTTAAAATTTGATATTAAAACCAAATTATGATTGATTTCGAACTCAGATTGATCAATTAATGATTTAACAAATTTTAGAACGTATTTAGATATGTCTGATATTTAATCGAATCAAATTCAAATATAACAAGATCTGATCCATTTTCAACCCTATATTAAAAGTCAATCACAAATATGAGGCATGTCTCGAGTTCAAATCCTGGTACCAGTGAGCAAACCTGAAAACTTCTTCTCTACCCCGAATAACCCTTAGGCTTATTTTACTTCTTTTTATATAGTAGCCCTCATTATAATTAATATTTTATAATTTAATAACCTCAAGTATTAAATAATTTTTGGAGAACCTACTTTTGTTTCATGGTTTATAATTAATATTCTCTTGTGTGTATTAACTAATATTTTGTCAAGAATATTTCTTAGCTTCGTGGTTTTTACACAACAATTATTAATTTATATCACATATGCTAAGTAATAAATATTATAAATTGTACATGCAATATATATATACTAGTGGGCCACACGTGTGATGCACGTGAGAGAGGGAAGGGAGAGAGAGTAAAAAGAGAATCAACTGATGTACATATTTTAGAGGAGAGACGTGAAAGAGAGAATGTGTTAAAAAGGAGAATTGTTCGGCGGTTGAAAACTCAAAAAATGGGAAATTGAGAGAGTGAGTAGATAGGTGGTGAAATCAGTCAATTATAAGGGGATTGAAGTTAATATATTTGAAATTATTGTAATACCATTAAATATCTATTCACTATATATTGATATGAAAATATAATATTTGATTTTTTTTGTTGTATTAACAAAAGTCAATCAACGCTACCATTCCATCCACTCATTATAATAGTAAAGATATAAATAAATAAAAATAGCTCAATTGTATTCCTTTGAATTCAACACCCCACCTCTTGCGCCATTGGTTGGGGTGTGGCCTCTCTTTGAGGGAGGTTTCGGGGATCCAATCCCCCCGGGTATGAGTCGCAAGAGCTTCCTACCCATGCTAACTACTAACTATCCTAATTGTACTAAAGTAGGTAAATGATATCTCCAAAAAAGAAAAAAAAAATCATTTGAAATCACAAGAAGATATGAGATCGCTTATTCATCGAATCTGGTGCCCTAAGAGACTTTTATTCATCTTTTTGCTAAATGAAACTTGATGTAAATGGTTTTACACTTTTACCTGACCAAGGGTAAGTAAATTATAATCCAACTTAAAATTGATTTTGTTGTATTCAAATATTACTTTTCACTATTTCATTTGACGTGTAATAAAATAAAATTATTTTACTTCATATTCACTATTTTATTCACATATATTTTTATTCAAAAAATTAAACTCTAATATATAAGATGAAGATCATATTAAACCTAGGCCTCAACCCAATGAATCCTACATCAAATATGATTGAGATTATTTAATCTAAGATCACCAAAGCCTTAATCTAAGTAAAACTAACAAGGTTAAGATTTTTCAACCCAAACCCAACCCAATATTTGAGAAGTGAGGAGTGCCAACCCAAACACGGTGACAACACTTGACATTGCCATCCATTCAATAGGTTAAGAAAAATATTTTCTTTTTAATAAAATTTTGGTTTCAACCGTGTCCAAAGGTAATAAGGAAAAATAATGACACTTGTTAAGTTCAACCTAAGTTCGCCCCATTTATGTACGGTTAATTGTTAGGTTGGTAATTAGCATAGGAGAGAAAAAAGGGTTTTGTATAGTTACTTGTTAGATTAGCATTTTTTATTTTATTTATTTGGGATTAGGTAGTAGTTAGCGAGTGGGCCTTGAGTTTGACCACATTAACTCCCATAATCGCTGCCAAAAATCTCGTGCTAATAGCTAACCCTTACCCTATGTTTGGTTGTCGAGAAAATAAGTAAAAGCATGGAAAAGAAAAGAAAAGTAGACAAAACACAACTAAAAATTATATTAAAAATCCAAAATTTTCTTTTATTTTCCTTGTTTTCATCAATTTTCTCGACAACCAAACATAGCATTAGAGTTTAATATTAGCATAAGAGAAATTATACTATATACTATAGAAATAGGATACCTAGGTGACATCCTCTTTGATCTCCATTTTAAGATTTGTGATACCACATCATCACATAGTGGGAGTCATAAATACCATCTCTTAACTTCTCATTTTCTCTTCCCATTATTAAGTTTCTCCCATGCCCCAACCTATTCTTCTACTCAACAAAGACATCCTCTCTCTCCCCAAGTCACAACTCCACTTAAGCGGCTCATAAATATTCTCTCTTAACTACCCTCTTTATCTCTCTCCATTCTTATCTCTCCCAACGATGACCTCTCCCCACTCTAAGTCCCAATTTCACATATTATTTCTAACTCATTATAATTTTATAATTTTTTTCTAAAAAATTGTTCATACTGGAGCATCACACGGGTCTCTGCTAGTGTTACCTATATGGAGTAATAGCTTCAATTTTTTTTTTTTGGTTGAAGGTATAGCTTCAATTAGCATGGAGTAATAGCTCCACGTACATCAATGAGATTGGGAGAATAATCAAAAATTGAAATCCCACCCAAATTCTCTCAAGTTGTAACCGGGTTCTAAGGAGTCCGGTTATGCCCCTGAGATTGCTACATGTCTCTATTGATACCCCTTAACTGTGGTTAAGATTCACCTACTCTTAGGGTTCATCCTCCTATCTTTGGTTTGTAGAAAAATGTATCAATTTTTTTTAACCCCGTTTAAAATTCACTAACTCTTATGGTTAACAAAATTTTAATATTTTTTTAAAAAAACAAAAGATAGCTGGATGTGTGAATCTTAACTCAATTGAGACACGTGGCGACCACATGGGCATAACTTGAGAGAATTTCGAGTACATAAGCAATTGGGCTAGAACTCCCACTGTTTGATTACACCCTTTGGGGAGGGTGTTTTACGCAAGGGGGCTAGCATTTCTCAATGTGAATACATCACAACCGCATACCACCGTATGTTTTGCCCTAAGGAGGGCAATTGGTTACGAACTTGAGAGAGAGAGACACACACTAACTGTTGATCGTTCAAATTGAAGCAGAAAGAGCAAGAAGTAGTAGATGGAGAGAGAAAGATGAATTGTTAGAAGAAGAAAATGGCAAAGAAGGGATGGAAGATAATACCAAGACCATTGCTTGAAACCGTACTAAACAATCACGCTCAGCACCACCGCGTCCACCAACCCCTCTTCCTCCACGGCCCCAGAGGCGTCGGCAAAACAACTCTCATCCTCAACCGTAACTCTCTCTCTTTCTCTCTCTACTCTTCTATACTCTCTCTCTTCCTAATTTCTTCTTCTCCAGGTCTTCTCGACGACTGGAACAAGGGACCTCACGTCACCGGCTATGTCGACTTCGGCCACTACATAGAAGCCACTCCATGGGCATCTTTTTCTCTTTCTCCGCCACCCACACTCGCGTCTCTCCGCTCACAGCTCGAGCACTGCCTCGAATCAGTTGTTCAAAAGGGCGTCCGCATTGGCTCCATCGGTTCCCAAGAAATCTTCTCCACTCTCAACAAATGGCACGGCCTCAACACTGCTCTCCGCCGAATTCTCCAAAACCACGCCAATTCCTCCTCCACTGCCATCACCATTGCCGACCATAAGGTTCCTACTTCTGTGTTGTGGACCAGAGCACTTTTCGCGCTATCTGCTCGATCAAATGCCACTGAGATTGATGCCATTTTAGGGTTTAACGAGAAAGGGAAGGTTTTGACGCTCGAAGAGGCGTCTTATTTCAGAGAAGCTATGGTGTCCTTGAGATTAGCAAAGAAGGTTATTGAGCTTCAACAGGGGTGGAGGAAGAATGCTATAGCTCATTTGAATCGTACTGGTGGGTTTTCTAGGTCTCTCGCGAATTCTTCCACTGATTGGCCGTGTTTGTTGTTAGAACTGTTGTCTGCTGCTGCTGAAATTGATCATTTTCAGGTAATTAATCAAATTTCGTGGTTTATTAGTTTGATTCACATGGTTAGTAATTTGACACGTTTTGGTAGCATTAAGAGGGAAATTTGCTATATTTTTTATTGGTAGATCCGTAGATATGAAAAAGGAAGAAAAAGAAAAGTTAATGGTGGATGTATTAATGTGCTTCTAATGCTGTTCTGTTAATGGAATGTATTCTGTCATATTGAGCAGCCAAAGTTGGTCATAAACAACATTGATGTTCTTCGGAATGCAATGTTAACGGATGATTCGACAGTCTCGGCATCAATGTATCATGACAGTCTTCTGTGGAGATTAATATCTCTGGGTGTGAATGAGAATTGCCTGCCTGTCATACTTCTAACATCAGATAGGTAAATTCCATATTACTTCAGTTTTGTTTTCTATTTGTTTGGTCCATACACAACTGCTCTTTTCATTTTTGTATTAAGATTCTTATTAACCCTGTTTCTGTAAAAGTTTCTAACAAGTTTGATCTGCTTCTTACTTGATAGCATTTTATGTTTAATGGGTCTTAATTTCTGATAAAGTGGTTTTTAATTTGGTTTGCAGTTTGTATCTTTGTCATAGAAAGGGTCTGCAAATTTTAATTCGAGTTAATGTTCTATGTGTCATAGTACCTTTGGAAAATATCTTTATTATCAAGGGTTTTGGAAGAAATTCGTATAGGTATCAAGTTTGGGTACTAGGTACTCAGTTTCAGTATGCTACTTGGTCAAATGAAGCCGTTATGACTCAGTCGATCTGCTTTTGTGACTTTTTGAAGTTTTACCATGAATCAAGTTAACTGCTTGCAACTTGAGTTAGTGCACTTTAAACCATGGTTAAAAATATCGGTATCAGTCGCCGTATCGGTAAGTCCAAAATAGGATACGTATCGACGTATCGGTACCGTATCGGTTGGATACGGCGGAAAAATTCAGGATACGCTAAAAAAAGCTTGGATACGCAAGGAAAAACTTGGATACCTTATATAAAACTTCTTTAATACAAATATAAGTTAAAATAAACTAAATGAAGGCTTCTAACTACATTTATAATCCTACATATGAGAGTTAACAAATTTATAAGTTAAAAAAAGCATGCGCGCTGATAAATATGTATGAAAATACAAACCATAGTGACTTAACCAAGTGATAGAAGCTTACTTGCATTCATAAATCAAAAATATGAAAATACATAAACCCTTGTATTCACAAATCAAATTACATACATGATAGAAGCTCAATACCACATTGAGCGTCATGCCGGCTCATACTCTATCATTTTGGGATTAGGAATTGAGTAGAGTGATACATTATAATTGGTCCAGACATGATGACACCACTATGTTCAAGTCATCATCGTGCGGTACATGCCCAGGTACATTTGTATTTATGTCTGCTGCTGAGTCGTGATCTGTCCACAACTGTCAGTCAAAGATTGGGACTGAGCATCATAACATGTGGCTCCTGATAAGTAGGGTTGGGCTGGGGCATCATAACCAGTGACTCCTGATAAGTAGGGCTGGGCTGGGGCATCATAATCAGGGGGATAACCTTATTTACATATTAATATCTAAAGTAAATGAAAGTTAAATCATTTACTTAAATAATATATTATGTAAATAAGTTGTGTGTATCAGGTCTGTATTGTGGATCCTAGTGTAAATGGAAGAAGAAAAAAAATTAACTGAAAAATCCCCGTATCGAGTGTATCGGGCTTGTATCGGCCCGATACAGTGGAGTTTTTTTTCAGCGTACCAGTATATCGGGTAGCTCCAAATAGGATACGTATCGGCCCGTATCGGTCGATACGTATCGATATTTTAGACCATGCTTTAAACAGAGACAGCTTCATTGATTTGTTCCCAGGTTAACTGAAATTTTAGACATTGATCAAGTTAGAGAAAGTCCTTTTCTTTTCTTTTTTATTTTATTTTATTTTTATTAAGACAGCTTGTGGATATCTAAACACTGAGAAAACTCAGTAAGAGACCAAACCATTTAATACTCTTTTGTCGTTTATAAATATACTGAACATGAATATTGCCATCTGATTATGTTGGTAAACCAATTTCCTAAAAAGGTTCAAATTAATTTCTTATCAAAATAAAAAGAGAAACCTGAAGCAACTCCCTTGCCTACACCAAGAGTTGCTTTTGAGAGCACACTACATTTAAAGTTGTAAGCTGTGTTCGGGCCACCAGTAGTATCGATATCGGTCCAATCCTTAATATCAACCTTCTTTCTACGATAAAAATGGCTTCATATTTGACACTGAAAGCTGTGTATCTGTCTTATATTCTCCCAACTATTTGGAGTTGGCTATTTGAATCCTGCTTCGCCATTCCATTCTATTCAAATCCATATCATTTGTTATTGAATATGCCTTCAATTTCTTTCTCACTACAATGATTTACATTGGTGCCAGTCTTTCCGTCCTCTTAGAACCTTCAACCTGTACAAATTCACTCACTAGTTCCAACAATCAAGGTTTCAAATGTCATTGAAAATCTCAAGTTTCGGGATTTCATTTCTGTTTCGGGTGACCGAAATGAAATTGTGACAGATGACTCAATATTACATATTCATATTCAAAATCTAGCCTTTTAGGCATAGTATATATTCATAAGAGGAGATTCTCGCAGATTTCATACGAAATCTACTTGAATCCAACTGTTTTAGTACAAAATATTGTGAATCCAGGGTACTATAATCTATACCCTATTAATTTGTCAGTGGAGAAAACTTTAATGAGATTTGAGAAAAAAAAATCTTAGGGAAGGGTGATTTTAGAGGAGATAGGAGAGAGACAGAGCTGCGTATACTTGTAGGATTTGATGTTATTGGTTTAGAGAAGGATATCGATGGTGGGCTTCACTCCAACTCAGTGAAGATCGAGACTCAAAACCAATGTGGATTGGAGTTACGAATCTCATCCCCTTTTATTTTTTTGATATGCTGATTTATTCACTATGGAAATCAGTTATCGCTAGCAAATATTGATGTTGCAATAGTGGTTGTGATTTTAGGGAGGCTTTGTGTAGTCACCCTGTGAGTGCATGGATGGGGTTAAGAAGAGTAAGTTCTGAAGGAATTCCATAATGGCCATTTCAAATTGGGCTGTGGTGACAATGATAGATTCCGCAAAGATATTTGGTGTGGGGATTCTAATTTAACATCGGTCTATCCTGAGCTGTGTGCAATGGCTGCAGAGAAGGGTGTCCTAGGGGAGAGGTGTATCATGGCTTCAGGATAGGGTGGTGTGGATCCTTAGGTCTAGAAGAAATGTAAATGATAGAAAGTGGAAGCTTTCTCAAATCTTTTTGCCCAGCTAGAATAGGTTAGCACTAAGGATAACGTGTTGAACAAAGTCGTTATGGGCTTTATGTTTCTGTTTTCTCATTACTCTTATACACTGTATTTTGGGTATACTATTAGTATCTCTTAAATACTAATAGCATACCATTAGTGAAGTATAAATAATAAAGTTTGGGAGAGAGCTCATTAATCTGTCTCTAATTTTCCCCTACTTCTTTTCTTCTTCTTCTCTCAAACCCTAATCACTAAAACCCTAGTTACAAACCCTAATGCTTATCCTCTTCAATCCAACGTGGTATCAAAGCTCTGGGGAAGAACCAGGGAACACAGTGCAAGAGGAGGAACTAGCAACAGTGCTGGCGTCAGCTGTACGCATAGTCACAAAGTCGGGGTTCGGGAATAATTCGGCAAGGGTCAAGAATGAAAAAATTTGAAAAATTCGGGAAAACTAGGGAAAAGAATGGAGAAAAAATTTATAATTATAAAAATTAGAAATGATGCTAATTAATATATCTAACAATTTGGTGAGATAATATACAAAAAGAGTAACTATAAGCAACAATAATAAATTCATAACATTATTTTAACATCAAATTCATTCCATTAAGTCATTAAATTTCATTAAAATATCAATTATCAAGATTAAAAACAAGACTAAAATACGTGTATTAATAAAACCACTCATTTATATTCATCAATCGCTCAAAAGCGCATGAAAGTCATCAATATTTACATAATCTTTATTCCCAAAAAATTTCAAGATTATCCGTTTTTTTTTCTTCGTATTATTCATTTAAAACAGGTTTAAAACTATAATAAGGGTTTTATTCAAAAAATGGGTTTTGAACGCTGTTTTCTACGGTAGGGTATTAATGAGCGTTTTAAACGAGATTTAAAAAAAAAAACGCAGTTTTTTTGTGACTATGGTTGTACGGACCATGAAAATAAAAATCGTCGAAACCGATACAAAACGGACGATATCTATAGGTTTCGGACCTTTGGTAACCCCCTATACGATATTTATATTGATACAAAACGAGCGATATCTATCGTTTATTAGTTATGTATGTTTAAATGCAATGTGTAATTATAACTATATTTGTTATTTTGTCTTTGAGTTGCATCCCATGAATTTATATTTGGTAAATTTGGTTCCTATAACTCATTTGATTTAAAAAAAAATTAATTTGATTTGTTTAAAGAAAAGAAAAAACTATATGTATCATCCGATACCGAAACCGATACATATAGGTTTCGGTTGGGACTGATACATCCTCCGAAACCGTATTTTTAATCCTTGGTACGAACATATGACGCTAATAGGTGATCGGGTTTTTTGATGTGGGTTAGTAGATCTTGATTTTATAGGAATTGTGGTGATTTTTTAAGGATTGGAGATGTGTTTTCTTTTTTATGACTTTTCCTCAAAAATTGGAAAAAAAATTAGATTCGGTATTTCTATTTGTGCGATTGATTGGAGAGTTTTTGGTGAATCAATTCTATAGTGTTTGATCCATATCATAAATATTGATTGATTGGAACAAGTTTTGTGAAGATCAGAGGAGTATTGAACATTCGGCGAAGATTTTTCTCCTATACTTACTATTTTTCACAGTTGGGTATCAATTTTTTGCCCAATTTTTTTCCTATGGCTGGAAGCTACTGGTTTATGGATATGCCTTGATACACTGCTAGGTGACTGTTGTGCACGCTTTTTGGGCTGTTTTTCCCATATAGTGGTGGATTTCGTGGGTTGTGAAACCCTATTTGGTTATTTTTTGGTGTGGTAATATTGGTATTGTTATCTTTGGCCTAATTTGCTTTAATCAGCCCCTCGTTACTCATAATGGATGAATGAGGTTAGTTAGTCCTCTAGTACACCTGTGCAGGGAGATGTCATGTGGAGGTCAATGCAATTGATGCCTCAAATCTTCAGATTACTATAGTAAAGTTAGATGAGATAAATTTTCTTGCCCGGTCTCAATCTACGAAGTTGTTTGTTAAAGGGAAGGGGAATATGGGGTATTTGAATGGTGCTATTCCTACTCCCAAGTCAACAGATCCGGTCTATGCCAAATGGGAGGCTGAGAATGTCGTTTTCATGTCATGACTTCTCTACTCCATATAGCCAGATATCAGTAGTGCATACTTATTTTTTCCTTCCGTGCGATACATATGAGATGCAGTGACACAGACCTATTCTGAAATTGGAGGTGGTGCTCGGGTTTATGAATTACGTCAGAGTATCTTACAATTAAAGCAAGGGGTTATGTCTATTCCCACATACTGCTCTACTCTTCAGTGTCTCTGCAAAGAGTTGGACCACTATTATACCTTTAAGGCTAAATGCTCTGAGGATGCGGTTGAGTATAAGAAATTGGTTGAGCAAACCCTTGTGTTCGAGTTACTTACTAGATTGAATATGGATTATAAACAAGTATTCAAATTCTTGGCAAAGACTAAATTCCTCCTCCTAATGAGGTCTATGGATACTTACATCATTAGGAGCATTGTCAGAGTGCTATGCTCCAAACTCCCATTCTTGATAGATTTGCTCTGGCCTCCTCATTTCAACGGGGAGGCAGGAGTGGTGATGGTGGCCAAGGAGGTGGTCATTTTGGATCATCTGGTTCTACTACTGATGATTAAGATAAACTTAAGTGTGATCATTGCTGGCGTACCTTGTCATATGAGAGACTCTTGTTGGGACTTGCATAGTCGTCTACCCCCACGAGGCCCTTCTAGTGGTGGACGAGGAGACAGGGACAGACGATCTAGAAGGGGCTCGAGCGCACACTCTGTTATCTCCACAATTTCGGTTTCTACTATTGTACCTCTTTAGAGTCCTTGTCTTTCTAGAGATGAGATTGATGCCCTCTGCCGTTTTATGTCCCATTTGGAGCTTGAGTCCCTTACTCAGGTACTTTAGCCTCGATTCTCAGTGCGTTTGTTTCTGATCCTAATCGCTCCTGGATTATTAATTCAGGAGCATCTAATCATATGATTGGTAAGTCCTTTTTTTCTTCTTTATTGATTTTGGTAGGAACAAAATTAAAATCGCTAATGGTACATTATCATCTATTGCGGGTAAGGGGAGTGTTTCCGTTACACCTTCTGTGTCCCTCTCTTCTATTCTTCATGTCCCTAAGTTTTCCTGGAATCTTTTATTTGTTAGCCATATTACAAATCGTTGAACTGTAGTGGTATTTTGTTGTTAGCTCTTTCTTAAAATCCGTAGGTAATTTTTGCACATATCAGTTCCTGATGGGGTGATATGGAAGATCCCACACCTTCTAAAGTGGCCTTTTTTTGTCTGGACAACAACTCAATAAGATCATCATATCAGATCAGCTCATAGGTGGACAATGCTATATGGCTAATGTATGCTGCATGTACATAAACAAATGTGAATTTGTGAATCAACTCTGATCGCTCTGTGAGTTCTTTGAAGATTTAGTAATTCTTCTTGGGGAAGATTGGCATGGCACAGGCAACACCCATTCTTTAATGGATCTCATCTGCTGGTTGCCTTCCGAAGTATTCCAAAATCGTGGCAATCTTTGGAGAATGTTTCCCTTTGCTACAGTGTAGTCAAGGCGTCGCCTAGGCGATTTTGGGCCTGCATCGCCTAGGCGCCCCTCTAGGCGGACGATCCTAGTAATTTTATTTTTTTTTGCTTAAAAAAAATCCAAAATATCTCAATAAATAATTTTAAAAAAAAAACATGTAATGAAGAAGTAATAAGATTTTAAATCGTTTTTTTCACTAAAAATATCAATTTTTTTTACTAAAAATATCGTTTTACGACGCAATCTGGGCCTATTAGGCCCAGATTGCGGACGCACTTTGTGCATTGCAGGGGGGCGCTGCCCCCCTTGCCACCCCCCCGATCAATTATAAGGGGGCTCTGCCTAATATTATACATGGACAGTGACACAAATTTGGGTATTTGGCTCAGATTTTGAAGTGTTTAATACTCCACTATGTCAACATGTCTTTGGTTATGTGATGAATGATTGTAATAGACTTTTTATTTTATATTTTTGTGGAATGTGGGTGTGGAGTTTTGGTCTTTTGGATGTTATATATAATAATATATATACGTGATATATATATATAATTATATATATATTTATATTAAATTTATCGCCTAGGCAACGCCTCGCCTAGCCGGGGCTAATCGCCTCGCCTAGCCGGGGCTAATCGCCTCGCCTAGCCGGGGCTAATCGCCTAGGCATCGCCTAGACACCTTGACTACACTGCTTTGCTATCAGCTGGAGCATTTGGAAAGGAAAGAACGTGAAAATTTTCACGACAATCAAAGTTCGTTCAATTGGTGATTAGTTGGATTTTTTTTGCTATTGTATTTCTGGCCCTCTGTTCTTGAGGACTTCTAGGATATCAGAGCAGCTCATTTTTTGTTCTAACTTCATAGCCATCCAGTCAGGCGAGAGCTAGTCTTTTGTACAGTTTCATTGTATTTTCTTGTCATATTAGGAGTTAGGTATGACCTGTTAGATGGTGGGCCCTGATTCTCTGCATAGAAGCCATGTATTCACATATTAATTATTAAAGACAGTTTATGTCAAATTTTGGATTTTCTCTATTAGTAACAGATGAATATCGGCCATCTAACAGGTTTTCAAACTGACCATTACTTACTTTGTATCGTCCATGATCAAAAGTTCTTTGTCATGTGTGTGGCAAAATGGACAAGGAGTATCGGATTCTGTATGTTTTTAGTACATCTTTTTTGAAATTATGCTTCACTTCACATTTTTTTTTAAAAATTGCTGAGGTTTTGAATAACATGAACATACTTCTCTGGGAGATAAAGATTTCAAATATTTTGAACCATTTCGAATGGATTTCAAAGAATTTCGAGCTTTCCAAAATTTTGATATTTTGATCCATACCTAAACTATTGAAGTTTAAAACCTTGCCATCGATAGCCTATGTCTCTGTCTAATTTACAGAAACAGGATTCATGGTGATCTTGATTTGGACCGAGTTCAAGATCCTGGATATGTTTTGAAGTTCCAAAGTAACTTTACTAGTTGAAAATTTTCTCTTTAACTTATTGATGCCTTTACACTCAAATGTTGAATTGTTTTGTTATTTTTAGATGATGTCTTGGTGATTGAGGCTTAAGCTTCTGGTTTACATAATATAGATAAAAACTGAATATGAATTTGACAGTTTTAAACATAATGGAACTTCAGAATTAGGAGTTTATTATTGGATCTTTAATTTGCTAATGGTCATTGTGCTGGTTCACTACTTTAGGTTAATGTCTTGATCTTCACATCTATCTATGGTCATGCTTACCATGGCCTAAATGATTAATTTCTCTTTCCTATTTTTTTTTAACTTCTTTTAACTTGTTTTGTTCAGTTGTATAGTGGTTTTAGTTTTTATTTGAACTGTCTTGGTAAATCTAACACTGGATGATATTCCCCAGCTATTATTCGTACCGGGCCTTTATGGATTTTGGGTTTCCAGACATATTTATCTCCCGTGAGGTACTCAAGCTAAAATTCTCTCTCTCTCTCTTCCTCTCTGGTGAGTCATTTCTTCTGTGATGGAGTGACCAAAAGGTTCCGACTTCAGAGGATTATTAAAGTCTGGGAGGAATGGAATCTGTCCTTCCCCACTGTGCTTTTCACATGGTAAAAGTGCAGGCTGGTCTGGGGTTTGTATCCCAATTGTGAGATCTTAGAACTTCGAGGCAAAAAATCATACTGAGTGGGCTGATCCTAATCATTCAATCTATATACATATTTATGGTTCTTTCTATATCTTTTTGATCTCCCAATCAGACATGACTGGGGTGGATGGTTAGAGTAATCTGATATTCTTGTGGCTTATAAAATGTTGTAAGTGGGACCCACCACCTGAACTGCTGCATTCTTGCTATTTGTTCTGCACAGGTAGGGAGACTTTTTTTTACTTGAAATTCTCTACGGTTATAATTGGACTCCTTGGAGTCTGGTTCCATCCCAAAAATCAATACGTGCCCCTTTTAATACTCCTTAACTGTGGTTAAGATCCACTAACTCTTAAGGTTCAACCATCTAACCTTGGTTTTTAGAAAAGAATATGAACTTTAAAGGTTAAAGTTGTTAATCAGAGTTAAAAGAAGGCTTTTTTGTTGTAACTAGGCTCCGGTTACAACCGTAGATAATTTCAAGTCTTTTTTTCTATCCTGTCCAAACTTGAACACTCCTAGACAGTAACACACACACACATATATATATGTATTGCTTAGCTAGTGCTAGTCATTTGGTGGGATATGAATACTTTTTTGAAGATTCAAATATACTTCTAATTTCCATTACGAATTTGTTTGATCCGAAGACTTTTGGATGGACTCCACAAGAGGCTAAAATGCACATGGTTACTGATTATTTCAGTCAATCTGAGGTGAGCACTCTCTAATTATCAGGCTGTAATTTTTTTTTAAGGTACCCGTCAGTTACGTAATAGTTTGCGTTTAAAAGAATTTCGCAATTTCTGAAAATATTCCACTTGACTTAATCAAATTACTGGAGGAAGTTTCACATTATGCTTGCTGATGTTGTAGTGGATGGTGATTGCCGAGGTGCTTGGGACAAACCCGCGACATCTCTCTGAGCTTTATGCCCTTAAAGAGAACAACTATACCCAAAAGTAAGTACCAATGAAAAAAACTATATCCGGAAGTAAGTATTATTTGCTGTTGATTTGTTGTATTATCATCTTATATGCTAGTAACAAGATCTTACACATGTATTGACTTGTGAACGTAGTTATTTAGATTTCTTTTGACCGATGCCCTCCAATTATAGACAGTAGGGTTTTTTTATTTTTGATGAGTATAGAATTGTATTCATAGAGGGAGTATGATATAGAAGAAGACTGGACGAAGTGTCCACTTTATAAGTGAGAGAACTGTACAATGGTGAGGCTATATACAGGAGGAGAAAATAGCTATCACGAGATACATTTAACAATCGTCAAATGAAAAAAAAAAAACTCTTTGGAGACTCCTTCAAAATAACTGAACTGAGAGCATAAAAAAACAGAGTGTTCTTTGCTATGATAATGATCTTCTCTTCCGTGGTACACTGGTACCAGTATCTTTAAACACCCTTCTATTCTTTCTTTGCCATATGGTCAAACAAACAGCTCCCGGGACCACGGACCAAAGAAATAGACTTCCAATGTTTTAGGGGATGAATAAACCATTCTCATAATCAATCTATCACGTTTTCAGGGAAAACCCAATTTACTACAAAGTTGATGAGCATTTTCCCCAAATTCTTCTAGAATACTCACAGTGCATATGGATTTCGTATACCAAATCCTGTCTTCTTGGCATAGGAAGCATTGTTTCGCCAATCTCCACCCTCTCTATCTAGGGTGAGGATATTGTCCAATGCCACCGTTCATAGGAAAAAGGAGACTTTGGATGGTATTTGTGGAAAGGGGGATTCGCCTTCTCTGGAATGGTTGAGAAATAGACTTAACCAAGAAAATTCTTTTTTCTTTCATTTTTAGTTATTATTATTATTATTTTATTTCGATCACATTCAGCTACCCTTCTCCTCGATATTGGGTAACTAGGCACGTAATACGGGAGCCAAGTGTGCAGGTGCCTAAAGGTGTTCAACACGGCAAATTCTGGAAATCTAAATACCGCTGTACGGGCGTATAGATTTTTGAATAATAATAATAATAATAATAATAATAATAATAATAATAACTCAAAAAATATAGAGAAAATAATAAGAAGAGAGAGGGGGGACCACTTGTCCCCAATTTTTTTTTAAAATTTCATTCCAAAGTTTTAAGAAAATACTCATACAGAGAATCAAGAGGAGAAAACAAGAGAGAGAGAGAGAGAGAGAGAGACGTACATATTAATTGTTGTTGGTGCCGTCGCTCTCTTAGTAAGTTTTCCTCTATGTTGCCGAAAAAGCTACACAACTTTACAAAAAGTTCTTAGCAATCTAATATATATATATATATATATATTATATTTTTTAAATGACACAACAAACTTGAAGCGCTACATGACTAACATAATGCCGACGTCGCCATGACACGATATAAGAATGTACCAAGGAGTATCGTGTTGTGTCAAAGTGTCGGCATGTCAAAATTTAGGAAAACTGAAGTGCTTAGGTAACACTAGTATTGGGCCGAGTGAGATAGGTAGTAGGATTTATGTTGTGAAATTATTTGTGACTCCCATGATAGAAAAGTTTAGGCAATCGGTTCTCTATTATTATTTGGGAAAGTGACCAATTAAATATAAATATGTTACCTAATATTTTGGCAAGGTTCCTTTCCATCTATAGTAACAAAGTCAGGGTTCGGGAATAATTCGATAGGGGTCTAGTTCAGGCAAAATTCGACAAAGTCTGGGTTCGGGAAACAACAAAAAATAAATTTAATAATTATAAAGAGAAAGTAACATGATACCAACCATAGTTACCAAGTCGGAGTTCGAGAATTATTGTTCTAGGAAAAATATTGAATTTTGTTGGCGAAATTCAAAAAGTAAATTGGTAAAACATTGGGCAAGATATGAAAAAGATATTAAATTAGATTACTAATTATTAAATTATATATAAAAAATATTTCATATATTAGATATTTATTCGAGACTTTTTCAAAAGTCGGTGAATAATTCGTGAAATTCGCGACTTTTTGAAAAAGTCGTATTGTTTTCAAAAATTCGTGAATAGTTTGGGAATTAATTGTTCGACGAAAAAGTTGCTTATTCAGGAATTTTTAAAAAAATCGAAGAACTTTGTTACTATGTTTCCAACGATGGACACTCGTATCTTTCATGCCCTAGATCCTGTTAGTTTGAGATTTGGTGTGCTTTTTTTTTTTCCCGTTTGAGTTTGTGGGTGCCACTTCAGGTCAAAATTGATGGTTTCTTGGCGTACTTTAAGTTCTCTAAATCACTCCCCCAAAACTTGCAACTACATTGAAACGATGTGGATATGAACTATTATGGATTAATGAATTTCTCGTCCTTGGCAATGTTGAATAAGAACCTATGTTGATCATTATATGGGGATTTTAGATTGAAAGGCTCATTGGAGTTCTGGTGGACTGGAGTCAATTGTAAAGCGTTCCTTAAGCTTTAAGATGTTATGGTGCTACTTGGGATATTAAAACTGATGCCAAAACTTTTGCAAAGTTTGATTATCTTGTCTAACTGGTTTGGCTCATTACAAAAATTGGTGATCTTTTTACTGTTCAAGATGTGTCACATATATTTGGAGTTACATATTGTATAATTCAAAATTTCTCCTTTTCTTTCTCTTGTAGGGTCTTGGACAACAGTAATAGAACTACTTTTGAGGACATTGTAGATGCTTACTTAGCATATTTGCAAGTAAGTTTTACACATTAATTGCAATTTATTTCCTTTTGAAATTTATTTACCCACTTTAGCCGAGATGTAAGCCGTCTTCTTTTACGCCAGCTTTGGTAAATATCAGTGTACTAATCAAAATCTAGAATGTTCATTTAAGCACATTTGCAGGAATTGAATTTAGAGAGGATCACAAAGTAGTTGAAAATTAAGAGAGAAATAATATCTAAATTTTGGTCATTGACTTAATTTGTTAAACTAATCTCTGAATTGCTACATGAATATCAGCGAATCATTAATGTTTGGATAGAGCATTTCTGTAGGTTTGCAACTTCCCAAATCAGTTTTACCAATATCTGGATTGCTCCATTAATATGAGTAAATCATTGGTGTCTTTGTATAGAACATTTTGTAGGAGTTGACTCCCACTTCCCTATCCATATATGTTGGATTCCTTTTTCGCATTCATTATGATCTTTCCAGATGTAGGATATGCCTAGACATTTCTTTTCCTCCATCAAATATGTTAAACACTGATGGATTTTTGTCTTCAATGGTTTTGATTGTTGTGAACAGCAGGGTGTGAATTGTGTCTCACATGCGTCCCACAGCACCATCTTTTGAGGACTTACCTTACTAATTGCTCTTCATTTTGGATTTGGATTTTAGTGAAGATGGTTCCTTGTAACTTGTCTACTGTCCCTAGACAATTTGAATTAGGAGAGGTCAATGACATTGGGTCTTCCATTCACTTTCATTGCTTACAATGCATAAAATCATAGAACTTCTACCTCAAATTCACAATTCCAGCGTCACAGCCTTGTCACTTGACTACTTTGAGAATTATTTTGTTAAGACCAATATTGCCAGAGATGTGCATACTTTTTGTGGTAGGATAAGCATTTCAAACCCATTTCTCAATTCCCAAGTGATAAAGATGCACCTCTGTGCATTTTATTCCAACTATGTCTTCAGCTGTTATTGGAAATGCATGCAAAGACTCAACCAAACAGTCAGAAATGGCTCTCTGTTTTCTTTCTGTATGTCTCATTCTCATTCTACGTAGATGTAAACTTCAGGCGCACTTTGAGGTAACAAACAATGATGTGTATAGTTATTATAGTGCACTCTCATTATTTAACCCAAGCATACACTCATCAAGCGCACCATGGCAACATTTATGCTTAAAACTTTTTTTTTTTGTATTTTAGTCTTAAATTGGTAAAAGTGCTACATCTGTTATTCTTCATATTGTGGTTTTTTGTAAATTTATATGCATTAAAAATTCTATTTTTTTCTTACTTTCTTGTGTCTGTTTATGTATGTGCAGCCTTACTTGCTCTTCTGATTCCTTCATTTTTATCTAGGTGACTGTGGTGAATCCTGCCATGGAATCTGCATTGTTCATTTTGCAGAAGTTTGCTGTTGATGCACAAAATGGAAGGATTTCAAAGGATAAATTGCGTTTTGGCTCTGCTTGGAGACATCCCCCACACACGGACAATCCTACCCTGCGTTTAGAGTGGGCAAAGCTTCAACTAATTGATTTTATTCAATCTTATGTCAATGCTGAATTTGGGGTAATTTTTTTTTAATTATGTTTTCTACTGGTTGTATGTAGTGGTCCTCTAATATTTCATTGACAACCTCCTAGTTTGATATCAACAAAACTATTTGTAATTTCTTAAACAAAAAATGTGATTGTTATTCAATTTCTTACAGTGATGTTGTATTTTCATCATTGTATATATTTACATTTCATAGGTTATTTGCTGCTTGATTCTTGTACATGTATGACCTAGATACTGGTACGTCTGTTTGTTCATACATGACTGGCAAGATGCATTGTTGCCTTGCATTTTACCTAACAGGTGTGGATGCATCAGAATTTACGCTTGTGCCTATTTGCCTTTGCAGATCAATTATCTAGCTGATTGTAGCCTTGAGATCCTGGATGATCCTTCTGCAACGGCATTGGTGGAGGTACTTGTCTCTTTCCCTCCATGATGTATTTCATTGTTTTTATCTGTTTCCTTATGTCATCCTTTTTCAGGTTGGTTTACTCTATGCTCAACGTGATCCATCCTTCGTTCGTCCCATATCTCGAGGTATTCAGAGGTGTCTTGTCAGATGGTGAGCAATCTTATCTTGTTGACGAAATTAGTTCATAGCGGTCATTATATTATATGTTCATATTTGCTGTTGCTGGACTTCAGGCTTGTCCAGGAGCGAATGAAGATGAGCTTTCAGAAGTCACTCTGGTACCTTTGGCAGCGAATTATACGTGGTCGTAGCTATCGTCATTTGATGAAAGAAGCTGGCTATAAATAGATCGCTGAAGTATGTTCCATGTTTTCAAGAGTAATTTGTTCTTAGTTAATTTATTTTCCAGCTACAATTAATCGTTTCAGTGATCTGCCTAGTCAAGGGAGATTGTTGCATGCTGAGTCAACTAATGGGGCTAAGAGTGGCTATTAGTTTCATACCTGTATTAAATTGTGTAGAAAATATCTCAGGTTAATTCTGGCAAGAGCTTACCCCAATGTATACTGGCAGGTCTCTCCACTAGGGTCACATGAAAAAGTGTAAGTAATTGGTGAATATATTCATTTAATGTCTCAAATGTTCACTAGTTCCATGTTTTGTCTTTCCATTAGAAAGGCCATGTTCATATTTTTGAGCCTTGGAAATCTCACTTCTGTTAGATACCGGGCTCCACTGGTTTGGTTAATTCATGTGGTTTTTACTGTTGATGAAGTTTTAATCCTTAAGAAAGATGGAATGTTATAAAATACCCGGGCACCCATATTGTGCTTAGTGTTTCAGTTATTCACTTATTTATCATTATTAACTTTAAGTTTAATTTACTTATAGTAAATTTTTTTTTTTGGGTTCTATTGCTTTCCTTAGGTTGGTTTTCCTTGCGACCAAGGGTGGACCCACATGGGGCCCAGGGGGAGCTGAAGCCCCCCCTGAAATTTTGAAAAAATAAAAACCTATAGTAATAATCGGGGTGTAGCCTGGGAGAGGGATCGAGCCGAGGTGACGGGGACTCTAGCCCTGTCTAAACTTCCGAGCAAAAAAAATATTTTTACAAACTGACACAAACAAATGCGATGGTGCTCAAATGTTTTTTTCCGGCACTATGCCCCCTCGGCAAGAGAATCATGGCTCTGCCCCTGCTTGTGAACTCCATGTTTTAATGTAGAACTTGAGTTAGTTACTTTCCTTCTCATTATGTTTCAGGAGGCATGCATTGGTGGAATCTGCAAAATTTTATTCTCAGGGGCTGATATATTGTAAGATAGTAACTTCTTGTACTTCATGCATTGATCATTCATATGTTGCATTATAATTATTACTGCTGTTTGTTCACTATGTGCTCACTGATGCAATTGGGCTGTAGGATTTGAGTTGGGAGTGTATTTGAAAAACTTATTGGATTTTTGTATATGCATTTGCTGGCAAAGCTGATACTTTTTTTCTCTTTTCCTTTTTGATCGATAAGTAAAGCAGATACTTCACTTCTCTTAGGTCTTGTTTGGATAAACTTCTATGAGAAGTGGACTTTTTCAGAAAATTTTGAGAGAATTAATTTTTTGAAAAAGTCTTTAAAAGCCACTCTAAGAAAATAATGTCGTTTGTTTGGTTTACACGAGCAAGAAGCTAATTTTTGAAAGCCAGAAGTCAAAATACATGTTTGGTTCTCATTTGCAAGAAACTACTTTTGTTAACACCACCACCAAAGATATAAAAAGGAAGATTTTGCTTGAACAAGTTCAGAACACGTCTCAAGAAAAGCTATGCTAGAAAAAAAAATCACAGCAATGATGAAGAACAAAGCACTACCAATAGACTTATAGTTGCCAAAATCCATGACCTTAGGGAAGAAATTGAAGAAAATAAATCCCATCTAATATAGCCAAATTCAAGTGAAGGAACTCTTGCTGAAATTTATCTATGGAAGGTACTATTATGTACAACCATCATGAATAACTACTATATATTTCATAAAATAATCAATGACCCAGTTTTTCTAATTACAAATCACTTGTAGTAAACCAATCAAAATAAAAGGGTACTGTCTGGGCAGGCCTTGAAATGAACCAGCTAAACAGTTAAATAGCACGATCAATGTAGCCACACCCCATGTCGAGCTACCCTCTCATGGGCAATTATGGGTCCTCCTCTGAAGATCATAATGGGAGGTGGCAAAGAAGTGCTCTCATTGTACCCTTGTGCCTTGAAAAATCTTGATGAGTGAAAGCTCCCTAAATTTCATGGAACCCCAATTCAATTTTGATCATCTGACGTCCCCACAAGCTATTTTAAAAAGATTGTAATTTATTTCATTTCATATATACATCAATACATGTATGTAACAGTTTAAAATCCTGCAAAAAAGAACCCAAATTAAAATTTTACAAAATGAAAAATAGAATCTTTTAGGCACCATAATTGAGTAAACCAAGATTTAACCCCCAAAACAAAACTGATTGGAAAGACTCAAAAATCTCTCCGTGGATGGTAAAAAAAAATCCTGAATGAGCCAAAACTTCAAGATCAACAAGGCTCCAAAAGCCCCTAAAAATTCTTCAAAACCCCTAAAAACCCTTGAAATAAAACTGCTTATAGGAAATTAAAACAGATAAAAGCCCCAAAAACAATGAAATACAATAGCCATAGCTCCCTGAAGCAGGAGATGTTAACAGGAGAGCCAAAAGAATTCATATCTACTGTAAATAAAACCCTTTCATGATGTATACACCTAGCTGAGTCAAGTATGAGAGTGGAGGAATTGAGAAGGCTGGATGAAGTAAGGAAAAAAGAAGGAAGATACTTACCAGCAGGAGCAGGCGGGGGAAGCAGACGATGGGATGGAGCAGACAGTGGGAGTTGTTGTAGGCGGCCATGGGAGCAAGTGTTTGAGAGAAAACTCCCTCTTCTATCAAACCTTTTTTTTTTTCAATGTCCTTCCTTTTTTGGGGATATGATCGGGCTCGTCAACTTCCCCCAAAAGTCAGATTCTCGATTTCCCATGGAAGCTAGTTGGGGGCGGGGGGAACTTTTCCTAAAAGCTAGAATTTTGAATTTTGACTCATGAAAAAGTCTTTTAGGTACCGAACCAAACAATATCTTAATCGATTTCTAACTTTTCAAGAGCCAAAAGTCACTAAAAGTCAGTTTAAAAGTCTTTCCAGACACTACTTTAATCTTTATCCAACAATTACTTGTCAATAGCTATCAGTGGATCTGCTACTTTTATAAATACTTCACCGTGGTTGCCTAATGTAGATCTAGTTATGCCACTTCAATTATCCTTTCTTCATGGTTTGAAGCTCAAATGAATCTCACAGCTTTTGTAGCATTAGATTGGTAAGAAAGTTGCTCATAGTTGTTATTGCATTCCAAAACTCCAGTTCAACTAATCAAGGAGATGACTAGGCCTATAAAAAAAACTGTAACAAGGTACCCTGCTGGGCCCGGCCCGTGAGGGCAGGTTAGGGCCTAGTCAATCCAGGCCCTTGAAGGGCTAAGGGAGAGGTTGCTTCTTGTCCTTATATGTAACTAAGGGCAGGGCTTGGGCTGGCTCCTCCCCTGCCTCGGTCCTGCCCTTTGACAGCCCTACCTTAACTCCAACCCCTTAAAACCCTAATCCTAATCCCTTGAAAACCCTAATCCTTACAGCCTTAGTTTGTTGTCAAGATAGGTTCTATTTTATCTAGTTTATTATTATGCTTGTTTTACTGTACTTTTTTATTTTTATTTTTATTTTAAACATGGATTAAAAATTTTAGTTTCAGGGACCGTATTGGGTCCCACCGAAACCGATACGTATTGGTTTCAACCATTTTTTTTAATTATTATTTTTGCAAAATTATAAAAATCACAATAATTTTTTTTTAAAAAAAAAAAAAAAAACAGTAGATGGGTAACAACATTATTGTAAAGTCAATATCAAGTAGAAAATATAAAATATAATAGATGAGTCGAAAGAAACATTTTGCTAAAGCCCCATAGAATTAGGGCTTAGAATGGGTAGAGGAAGAGGAAATTGAAAGAGTGTTTTTAGGGGTATACGTAAGCCCTTTTATATGAAAATGTCGAACGAATCCTATACCGAAACTGTATTGTATCGTAGGACTCGGGTGATACGTAATGGTTTCGACCGAGTTATTTTGTCTTAAAAAAACTGTAAAAGTTAGGTATCGGGTAACGGATTTTACCGAAACCGATACGTATCGGTCGGTTTTGGCAATTTTTTAAACCATGATTTTAAATAATTTCAATTGAATAATTTGTTGGGTTGGTAGTTGGAGTAGAAAAAATTCCGCCATCTCGAATGAGAAAAAATTTCTCGCTTCTCGTCCCGTTGCCCTGCCCTGCCCTGCCCTGCCCTGCCCTGCCCTGGCCCTTGAGGGTAGGGTTAGGGCCTAGTCAATCCAGGCCCTTGAAGGGCTAGGGCAGGGTTAGGGTTGACCCCTGCCCTGCCGCATTCCTGCCCTTTGACAGCCTTAGGGATGGCCCTTCTTGTGATAAGAATCTGGCCTTTTGGTGCAACCTGTTATTTTCTTACATTTACTTCAGTTCAGTTCAGGTTTGTCAACTCTGAGGCTGTTGCAAATGGAACTTGCTTGAATCAATTTTGTTTTTCTGAAGATTTATGAAGAATGGACTTTGTTTTGCGAGTAAATTAAAATCTGAGTTTTCTGTAATTAGAAGCTTATGTTTTAGTTGTTTAGATCTTGGTCTCTCCTCGTGTGACAATCGTCGTGATAGTACTCTCTCTGTTTGGAGATTATCTGCTTGACTTTCCAGCTACCAACTTTCTGATGTGTATCATTTCAGATTGCGTTTTCTATGATTGTTTGTAATTAACGGCCGATGTCCATTACAGTTGTAAACATATATAATGTCTATATATCTGAAGAGTAATACTAGTGGTGTCTACTGTTTCTTGATTGTTTTTGGCAAGCAGGCTTAGTCCTTGAATTGGCTTTATCGTCTCTGCGAAACTTCAAACCCCAAATAAAGCCTGATGTATCTGTTTCTCCATTTGTAGGTAATGGTGAGGTCACGGAGAACTGAAGACTCAAAGCTTGAAGACACCAAAAATAGATATCATTCTTGCATCCCAAGATAAATTTTTGCCGCATTGTCTTATGAAGTGAGTAGTTGCTACCATCCCATTATTTGAACAAGGGTCTTACTCGGCGAAGGTTACTGTTTCAAATCAATGTGAAAGGTAAATTCCTTTATGGGTAAAAAATAAGAGATTGCGAGGCGATTTTTAAGGCCTGCTTTCACGTAAAGGTATCTTCTGATAGCTTGTCGAGAATCCGTATCTTTAAAAATGAGATGAATCTGGAACTCCATATGGAGCTTGCAGTATATGCCAAGATAGTCTTGATTTGATCTTGTATTTGATTCACGTTGCTTGATCATGTATTTCTTGGTCAACATGATTTTTATTTTGAGCTTGTGAAGCCAAGGTTGATTCGCTTTGCTGTACAACTTATGTCCTTCACACATGTAAATCAAAAAAAAGGTCAAAATTTTATTCCGGACAAGGGAAGTAGGAAAGGATGATATTGGGATTATCTTTTCGCTCTTTATGAAGTTCTTATTTATACATTGTTCTTCCATTTCTGGGGTTCTTTCAGTTTGAAGGTGATGTTTGATTGCTGGCTTCCCGTGTGAAGTATTAATTTTTTTTTCGCTTGGTAAGGGATGAACACCTTCTAGAAGCAATATGCTTATTCACTGTCTGGACAGTGGCTTTCCTTACAGACGACAAGCATATTCAACACCTCATAATTTCTGTAATCCAGGAGGCAGAGAGGTCTTATCCTAGATTTTAACCTTGCTGGCTAGGTTTTCAGAATCGAAAAACCATTTTTTAAGTTATTGTACATGTTATCTAACAACTGAGTTACACCCCCCCTCCATGTGTGAAACTATTTTTCGTATTCATTTATCACCACAAAATATATGAAATTTGTGCCATGTCCTCATAACGAGAGTATAATAAGGGTAACAGAGTTTTTCTTTTCTGAGATTGTTTTGGGTTTCAAAAGGGAGCTGCCTGCCTTGATGGGCAATTAGATTCCGCCCGCGGTCCCCCCTTGAGATCCTCAAAACTTCATCAGAGTAAAGGGTTAGCAACCAAGACTGAGCATTGCTGTTGGAGATTGGGATCTTCAATGGTGGTTGGCTGGAGATCGTCTCTGGTAAGGCAATGGGGTCCCTTAACTGGGTTCTCGGCCTCTCGCTGTGTGATGAACGATCTATGCTCTGGTCTTGCTGGTGGCTCTCTCAACCAACGATCAGTGCCGTTGAACGAATCAACCATTGTTTCTCAAGTTGTCATTCTCACTAGGCTCCTTTGGCGGCTCAGCCACCTTGCGACACGCTCTCCAATTGGTTCCTCCTCCTCAGGGCCCCTTTCATCATCATCAACCGTTCCAATTTGGAAATTGGGTCTTAACCATTTCTCTTCTCCAATAGAAAATCTTAACCTCTCTTGGACGTAATTCCAATTGAATTGACAGGAGGAAGGGAGTTGTTCAAACCGCCCAACCCATGACATTATTATCCATTAGACTAATTCATTATCCAAACGTATTATATTAAAGTTGCAACCTTACGTTTTTTTTTTAAATTTTTGGTCAATGCTAGCAGGTAGATGGTTCTTTCAGTTTGAAGGCCATTTTTGGTCATTACAATATCGACTTGTATGGGTTTTATTGGCTTTGGGTCGATGTATGTGACGATTCCCCTCATGGTCTAACTAGATGCGAAAGCACAGTGAGAACTAAAAATTATGCAGGAGACTGTCTGAGCATCCCCACTGGCCCACTCATTCCCTTTTATTATCAATCAGATTCAACTCTAATCATAGTGCCTTATTCCAAATGATTTGGGGTCAACAACATTGAATAGAATTTTACAATTGCACTCTTTCAGAAGCCATACCCGAGTTGGTTCAAATGTCTGAGCAGTCTATGCCAGGTATGATATTTTGACACTATAGCTGTGTCAAATTTGAAATTTATACAACCAATATAGCATTTACCGTTGGAGATGCTCTTAGGTGTTGCAGAGGTCCTGGGGTTAAGTCTCAAGGTACAGATTTATCGGTAATCTAGCTAGCAAATGTCGGCTCACCTTTTTACTGAACCAAACAAGTAGATAAATGACTGTTTATACCTTAGGGGTGCACACAAGTTGAGCTAGCTGGATGGCTCAGCTTGGTTCGATTCGGATCAAGCCGAGCTTAAGCTCAAAACTTTGGCTCGGTCGAGCTGAGATGAGTTTTCAAGCTTTGAAATGTGTTAAAACCGAGCTCGAGCCAAGGCCTGTTGGATTCGGCTTAGCTCGATTGATGCTTGATTCAGGTGGAGCTTGGCTCAACTTGAATATTATATAAAAAAATAAAAATATTATTTACATATAGCATTATTATATATATATATATATATAATTATAAATAATATAAAATATTAGTATTTTTATTTAAATAGATTTTTTAAATAAATTAAGTTGAGCTCGACTTGAGCTTGAATTATTTCGAGCTCGAGTCAAGTTATTTGAATTCGAACTAAGCTTTGAGCCAATTTTTCAAGCTGATCTTGAGCCTAGAGTAAACCCATTTCAAGCTGAGCCAAGCTCGAGCCTAGAATAAACCCATTTCAAGGGCCAAACTTCGCTCCAATACACGCCTACCTGTAACCCCCATAGAAAGAAGGAAAAAAAAAGGCGATGAATTTGATTGAAACCCCACCCATTAACCAACCACCATGCTATGCCTCTACTAAGAAAACAATTTGATTTACCAAACAATATACATTGAAAATTTGAAAATACACCTTTTCTTACCCGAGTTCGAAATTGAAATACATTTTTTTTTGAATTCGATTACAATTACATTGTGGCTCCAAACAAAAACTCCTTAAGGTAATTATTTTAAGAAAAATAATCCTCGTACTAGGACGGGAGTGAGCCGTCTCGTGTCGCCTCCATTAAACTTGCTAGATGTTTTCTTTTAACTTTCTTCAATTGTAATTAAGATTGATTAATCCTTGAAGAAAAAAATTAATCACATGAGTCATATAGTGTGTGGAGAAGTCAAAATCATGGGGTCCATGATTTTGACTTCTCAACTGCTTGTCCCCTACTCTATGGTTGCCCTAGTCAAGTCCTTTGTGGCTTCACCAGAAACAACCCAAGGCCAAATCACAGGGGCTTTGAATTCTCTCTGGCCCGTGCTAGAAAAGTGCTCTTGGGCCTCCACACAAGAAGCACCAGTTGGCTGGAGAAGTCATTTCATGGGCGCCATGATTTTGACTTCTCCAACCCTTATTTGACATATGGTGATAAAATGGTGAGATATAAGGGAGAGATATCAAGTGTGGGAAGAGGTCAAAATCAAGAAAGAAAATGAAATGACTTCTCCTTTTTTCAGCCAGCTGACGCTTCATGTATGGAGGCCGAGAGCACTTTTCTGGCAGGGGCTAGAGAGAATCCGAAGCTAATCATAGGGATCACGATTTGACTTCTCCTACCCAGTGTCGCACAATGTGTGGTGGCCCACTGTTCTGCATCGGCGAGAGAGGGAGAATCCGAGGCCCTTCCTACAAGTAGTGGATTATTCTTCTTATTTTAATTCTCAACTGAGGAACGCGATAACAAGATGTGACGACAAGTCTGTATTTCAATCGTTTTGGAATTGTAGGCCCCACATGACTAATAATATAAGGAGTCAAATCCTTTACGGGGCAAATCCGGTTATTACCCTTTGAGATGGCCACGTGTACCCCTTGACACCCATTAACTTTTTTTTTGGCGATAACACCCATAACTTTGATGATCCGATGGTTAGGAGCTTGTATGTACTACTTGTTATAATTGTGCACACAGAGTCTCAAATCATTATTACTGTAGAAAAATTGAGATTAATTATGAACAAAAGCTCTGGCCTCTAGATAACTAGAACATCCCAAAATATGCCTCCGTCCCCCTCCTTTCTAGTCCGGCCGCTGTATGGCACCTTAACGGGAAGGGAATGACGGCCGTCGGCTTCGTATCTTCTTTTTAGAGTTAAGCTCCAGTTTTTTAGGGTCTTGGGCATGTACCATTAATCCGTTTTTGGTAAGATAGGCTCTGACTTTGCATAAGTTGGGTTCGATAAAATCACGAAAGACTGCTCGCATAACACCGTCCTATTCTTTTATAGTTGACTAAATGAAGGCATCACCCTATCAATGGTAACATTGATGAATCAATGTAAGGTGGGCGTGGGAGCAAAGGCACCAGAAGTGGAGGGGGCATAAATAGAAGGTGGCAAAGAAAGCATTGGCATCATAGGCCAAGTAAGAGACAGTTCTAGTTGGGTTCAAATCCAATTGAAAATTGAGGTTCTCCAAAACCACAAGGGAAGGGCATTACAGCTTCCATTCGATCCTTATTTAGTATATGACTCTCCTCGTTGGTACAACTAGAGATGAGATTAAGCTCTCACCAGTCAAATGTCAATGGTGTGGATAAGCTCTATGTTCTTTCCCTTATCGCTGATCGGCCAGCTGATCTTAGCAAATCGAAGCTGCTCCTCTTTTCATCCCTTCTCCGGGAACTTCTAGCTGGGGAGGGAAATAGACTGAAAAGAATCCCTAAACCACATTTTTCATCCTGCCTTTGGGCTGCTAAGTAGAAGTAGAAGCTATATGAACCTTCTTGCTTTTGGTGGGCTTTCGACATGTGGCTATAAAAAGGGGAGAAAATATCAAAAGGAGAGAAGTCAAAAAACTGGGGAGAAAATGAAATGACTTCTCCCCTTTTTATCACCACATGTCGGACGTTCTACATAGGTAAGATGGTTTTTGTCTTGCTTGAGCAAGACCAAATCCCATCCCCACCTTAACCCTTCAAGAAATAGTTGGACTCGTATAACCACTATCCCTATTGGATGTAGGGACGGAGCTAGCAGTACCCAAAGCCAACGCAAATTCTATCCTTACCATAATGCATATTCCATCCCTTTGTTTGGGCTCGAACGTTTTTTGATGGGGTATTGTAATATTTAATGGGTGTCTTGATCGATCTCTTGTATATTTTTTGGGAAATAGTTAACGTCCTCCTCTTAAATGCTCACGAATTGGAATTCATGGGTACGCATATCACTACTCTATTTTCATATATTTTATTAATTTTCTTGTAGATACTTCATTTATTGTAAATTTTCAATGTATTTAATGAATTTCTTGTAGTTCTAGTCCTCACCTACTATTGTAATTCTCACCTATGAAATTGATATTTTGTAATAAATTAGGGTGTGTATCCTTATTTTTGGGATCTAAATTGAAGTGTTCGGACTCTATATTGAAATTTTCAAAGTCGAGATCTAAATTTGGGTCCAGATCTAATTAGAGCCCATAACAAAACTTATAGACTTCGGATCAAAATTTTCAGAGTCCAGATCAAACTTTTCAGAGTCTGATTGAACTTTTTGAAATCAAAATTGAAATGATTAAGATTTCAAAAACTTCGATCTGAATAGTCAAAAATTTGATATGGAGTCTAAAACCTTCAATTTAAAATTCTAAAAATGTGTTAAGTCCGCACGTGCATTACCCATACACATGCAGAAGCGTATAAAGGTAAACCCATTCAGAGATTGGAGTCAATTGAGATTAAACTCAATCGAGTTCAATCACTCCCACAGGTCAACACGTGACTCTTTTAACATTAATTGTGGTTACGATTTACTATTCAACAATATAACATTGATTTTTAAAAAAAATATTAATTCTAATGTTAAAAATTCTTAAGCAGAGTTAAATATTTATTTTTTACTCTCCAAAATTATTATTATTATTATTTTAAAAAACCAATGTTATTCTGTTACAGCTATGTTTTGTTTTTGAGAAATGCTACCCCCACATACAAACTTCAAAACTCTCTTAAGATAATGAAATTTGTCAATTTTTTTGGGAAGTTGAAGGATCAACTATGTGAGAGCAGGAGGAATAGTCCCCTCCTCAGTGACGAGGGGATTTTATTGCTCTAATCTTTTATATATCATTAAGGGCGTCAATGGGCTGGAATGTAGACTTAATTTTTTTTTAATGCTTTTATAAAGGGAAATACTGAACTTATTGCGGCATGGGTCAATGCCACCTTTTTTACCACACACCAACGGTTGTTAAGATTCATTCACAGATTCACTCTTAGTATTAAGCAATAATCTAACATTTCAATTTTTGCAGAAGGATAAAAACAAAAAATTTTAATTTTCTTAACCTTGTCCAAAGGAACATATGGCCAGGGCATTAGACTACATAATCTAATGCAAATGCGTGGTGTGCTAATTACTGCCATTTTAGAATGGAGTCGGACTCGGCCATTCGCGAGAGGATGACTTGGATTCTTCTCCGGTAGTTGTGGGAGAAGATCCCGTGTCCCAAGAGGTTTTTTGTAACCCAATTCCGCGGTCGACACCCCTAATCATGATGACAATGATGGTGGTAACATACTTTATTTTAGAGTTGAATCCAGTGGTAACGAAGCCATGGGCCCCCACTAGATCCAAAAATAAAAATCCACGAATCACGCTCATAAATCCACCATTGCATGTTCGCTAATCACATCAGACTTAAGCCAAATGCCACGTGGATTACCTCGGTTGGTGCGCCGGCCTAAATGGCTTTTGACTTCGTTTTGCCCGGCGATCGAAGAGCATCAAGAAGCGGAAAATATTCGAAACATATTTATTAGTACTCAATATAAAGAAGAAATATAGTTGTTTTGATGACGAGAAACTCTCTGTAAAATCCCACATTTTGTTCCATTTTCCTTCTCTTACTTTGTCTTTGTTTGTTGCTTCAAAGTTTCAATCATCAAAAACCCTATTTCCATGACGGAGATGTTGAGAGGATCAGATGAGCGGTTTTTATTGAGTTCCCAAGTAAGCAAAATCACTCTTTTTCAACCCCATTTCCCGGATTTGCAAGAAATCATTACTGGTTTTGGCCAATCTTTTCTTCCCTAATTTGACTTTATGTTCTTTCTTTTTTTGTCCTCTTGTTTCTATGTATTTAAGGGGTGGAGTTTCTGTTCTTGAAGAAAGCCACGGGATTCTCATCGAGGGACCATTCATTCATTCATCTTGTATGTGTTCTTCTGCAATCCCATTTAATCTTTCCTCCAATCTTCAAACCTTCATTGGTTTTTATTGTTGTTCTTGTTCGATTTCTGGGTTTCTGAACTATGAGTGGAATCGGTGACATAACGTTGCTGGGTTCGCAGGAATCGGTAGAGAGAGAAAGAGAACCAAGAACGCTGGTGGATTTTTTGAGAGAAGACATGGACGGTGTAGAGAGAGGAGGGAGGTGGAGGAATTTGAAAGAACGGCTGGGATTTAAAGGGATGGGCTGTTGTGGGGCCACTTGGGGTTTGAGGGCGTCCAACATGAGCGTGAGAGACGAAGACGACGAAGAACAACATCAAGAAGAGCTTCAGGCTCCACCGGAGAACAGCCTGGATCCGGCTTGTGTAGAGATTCCGGCAGCTTCCGGGATGAATTTGGCGACGGCGTTGGCCGCCGAACGTCATTTCCGGGCAACCCAGGATTCGGAAGGAGGAATTGTAGGGACCACCACCACCTCTGAAACTGAAGGTACTACTACAACAACGCCTTGTACGCCATCGAGGGTATCGTTGATGAGATTGCTCGAAGAAGCGGACGGTGGAGATGGAGAGTCTGAAAAGGAGAAAGGCGAGGGAAGTGATGGGGTGTGCTGCGTGTGTATGGGGAGAAGAAAGGGTGCAGCTTTCATTCCATGTGGGCATACGTTTTGCAGGGTTTGTTCGAGGGAGCTGTGGTTGAATCGAGGGTCCTGTCCTCTCTGCAACCGTTCAATTATCGAGATTCTCGACATCTTCTGAGATCTTCTGTCCTCGGGATTCGTGCAATATTCTTTGATTTCGTAAGAAAGCAGAGGGATTAAAGCATAAGGAAAGTAATTACTTTCTTTTTTTAATTAATTTCAATATTTGGTATGGAGAAATCTCTTTTAATCAATTTCCATTTTGGTCCGTCAAAAAAAAATCCAATATTTTGTATGGAGATTTGATAATGAAATCTTACTCTCATACTATAGTTTTTTTTTTTGGGTAATCTTCTCATACTATAGTTATTTTTCGAAAAAGCGTAATCTTAAAGCATAAAAATTATTAAATTTTTACCAATAATAATAATAAGACCTTGGTGTTTTCTTTACTTCTTCATCCTATAAAAGTTTTTTCAATTATGTTACTCGAATTGAATCATGCATTTATATTGATTCAAATAATTTTTTTTCTTCAATCAAGTTATTTTACTTATTGAGGAGAAGTCTTTTGCCGGTAACGATAATTTTAGGGCATCCAATCACATTTCCTCCAAATAAAAAAGTCTCAAATTATCATTTTTTGTTGTGATGTTTTGCTATATAATTTTTTGTTTCTCTGTCAGTGTTTGGAGGTTTGATTGATGGTTGTTAGAAAAAACATATCATAGGGTAGAGAATATTTTGAGAGATTAGAGACTTCTAGGTGGTCGCCCGGCACCACTGTTTGCAGCTTAAGCCGTATTTCCACTGGCAAAAAAAAAAAATCAGCTGACAAAATACCGCAGGAAGAAAGGTCTATCCAATCTAAGATGATAGATAATAATTGCACATTGTCAATGGGCTAGACCCAGCCCACATTTTGGTGGACTTAGAGAACATAGGCCAACTTAAAAACTAAGGGCCCACATTTTGGTGGACTTAGAGAACATAGGCCAACTTAAAAACTAAGGGCTTATTTGGCATCACTTAAACGCTTGCCCCCAAATTGTATGGCTCTCAAAGCTCAGTGAATAAACCCAAAACTACCCACCCACACTAGGGGTGTCAAAAGGCTGGGCCAACTAGCGCACAAATGCTACCCCAAATTGCCTGGCTCTCAAAACTCAGTGAGTAATCCCAAAACCACCCACAGCAAGGAGTGTCAACAGGCTGGGCTGGGCTCAGGCCAAGTCCAATAAATTGGTCTGTTTGACATATTTTTTTTATAACCAGACCTTAAAGCTGGGCTGGGTGGGCTCGCCAGGCCACCCAGTCCTTTGACAGCCCTCCCTTTTGCCACAGACAAAAGTGAGAAACTTGAAGATTGTTGAGACTTATAAAGACCGGCATTTTGCAAGTTTTGTCATTTGACAATATGGATTTTCTTTTGATGAACGAAATTTATTATTCTTCTTATCTCGTGTTATAATTCTTGTAACACTTACTTTTTTGTTAGGAGGTAAACACGCATTCAGTAGGCCAACACACACGGACTCAATAGACTGAATCCAGGAAGGAACCTAATGAGCTAAGGGGGGTCTACATCGACTTCCGATGTGAGACTAAGTTGGATACAATCCAACCGTCCAAAGGAGTAACTGTAGTACTCAGTTTTGTCGGTTAAGAGGTAAAAATACACACTCAATAGGCCAACACACACATAGACCCAATAGTCTGAACAGCCCATCTCAAAAAGGGCCTTCAAATGAAGCGAAATGTATATTTTCAAATCTCATAAAAAATTACAAGTCTTCGAATCTCTTTTGATGGTAAGAATTAATGTAGTTAAAAACCTTGACAAAGTGACTTAAATTTCCTAACAACCAAACAAATAACTATCTTGACAAAGACCAAAGTGCCAAGTTTTATAAGTATCACTTGAAAAGAACGAACCCTAACCCTATGTTTGGTTGTCAAGAAAATAAGTGAAAACATAGAAAAGAAAAGAAAATTTTGAACTTTTAATACAATTATTAGTTGTATTTTGTCCAAATTTATATTCTTTTCTCTATTTTCACTTATTTTCTGGACAACCAAACATTGGGTAAGTGGACACTGAATTTGTCTGTTCCATAGCTCGGAAACTTAGTTTTACAATCCTGCCGGACCAAGTGAACCCACACGCCTTCTCGTTTGGATGGACCCTCCACCATTTTATGTGAGTGGCCCCATATTAACCTACCTTGACAACAGTGTTGGTTTTATATTTGATTGTGTGGATCGACTTAATAAAATTGGTTTGAAAAACCCCTCTTGACGATTCTCCTTCCACGTACTAGGTTAAAGTGTGATAGTGCTAAAGAACACCACACAAATTGTCCTAATTAAGGTGAGGGATTTGACCACGTGCAAAAGAATTATTGGAGGACTAGTAGAGACCCGTGCGATGCACAGGTATGAATAAAAAAAGGAAATCTGTACACTCACTCACACACTCTCTTTCTCTCTCTCACATCACAATCCCCTAAAACCTCTTATGGATTAATGTCTTTACATTTTCTTTATATTATTTTCATCTCTATATCTGCTTAACATAATTTATTTAAAAAAATTATTCACATCTTGATTTTTTTTTAAATATTAATTTATTTAAAAAAATTAAAAAACTGTTTTTTAGAGATTTTTTAATATTAAAAACAGTTTTTTAATTTTAAAAAAAGAATTAATATTTTTTTAAAAAAAAACCAAGGATGGGTGGGTGAACCCTAAGGGTGGGTAAATCCAAACCCCGGTTAAGGGGTGTCAAAAGGGACATGTGGCTACCTCAAGGGGTGAATTATTATTTTTAAATAATAAATGAATAGTGTTTTGGAGATGAGATGCATGGGAGTAAAAAACTTTTTAGTGAGGCCCATAAACTCCATATATGGAGGAGATGCCGAAATAGAGTAAGATTTTGGAGTATTGCATGAGATGCTCTATATCCACGATTCCTTTTTTTTTTTGGACGGTAAGGTGGGTTCAGGCAGACCCCAACCAGAGAAGCGGGACTTCATTCTCTACTCTCTAAAAATCCCACATTGACTCCATCTCATTCTATCTCACTTGCTTAAGATTTTTAAATCTCATATCATCCGTGTGTGACTTTACCTCTCTCTCTCAGTTCTCTCACTCACCGCTCAGTTCTCAGACGATATTACAAATCCGGTCGAATATTTCTATTTGTTATATGATATTTGTTCTTTCAGTTTAATGTAATCAATGTTGGAGGAGCAACAGATGATGGATGTGGATGGAAGGTTGAAAGAGAGAGCTAGTAGCATGGTAGAATTGGATTGGAGACCATGAAAGCACATATCCCAAGATGTTCCATTGACTGGAATGGGAAACCATGCAGACTGTGGAGGCTGGTGTGCCACTCTTGGATGCTTCACTGATTGGCGCTTTTTTTGTTTTTTTTGATAAACGTGGATATCATGAGCCTTAACGTGTTGCATAAGGAATACCCCCACCCCCATACAACCGACATTGAGGAGAGCCCATGAATAGACTTTTACGGTTCCTCCTTCCGTCATTGAGCTACACCCAGGGGCGGAGGCAAGTGGGGGCCTGTGGGGGCACGTGCACCCACTGAATTTTTGAAAAAATGTTTTTTTTCGTTAGGCATAACCATGGGAATGGGGACATGGAGGTGAGATCGGATCACTCAATTAGGATTGAACTTGGGGAGAGTTCAATCACACCCACAGGTCAACACATCAACACATGTCCCTTTTAATCTTTGTTAACTGTGGTTAAAATTCACTAACTTTTGGGATTCAACAATATAACCTTGATATTTTCAAAAAAAAAAAGTAAAAAATGTACCCGAAGATTTAAAATTCCAAACCAAAGTTAAATATTATTATTTATTATTTTTTCTTCTAAAAATCAAAGGTATATTGTTGATCGAACCCCAAGAGTTAGTAATTTTAACCACAATTAATAGAAGTTAAAATGGACATGTGTTGACTTGTGGGTGCGATGGAACTCGGAGTGGGTGCAATTGAACTCTCTCCGAGTTCCATCGCAATTGACTGTAAATTGATCTTCATGCAGGTGCCATTGAACTTCAAAAAAAAATGTTTTTATATCAAGTTGTTTAATTATTTTATTGGCGTAATTATGGTAAGAGGGTAGTTGTTCATAAAAAATTATACTATATTATTTAATTATTTAATAGGTATAGTCAAAAGGCAAGGGGCAACGGTCCTTAGACTATTGAAATCATATATCTTTTTTATATTATGCTATTTAATTATTTAACGGTGTAGAGTCATAAGACAAGGGGATAGTTATCCTATAAACAAGGAGAAATATATAATACCCGTAAGATATGTACGAAATGTATAGGTGAAATGGCCCATGAACTTAGTCATTTAAAAAAATTTTGGGCTACGCTCCAAACCCCATCCCCCATCACATGCCCCCACTACTAGAAATTCTTGGCTCCGCCCCTGGCTACACCCCCAAGGTTGGGCCCCTTTTCGACATTTTTTTTGGAGGGCCCACCGGGACCAGATATCATTTACTTCCTTAAGTAGAGTAACTAAATTCGTTAGTGGTGTTTTTAAGAAGTAGCTTGTAATATTGTCATAGACAATGTATTCTATATATATATATATATATACATATATATTGGCTTTTCATAAACCAGCATTTGCCTTGTTTCTGAATTTTGAATTTCTAATGCATTAAGTTGCTCTGATCCCATGTGGCCGTGTAGAAACAGTAGAATATTTGGAGTTGTTTGGAGTTTGGACCCGTGTTGAATATTTGGTTTTATTCTTATGCATTAAGTTGGTTATAATGCCTTGGTCTTCCTTTTTTTTGCAGCTAGCATTAACTTGTTCATAAACCAACACTTGACTCTTTTTTTGTTTGAGTTAAGACTTAAGAGCAATGTGATAAAGCCTAAATCGGTTAAAAAAAACAGGAATAGATTGTAGGCATTTCAAGCCAGTCATAATTGGCCGGTCCGAATTCTCATGAGGCCTGATTATAATTGGCCCGCCTATGAAACCTATAGGCTCGCTCAAGCCCATCTAAGGCCCAAATAAAATTTGGCCTCCCCAATCCTGTGAAGGCCCGAGTTTAGCCGAGCCTGATTAATATTAGGGCGGGCGTGGGCCTATATATAAGCCCCTTTATTAATCGGGCCAGCTCGAGCCTGACCCATTGACACCCTTAGTCAGGATTAGGGCCTAGGTCTTCCCGGGCCAATTCTCATTCATAGAGGTTAGGCCCTAGCCTTCAAATGGCCTAAACTAATTAGACCCAAGCCTTAACCTTAGGGGTGGTTAACTAAACTTGTTGCCGGGAACAGCTGGCGCAAGACAAGCCAAGCCGGATTAGATTTTGAAACTCGTTGAAAGCTTGAGCATGCAGGTAGCCCAACCCTTTGACAGCTCTAGCTAACTCCTAAAAAACATAGCTTGTTTTTCTAAAGTTCCCCTTGCCCTCCGGCTACGCCCCTGGGCTCTAACATGATGCCCAGTATCAATCAAAAAGCCAATATAACAGGAAAGTGGAAGGGTCTCATTCGTAAGTGTGGGACACATCGAATAATGAAGTGGTCCCACCCCACCCCACCCCACCAAGCCGTGATTGAAGGGGTGGGACCTTACTCCTTAATTACTAATTAGTACATATATACATGTTTAAGCACCCATTGCGCGAGTCGGTCAAGTTAAACGTGTTTAAACCCAAATATCTGCGTTTCATTGCACCAACACATTCTCCACTCATTTTTTCCAACCCCAAGGCACATTTGCTGTCACATCTATCAGACCCCTTTTTTGGCACTACATAGCAGATTACACGGCACCTTTCGACCCAACCTGTCAATCTCCCGAACGTACCCAGCTGGTTCTTTTTTCTGGGTTCGGGTTGGTCTATCCCAACCATATTTGGGTTTGAATTGGGCCTTGGGGGCTTCACTTCAGAGTAATCAGGTTGAACCCTAAAAAAAACCCGGTTTATGGCTGAACAACCGATTATAGGTTTCACGATGATGACTGACTCTACGCGTTACAATTCCTGTCGTTTTGGATCACGTCGATAACTTGGATGAACCTCCAACCCGACCCGTCTCGATGCCATCAACTTCGACTCAACCCGATGACTGAAAGTCTGCAATGCATGCATGCTTGGGTCCCACTCGTTATATATCTTACGAGCTCTTGTAGGAACCCACGTGTAAGTGCGTATAAGGTCTTATCTGAAACCTGCATGGACCATAAACCATAGATTTTATTTTTATGGACCAGATTAAATATATATCATATATGATGGCCATGACCAGTCGTTGGTGACAAGCCCGCGTTTGACAAAGCATGCCTACCTCTCTCTCTCAAATCAGTCTCAGAAATGGACGGTAGATGATGAGGCATGATGTGCCCTACGCTTAATCATCCTGTCCAGTCATGATCTTACCCCCCACATCTCATGTTCTCATCACCGTTAATCCATGTAACATTTTTTTATTTTTTATTTTCTCAAAGTGTATATAATTTCAAGACGACCAATATATGGGTTTACTATTTAGGAAGACAAGAAGACTCTGTTTGACGTTAGAATAATCCTATAGAGACTTGAGACTATACATAAACCATACAGGGACGGAGGAGACCTTTACCTACCATATATAATTTCCAGCCTAAGATGAGTCGTTGAACAAACTCTCTAGAATGTTTGCGTATACGTTTATAAATATATGTATGTATGTACATAAATACACAATACTGATTTTTTTTAAAGATTAGTGTTACCTGGATCGAGATGCACCCAAAGAGAGAATGGGTGAGATCCGCATCCTTTCAGCTCTATTTTAATGGTATACATTGCATGTGCACTACATACCAAATGGGGTTTTCTCACAAGAACCAGACCAATTGCGTTCACGCAATACCATACATTTCGTGCCTCCTTCAGTATATATATGTTTGTCACGGTCTGGAACATCTATTTTAGTGTATTCAAGCCGAGATGAGTCGAGCTCGAGCTTTGCTCGAGTTTGAAAAGTTCGGCTCAAATTATTAATATTGGAAGTGTTATATATAATTTTTATTTTATTAATATAAATTAGAATATTTAAGTTAAGCTGAGTTTAAGTCGAACCAAGCCTCAATCGGACTGGATCAAACGGAACCTGGCTCGAGCTCAGCTTGAACCGAATTTCAAGCTAAAAAAAAGTTCAGCTTGATCAACTCGACTTGATCGAGCTGAGCTGCGCCAATGAGCCAGCTCGACTTAGATACACCACTACAAACAATAATCATCATTAGTTTGAAATGACAAAGCAGGATTCATGTTACTGGATTTTGCAAATTTTACACGGGGGCTGCTTAGCTTGATGTAACCCTCTTCAGTTAAATGGTCTTGACCGGCAATGTAGCGCAAATTAAGTATGGTGCGAGTTAGGATACAAACAATAATATATACTGTTTTTTTGTTAAAAGTAAAATCAAATAGGGATTTAGGCCTAACCAAAGCGACTTTTAATAGAATTTACAGATTAATTTTTATCACACTAAGATTTACTGATAAACATTGCATGTGAGTAAAGTCAAAAGTAAAAGATTAGGGAAGGACTCAGAGAGCTGGTCCAAACCATGTCAATTCCAAGCCCATAGATTGCCAAATGAAAAAGAATGATAAAAAAAAAGAAGTGAAAGTATAATAGCTAGTAGGCTAGTAGCACTTTTTTACCTTTATATATACTGCACTAATGCTTCCTTTCGGTCTAACGCAGAGTCATAAAATAGCATAGGCTTACAAAAATACCCTCATATTTCTTTTTCTGTGTTTATTTTCTTCTACCGATGGTCTTGCATTTCAAATTTCCAATGTGTCACCTTGTCTTTTTCTTTTGATCTTATGATGCTACTAGCATTAACAAGATATAATATGACCAAATCCATTAACCCTACTACCAAAACCTAGAATCGAAACACCTCCGCCGATCCTCAATTATTCAATGTCCTATAACCTAAGAATCATGGCAGTAGGATCATTTGATAGTCATTCATTTAATTGATAGTAAACATACCCACATGTGCGTGATTATTGACCGCTTTGTTCAATAGGTATGTCATATGTGCGTCGTGCATTCATGTTTTTTCAAACATTTTTTGTGCGTATAAAATTTAGACTATAATTAATCCTTAACTTATCTAATTCTATTTTAATCATGTAACACTTCAAAATGAGTTTTTAAACTATTGTTGTAACATGCTTATAAAAAAAAGCATTATTGCTAAGGTTAAGGGTAAAAAAAAAAAAAAAAATATATATATATATATATATATATATGAATTAGTCCAGGGATACTCCCAAAGTGTACTCCCATATATACTCCCTAATCCTAACCGTTTATCTTAATTATTAAACGGTTAGGATTCTAGCTGATGTGGCAATAGAAAAGACAAAATAAGCCAACCGAAATCATAGCCCTTAGTGGTTGGTTATAAACGGTTAGGATTAAGGAATATATTTGGGAGTATAATTGGGAGTACCTGTAGACTCTCTCTCTCTCTCTATATATATATTCACAATAGATTCCAAGTTTTTTATTTCTTTTGTTAAGGCGTCATTAAGGTAAGTAGGAAAGACTTCATTAGGTTAGGTGAAATCTCAACTACTACACAATAACGAAATCAATCTCAGTCCACCCAATCGGCACGGGAAAACACTGCCACTAAGAAGGCAAGTGAATTTATGCATGTGAAAGTCTTTAAAAACTTTAGTAATTGGAAAGGGACGAGGCAAAGGGTCTTTCATAGGTGACGCGTTCAAAGTTCAAACATCCAAACAAATGCAAGAAATGGCGTATACATGGAAAAAAGTAGCAGCCACCCTGGTTTGGTCAAGAAAGCAGGGAGGACTGGAGCCACCAAAGTTGGGTCCCACTCCACCACCACCAAAGAGAGATGGTTCAACCAGGCATGGAGACTATGCCAACGACTTGGTGGTGGGGACTCAACATGATGTGATCCCATACGTGCTCCACAAGCATTGTTTTCCATAGATACGCTAAGGCTAGCTAGTTGAGATCCCCATCCTCACACTCTCTTCTCTTTATTTATTGTTACTGCTTCACTACTCCTTAAACGCCTATAAAAAGCACCACCCCACATAGAGATATACATAGAATAAAGATTGTTAGAGAGAGAGAGAGAGAGAAATGGAGACCTTCCCAGTCATCAACATGGAGAAACTAAATGGAGAAGAGAGAGGAGCCACCATGGATATCATTAAAGATGCCTGTGAGAACTGGGGCTTCTTTGAGGTAGTAGAAGCTAGTTTCTTTCAATAGATACCTGCAATTCAATTGCAATGCTCTAACAGTATCAAAAGGTTTATTGTATTAATGGGTGTTTTTGTGTTTGTAATTATAGTTAATGAATCATGGGATCTCTCCTGAGTTGATGGACACGGTGGAGAGACTGACAAAGGAGCACTACAAGAAGTGTATGGAGCAGCGATTCAAAGAATTGGTGGCAAGCAAGGCTCTAGAAGGAGTCCAGTCGGAAATCAGCGACATGGACTGGGAGAGCACCTTCTTCTTGCGACATCTCCCTGAATCTAACATGTCCGAGATCCCCGATCTAGACGATGACTACAGGTAATATTGATAAGCTGAAACTTGATTTTGAGATAAATAGAACATATACTGGTAACTGTAGATTCTGCTATAGAGTGGTATTGGGTGCCTCTAATTGCCCTTGATTATTCAAAAATAGGTAGCTCGATCCACAATCTATGGCCATAAGATATTTGGACCACAATTCTCTTGTAGCTCAGTGCCAGATAGTTGCCTATGTTCTACTCAATTTTAGCCAATTTCTAACGAAGTAGTATTAGTTAAAAGTGTTAGTGAGCATGTGAGAGTATTGCAATCTTTCCTTGATATAGGGGCTACCCTTTTGTGTCTTAGCTGCATGTACATAGTTACATGTACGTACGTATGCCTTAAACCCTCATAATTTGAGTCTCTCTCTCTCTCTCTCTCTCTCTCTCAGTTAACATTTGTGTTGTTTTGTGAATGATACAGGAAGGTCATGAAGGAATTTGTGGTAAAATTAGAGATACTAGCTGAGCAGATCATGGACATACTATGTGAGAATCTTGGGCTAGAGAAGGGGTACATAAAGAAGGCCCTCTATGGTTCCAAAGGCCCCACCTTTGGCACCAAGGTCAGTAACTATCCTCCCTGCCCGAACCCAGAGCTGATCAACGGTCTCCGGGCACATACTGATGCCGGAGGCATCATCCTCCTATTCCAAGACGACCGGGTCAGCGGTCTCCAGCTCCTCAAGGATGGCCAATGGGTAGATGTTCCCCCAATGCGTCATTCCATCGTCATCAACATCGGCGACCAAATTGAGGTATACAAATTGATTTTGATAACATACTCAGTTTTAGTACAAAATAAGTGAGTCTTAAAGAGTTAAAATCCTTACTATGTTCTTTTTGACATAGGTGATCACCAATGGCAAATACAAGAGTGTGATGCACCGGGTGATCGCCCAAACGGACGGTAACAGGATGTCGATAGCCTCATTTTACAACCCGGGCAAAGATGCAGTGATCTATCCAGCACCTGCATTGGTGGAGAAAGAAGCAGAGGATAAAAATCAAGTGTACCCGAAATTTGTCTTCGAGGACTACATGAAGCTTTACGCTGTCGTGAAGTTCCAGGCCAAGGAGCCAAGATTCGAGATCATGAAGGCCATGGAAACCAATGTTAATTTGGGTCCCATTGTAACAGCTTAAGACCCTTCTTAGGAAAAAGGAAATGGTATTAAAGTATGTGCTTTTGGGTTGTCACCAAATTAGGGTTGATTGGGCAAAGGAACATCTGCTGCTTTTTGTAATGCTGGCTGTTTGTACTTCGTGATTAGTTGCAAATTGACTTGCCTGAGGTTTAAGGGTCTATTTAGGAACTTAATAGATTGGACGAATATGAGGTATTCGCCTACTTGAGTCTGTTTATTGTTTGGGTTAGCGTATCTGAAATTAATTCCTTTTTCTTGTTTCTTTATGTTCCATTCCTGCTCCCTTTTGTGTGGTTTACCTGAAGAGCTGAGTGATGTGATATACACTACACAGGAAAAGATCTTCTATAAAGGGAATTGTTTGCTTACAAGTATCAAATTGTGCTGCACCCATTTAAACTGGAATAATGTCAAAAGGAACAGTTGATTTCAGGAAATGTGAAGAAAAAAAACGCAATTATGTCGAGTGGGGACAGACATCAGGGCCGGCCCTTCCATTAGGCCATCAAAGCCTTTGCTTTAGGCCCCATCAAAAAAAATAAAAAAATAATATGAAAAAGACCCCATTTAGATTATTAAAAAAAATAAAATGCCTATTTAGAATATTAAAAAGGCCCATTTATAGTTAACTTTTTTAAAATAATATTTAAAAAAAAAAAAAATTTAAAGCCCCATTTAGAATTTTTTGCTTTAGGCCTCCGAATGGCTTGGGCCGGCCTTGGGGACAGTCCTTTGTGGGGTACCAAACACCCTCAAATACATCGATGATTAGGAATTTAGGTGAGTCACCATATCATGAACCCCACCTTGAAGATCTCTGAGGTCAAGAATCAACTTGATTAGATTCTCACAACAATCCCATTCATTATATATATCATGAAGTAGAGTTATTCAAGATAGCAAATGAAATCTCAACATGTCATGCTTAATGTCGTCTAACATGGTGCTATAACAGGTCACTCCATCGCCACAGTGACGGCGACATATAATCCACATAAGCATTTTTAGCTTGTGCAAAGTGGAGCAGTTGGTATTGTATGAACAGAATCCTACCAACATCCCCCAAGTATCTCAGCTGCAAAAATATCATTTCAATCATCTAAAAGCTTCTTTAAAGTGGAAACTACATATTCCTTTGTTAAAATTCACCAAATGATCTGGGAGACCAATATACTTATATATTCTCAGGGTGCTGGATGACCGACATATACTGAAAGATATCACTTAATGAAATATTTTAGTAACATATTTTATTGTATTTGGTGAGGAAATAAAAGAGATTAGGCAGAGATCAATGACCTAAACAGGGAGTGAGTGCTCGAGTTTGTTGGCAATAAGAAAGTCAAAAAAGACAACCCAAATGGAGTCGGTTGAAATAAAGTATTTGGAACGTTGAATCAGAATTGAAGAACAGAATCCATGTTGTCAACGACCAAATGGTTTTGGATAAGACACTGATGAAGTGATTATTCTTCTGTTTTGTCTTCAAACAAATACATACCATATTAGAGGCAGAAACAGTTAAACCCGAACCAACCCCTGAAAATTCTGATCAGGTTGGTGAGACGTGAAGAAAATTGCCAACTTCATAAGACCAAAATCAATGGCATGGAATCAATTACCACATTTCTAACTATTCTCAAATTTCAGAAAATTTTAAGTCAGGATCAGTGCATCACTGCATATAGGGTATCAGGTAAAATATTATCTCATTTTCTATTTAAGCATAGCCTCAGGACATAATGACTAAATTAGTTGATGCAATAAGGCAAGAGCATAAAGATTGGCAAAAGATGCAGATTATCCTGTGAGATTGTAAAGAGAGATGCAATTATGTACTGTTGTCCGTATCAAGTCGATTAGAAGCGCAACATTGAGAAGTTTCAAAAATTGTTTAGGAACATTCAGTCAAATTCCAGGCTGAACAACAGTTCTAATTTTTTTTGTCAGGATTTTCCCATTCGACATTACAATGACAGTTTAACGTCAATAGACATGTGTTTTCTCATAGAAATGTCAAAAATTACTTTAAATGCATGTACCAATAGAAATCTAGACAATTCAACAGTTATAAAAATCCAAAAAGAAGACGACGAAACAAATAATAGACAAATAGCGGCACCAATGTTGAATTCCATGGGATCATGGTAGCTGGAGGTGGAGATCAACGCACTGGATACAACTCTCCAATCAGAATAAATAAGAGAGAAGTGGTTAATTGAATCTGGAAGCATGTTCTGTGGCTTGAAGAACCCATCACTGCTTTTGCAACAATTTCTGAATCACATCATTAAATCCAAGAAAAAGAGGTGGGGGTTTTGAGGAAAGAAGTGAATTATACAGGCACCCATAAAAAAGAATGAACTATTAAAAGCAGAAATAGATTCAAATTTCTCAGGCTTATTTCTTTTGCCATCGATAACCATCTGGTAATAAGTATTGACAAGAGTCTAAACTTGAGCTATTTCTTTGACATGGGCATCTAACAACATGGTTCCACTTCCACAGAGGTCTCAAGTTGCTAAAATAAGTACTCCTAAGTTTCTACCTTACTTTCCCCATATGCAAGTTTGTTTTGCGGTAAAGCATTGTCCAGCTAAAGCACACAAAATAAATACAACATTAATTAATTCTATAATAGAATTAATACTACATATAATGTGCCATATATATGCATATTATATCAAACACCATCTATGCCAGATTTCGGCAGTCTCCTGTTGGGTTCCACCATTATTAGGGGTGATCAAAGTTGACTGCAATGGGGCTTTTTGTTTACCGGATTCTTTGGGTAGCGCTGCTGCAGTGGGTCGTGACAGCGAGGGGAAGGTTTTGGATTTTCAGGTGCAAATTTCTAGTTATACCTCACCTCTCGTGGCTGAAGCTGAGGCTATTTGTTTAAGGATTCTTTTGGCTCGTGCAATGCAGTGGGGTGCTATTATTGTGGAGTCGGATTCTCTGAGTCTTATTCTAGCTCTTAACTCACCGGAAGGCTCTTTCCACCTTGATGTGTCGACGCTTTTGGAGGATTTGCGGGCTTCGCTTGGTTGTTTTGATAGAGTGATTTTCTCCTTGTGCTTTGAATGGTCTTGCTCATTGGATAGCAACCTCCTCCCTGTCTAAGTTTCGGTTGGGGATCGTGGTATTTTCTCCTAACCTTGAGGAGGTTGGTCTTTGTAATATCAATGATGTTTGGCTAGGGGCTACAGCCTGCCTCCCCTGTTCTGGTTGACTCTTGAATGAAATTATGATTGGATTCTCAAAAAAAAAAAAACACTATCTATACAAACACGAATCATAACATATATACACAGGATAATATGTACACGAGTACACAGATAATTTATCCATGAGTCCTCTAATCTTAATATAATCTCAAACATAGAGAAACTCTAACGTGTGTTGAATTAACTGTAACGTGTATTACATTTAAGAACTTATTAACATATATTGTAAGAAGCATATGGGATGGGAATAAATCCTTCCAATGATTTTCACAGATATATATTGCACTTCCATTTTCTTTCTTCCCCCATGAAGAGTGGGTTCAATAATTTCCGAAAGAAGACCATTAGGGGTCTTTACACACACACACACACATAAATATATATATATTTTCAAAGATAGATAGACAGATAGATATTTCATCACTAGAATAGTGTGTATATAATTTTGTACAGATTAAGAGCATAAACCAGTACTAAAATGCATTCAGTCAATCATGACCCATCTCAAATGATCTCAGTAACTTATTATGATTTCAAGAATCAAGTATCAGCTAGACAAGTGTCAATCAAAATTCATCAAGTATTATACCAAGTATGAAATATCAATTATTAAACGATTCAAATCATCTACATAATGAAGATGCGTAAATGGGTATGACTATCAAGTATCAACTAAATTAAAAGTGTGTGGTAGTGAAAGCATTCATACATCAAAGCAACAGTTTCCCGTCTTCTAGACGAGAAAGCTACTTTGATTACAAATCCCACATAAATGACTCCCTTGGACTCGAATGCATCTGAGATTACTTGGACAACATGACTCATTGCATGTTTTTAAACATATCATCAACCACCTAAACCAAAGCATTATCCAACCATTTGGACTTCCATTTTAAATTGCACATGACAGCCAACTGAGTTTGCCTTAATTTTCATCTCAAAGAAATTATGCAGCATACCAATTTACGATAACAAGGAGCATTTATGTGACCCTGTCTTCAAGGAAATGTATTAATAATCAAAGACAAGGGTGTTCTAGCATTCCAATTGTGCCAAGAGATGTATTAAGAGAGACATTATTTATTGAATACCAAAAGAATTTATGTGAAAGTTATTCAGTTAAAGCTAAAGAACCAGTTACTAGGAGCCTGTTACACATACATGATCATGAAAATCTGGCCCCATACTTTGACATAAAAGGAAAAGAATGTAAACAGTCATTTGTTACACCAATCTGCAACAGCATGGCATTGAACAAAATTCTAACCATTTGTCCACAGCAGATAGATCATCATCAAGGCTTTTCCAAGAGCTATTATCCACAGGATATTGCATCTCATTGAGTGATAAATTAATTCGCTAAACATGACCAAGCTAAATGAGTTAATTCCTCAGATTGTTAGTGTGCCAGGAATGCCAGGAAAAATCATGCTTATGTAAGAAAATTTAGCATTGAAAATTTGTTAGAAAATATGATATATATGCAAAATATTTTCTTTTTTGATTGGTTTCCAATTTGACCACCAAGGTTAGTATAAAGAGGGACTTTCCATGTATGGCTAACAAACCTTTCCCTTTGGAAATCCCAGATTTACTTTTGAATCCCAGCTGAAACATGAGAATCCATTACCATGGTTGCGGGAAAGTTGGTTTTCCAATCCTTGCATAGAAAGAATAGTGATTCACGCCTTCGTGGCGAAGAGTAGATTTTGAAGGAATAGACACTGAATCATTTGGAGCCTTTCAAACGGGAGACTGAAACCTTTCAGGAAGTATAGAAGACTGCCTAGATATTTCTCTTGGTGGGGAAGACCTTGTCCGGTCAATCCTCCGGGCAAACTGACAGCCAGGGCAAGGAAACATTGCTATCCCGAAGGTGAAACTTCGCGTCGGTACTAGAGTGATGATCACTCCTTTGGGTATATATATATATATATATATATAGAGAGAGAGAGAGAGAGAGAGAAGAAATACAACAATGTGTATGTGGAAGAGTTTACTAAGTAGTAAGTTCCCACAACCATAGTAACAAAATTCACCGGATTTTTGAAAAATTCGCGAATTATTCACGAATTTTAGGTGTGCCGAATTATTCACAAATTTTAGATTTTTCGAATTATTCATGGATTTTGCAAATTATTTCTGAATTTCATGAATTATTCCCGAATTATTCGTAAATTTGGCAATGATTCGTTTAGTTCAACAAAGTAAACTCCTTGTTTTGTATATTATCTAGTCAAATTGTTGGATATCTTTTCATAATTATTATCTTTTTCCCAAATTGTTCCCAAACATTTCTAGAATTGTTCCCAAATTTTTTTGAACCTGACCCTTGCCAAATTATTCCCGAACCCCAACTTGGTCACTATGCCCACTACAAGAAAAAAGTTAATACAAACTACTTGAAACAACAAAAGAAGATCAAAGGATCAATCTCACTCAAGGTATTTGCCCAAGTTAATGTTTCCTCAACTGATCGAACACCAATGTAAGATTAATTGTCTAACACTCTACCCTTGAGCATAAAAGAGGAGAGAGTGAGTGAAGCCTCAAAGAGCAAAGACTCTCAAATTCCTTTCTTTCCAAATCGTCCATGATATGCAGTTCATATCATAGTTGCTGGGAAGTTATGTACAAGGTAGGAAACTCGTTTCCCAGACTCGCTTCCACTCGCTTCTCATTTAGTGGTCAAGGGGGTTAAGAAATTTCCTATTTAGGAAATAATGGGATAGACCTGAGTCTAAAGCCTACGACATATATCTTAGGCAAGTATCGTTGAATTGAAACCTAAGACTCTAAGTGTAATGACCCGGAATTTTAATATAATAAAATTATGTGTTTATGGGTCCTTAATGAAGGTAATTAGTTAATTATTTGCTAAAGTAATAAAAAGTGAATTTTGCTCGGGATTGAAGTGCATCGAGAAAATCTCAGTATCTTTTGGCAAAAATCGCACACAGTGTGCCGGTCGACCGCCGGGACACACCCCTACCGTATCGGTTCCGTCAGGTATCATTTCGCGGGACCGCGGGGCCATTATGTGTGATAAAATTGAGAAAAACGGGAAATTTCCATATTTCCAGAAATCAAGTGGGACCCAATATCTGTTGGAGATCCTAATAGAAATCCGTGCGGTCGGCACTAATGCGTGTCAGTCGGCCGTGGGGACTAATGTTTGTCGTCTCGGCAGTTAGTTATCTCAAACGAAGAAGCGACAGCGTATTTTGTGTCCAAAATCAGGAAGTTAGTGGGTTTTACAGTTTTCTTCCAGACTAAAGTGCAGCTATCAAAACTCAGTATTTCTTCCCCAAAATTTTACAGCGGGTGTCGGACTGTCCCAAGTTCGGTCACCTAAAGTTTCGTCATTATCGGGTATTATATCGTAGGATTTCAAATGATATATACGTGAAAAGTGTGAAAATCCAGTCAAACCGGTCAAACCGGTTGACTTGGTCAACCTCACTTTTTGCCACACCAAATGGTCATGTGCTTTTGCACATGATCTAAACCCTTATAAGGCTTATAAAAAGAGGACCAGCCCCTTCATTCTCACGGTTGTGCAGACAGAGCCACATACATGTTTAGAGAGAGAAAGTGAGGAGAGAGAAAGAGGAGAGAGAAAGGAAGAGAGAGAAAGGAAAAGGGAGATCACCTTGGGGTTTTTCGACGTTCCCGACGCGCTGGTGACGCCCGTTTCTTTTCCTGGCGTCTCGTTTGGCGTGTAGAGAGAGAGAGAGAAAAAGGTAGAGAGAGAAAGTGGAGAGAGAGTTGCATGCGTTCTACCTTGGGGTTGATCATCCTCCCGAGCGCGTTGGCGGTGTCCGTTTCGGCCATAGACGTCTCGAAGTGCGTGAAAGAGGTAAAAAACCTCTTCCATCTCTTCTATTTTTCCTATTATTTGCTATATTATTTATGTGGAATGTATGTACGTTGATGGAAAACGGTACGAGACCCCGTGGAAGTGTTATGGGAAGGTGGTTGTGCGTGAAAAATGAGTAGAGGGGTGTAGCCCTCGGTCTCGGGTCTCAAAACCCCGGATTTAGACTCACTGTGTAAAAGGCGTGGATGGAAAAAGGGTCAGAAACCCCTATGTGATGTTTTGATTTTCTGTGGACCTTCGGGAGCCCAGATCAGGTCCCGGGTAAATTGTATCGTCACCCTGGGGTGTCGAAAAGTTATTTTGCAAGTCGTATAAGGCTATGAACACATCCATTAGCCTGAAAATGTTCCCTAACGGGACGGTGTGTTACTGGATTTGGTTCACGGGCGTGGGACCCAACTGTTTCAGTTAATCAAGCAAAGCTTGGATTAACTGGGGTTACTCGGTGGTTAGAAAACCTAACCAGGGTTAAAGTGTAATCCTCCGTGACTGATAGTCGGGAGTGGGTGGATTATTATCCATAGATCCTCTTTGACTACGTCAGGAGTGGTGATGTCGTATAGTCCTCCATGACTGATCGTCGGGAGTGGGTGGAGTGTTATCCATAGATCCTCTTTGGCTAGGTCTGGAGTGGTGGTGTTATGTAATCCTCTGTGACTGATAGTCGGGAGTGGGTGGATTTGATATCCATAGATCCTCTTTGGCTAGGTCTGGGGTGGTGAGTTATGTTAGTCCTCCGTGACTAATAGTCGGGAGTGGGTGGAATAATATCCATAGATCCTCTTTGGCGAGGTGCGTGACTGATCGTCGGGAGTGGGTGGAATAATGTCCATGGATCCTCTTTGGCGAGGTACGTGACTGATCGTCGGGAGTGGGTGGAGTGTTATCCATAGATCCTCTTTGGCTAGGTCTGGAGTGGTGAGTTATGTAATCCTCTGTGACTGATAGTCAGGAGTGGGTGGATTTGATATCCATAGATCCTCTTTGGCTAGGTCTGGAGTGGTGAGTTATGTAATCCTCTGTGACTGATAGTCAGGAGTGGGTGGATTTGATATCCATAGATCCTCTTTGGCTAGGTCTGGAGTGGTGAGTTATGTAATCCTCTGTGACTGATAGTCAGGAGTGGGTGGATTTGATATCCATAGATCCTCTTTGGCTAGGTCTGGAGTGGTGAGTTATGTAATCCTCTGTGACTGATAGTCAGGAGTGGGTGGATTTGATATCCATAGATCCTCTTTGGCTAGGTCTGGAGTGGTGAGTTATGTAATCCTCTGTGACTGATAGTCAGGAGTGGGTGGATTTGATATCCATAGATCCTCTTTGGCTAGGTCTGGAGTGGTGAGTTATGTAATCCTCTGTGATTGATAGTCGGGAGTGGGTGGATTTGATATCCATAGATCCTCTTTGGCTGGGTCTGTAGTGGTGAGTTATGTTAGTCCTCCGTGACTGATAGTTGGAAGTGGGTGGATTTGATATTCATAGATCCTCTTTAACTAGGTCAGGGAAAGTGATGGGTGTACTATTCAAAAGAGATGTCGTGAGGACAAGGTTCTCACTGTGGCCGAGTCAGATAGTTGTATGATCTTGTATTGAGTCTAAAGACTTAAGGTATGATTTGAATGGGCATGAGCCCGATTGATTGATAGCTGAGTCTGTGAACTCAGGGATAGAAGTTGTATGCGGACGAAAGCCTAGTCGATCGAATCTGTGGACGCAAGAATAGAGAGTGAGCGGTTATCTGGAATCGGTAACCTTGTGTTGTGAATATAGTTGATATTGGATGAATTTGACAAGGGAAAATATTTGGAGGTTGAGAACCTCGACTAAAGTGAAATAACTCTGGGTGACCTCGTGTCACGATTTATGATATTATTTACTATTGTAATATGGAAATTGAGCGATATTATTATATCATTCTGATGTGTATTACTAGGTGGAAAATAGCCTAGATGGATTGTGGATTTTGCTGGGCTTTATGGCTCACTCCTCTCATTTGATGTTTTCAGATTTTGAAGCGGATAGCTTGATAGAGTTTGGAGAGTGTTCCGGCACAGTTGTGGCGCCAAAAGTAAAGGCTATTCTAGCCAGTGAGGTAACGTATTTGCTTATGATGGGTTATTGTGATGACCAGTTGTTATTGCTTATGTAAGCTCATAAGAAAAATTGAAAAATTCCCGCATTTTCGCGGGTAAAGTCTTCCGCATGCGTGGTTATGACGAATGAGCACGTGTCTCGGAACTTGTTTCCTAGGCGCGGGTTCGGGGCGTCACAGTTGGTATCAGAGCTAAAAGCAATAGCCATCATAACAAATCATAATCGATGCTCTTGGTTTTGAATCAAACGACGATTTGAAACCTTGGGTATAGGATAGGAGTGAACGTTAGAGAAATAGATCGTCTCCGGGAAAGTGTAAGAAATAGTCTAACCAGACTGGAAGAGGATTAAGGATAGATGAGTGATATATTTTGGATGATCTTTTGATGAAATAGATTTTTGGATATCCCTATTACGAAATAGTAAAGCGTTGTTGTTTTCGTGATAGGAAGAACGATGCCGCCCCGACGAGCACCTGAGGGTACACTGGCTGGAGCCTATGAGGCTATTGCTGCCTTGGCTAATCTGATACAGCAGCAACAGACTCAAAATATGAGCGGACATGGCAACCATATTCCCATCACTACCATTCTGGAGCATGGGAATGTGACCCGACTAGAAAAGTTAAAGAGGCTAGGACCATCAGCCTTTACGGGTACAACTGATCTGTTAAAAGCAGAGAACTGGATCAGGGGCTTAGAGAAAATATTTCGGGCTATGTCTTGTCCGGAGGACACCAAGCCAGAGTTTGCCATTTTCATGCTCGAAGGCGAGGCAGAACATTGGTGGACGACAGTTGAGAGAACAGTCCCAGAGAGTGAAAAACCCGTGAGTTGGGCAAAATTCACAGAGTTGTTCTACGAACGATACTTCTCTGCGTCAATGAAGAAGAAGAAAGAAATGGAATTTTTACAATTGACCCAGGGAAACATGACGGTCAGCGAGTACGAACAACGTTTTAACCAACTCTCCAGGTTTGCAGCCAAGTTTGTAGAGGACGAGATATGGAGGGTGGAAAAGTTCGAGGAGGGGTTACGGCCTGCTATCAAAGGGAAGTTAGCGGCTCAAAGGTTTACATCATTCTCTGAACTTCTCGATAGAGCACTCAGGGTAGAGAGAGTACACGAAGAAATGGCCACAGCAAGCTCTAGCAAGGGAAAGGAGCCAATAGAGAAGTTGAGGGAAAAGACCGAAGCGAGAGATAGTGACAACAAGAGGAAGTTTGGGGATTTCAATAAAAGTAATACTTCGGAAAAAGTTAAGCAGCCGAGTTGTGAGCGTTGTGGTCGGTCTCATCGGACTGAAGACTGTAAGGCCGGAGTTTGCTACCAGTGTGGCAAGCCAGGTCATATCAAGAGACACTGCCCATCTCTTAGGCAAAATTCGGGCAATGGAGGAAAGGGTCGTATCTTCGCTATGACACAAGAAGTCCAACCTGGCGATGACATCGTCGAAGGAGCACTTTAGACGTCCATGTCCTACCTTAGTAGGCGTGCTTATTTTTTTTTATCCGTGTATTTTGGATAAGAAATGTACAGAAGACAAACAACTTAATGTTATGGATGCATTTTGTGATAAGTAAGAAATGATTTTATGATATAAATATTTTGTTTATCTCCATTCTCGAGGACTTTGAAAACCCATATATATTAATCGTTGACATGAGAAAACTAAAATAGGTGCCCCTCCACGGTTGAGAGATACAAGTTGATCAAATTTCGAGGACGAAATTTTTTTTGTAAGGAGGGGAGATTGTAATGACCCGGAATTTTAATATAATAAAATTATGTGTTTATGGGTCCTTAATGAAGGTAATTAGTTAATTATTTGCTAAAGTAATAAAAAGTGAATTTTGCTCGGGATTGAAGTGCATCGAGGAAATCTCAGTATCTTTTGGCAAAAATCGCACACAGTGTGCCGGTCGACCGCCGGGACACACCCCTACCGTATCGGTTCCGTCAGGTATCATTTCGCGGGACCGCGGGGCCATTATGTGTGATAAAATTGAGAAAAACGGGAAATTTCCATATTTCCAGAAATCAAGTGGGACCCAATATCTGTTGGAGATCCTAATAGAAATCCGTGCGGTCGGCACTAATGCGTGTCAGTCGGCCGTGGGGACTAATGTTTGTCGTCTCGGCAGTTAGTTATCTCAAACGAAGAAGCGACAACGTATTTTGTGTCCAAAATCAGGAAGTTAGTGGGTTTTACAGTTTTCTTCCAGACTAAAGTGCAGCTATCAAAACTCAGTATTTCTTCCCCAAAATTTTACAGCGGGTGTCGGACTGTCCCAAGTTCGGTCACCTAAAGTTTCGTCATTATCGGGTATTATATCGTAGGATTTCAAATGATATATACGTGAAAAGTGTGAAAATCCAGTCAAACCGGTCAAACCGGTTGACTTGGTCAACCTCACTTTTTGCCACACCAAATGGTCATGTGCTTTTGCACATGATCTAAACCCTTATAAGGCTTATAAAAAGAGGACCAGCCCCTTCATTCTCACGGTTGTGCAGACAGAGCCACATACATGTTTAGAGAGAGAAAGTGAGGAGAGAGAAAGGAAGAGAGAGAAAGAGGAGAGAGAAAGGAAGAGAGAGAAAGGAAAAGGGAGATCACCTTGGGGTTTTTCGACGTTCCCGACGCGCTGGTGACGCCCGTTTCTTTTCCTGGCGTCTCGTTTGGCGTGTAGAGAGAGAGAGAGAAAAAGGTAGAGAGAGAAAGTGGAGAGAGAGTTGCATGCGTTCTACCTTGGGGTTGATCATCCTCCCGAGCGCGTTGGCGGTGTCCGTTTCGGCCATAGACGTCTCGAAGTGCGTGAAAGAGGTAAAAAACCTCTTCCATCTCTTCTATTTTTCCTATTATTTGCTATATTATTTATGTGGAATGTATGTACGTTGATGGAAAACGGTACGAGACCCCGTGGAAGTGTTATGGGAAGGTGGTTGTGCGTGAAAAATGAGTAGAGGGGTGTAGCCCTCGGTCTCGGGTCTCAAAACCCCGGATTTAGACTCACTGTGTAAAAGGCGTGGATGGAAAAAGGGTCAGAAACCCCTATGTGATGTTTTGATTTTCTGTGGACCTTCGGGAGCCCAGATCAGGTCCCGGGTAAATTGTATCGTCACCCTGGGGTGTCGAAAAGTTATTTTGCAAGTCGTATAAGGCTATGAACACATCCATTAGCCTGAAAATGTTCCCTAACGGGACGGTGTGTTACTGGATTTGGTTCACGGGCGTGGGACCCAACTGTTTCAGTTAATCAAGCAAAGCTTGGATTAACTGGGGTTACTCGGTGGTTAGAAAACCTAACCAGGGTTAAAGTGTAATCCTCCGTGACTGATAGTCGGGAGTGGGTGGATTATTATCCATAGATCCTCTTTGACTACGTCAGGAGTGGTGATGTCGTATAGTCCTCCATGACTGATCGTCGGGAGTGGGTGGAGTGTTATCCATAGATCCTCTTTGGCTAGGTCTGGAGTGGTGGTGTTATGTAATCCTCTGTGACTGATAGTCGGGAGTGGGTGGATTTGATATCCATAGATCCTCTTTGGCTAGGTCTGGGGTGGTGAGTTATGTTAGTCCTCCGTGACTAATAGTCGGGAGTGGGTGGAATAATATCCATAGATCCTCTTTGGCGAGGTGCGTGACTGATCGTCGGGAGTGGGTGGAATAATGTCCATGGATCCTCTTTGGCGAGGTACGTGACTGATCGTCGGGAGTGGGTGGAGTGTTATCCATAGATCCTCTTTGGCTAGGTCTGGAGTGGTGAGTTATGTAATCCTCTGTGACTGATAGTCAGGAGTGGGTGGATTTGATATCCATAGATCCTCTTTGGCTAGGTCTGGAGTGGTGAGTTATGTAATCCTCTGTGACTGATAGTCAGGAGTGGGTGGATTTGATATCCATAGATCCTCTTTGGCTAGGTCTGGAGTGGTGAGTTATGTAATCCTCTGTGACTGATAGTCAGGAGTGGGTGGATTTGATATCCATAGATCCTCTTTGGCTAGGTCTGGAGTGGTGAGTTATGTAATCCTCTGTGACTGATAGTCAGGAGTGGGTGGATTTGATATCCATAGATCCTCTTTGGCTAGGTCTGGAGTGGTGAGTTATGTAATCCTCTGTGATTGATAGTCGGGAGTGGGTGGATTTGATATCCATAGATCCTCTTTGGCTGGGTCTGTAGTGGTGAGTTATGTTAGTCCTCCGTGACTGATAGTTGGAAGTGGGTGGATTTGATATTCATAGATCCTCTTTAACTAGGTCAGGGAAAGTGATGGGTGTACTATTCAAAAGAGATGTTGTGAGGACAAGGTTCTCACTGTGGCCGAGTCAGATAGTTGTATGATCTTGTATTGAGTCTAAAGACTTAAGGTATGATTTGAATGGGCATGAGCCCGATTGATTGATAGCTGAGTCTGTGAACTCAGGGATAGAAGTTGTATGCGGACGAAAGCCTAGTCGATCGAATCTGTGGACGCAAGAATAGAGAGTGAGCGGTTATCTGGAATCGGTAACCTTGTGTTGTGAATATAGTTGATATTGGATGAATTTGACAAGGGAAAATATTTGGAGGTTGAGAACCTCGACTAAAGTGAAATAACTCTGGGTGACCTCGTGTCACGATTTATGATATTATTTACTATTGTAATATGGAAATTGAGCGATATTATTATATCATTCTGATGTGTATTACTAGGTGGAAAATAGCCTAGATGGATTGTGGATTTTGCTGGGCTTTATGGCTCACTCCTCTCATTTGATGTTTTCAGATTTTGAAGCGGATAGCTTGATAGAGTTTGGAGAGTGTTCCGGCACAGTTGTGGCGCCAAAAGTAAAGGTTATTCTAGCCAGTGAGGTAACGTATTTGCTTATGATGGGTTATTGTGATGACCAGTTGTTATTGCTTATGTAAGCTCATAAGAAAAATTGAAAAATTCCCGCATTTTCGCGGGTAAAGTCTTCCGCATGCGTGGTTATGACGAATGAGCACGTGTCTCGGAACTTGTTTCCTAGGCGCGGGTTCGGGGCGTCACACTAAGGCACCAACTTCTCCACAAATATCTCATATAAAATAAAATTTAAGGTATAATTGGTAATCCTAACATAATGAGAATGATGCACCTATATCTATTTCTCGCTTTCTGTTTCCTAAAGATTTTTGAGCTTCGCTTCCCGCTTCTCGTTTTCGCTTCACGACTTAGTAACTATGGTCCATATCACCCCTTTTGCCCCATCCAAACTAACCATAAACCAACAAGATAAGAAGTTCTAAAAGGATAAAAGAAAGACCCAATCCTCTCCTAGACGGGATAAAAAGTGTCCCCAAATCCCATGTGCAATAGGGCGATGTAAGAGCAAGTGGTACATGGATTTTTCCGCACTAAGGCATAGAAAGCAACAAAACAACAATATACAAAACATTTTCCTTCTCTAAATCATTTCTATTTCATCATTTACCTGACATTTGGGCATCCACAAGATAATAAGTTTTGACATTGTTAAACAATTCAATCCATCCACTTTGGGAGTCCAAGTGTAGGTCCCCAGTTTAGCAACAGTGCATACCTAGCATATGATACAAAATCTTAATTTATCATTTATTTTTTACTTTATTCTAGAAGGTATATACTAGTAAAGTCTTCTTATTAACCTTCGGATGTTCTCAAATTCACGATTTTAAACAAATTTTGCCTCCAAATGTCGTTACATAATTTTCAGATGGATAAGCCAGGTTTACAGGATTAACATGTCTAAGTTACATAGGATTATAATATAAGAGAATGTCGCCGTTTAGTGGTTTGTTCTCAAAGTACACCACAGCATGCCCCTATAACTACAGCACCTCGACCGCATAAAGGAAAAGAAAATTCATGTTTCCAATCATCCACAAACATGTCGATTCTCGGGAGAAAATGCAAGAAACAATATCATCATCCAAGACTTATAGCCAGTCTTCAGAGTTGATTACATGAATCCTGTTATTCTATGAAATAATAATAAGAGCCAATATCTTGAAGTTGGGAAAAATTAAGGCCCGAACATGGTATTCTCTGCAACTGTTAAAATCATAGGAAATATTTGCCATAAAGTCCATAAAGAATGCCAAATAACAAGACCCTGAAATCTACTAATGAGAAAGTGGCATCCACACAAGTTCATAACACATAGACAACTAGTAGTAGCTTTTAACATATATAGCCTCATACATAATCAGTATACAAAGAAATCCTACCAAACTCTATGGGCACAGGTTTCAAGAACCAGATTAGTTATTAACAACCTATTATTGTGAAGCTAGCTGTGATTCAACTCAAGAGAAGATACTAAGTTTTAAGAAAGAAAAAAAAAAAGGCATCAATAAACCGCTCTACACTCGGGATGGGTTTCCAAAGCCGAATAATTAAATCAGTTCCTATAAAAAATAATAATAAATTAGGTCATAAACACTAGGAGTCATCAAATAAAACTCATCAGCGTTTTCTATATCATTAAAATAAAATTCATCAGCATTGCAAGCATAATTTAGATCACAAGTCACCTCGAAAGCCGCTTGGAATAACTCAAACCCAAAATCTTGAGTGAACAAACTTGTATCCTCTTGACACCCAATCCATCTCTTTCTACAGATAAAACCCACAACTCTATCACCCACACTTTGCAGAAAACTTCTGAAACAGGGAAAAGCCCTTTCTTTCTCCAGTCTAAACTCATGAATACAAGGCAGGTTAAGGAATAAATATGAGGTAATTTGTTGAAACCACCAAGCAAGTAGAACAGTCTTTTCACGTCACCTCTCTGATCCATGCTCGACCTCATCCTTATCATTCTCTTCAACAGCGACATCAGTGCTTAGATTTGCTACCTTTTTCTCATCACCTTCCACGGCATCACCGTTTGACGAGTGGTTCTTCAGAACAACAGCGATGTCCACCTTGGAAGCTCCGGCAAGTTTAAACCGTTGAACAGCAGCATCCAGGTTTTTCTTCCAACCGTCCACACCTAATTTAAATTCAACTTGGGAGCGCTCAAAAAGCATGTTACCCCAGAAAAGATGTATCTGAGATCTCATGACAGCCGCTTGTTCTGCAGCTTCATCAGCCGAAACCTCCCCCTGGCCCCCATTTCCGGAACCATCTGTCCCTGGCCCTTGCTTCTTCCTTCTTTTCAACAAGTCGTCCTTCTTGCTCGCACTCGGTTCTTTTAGGTCATTGGCCCTTTGTTCCTCCACCTTCTCCCACATCTCAGTCGCAGCCTTCATCTTCACTTCCGCGCTATTAAAGAGTTTAATTGTATCTGTAGAGTCCCAGCTCGAGAAGTCAACCTTATTTGCAAGAGCAAAGGACCACTGAAGCTTTGCAGTTTCGAAATGCTGTTGCCCCAACGCAAGCAACCCCTCATAAAAGTCTGGTTTGATTCTAAGCGCCTCCTCATATTTCTCCCCAGCCAGAGAATACTTCTCTCGGACCCAGTCATAAGCCGATTGAAGTTGGGCCGTCATCAACTCCTTTGACGCAGAGTCATCCAAAGGTATCCTCTTCCTTGCTGCACACATGTGAACATTCCCCCAATTGAAGAAAGCCAGGGCTGCCACCTCCTGGAATTTGGAGGCAGCCATGTCGAAGAGGCTTTGAGCCTCTTCACTTGTCACCGTCTCCTCAAGAGCCTCAGAACATAGCTCCATCCCGAGCTCGTGTAGGTCAATATGGGCATCCGGATCGATCCCCACATGGGTCCGGAACAGCTGAGCAAACTCAAACAACCAATCATCTATCTCCACTTCCTTGTACTCGGCATCCTCAGCAGCTAATGATTTCTCCTTTGGAGCTTCTTTCTCAGTCTTACCAATCTCTGTATCCACAGCCTCCAACACAGATTCACCTGTTGAAGAACGTGAACCACTCTCATCCCCCTTGATCCCCTCGTCCTCCATGGGCTTCTCCACCTCTTCCTCCACCAAAGGTGGTTCCTGCTCAGGGCTCACTTCCACAACATGCAACCTCAACATCCCTAGCGAGTCAGTTTTTTCTGCTTCTGGCTCCTTCACCATAAGGCTGTCCACATAGGACTCGGCCAATCTGAGTTCGCCGGTACAGGTGATGGTCACCAGATCACCATCACTGTCTTTATATTTTATCAAAACCGATTTGGACGACTGAAACCGACTGCCCACAATCTCCCTCAATGCTCTAAAATTGCAACTTGCTGGCATTTGAGCAAGCCTGATATCATGATCATAAACAAGCTTGAGTGGCCTCCATCTGGTGGCAGTCGAGACTGAATATTGCCCTCGAACAGACAGAGACAATGAAGAAGAAGATGATTGATCCTTTATATTATCCTCAATTGAATAAGAAAAAGGTTCCGAAGAACCCTTGACAGGCTTCGAAACAGGTTTTGGCTGCTGGGATTTAATCTCAGGACCATCTTCAGCAGTAATAAGCTGTTGGGGCTTCTCAGACCTATTATTAGGCAACACAGCAGTCCCCGAAAGGGAAGTTGCAGTTTTCTTAGGTACTGGCCGTGCAGGTAGACACGGACCCAAGCCAGCAATTGGGGCTCCACGAACTGCGGAAGCCCCAAGAGCAGCCGGGGATGGGCGGCTCTGGAGATCCTGCTGGGCCTCCTGACGAGGCCCGAGAGCAATCCGCAAGCGGCGTGCGATCTCCAAAGCATCCCTATGATTGGGATCAGCACCCAACAAAGCTTGCACATCCTGCAACGCCATTTCAAACTTACATAGAGCCTCAAAGGCCCGGGCACGACGGAGGAGCGCTCGGGCGAATCGTGGTTGGACCTGAAGAGCCATAGAGCATTCGGAAATAACAGTTTCGTAATCAACGGGCTTCATCTGCATCAGACAAGCGGCACGGTTGCTATGAAAGACAGCACGGTCGGGGTGGGTCTTTGGGGTGAGGCGAAGAGCATTATCGTATTGTTCAAGAGCACCCACATAGTCTTTGGACTGAAATCGCTTGTTCCCTTCTTCTTTGAGTTCATGGGCTCGTTTCAAGAAGATTGAGGAATCCAAATCAACCACACCATTAGCAGCAGAGACTGGTACATCCCCTGTAACTAGATTTCCACCACCCTTCTTCCTCCTCCCCCCTGATTTCCCCATCTCTCTCTCAAAAACTCAGATTCAAAGAAGAATAATAGCAAAGTTTCTACCTTGTAGTGTTTTCAGATACAAGATGGTTTGGAATGTTGAGAGTATGAAGAGAGGAGTACTTACATTTAGACGCCTTTGTGATATTGGTTTGAGTTCACCAAATCTATCTGAGAGATGAAGAAGATGATGGGGAAGTTGGAAATGGTTTGAATGAGATGAGAATATAAGATTGGGGCTTTAGAAAGTCTCTTACGAGTTTGGAACCCTAGAAAACAGTTTTGGTGATTTCTAGATACTTCTCGCCCTTGATTTGCATTTTTGAGATGGATGCTTCGTTCAAGCCTCGCGTGGTAACAAATATTAGAATGGGATAACATATACGAAATTTGTTGTTTTTTTGAAGGGAAAATTATTAGGGCTCTCAAAGGGCAGGGTCAAGGTCAGCCCTGACCCTGCCCCAGCCTCTCAAGGGCTTAGATTGACTAGGTCCTAATCATACCCTCAAGGGTCAAGGTAGGGCAGGGCAATTGAGCGGAAAAGAAGGCTCAGGATCCTCTCGAGTTCGAACCCCTAGAGGTCACCACGTGTCTCCTTTGACACCCCTTAACCATGGGTAAGGTTTACCCATCCATCCTTGGTTTTTTTAAAAAAATATTAATTCTTTTTTTAAATTAAAAACTTTTTTTAATATTAAAAAAACTCTAAAAACAGTTTTTTTAATTTTAAAAATAATAATTAATATATAAAAAAAAAAAACCAAGGATGGGTAGGGAACCCTAGGGGTGGGTGAACCTTACTCATGATTAAGGGGTGTCAAAGGAGACACGTGGCGACCTCTAGGGGTTCGAACTCAAGAGATTCTCTCAAGTTTAACTCGAGAGAATCCTGTGCCAGAAAAGAAAAGCTAGAAAATTTTTTTCATGTGAGAGGAGGAGATTTTTTTTTTCCTACACAAATTGTCAACCTAATGATTATTCAATTTAATTTTTTTTAAAAATAAAATAGATATAAAAGTGAAATAGAACAAATATAGTAATAAAATGATAAAACAAAATTTATCTTACCAACAAACCAATCAAAGTATTAAGGATAATCACGATATTAGGGTTAAAGAATCAACCAATCATACGCTTAAGATTGAGATTTTAAGGGGTTAGAGTTAAGGTAGGGTTGTCAAAGGGCAGAGCATGAGTCAGACCTAATCATACCCATACTTATAAGGGCAATGCCCTAATCCTAGCCTTTCAAGGGCTTAGATCGATTAAGCCTTAATCCAGCTCTCAAGAGCCGGGTAGGGTACCCTTGTTACATGTTTTTTTTCAACAGGCCTATGCATTATAGACCCCCTCCCCTTGATTATATGGAGCCATCTGATTTGTGTGCTTTTCATAAGGTCATTTACTTCTAGTATTTAGGAGAGGAAAACTTAGGGTTTGTTTCATTTGGATTATCAGAACTGATCTAATTACTTTATAATTGTTTATAATATAATTATATAAATAATCAGTGATTCCATAATCTAGTCTGGTTGTGATTATAAGGGACATAACCACTTATGTACCTTTAGGAATATGTGGAAACTATTATAAGCACCCACTTTTTCACTCTATAATGCCGATAAGACCTTTTAAGCTTGAGATGTGCTCTCTTAAATAGCATTTCTTTTCTTCTTTTTTTAAAAAAAGCCCACGTAATTGTTTATCAATAGAGTGCTAACCAAACATGATTACTCACAGTAGCACTTATTCATGACAACACTTATTGTGTAATAAGTAATCAATTGTGACAGCAACAATTCAAACTAGAGCCAGGGCATTTGGATTGGATTTTATTAACCAAAAATCAATTGTGATAAAATTGATTGTGCAGAAATTAATTGTCAAATAATCACTTTTATAAATAACAGTGTTTTTGGGGAATTCGAAGTTGAGTCTCTTAACTTCATATTCCCCAAACACTATTATTTGAAAAAGTGATTATTTGACAATTAATTTCTACACAATCAATTTTATCACAATTGGTTTTTGGCTAATAAAATCATATCCAAACGCATTTAGCTTTCGATTACTGGTCTACATCAATTCAACCGGGTGCATGGTATTGGGATAGGCTCCATTGTAGATGACAGACCTCATGTTCTTCATATAACATCTTTGAATAATTCAGGAAATTTGATGAGGATATAATATACCTTTTAAATCTTAATAAGCAATAAGCAATTACTTAAGGTCCAGTAGGCAGTAGCATTAGCTGGACTGGACCCACCAGTTACATCCTCATAAAGGAGAGCATCTACCTCTCAAGGAGGAAAATCCAAAAACAGAGTTTTGCTCACAAGCAACTACTGATTTTAGAAACCAGTCCCCCACCCTATTAGCTTCCCTATATACATGATAAACAAACAGATGCAAAACCTTTATTCAAAATATTAGTCACCTGCAATGTTATCAAGTTGCCAAGAAGGGTCATCAGCATCGCTCTCCACTTCAAGCTGTACTTCAAGCTGTTGTAATATACCTGGGTAGGACATGAGTGTGGATCTCTGCCATTTTCTTCTGATATTTGCAGGTGTAGTGTAAATCTTTAGTCTGAAATAAGGACAATGGCACTGAGTAATATATTCCCTATGGAGGACCATCCACTGAGATACAATGACAGGTCGTGTAACCAAAGTTTCCTCAGGTCTTAATAGTAGTAGATAACAAACCTCAGCCATTCCTTTAAGACTGCTTTTAAGTTTCATACTAAGGATTGAAGATATCTTAATCATAAGCTAGTGAAATTCATAATCAGTTGAGCAACATCCCACCAAAGCTAGGATGCTCATTTCTCTTTAATGAACGCATTCTCGGTGAATCCAAAGGACCAAACTAACATACCAGACAACTTAATTTTCGTATGCACATTCTCATGTGACTCCCTTCATGCATGCAGATTCGGGCCTGTTGTCTGTGCTAAGTTACTGCAACAATTATGTCTAGGAATAGGCTTTCATTTCAAACAAGATAACTCAAAAACGGCCGCCACGTTCAATTCTGTGGTAGGACTACTTACACACTTAGAAGATGCCTACAAAGAAGATTAAGTGGTTGGCAAAGTGCGCTATATAGATCTTTAAACTAACTTCTTTTGTTTGCAGAAAGTCTAATTAAGAACAAATTGATAACAATAAGTAAATTTCCCCATAAAGTTACAAAAATGTGCAATAGAGCTCTGACCCTTGTAAAAAGGATTGTGCCCTCCTCCAATTCACCTTTTTTTTTTTTCTTACATATATTCCTTCAGCATATTCACAGCAAAATTGGGGCCATCTCATGTTCATTAGAAACTTCAGCTAACAAATTGACCCAGACATTGTGTGAAAACTATAAGCAAAATAAACATATGTGAAGTGCAAATTGAGCATAAGCCAGGTTGACTTTAACCTTTTTACCAAGCTAACTACGAAAGAACTAAGAAGGGAATTCTCTACAGCAATAAGCATGTCCATATAATGATATAATGTTATTCAAAGCTTATGTTGCCAATCACAGCAAATGAGAAAAAGATGAAAAACTTGAAACAAAGATAAATGTCTACCAGAGAAGAATATATACTAGAAAGAGAGAGAGAGAGAGAGAGAGAGAGCAGAGGGGAAGAGGACTAAATATTATTCCATTGCTGCCCACACATCCTGGAACTAATTATATTTGCTTACTATTTCCAAGTAGGAACTGGGATTCATTCTCCAGAGATAAAAGGAAGAAATTGAAATTCCATTTGATTTATTGGTTGACTACCTCTTCGAACATGAGAACGACATTGGCAAGTGCTTCAAGCTGGAAATATCAAACAACTCCATAAACCTCTGATCTGAGACCCGGGATTTGGCAGCAGCAAACTGCTGGTACTCATTGAAGACCGAAAACAGACACCACCTTTGCAGTTTTCTTAAGCAGCCCACAAGACATCCGGTCCGGTGCTGAAAAACCACGAAAACACACCCCCATATAATTAGAAGGTACAAAACTCTACATTCGGGTATAGAGACAGATACTTATACAAATACCTTCCCTCGTTTGCAATGAACTAAAAGTGGATGGTTCCCAATATCTGCATGGCAGACATGTAAAGTGGATATTAGCAAGCCAAAAACCAGCCTCATTTTTCTCTGGACGTTTAACAAACCAATTTTTAGTACCAAGGACAACTTTGAGTGCTTCACGAATTGTATCCTCCGGAATATTCACAAAAGACTCCTGCATCCACAATGTCGGCTCTTACTGCACAGAATATGGTTTAAAATCAAGTAAAATTTTCCAATAATACTAAGTTCACTAAGGAACAACCCACAGGAAGTTACACACTATACACCTGAAGTTTGAGCCTCTGTTCTAACTAATTCCACCAATTAACATGGGATCCCTCACACACTTGGGGAATCTTTCTACTATCTTCCTATTGATTTCAACGAGTCACAGCATCTATATAGATTTATCTCTCCAACCATACGATGAACCATGCGTCTCACTGATTAACCAGGTGTCTCACTGATTTGGAAAAATCCACAATTTTTTCGTACTATATTTACCAAATGATTCCCTTGGCCAGCAAGTCCCTTTGCCACTTCCAACTAACCCCACCAGATATTTTCTCCCTCTGATCGATTGCTTCCAAGTCCATTCACCTATTATACTCAGAGACAAGCCTAAGTACCAAGACAAATGCATTGTTAGACTCATTTTGCTTGAAATTTTACTAACCTGGTTTTTGAGTCCCCTGGATACAGTCAACTTATTAATATAATAAATAATGGCCTCATGTGCTTCACTTTTGCCTTTGCCCATCTTCTTTACCTTTGGGCTATCTCACATTCTTTCACTCACTTGTCTCTGGTTGAAGTTCATAATTATATATATATATATATTGCTAGACTATTTCCTGTGTCATTCCATTTCAACTACAAAATTGTGGCTCCCAATATATATGCAGTGCAGAGGAAGGTAAAGGCAAGTAGCAAAACCGCTAGCAGTAAGCATTTTCAAAATTATGACTCCCCATTTGCAATTTGCACATAACAACATATGAAACAATATAACATGCACACATAAAATTATGAGCCCCATATCTTCCAAGGCCACCAAAGACACCAAGACTAGAAATTACATAGCTTTTATAGAAGGTGAAAAGCTTTGGAGGGGTGTTATAGATTACTCACAAATGCTACAACAGGATGATGGCTTGTTGAACAAGTTAATGAGAAACACAAAGTGACATACTACTCACAAGTGAAAACAAATTGGATCAGCCCTTTAAAGGAACTATAAATTACACTTCTGCAGACCTTTGTGTAAATGCCACGGCCTGTAAAGTTATATAGAGATGGTGATAAGATCTGCCTAGAAATTTATTGTAATTAAAATGTAAAGAGTTGAGTTTTTGGTTCTGGAATTAATTTTCACAAAAGGTGATTGTTTATATATTTTTTAAAATTGACATGTCTTTCTAATCATCAAATTTAAATTTTCAACATGAAATTTCTGTATTTGGAAAATATAGTAGTTATGTGGGGTCTTTCACACAAAGAACCTAGAGATCAGAAACTTAAAGAAGCATGTTAGATAATTTCAAGTGAGACAAAACCCCAAAATACACAAGCATTAGATCAGATTACAATTTAGGATCTAATATTCATAAGTATGAGATCTGAAAACTAAGTTCAGACAAAAAATGAGAACTACTCTAGCTGAAACAATTTTAATCAGTCATACATATCAAGCAAAACAGTCTCAAAACCCGCCTTCCAACACCTTCAATACCCAAATTTGAGACACTAATAGATTTCACTAAAGCACCAAACCCCACTTTTCATAATGTATTTTGCGTTTATCCCGATCTCAACTTCTAATCAGCTAAGTCAGATTCATATGATGCACACATTTTTTCAACTTTCTTTAAGATACAGTTGAATTATTTGTACTCGCGAGTACAAATCTTTGGGCTTAACATTAGGAAATATTGATGCATTCAAATTATCAGAAGTAGTCATTTTTTTGATAAAAAAATGTAACACACCAAGCCAAACACACACATGGGCCAACATGAGACTAAACCCAACCCAACTCCCCGAAAGGGCCCGACTCAAGGGGAGAGGGTGGAGCTTTATGAAGCACCAAGGGAGCACATCATTACCCGATGTGGGACTAAGTTGGGTACTACCAACCATCCAAGGCAGAGAGAGTATAACCCACTTAATTTTCTTTAGGTAAAAATGTATTAACACACACAAACACACGGGCCAATTGATCGCCTTCATTGTAAACTAGTATTCAATTCATAATCTGTCTAACGTTGCATAATATGCTTAGCATGACTACTTGGGATAATCTGAATGCATAGATATTTCCTAATGTTAAGCCCAACGATTTAAAAGCCCAAATAAAAACACAGAAGAAGCAGATAATAACCAAACAAGAACAGTTCAGCTTACTTCATTAACTCAAATTGGACAATTAAACACAATAAATATAATCAAAATTTTCTTAATGAACTTCTAATAAAGGAATAAAAAACCAGAACCGTACCTTACATCCATCGAATCCGAACTGGAAAAGCCGAATCCCGTTCAACTTAAGAAACTCAGTGTTTGGCTCCGGATACGGTTCCGGACAAAGATATCTCCACCAATTCAACAAAACAGAACCCCGATTTATCAAATTCTTCGCAGAATTCCAAACTTAAATTAAATAATAAATAACTGAGAATAATAATAGAGAAGAACAGCGTCCAAGAAACTAACATGATCGAACGAAGACCGAGGGTTTGTAAGAAGGTGAAGTTGGCTGTATCGGGAAGACCAGACCTAAAGACGCCATTATCGACCATGGCAAAGTTCATAGGCGGAACAAACAGCTCCTTATCATCTCTCTCCGCCTCTTCTCGAGACTCTGAAATGTTCACCTCCAGCACCAGATTCTCGTCCTTCTCCACGGCAACTTCAATAGTTCTACACATCTCTACTTCCATCACCTTTGCGACAAAAAAAGAAAACCCAGATTGATTACCAGGATCTCTTTTTCTCCTCCTTTCCGACAGTTTAAAAAGGTTTCAAACCAATTGTATCAGTCAGCGCTGCCTGTTAAAAATTGCGCAGTGGGTACTGAAGACGACAGTAAGGAGAGGGAGAGACGTCAAGTAACGAGAATTTGAAGGAGTATTACGTGTATAAATTATTCTCAGTCGTATTCTTCTCCAGTTGTAACCGGTTTTCCCTCGGAGTCAAATCCTCTACGGTGATAACCGGATTTGGCAAATCCGGTTATCACCCTTACAGGTCGCCACGTGTCTCCTTTAACACCCTTTAACCATGGGTAAGGTTCACCCACCCATTTTTGGTTTTTTTTAAATTAATTCTTTTTTTAAAATTAAAAAACTTTTTTTTAGAGTTTTTTTAATATTAAAAACAGTTTTTTAATTTTTAAAAAAAGAATTAATATTTTTAAAAAAAAAACCAAAAATGGGTGGGTGAACAGTTAAGGGGTGTCAAAGGAGACACGTGGTGACCTCCAGGGGCCAAATCCGGTTATCACCGGAGATGATTTAGCTCCCTCTCGGAATAGCCTTGGATTGTCTTTGGCGAAGCCAGAAAGGACTTGTCTGGGGCAACCATAGAATAGGGGACAAGTGGTGGAGAAGTCAAAATTATGGGCCTGTGATTTTGACTTCTCCACCCACTATATGACATTTGGCGATAAGGTTTTGAGATAAAAGGGAACTCGGATGGGTTAAAAGGGAACTCGGATGGGTTGCGCTGTTGCCCATATGTATCTTATAAAATGAGGGCCCACCTACTATTTACATGAGAATCACCCAATGATAAAAATGGGGCCTATTTTGCAAGACACATATGGGCAACAACGCAACAGGCAGCGCTGTTGCCAGCCCATCCGAACTCGATAAAAGGGAAGAGATATATATCAAGTGGGGGAGAAGTCAAAATCATTGACAGAAAATGAAATGACTTCTACCTTTTTAAAAGGTCACATGTCCCTTATTGTGGTTGCTCGAAAACTCTTTCTGGCTTCGCCAAAGACAATCCGAGACTTTTGCAAATATCGGTTACACCCCTAAGGTACATGTCCCTTTTGACACCTCTTAACTATGGTTAAGATTCACTAACCCCTAAGGGTTCACCACTTGTAGTTGGGTTTTTTTTTTTTAAATAATAGAAAATTTTGTTAATTGTGGTTAAAATTTACTAACTCCTAAGGTTAATATTTTTTTCTAAAAACCAAAGATCGGAAAATCTTAACCACAATTAAAGTGTATAAAAAGAGACACGACCACAAGGGGTAACCGGTTTTGCCAAAAACCAGTTACAGCCAGAGAAGGTAACCAGTCAAATCATAAATTCTTAGTTTAAACGCTTCCAAAACAAACTCTCTCTATCCGAATAACATGTGGTGCTACTTTTTTTTTTTTTTTTTAAATACCTTTAAGAATTCTAAGCGTAAACTCACAGTTCCTAGCAATCAGGGGTCACCCCTAACTGCCCTTGAAACTATTGTTTTTAACAAGTTTTAATCATGTGATTAACCCTTTTTTTAAAATACTAAGTTTAGATGCTTTTAACCAAGAGTTAGTGAATCTTAACCACAATTAAAAGGAGATACATGTCATAAGTGTATATTTTTCTTTTTTACATGTCATAAGGGTATTATAATCACTTTCTAAACATTTTTAAATGCAATTCGAAAGTAGAAGAAAGAGGCTATTTGTCTAAGGATTGATAAAACAGTTAATTTGCAAACATGTTTTACTTAACAATGTATTGCCAACTATGAAAAACCTTGCAACTGATGTGCAAAACCCCCAAAAAAAATTGTTAAGGCATTAGCATGGAACATGGGAATAGCGACCCCTAAATTTTGAAAAAATTAAGCCTTGATCATTGGGCATAGATGAGAAAAAAAAGGTAGATTCCTTTTGAACTTCTGTAATTATTTAATTTTACATAGTCTTAGGATAAGAAATAATTACCATGTAAATAAGGACAAACAATAAAAGGAGGATATGTTGGAAACATATAGTCAAAATGACTTACAAACTAACTTGAACGAAAAAAAATAAAAATTCGGGGGCATAGCCCCCAACCCCTACAAGTGGGCTGACACGAAGTCCTTGTCTAAACAGTGAGAATAAGAATCGTGAGAATATGCTTACCATTTGTCTTACGATTATAGTTTCTGTGCATCTATTATTGCATTAGATGTTATAGATGACATTTTCAATAAGAGTAAGGAAATTCTTTTTGACATTTACGATTGGGGGCTAGCACTCCTCGTTCCAATTCAAACGAAGAAATGTCTTTTATCCTCCTCGAAGCCAGGCAGTCCGCACGAGATTACGTTCTTCAGCTCCATGTAATATTAATTAGGACTTTGCTACTAAGACCGTAAACGGGCCAAGACCACCGAGACCTCGTGCTGTGCGCGAGATTTCAGGAGGGCCATCTCCACATGGTGGGCCTTACTTGAAATCCTGTGCACAGGCACAAGGTCTCGGTGGTCTTGGCCCTTTTGCGGTCTCCAAAGCATTTTCCTTAAGATTGTACAAAGCCCGATTGGCCTGTTGGTGCAGCTCGGCTCGGCCCGACTCGAATGGGCCAAGCCAAGCCTAAAAAAAGCCCGAAAACTCAATCAAGCTGAGTTCGGGCCAACCCCTGTGTAGCTCGGCCCGGCTTGATTGAGGTTCGGTTCGGTTCGGCCCAAACTCGGCTTGGCTCGAATATTATTAAAAAAATAAAAATATTATTTATATATATAATATTATTATTTTTTAAAAAAAAGATTCAAGCCAAGCCCGACTCGAGCTTGAATCAATTCGGGCTGGGCCGAGCTTCGAGCCACGATTTTGAATTCGGGCTGAGCTTCAGGCCACACTTTCAAGCTCCATTTCGGGCCGAGCCAGGTTTGGCCAAGCCCGGCCCGAATGCAACCCTAATTTCTCTATTAATCATTACTGGGCATCTATTGAATGGGTCATGATTAGGGTTGTATTCGGGCCAGGTTTGGCCAAGCCCGGCTCGGCTTGAATGGATTTGATCGAGGCCCGAAGCCCAGCTTGGCCCGAAATGAAGCTTAAAAGTGAAGCCGAAGCTCGGCCCGAATTCAAAATTATGGCTCGAAGCTCAACTCAACCCGAATTGATCCAAGCTCGAGCCGGATTAGGCTTGGCTCGAGCTCGGCTTGAATCCTTTTTCTTTTCTTTTTTTAAATAATATTTTATATTATTTATATATATATATAATAATGAAATATATAAATAATATTTTTATTTATTTTTTTAATAATATTCAAGCCGAGCCGAGTTCGGGTCGAACCGAACCTCAATCGAGCCGGGCCGAGCCGCACAGAGGTTGGCCCGAGCTTGGCTTGATTGAGTTTTCGGGCTTTTTTTTTAGGCTTGGCTTGGCCCATTCGAGCCTAAAATTCGGGCCGAACCGAGCCACACCCACAGGCCGATAGGGCTTTATGCAGCCCTAGTCATGATAATCCAATACTTCAAGTTATGATACGGGGTGACCCCACGAACACACATCACAAAGATACCGGTTTACTGATCGAACCACCTGTTCAAATGAATATCGGTGATCAGCTAAGCCTAAGATATGTTATTGTTTTGTTTTTTCTTTTGGAGTGAGGGTATCAGGGCCTCTTAGAGCACCCGAGTAAGTTCCTCTTCCCTTATAGTACAAAATCAGGAAAGCCATGAAAAATCTGGAAGGGTGGCCAACAAGAGGAAGGGACTCAAGCTCAAGACCTCTACTTCTTGAGGCGTGGTCTTTTTGCCCAACTCCTCATGGGTTACACAAGCAGTTTTTAATTCTAATTCTCGTACGACCACGGGAGTCTGAAAAACTTAATTCCGCAATCAGACAATGGATGATGCCAACCTTTGAATCATAAATTTCATAATACAGCACCGATGACCAACCCTATTGCAACCCAAGTATAATAAGTGGACCCCACGTAGAGAATTAATGGTGTCTGAGGGGTGAGGGTGGCCATGACGTAAGGGTTTCATGATGACTTCACGGGTAAAGATGAGGTCGAGCCAAACAGGCACTGGAATTGCACCAAAAAGGCTGTTCACTTCTATGAAACAACCCTTCCAAGCATTCACACTCATTAATATGAAGACCCATTTGAGATTGACCTCACAATGCTACCTCCTTCTGAGTCTGCGTTTATAATTATGATTTATGACATGGAATTTAGGGTTTGGTTTTGTTTTGTATGGATCTGGGAAGAGAGAAGAGGGACAAAAGGAACAGTCAAAAAAGGGTAGTACGTGAGAGAGACCCATCTGTAGCTAAGTTTAGGGTTTTGTTTCTGTTCTTTCTCTTTCTTACTGTATGAGAGGGAGGGAGAGAAGGTTTTGGACTGTTCATTGGTGGGCAGAGCCTGCTTGTTTTCAAATACTTGGTGGAAGATCAGCTGGAATTCGTTAGTCAAATTCTACAGTGCTTATTTTACTGCAAAATTAATGCACATCTGTTGTTCTTGTTCTCTTCTTTCCCTTTTATGCTCTTCTAGAGTAATAGTCCTCAAACATAGTTACCAAATACGGGTATAGGTATATATAATACGGTAATGATCACTTGGGTATAGGTATAATATGGTAATGATCCGTTCGATAAGTACGGGTGTTATACGCTAAAAACACGGTAAAACTACGAAAAATTAAAAAATAATTAATAATTATAAATAAATAAAAATCATGAAATTAATTAATAACAATCATTTAATGCGAAATATACATTTAACACAGTAAAAGAATGACAAAAATATGTGTATTATACGTGTTTAATATATAATTCGCGTATTAAACAGTAATACCGGATATAACACGTAACATGGTAAAAGTACGGAGTTTTAAACCACAACCCCCCTACAAAGTATTATGCGAGTACTATACGGGTTGGTAACTAGGTCCCCTCGTCGGCCGAGGAGGGGACTATCCCTCCTCGCTCCTACATAGCCGACCCTCAACTTCCATTAACTATGGTTAGTTTTTTTTAATCCTTTAGTTAATTTTTTTTTTCCTAAAAACCAAGGGTAGATGGGTGAACCTTAAGAGCGGATGAATCTTAATCACAGTTAAATAGGGTTAGAAGGGAGACACATGGCAAGAAAATGGGAGCCGAGACGACCCTCCTTGCATAACCGAGGTGATTATTTTCCTTATTTCTATTACCTTTCGGGTGGTGGAGAACATGAAATTTCAAAAAAAAAAATCTATATGTTCCAGAATTGAATGGAATACTTTTGGATTTTAATTTATTTTATAAGTTAATTTATAATTATTCATAAATCTATTATCATATATATAGAAGATATGTTTGTATGAGAGACACAGAGTACAATAATGGATGGGAGCATTTTAAGGATTAATGGTGGAAATATTGTTACTTAGATAAAAGGACTTTGCTACTAAGACATGTTAGGCCAAGACCACCGAGACCGTGTGCTCTAAGAGCACGGGATTTCAGGTGGGCTCATTTCACATGATAGGCCCCACTTGAAATCCGGTGCTCTTAGAGCACGGGCCGAGGCCCCTAACGGGTCTCAGAAGCTTTATCATAAATTTAAAAAAAAAAAAAAAGTTAATGCCTAATGGGATGGCGGTGAGTTTGGAAATAAATGGTTACAAATAGTCAATGGCTTAGATGATGTTTATTAATGTGGGTGGCTGTATTGTAGCTTTAGAATAGTGTTAATGGGGGAGTGCTACTTAGCCCCACTGTCCCCCTATTGCATTCGTTTCTCTCGGCCTTTTTCGGGATTGTGTCTTGTTGGCCTCACTACATAAAAGGGGAGAGTGAGCTAAGCAAAATCCGTTATAATTATATGTAGGTTGTAAATTAGGAAAATAACGAGGCAGATTTAGGGAATAAACCAGGTAATAGGTTCTAAAATATGCAATCAAATGATTAAGTTCAATAGAAAAAAATTGAGAAGAAACACAAGAAGGCAAGCTTGTTTGCAACACTTGGGGAGTAATCTGGCAATAGATAGACACCGGCTGGCTTGTGCCATATCCCCTGAGTGAGTCCTGATCCTGTCCAATTGTGATTGAAGTCACACTCATTAAGTCTCCTTAACTGTCCTTCTTAACTCTGGTTACAAAATTTTAACCTTTAAAATTAATATTTTTTTTTAAATGGTTAGATTGTTTATTTATTAGGAATAGTGAATCTTAACCACAATTAATGAGAGTTAAGAAGGACACGTTTTGACTTGTGGGCACGGTGTGATTGAACTCTCCCGAGTTTAACCCGCAATTGAATATGATCCCACTCCAATCCCCAATGTAGAGTGTTCAGGGTTTCATTCCCTTGAATAATTGTGCAAGTCATTGTTGATTGGACAGCCCTCATTTCTAAGCCAAACACTCAGCTCTCTTAATTCACTAGCCACCGTTATTTGGGGTTGCCGTGTAAGTGATAACCTTATTCAATGACGAAAAAAACCTGGTAATAGATAGTACTACTGTATTTTCACCCAAAAAACGAGAGTGCTACTGCATGTAGACTTAGATCACCATTAAGCCATATTATAGTATATGTGGTACTGGTTGAGATGACTTATGAATACTGTGGGTGTGAGTGCGTGTGTGATAGTATGTGTTTTGTTTAACTAACTAAAAAACCAAACAAGAAGGGAGAATACTATAGTTTTACAGAAACTGTTGTGGATGGATCTTACAAAGTTTCTAAAAGAACTGAACATGTAAATTTGAGGTACTTTTGTACCGTGGGCTTCAGATGCACCTAACCGAAGTTGTAGTATCTGTCTCTTATCTTAGTTTGATGCATCCCCGTCATTTTAACTAACCTAAAAATAATCGTAGCCATGTGATCAATATTATGCTGTTCAAATGGGCTCTCATCGATCCGACGATGCCCATGTTTGATGTTGATTGCACTTGATACTTAATGTTGGATTTGTTTCTCAATCTATAGTATATGCACAACACAGAGCTAGCCTGTATAAAAAATATATATATATTACCCCGCCCCCAATAGGCAACAGCGCTTATTGTTGCCTATATGTGTCTTATAAAATGAGGGCCCACCAACTGTTTACATGGGAATCACCAAATGATAAAAATGGGGCCCCTTTTGCAAGACACATATGGGCAACAGCGCAACAGCTAGCGTTGTTGCCCATCCGAACTCCCCCACCCCCAATAGGGAGTTTACACCAATTTTTTTAGCAGTTAGCCCAATACAATTACGTAATGGATCACGATGCAAAAATGGGATCCAACCGATTACTTCTAAATACTATTTATTTTTAGAGGAGTGCGATCTCATTTGCATTTATTCTAAAAGTTTCCACAGACGCAAGGTAAGGTATATCACGAATTCATATTGACATGTTTGATATTTTAACACATTAAAAATATATATAATAGAAAATTTGTGGACATTTGTAGCCACCAAATTGCGTTTGTGGAAGACTTTGCAATCGGGACTAGCAAAATCCTTATTTTTAACTTGAGTGTTATTGTAAACTGGTTGAAAACGTTGAAAAATATCTCACTACTACTGTACCGCGAGAGCAATTTTTTTTTTTTTATTGGATTAGAATAAGAAAGTTGTATATATATCTCTTTGCGACTTGGAATCCTCTCCCGTACTTGCTGGTGAGGACATCTTCAAGGTCACATACCTACACAAATCAAAGTTCCATTGACGCGCATAAGTATACGATGAGAGTGCATGCCCGTGTCATCTCTTCTACCTAGATCATAATACTTATATATCGGTGGTAAAGAGTGCAGGACTTTGTACTTTGTTATTGAGACCTCATTAGGGCCAAGACCACCGACACCTTGTGCTCGTGCACGAGATTTCAGGTGGGGCCATCTTCACATGGTGGGCTCCACCTGAAATCCCGTGCATGGCACGAGGCCTCGGCTCTTATGCGGTCTCAATAGCATTTCCGAAGAGTCCATCAGACTTACTTGGAATATGAGCCTGAAGAGTTTGTTGTTCTCGAATTCCTAGCAAACAAACTCTCGTTATCCATCCTGTCCCCGCCTTTGTTGAAAATGACAATTCAACCTCAACTTTTCAGAAATTGCCAATTATACTCTTGAGTCTTTATTTCATGCAGACGGAAAGTCGTTTATAAATAGATGCACCACCTTCCTCATCTTAATTTCATGGCCAAGAAAGAGTCAAGCCCAAGAGCCATCTGGTACAGAGCTTGGTCTTTAGTCATGGCTAAGGTGCTTGTGGTACTGGATGTGGATTACAGTGCGGGAGCACGAGTGACAGTGTGACAAAGGCCATGGTGGTATCTCTCCTGAGCTTATTCTTCTTGTCTTTCTTCTTTTTCTCTTCAAACTCCAAGTAGGCCGTTTGAGTTTTCTTGACCTTGCAAGTCCTGCAATCTACTCGCTTACATCGTGGCCGCTGTCTACACCCTTCATGACGGCTTCAGGCACAAGTTTTTGGTTTCGGGTTCGTTGACGTTCTCCTCTCCTTTCTATCCCTCCTGAGCTTTTTCTCTAACCTATCGTTAGCCATGTTTAGTCTATGAAGCTGATTTTTTTTTAATTTTATGGGCATTGTTCTACTTTTAATCACATTAACTGTATATCAATATAGTAGAGATTCATGGAATGGAAATAATTTCTTTTAGAGGTGTGCTAGCCCCTACTCTCAAGCATTTCATACTCTCAGTCAAAAATCTCTAACCTATCGTTAGCCATGTTTAGTCTATGAAGCTGATTTTTTTAAAAAAATTTATGGGCATTGTTCTACTTTTAATCACATTAACTGTATATCAATATAGTAGAGATTCATGGAATGGAAATAATTTCTTTTAGAGGTGTGCTAGCCCCTACTCTCAAGCATTTCATACTCTCAGTCAAAAATCTCTAACCTATCGTTAGCCATGTTTAGTCTATGAAGCTGATTTTTTTTTAAAATTTTATGGGCATTGTTCTACTTTTAATCACATTAACTGTATATCAATATAGTAGAGACTCATGGAATGGAAATAATTTCTTTTAGAGGTGTGCTAGCCCCTACTCTCAAGCATTTCATACTCTCAGTCAAAAATCGATACCTATTAAAATAAAAATGGGTGTTGGTTTTTGGTTGTAAGCAAGGACTGACGGGAAGCAAGGACATATGTTGGTTGTTTTTGGCTGAGAGTAAGGAATAGAGTAGGGTTGACACGGCTCTTTCTTTCAAGGTATTTGCACTTGTTTCTGTGTTATGAGTTACAGGGAAAGCTCTCAAATCTCTTTTCCCTAGTCATAAATAGAGAGTAGATCATTCATAAGAATAGAATAAGGAAGAAAGAATTTTCACCCAAAAAAGAAAGAAAAAAATGAAGAAAGAAGAGGACAAAAATGTGGTTGACATATAGCAACATAAAATTATTTTTTCTTCAATTTTAATTTGTATTTTAATATCAGCTAAATTACTTAATGTGGGGTCTTGACCTCCTTCCTCAAAATCCTTCAAAAGAATCGTGCAGTGCAATCCTAACGCGAGCAAGTGCAACTCAAGCACCCAAGCCTTAATCCTAAATGCGACCGAGAGCACCTCAAGTGCCCAAGCCTTTGGCCGCGCCGCGCATGCTCAGCGTGGCCACACCCTTCTCATGAAGAGAAGGAATTAAGTGTGGGAAAAATACTTCTATCAGTGACTCCTCATCAAACCTGAGACTATTCGCAAGATATCCTTAGTGCAATTCCTCCCTTAAGAAAGCTTCAAATTTTCTGAACAAGTGAATCTTCAAACATGATTATAACCAAGATTTTCAAATTTCAAAATCCCCCAATTTTGAATAATTGTAGGTGGCACCAGGACTATCCCATCAAAGAGAAAAGTAGTGAGAAATCTACCAGTTTTGCCCATTGGGGAGAAACATAACTGCCTGTTCTTTATCATTTCAGAAATCTTCCAATGGCCCATTGATTGAATGGTCCGGGTTGATTAGAATGTGCTTCACAAGCATCATTCTAACAGGATTATCCCATGTTCCCCAAATATTCAGCTTGGAAGCCACCATGGATCCTGCAATCTATTTAGTTTGAACCCATAAGACCACTTATAGTATATTAGCTCACGAAATACCAAGTGGTTTCTTGATAATGATACTGAAAACAATAATACAAATAGGCAAGAAAAATTGAGGAAAATGGAGCAAAACCCCTAAGTTTGAACTTGAATCTAGATTCAAGTTTCAAACCTACCCACTTCATACTTCAATAATAAATACAAAATAATAGGCATCGGGTTCAATAATGGGGGCACGGATTATTCCAGTTCGGATTCTTTCATTTTTCTTTTACTGCTCAAGATGCAAGTACATGAACTCTAATTGTTCCTAGACTGTTAGCAGTTAACATGGTTGTGGTATCGCTCTTACAACATACAGCACTAATGAAGTGCGATATTGCATCTTCATCAGCATCATCCAAATCTGACGAGGCAAAGTTGCAGGTTTGGATATTGCCTGCTAGTAAATCCCAAAATTGAGTTGCTTAAAGGAATAATTATCAGAAGGCCAGCTTTTGAGAACATTGTTAACCTTGTGGTAAACGAACACTTCATTTGTTTCGCTGCCATAAGCAATTAATGTATTCGCCGTTTACAGTGAGACCCACAAAGTTTTCTCATTCACATGGTCACATGACCTCTAAAGGAAGAAACATTACCCACAAAAGAGAGTGTCACTGAGTATTCATTTGACTGGTTATCTTCTCCAGTTGTAACCGGCTTTGGGCAAAACCGGTTACAACCTTGTGGTCACCACATGTATCTTTGTACACCCCTTAACTGTGGCTAAGATTCACCTACCCCTAGGGTTCACCCACCAATCTTTGGTTTTTTTTAAAAATTAACCCTAAAGTTGGTAAATTTTAACCACAGTTAATAAAAAAAATTATTGTTTTTTTCTAAAAACCAAAAATAGGTGGATGAACCTTAGGGGTGAGTGAATCTTAACCATAGTTAAGAGGTGTCAAAAGAGACATGTGGCCACCTCAAGGGCGTAACCGGTTTTGGCAAAACCGGTTACAACCGGAGAAGAATACGTCCCTATTCATTTACTTGTGAGTTGCAAACAACTTTTTTAAGTTTCAATTAAAAAGGGAAGAGCTGCCTGTAATGCCAGTCAGAAGTTTGGCCCTGGCTTGTCTCTGGCGAAGCCGGAAAGGGTTTATCTCGGGGTTCCATAGATTAGGTGACAAGTGGTAGAGAAGTCAAAATCATGGGCCCATGATTTTGACTTCTCCACCCATTAGTAGACATGTGGCGATAAGTGTGTGAGATTAAAGGGAAGAGATATCATATGTGGGGAGAAGTCAAAAAAATGGGGAGAAAGTGAAATGACTTCTCCCCATTTCTTTGCCACCTGTCGCACAATGTATGGAACCTCAAGATGAGTTTTTGGCTTCGCCAGAGACAAGCCGAGGCCCAGAAGTTTAGGTGTATGGTTAAAAGCTTGAGTTGTGTGTGTTTAAGTATATTAAAAAAATATATAGGAAAACCAATCACAATCTTTGAACAACATAATAAAGATGGTCTTTTAGAGAATCATACACACACGGACAGATACACACATATATATATATATATATATATATATATATATATATATATATATATAGGGAATGATATTAATGAGTCATGATGAACAGTCCCTCTAGAAAGATGACATGTGATAATCTTTTTTTAAATCCGTCGGTTTGATATTGAGGCGGGTTCATTGAAAGATACGTGTTAAAAAATCATTCTGATCGGATGTGTTTAGACCGTTCGATTAGATCCTACTTTATCAACATTAACCCTCTATGGTTCACTAAACCCTAACTAGGTTATTAAATAACAAATGTTCGCATCTTCAATCAGATCGTCTATAAATGTCTGATTGAGCTGATGTTTTGACATATGTCTCTTGATAGATCTATCTTGACATCCAACAGTTGAATTTTAGAACCCGTCACATGTCACGTTATTAGGGGTCGCTCATTAAAGACTTTAATAAGCATGACTCATTAAAATGTTATTCTATATATATATATATAGTGTAGTAGGAGCTTCTGTAACTTGGGTGTATATATAAAACTAATTTGCAAGTCTAACACACACACACATAGTGTAGTAGGAGCTTCTTTAACTTGAGTGTATATATAACTAATTTGCAAGTCTAACAAATACATACATACATATATATATATATATATATATATATATATATATAGGAAGCTCCTACTACACTATCCTTAGTAATCTCATTTACAAGGATCATAAAGACAAACCCCATCCAGCCAGGGCGCGGATGGATACGGCCCTAGCACCACCTGGAGGTTTGTGTCAAGCTTACTTCTATAGATAAAAGCTTTGGGAGTGGTTTATTTTTTTGTTTGTTTTGTTTTTTTGGGTATTGGCACACAGCAGGGAGTGGTTTGGAGGTCAAAGAAACTTTAACATAGAGTTTTTCAACTCAATCAGCTCTGTAATATCTGCAGTTCTATCACTTCAAAATTAATAATTCTCCACTAGACTGCTTAATTTCTACAATTTATTGGACTTAAATTTGTACCCTTATACTAAGAGATGGTCATTTATTAAGTTAATTCCGTACAAATTTGACAATTCCAATTATTTTCAGCATTAATAAGTTCAAGTCTACCATTTTTATACTTACATCTCAAACTGCATAATTAAAATTCATGAACCAATTTGGCAATTTCGTCCATCTATTCTACAAATCCAAATGCACCACTAAGATTTTATTTTAGGCCCAACTGTCCCAGACTCTTAAGCTAGCACTCCCTGTAAGCACCCTATTTTTACACCCCCTATCCCTCTTCCTACTTCTTCAAATGCTCCAAGGTTTACCCAAGGCCCAAGCCCATTTGGCCAAACTTGTACCCAAACAACTCAATCAAGCTCAATTACTTAATTCCATTACCCAAGCCCAAGTAGCCAAGCCTAATTACCCAATTGTCTTAGGCAAAACTCAATTACTTTAGTGAAAGCCTAATTACCATAGCCCAAGCCCAATTGCCATAGTTAAAGTCTAATAACCATAACCCATGACCTATCTACTAACAACCCATGATCCATAAGGTCTAGTCCACATACCCACATCCATTCAACCCATATCCAAGACCCACTAACCTAAGTCCACTTTCTACTTTCCTACAAAAAACCTTTTATTTTTTCTTCAAACCCCAAATAGTCCCATTTTTATGTTTACACACCTTTTTGACCACTCAATCATCTCTCACCAAGTACACACCTTTTTGACTAACCAATCACCTCTCATACTCCCTTACACCTCTTACAACTCATTCTTACACCTCTTACAAAACAATTAATTCTCTTACACTCCTTTTGACCATCCAATCACCTCTCATCAAGTACATACCTTTTTGATTACCCAATCACCAACCACATCAATTTTGACCAACCAATCACCTCCCTTCTTCTCACCCAACCTTCTATTTATCACCAAATTGCCACAACCCATTGAAACCTCTATAAATACAAGACTCTCACAAGCCATTTCTTCCACCTCCAAAATCCCAAGTGGAAACCCTAGCTCTTCCTCCTCTCACCCCATTTATTTCTTTTTAGCCTTGAAGAAAGTTAGAAGAAGCCAAGGTTTAGAGTGTGTAGAGAATTCTAGGACTAAAAGCCTAGAGTTCTTCACTAACTCTCTTCCTTTGTGGACTCTAAAAACTCATCACCTCTTGGAGCATTGGAGAAGTAGTCTTAGAGGAGTAGGCACTCCTCATTTTATTCTTTATCTTCTTCTTTACTTCATATCTTTTTTTTTATTTGTAGTCTTCTTCTAGAATAATTTAGGAAGACCTTTCTTTTCTCAAGTTTAGTTGGGTCTCTCTACACCAATCTAATGGTGTAGAGGGACCCCACCTCAAAAGAAAGGAGATGTCTTATTTTTTCTCTCGTGTAAACATTTATTTCTTTCATATGTACTCACTAGTGTGGATATGGGTAGGCCCATAGAGAGTGGAAGCTAAAGCTATACCTCTCTTTTTTATTTTGTTTCTTCGTTTTGATTCTAGTCATTCTTCTAGAATCATTTGGGAAACTCATCATCACTCTAATTTTCATAGTTGAATCTCATTACATCGTTCATAATGGTGTAAAGGGACTACATTAAAGAGGAGATGATGAGTTTTCATTTTCTTCGCTTATCACATTTTCATTTCTTTCTTTTTTCTTCATGTTCTATTTTGAATGGATAAATGATGACTTAAGGACCTAGGGACTTAAAGAGGACTTTATCCAAAATGCCTCATATCAAAGATAATGGTATTTGATTTATTATCAACACCAATCCAACAAAATAGGTGTTGGCAATAGACCATTTACTATTCACAATGCACACCCCTCTTTATGTCCTAAAAACAATCTTTTAGCCTAACTTTTTCTTAGTCTTTCTCTTGAATTAAATTTGACTTTAGTTAAGTTTGCCAAAATCTCACCTATATGAAAATCCAAAAAAAAAAGAACATGATAAAATTTCAAAATACCAAAAAACATCACAAAATCTCAAAATACCAAAAAAATCTAAAAATACCAAAAGACCAAAAACATGCTTGCTAGATCTTGGTTAGCCTACTCAACCATGGTTAACACCCTTCTAACCGCGGTTAGACCTAGACCTTGCACTTGACCAACCCGGTCAACTAAACCCAAGCCCCTAGGCTAGACCCTTGACCACCTTATGCACACACACACGCACCCTTAGCCTTGGCACGGGCTCATGTGCCAGAACTACGCTCGATCTGATCTCACCCCAATGTGAGTACATATGCAACCCAACCCGGGTTCGACCCTAGCCCATCTAGCTTTCTTTCTTTCTTGGATTAACATTTGATTAAACATTTAGACATTTTAATTAATATTGAGATTAAATTTGGCTTAAATTTAGGGAGTAGGTAACCATTGCAAAATGGGGGTCTTGGGGTGCCTAACACCTTCCCCAGGACTTAATCGAACCGCTTACTCTAACTCTAATAGACCATTTGCATTATCTAAATCAATCCGGGACCTATCCCTAAGAATGAATAGGTGGCGACTCTTAGTTAAAAAACACAAATGTGAAAGTGGATAGAAAAATCCATGCTCACACTCCCCCCAAACAATAATGATTAATGTTATTTTAATTGTACTGAACTGTCCGATTAAACCCAAATCAATTTTAGAGAATATAGTAAGAGTATTGTAATAAAGTGAGTGTAATGCACTATATTATCCAAGTTTATCTCACGCAATATTATATTAGACTAGATTATGTATGTTTAGATTAAGTTAATTTACTTTTCATAAGTCTATCTTGTTGATCTCTATATAAACCTGCTACTGGATCATCGTAAATCATCCAAACATTATTCAATAAACCTTTTTCTAACATGGTATGAAGGGGGCTTTTTTATTAGCCATAGAGACTACCCTTAATGGCCCAAGAGGTCAATTCACGTCCATAGAGACCTGTTTTCTGGTCCATAGAGACCAATATTTTAAGCCCATTTAGGTCCTTGAGGCTAATATTCTTGGCCATTGAGTCATGTTAGGCCCATTAGCGGCATTTTTTTCAAGCCCATTTCAGGTGTTTTTTTTTAAGTCCATAGAAATCTTTTCTTTTGGCCCATTAGATATCCATTTGGTTCAACAATATATATCAACAAGCAGGGTAAGAGTATATATGCTTAATCCATTGGGTGCCTTAAACAAGTGCAACAAATATCAAATGTGTGGATTTCTACTAGCGGTATGGAGAATTTTCAATTCTCATATGTTTGAGGGAGGGTATTAGAAAATATAATAAGAGTATTTTAACAAGGCGAGCTAGATACAATAAAAATTTGAGTTCCGTACATGTGATGCACGGTCTCCGTGTGGTCTTGTTGGCCCTTTGAGGTCTCACTAGCATTTCTCTTCTTAAATTTATTGTCATTGTTTCAGAAAATAATATTGGTCACGGTTATATTTGCTTGGAAGGACATCTAAGCCACCCATCCTTCATCCTCAGGAATGGTCCACCACTAGTGCTGTCACGGTCTCGGTATGCTCTCGACCCTTTGAGGTCTAACTAGCATTCTCTTCTTGAATTTATTGTCACTTCATCCTCAAGAATGGTCCACACCACTAGTGTTGTCACGGTCTCGGTATGGTCTCGACCCTTTGAGGTCCCACTAGCATTTCTTTTCTTGAATTTATTGTCATTATTTCAGAAAATAAAATTGGTCACGGTTATATTTGCTTGGAAGGACATCTAAGCCACGCATCACTTCATCCTCAAGAATGGTTCATCACTAGAGCTGTCACAAGTTCTCCATTTACCGACTTAACCTATCTGACTTAGAAGGGCAAAGATAAGGATTTTAAGGGAAGTTTGATAGAATCTTTACGCCTTTAATACATTGAGGTAAGGCGTGGATAAAGTGCTTTACCCTATCATATCTAATTACTTAAGGGTAATTTGGTAATTTCAGATATATTCTTAAATCCTTCTTTAATTATAGCCTTGGTATTTATATTAGATATTTAGATGGATGGGATGATGAGTTAATTTTTACGAGATTATATTATTCTTTAATTGATGAGTATTTATTTATTTTTGGTTGAATGAGTTAAGTTTGATGTAATTATATTATTGTTTTATGAATAAGTTAAATTTTATGCAATTACGTGTTTTGTTGAGATTTGTTGTCTGTATGATGAGTTTGTTGTTATGCATGAGTAAGAATGGTTTGTGATAGTATTTATTTAGTTAATATAAATTATTAAATTTTACTGGAGTACTTACTGTTTACTCGATTATCTAAAAAATAAATTACTTTAAAATAAGTAAAAATTTGAGGTGATTATTTTATACCCATCATTAACTCAATTATCATATTACTTGTAAATTGCTTTGAAACAAATAATATTCTGAGGTAGTTATTTTTCACAATTATTTGATTATATGGGTGATTAGAAATATTTATCCTATTCAAGAGAGAATGAGTGAAAAAAAATTTACTTTACTGGATAGACTATAGAGTAAGGGTAAAACAGGTAAGAAATTATAAAGGGAAGTGCTCAACTTATTGCCGCATTTGACTATGTAGTCAAATGTCCAGTCCTCAATGACCCCTGCCCCCCTTTTAACAATCATCAATTGCGGTTAAGATTTACTCACTCTTAAAGTTAAGCATTCTAACCTTAGTTTTTAAAAATTAAAAAAATAAATGAAATTTTTATTTTTCTTAAGCTTAATCATAATTAAAAGGTGTTAAAATAGACACGTGGACATGGCATTAGACTACATTATCAAATGTGTGGAATGCTAACCATTGCTCCTTGAAAAAAAAAAAAAGGTAGTTATGACAAAATTGAGATTGGTTTAGTGAGGTAAGATCATTTCATCAGGTTGGCGTCAGCTAAGCAAAGAATCAGATTCGTAAATGTGCTATATATCGAACAAGGGTTACAACCCATCGCTTGTTTTGTTTTGGCTCAGTGGAGGGGAGATATTCTTGGTCCAAAATCAAGCTGATTGGACACCATTTTCCAATAGAATTTGTAATTTAGGGTCTTAATATAATTTAATCTTTAAATTCAATAATAGTAATATTAACCCTTTAATTTTAAACTCTGACTGAGGTCGTGATATGTGTTGCTACTTTTCTAATGCTTAAACTTATAGTATCTGTGTCCTCCTTGGAAAATATTGTTTCCTTTCTTATAGTAAACACATCTGTTACTTTGTTACTTTATTGATAATTTAAGAGAAAAAATAATGAAATCTACCAATAGGGTACTCCTCTTTAAAGCTGTTAAGCTTCTTAAAAAAACATTTTTTTTAAGGTCTTTAAGGTGACTTTATGCATCCTCCGGAGTGTAGCCCAATGGTCAGAAGATGAACCATAGACTCGGAGGTCTCAAGATCGAGTCTGAGAGCACCCACGTTATTGGTTGCCGAGGGAGGATATTTTTTTAGCAGCACGTGTGGATTAGTTATAGTCTTGAGCTCCAGGCACCCTACGTTTATTAAAAAAAAATGACTTTAAGCTCTCAAATTCGTGCTTAATTAAGTAGCGTAACTTAACCAAGCTTTTGTGCTAATCAACATGTGTAATAAATGAAATTTCTTTCAAGTCTATTACCCTGTTATTCTCAGTGGGTCCACAATCCAAGCAATACAATTCAATGGACCTAGAGCATCATTTTTATTCTCAATTTTTTTTTTCATTCTCAAATTATAAGTTCATGTAAGTTATTATTTTACTCGGCTCTAAAATTCAATTAATTTTAAAAAAAATTTAGGTTGAAATGATATCATGTAACTAACACACATTAGATTATTATTATTTTGATTGAATTATTATTATTTTAATTGATTCTTTTTTTTTGTTGGAAAGATAATCTCATTCAAAACCGAAAGGAGAAACAACAGTACTGGTAGCTACATCAGGGGGACGAAGTCCCCAGTTAAAAAGAACACCAGAAGATGAGAGGTAGTGGATGCTCTCATTTAGATTCTCATGGGCCTCAAGATGAGCTCAATTGTTTGCTTGACGCTTTATAAAATGGAATATCAGTTGCTCATAAAGAAGAGTCAGCTGACGAATGTCCTCTATGATGGGCTAAATTTCCAAGTGAATCGGGTGCTCCACATCTAGAATGAAATCAATACACTCCTTAGATTCCGATTCGATAACGACCCCTGTCCATCGCTAATTGATTGCTATTTGTAGGCCAATTCGAATGGTTACAGATTCTGCAACTCTGCTACTTCCACCCATTAACGGTTGGCGGAGAGAGAGAAGTGTGTCCCCTGAGGCGTTACGAGCTATAATTCCGGTTTCGGCTGCTAGGTAAGATGTTAAAGCAGCCCCATCAATGTTGATTTTTATCTAGCCTAGTTCTAGAGGTTCCCATCGGATCCCTTCATTGCTATTACTGGGATTCCTAGGACTTATAGTAATCTTTTGGACAGTACTACATCTTGAAGAAAGATTCAAGCTTCTGAATGGTGGCTGCAGGGTTGGGTCGGCTACCATGAAACACAACTTCATTTCCATGTTTCCAAATAAACCAAAGGGTGATACTTAATCTGGTAGCAAGTAATTGAGAGTCATTGCCGAAAGCTGTGGTCGTTGACTAGTTGTTCCACCAAATCTGAAAAGAGACAGGAGCTATCAGAGGGAGTTGGAGGGACATTTGGGACCCGAACTGTAACGCCCCAAAATCTCATCTAAGCTAAAGATGGAGCTTTGGACTCATTACACTACTTATCCTGAATTAACCTTAAAATAAGCAAGACAATACTAAAATATGAACCTAAAAATTTCTTCTAAACATGCATATAAAATCAAGTATCTATTATGGCAAGTCTATCTCAAAATCTAACTCTGGGATAACCGGATCATTTCACATGATCCCAAAAATCAACAAGTCAGCATATGTACCGTTAAAGTAAAACTATAAGTCAAAACGAGTCTCTATTACAACTTTTGATCACTCAAAGTCTAACACCTAACGATAAGGAAAGCGGTCGAGGTCTTGAGTTCCCTCTTCAGGAGTGTCACCTTTTTCCTCCGCTTTGCAATCTTCTTCTAGCAAAGGCTCCACGAGTATCTCAGAACCCAAGCCTGCCGACATGAAAACATATCGGCTGAGTAACAAAGCTCGGTGAATATGAACTCCTAACTAGCAATGTCAGAAGCATCAAAATGGCACAATCATATAAGGATATACAATTGTCAATGTGAACAAGTTTATAATAGAAATTCATATGAACAAGTTAATCAAAGCAATTGAGCAATGTCAAACACACATTATCCAGAGTGCGGAAGCATCATAATCTTTTCGTCATTTCTTATTTCTTATTTTATCTTATTCTTGTCTTCTCTTATCATGCTTTAATTCATTTTTTTTTATGAGTCTTCATTAAATTCTCATTTTTTCATATAAGCATAACAACATGCATAATCATTATTAATAACTTAAAATAACTCATCACTATATAGGTGAAAGAGATTACTATACTCTACTTCCCGTATACCAACTTTTGCATTTTCTCCGATGCTCTCGGATTCATTTATGATTACTTGACTTGACACGCATGCCTTGATCTTAGACTTATTGGTTCCGGTCAAGTGCAAAACTCACATGCAATTCCACATACATTGTTCTTGTTTTTGTGTCAGTGCTTTTATCTTACTCGTGCTTTAGTCATAATAGCTTGTAAAGAGTGATATAATTGTTGGTTGAATAATACTTTAGATTACTAATCTAGGTACCTTCGGTGATCCATCATGAGCCCATATCATCATGATAAAAGACTAAGACTCGCTAGATTTAGATACAAAGGCTTATTTACCCTACAATGCATCACTTCATGCAATTCATCAATATTTAACAATCATCAAAGCATGTAAATTCATAAATTTTCATAACTCATCATGCATATAATTTGTGTTTCAAGATTCGATTTACAATAGTAATATCATTTTAAGAATCATAAAGGCATGTAATTTCATAAATTTCAATGACTAATCATACATATTCATGGTATTTTAAGATTTGATTTATAATAGCAATATTATGCTAAACTCACATTTTCATCATTTGATAAAGATAATTATGACAATTGAACATAGAGGTTTCAACATTTCTAGCATGTTATCCTACATCTTTTTCATACATTTCAACATCATTTTCATATATTGTAACATAAAAGGATACATGGTTTAATTCACTACTTGCATACAACAACTTAATATAATTCATTTATAATCCTACAACACAATCCAATCATCATAAAATCTCTTCCACCATTTCAAATCCAAACATGCATCTCATCCACCATTCCAAATCCAAACATAAGTCTCATCCATCATTCCAAATCCACACATAACTTTCATCCATCATTTTAAATCCAAATATTCATCCATTCCTCCTATTTTCATGCCAATATTTTCATTTACCCATTTCATCAAGTACTTTCCCTTCACGATTTCACAACAATAATTTCAACAGTAATAATCACAATATTAGAGAGGTATTTCTACAATAATCTATTCTAAATCTCATTATAACATAGGAGCTTAGTATATAAACTTTAAAGCTTCAATGGTTCATGACATTGATAGTGAGGAGGGCATATTTACCTAGCTAAAACTTTCCCTTTTGACCCAAATGCTTGAAACCCTTCCTTAGAGAAATCTTCAGGCTTCAACCTCCTTTCTCTAAGCAAAACCCCCCTTCAAACCCTAACTTTCTCCTTCTTCCTATCCAAGATTGGGTTTAGAATGATTTAGAATCCAAAAACCCTAAACTTAAAAGCCTATTTACAGGGGAGGGGGTTTAAAACAAAAAAAAAACGTATTTTAATAATGTTGTCCCGCTATTGGCGATCAATTGCCCCTAGGGTTGTATTCGGGCCGGGTTTGACCGGGCTTGAAGTAGTATGCTCGAGGCCCGAAGCCCGGCTCGGCCCAAAAAAAAGGTTCGTTTGTGCGGCCCAAAAAATTTTTTTGGCTTGAAGCCCGGCTCGGCCCGAATTGATTTAAGCTCAAGCCAAGCTTGGCTTGGCTCGAGCTCGGCTTGAATCCTTTTTTTTTAAAAAAAAATAAAATTTTATATTATTTATATATATAATAATGATATATATATATATATATATATATTTTTAAATAATTTTCGAGCCGAGCTGAACCTCAATCGAGCCAGGTCGAGCCGCACAGGGGTGGGGGCTTAAGCTTGGCTTGAATTAGCTTTCGAGCTTTTTTTTAGGCTTGGCTTGGCTTGGTTTGTTCGAGCCCAAAATTTTGGGCCGAACCGGGCCGAGCCGAGCCACACCAACGGGCCAATCGGGCTTTGTGCAGCACTAATCGCCCCCTTTGGGCAATCGATCGGCCCACACAGGATGTCCTTTATTTTGACTTGAGATTGTCTTTGGTATTTTGGTCATAACCTTTGACTCGGTTATTGGATTTTAACGATTCAACTTGCGTTGAACTCGTCTTTCGAAATGGAACAACTTTCATGGTTCATACAACTCCTAATTCCTAGTTTTAAAATGTCTAAATGAACTCTAAAGTTGACTGATCTGCAATTTCAGTAGATAAAACATCGGAAAACTCATTTTTGACTTAGCTTAGACTCAAAATCTGGAAAAACATCATACATGAACTTCAAATAGGATTCCAATACGGTTCTAATGGTTCAAGAATACTCAATTTCGATAAACGGTGACAAAACTAGAACTTCCTAAAGTTGAGCGTATGCTAAGACATTCCTCTAGACCCTTAGTTTATTTTCATACTCCACCTACTTAGATTCTCACCCCTACTAACATCTCATTATTCAACCCTCATATATTTTAACTCATCTAGGTGATCATCGAACACCCCTTGACTCATACGCTAAACCTACAACAAACTCAGGTCATGAGAAAAACCTTCAAGATAACTAATTATGCAAGAACATACGCATGAAGACACATGAAGGATTAAAATACCCTAATAAATTAGGCAATGACATGAAAAAGATTCAGGTCTCTACATCGGGAACCAAATTGCCCTGGAGCAAGGACATTCCAGATATAGGTGAGTTATAGATTCAGCTCCCTCATTGCGAAGTCTGCATTGAGAATCCACCCATATATTGCGGCGTCTGAGATTTGTTGACACTACGAGAGAGTTATGGCAAGCTCGCCAAACAAAAGTCTGGATTTTGGGGGGAACCTACTTGAGCGAGATCTTTTCCCAATGCGCTTCTATGTGGGGCGTCACTGGTGCGCTTGATGAAGGTTTCTTAATCTACAGAGCCTGTGAAACAAGGTGTGAGGCCGACCTAACTGAGAAATTGTCACACTTTTCAAAATGTCAAACGAGACTATCTCTTGAGTTTTGGGAGCTTAAGGGAACCTTCCGGATTGCCTCAAAGATGGCGTCACCAGATTTTGTAGTAACATTAAGTTCCAGGGGTTTGTTACACTACTAAAATAAAAAATAAAAATAAAGGTAAGACACCAATGTATTGTGCAAAAAGACCCCTGAAGGAGAGTAGGTTTAATTATTTTAATTGATTCAATGTATTAAATAGTAAATACATTAAATTCATTATTTCTATTATTCTACAGTCCTACTGGCTGGACACTTATACGTGCCTTGTATTGTGATAACAACACCGTCGTCTTCTGGTAGGCAGCGGTAGAGAGGTTGTCGGGAGACCATAGCGAGTATATCGCCGGAATATAATTGTGCTAGTCTCCACCTGTCCCAACCGCGTGGTCTCTGTGAGGAGACCTGTGGGCCCCTTTTTAACTTAAATCCAACGGCCTACAACCACTTTCGCGCGCATTTACGTCGACGATTTTATTTAATTATTTCTGATAATAATAGTAAAACCCGTATTCGTACGTACTGAATAGAGAGAGAGAAAACGAGGAGAACCCTTTTTCATTCATCTCTCTAAAACAGAGAAAAAGTTCCCAATTCTCTCGAATCCTAACTAAAAAAAAAACACAGAGAGGATAAAAGCAAACACGAATCATTTCTTTGATTCTTTCTTCCTTTTTCTCTTTTATATTTTGATCGTTAACGTTATCTTTGATTCTACTATTCTCCCGCTTTAATTTGATGGTTTTTGGGCTTAAATTGCTGATAATTTGGCAAACATAGATTCTCTTTTGGGATTGTTGACTAATTAGAGGATCGATCACGGTGAGGTGATGGTGTTCTGTGTGAAATTGATTGAATGTTGCTTTGAGAAAGAGAGATTTCAATGATTTACTTTTTATTTTTGTATGATTTTAAAACCCTTATTTTGTGAGGGATTGTGGTGGTAGTTGTTGTGACTTGTGATTGGGGGTTGGAGTAAGGGTTTTTGGTTTGGGATTTTGTTCATCAACCGATGCCGGAGTATTGGCAGGTTCAGAACAATGCTGTGCCTACTTCCTCTAACGCCTCTGCCGATAACCTGGAAGGTAATTCGAATTCGATCTCGCTTGCTCTTTTGTTGGAACATAGAGATCATAATTGAATTCTGTTGTTACTCATGATTTCAAAGCCATGCTTTGGGTTGATCCATAATTGGGTATCATTGATGTTTTTACTTTTGATGGTACTACTGCATGCATCTACTGTTGATACTGTTAATTCTGCAAGTTGTTGAATTCTGTTATGAGTTCATTTGATTTGATTTGGGTTGATTTTATATGGGACATTTTTTTTTTTGTGTAGAATTATGGTGTAAATGCATTGCATCTGTTGTTGAAGCTTTGAATGCTGTAAACGTAATGATTCTACATTCTTATGGATTGCAGAAGCAATGTGGCGCATGAAAATTCAGAACCCAGATAATCAAGACGTAGTTTCTGCTCACTCGAGCTCTTATCCTGAGCGCCCGGATGAACCTGATTGCATATATTATTTAAGGACAGGGTTATGTGGTTATGGAAGCAATTGCCGCTTTAACCATCCTGTTTGTCCTGGGCAGGTAACAACACTTCTACTGTACTAGTGACACAGTCCGTTGATCGCAGTTGTCAGTCTAGTTTAGATTTTCATTTCAAATATTCTATCTTTGTGTTTAATTGGCTGCATTTATTGGTAGGATGCTCAAAAGTTACGGTTTACGGTGTTCAACTTATGATCAACTCCACACTTGCTTTTTTTCTTTCTTGTAGCTCCAGTGTGTTCTTTAACAGTAATTCAAACCCTTTAACATGTTACAGCCATTCTTTTTGTACAGGCTGCTCAGTACAGGGGTGAACTCCCAGAAAGAGTTGGACAACCTGATTGTCAGGTACTTTATCTTCACCAATTGAGATTGTTCGCATCCTACCAAATTGTCATTTTATCTGATCACCTTATGCCTTTGCGAATCGAATGTGGTTTCTTTCTTGGGTGCACAGCGCTACTGAATAGTCCTAAATGCAGTCTCCTCTGCAGAAATATCTTTGTGATTGTGTGAAGATCTCCCTTCACCCCATATGCTGGGAAGTGCACTCTGAGAGGGCACACAGTTGATGAGGGTGTTCATAGGCCTGTTTGCCTGTGCCATGTGTTTCTCCTATAACGTAATCTCATTTCTGTTGCCCCTAGATCAAATTGATATGGCCTTGCGCTCTAATGCTCTTTGTGTGTCTTCTCTTTTCGTCTATAAAATTTGGTTACCAATTAAAAGAAAATACAGTACTATGGTTCTCATCCAATAAATGTACAGGTTTTATTTGAACTTCCTAAAATTCATATAATTTAATGGACCGTTGTCCAGATTGTTTGAGCTCAAACAATGTTGTACATGCGTATTCATGTTTTATAAGAAGCTTTTCATTGTTATCGGTGCCCTTCGTTTTATTCAGCTGGCTGTATTCAAGTTGCTCAACAAATGTCATCTTTGGATCAGTAGTTCTTTACCACCAGAGGATTGGTTTACTAACTAGGATCAGTAGTTCTTTACCACCAGAGGATTGGTTTACTAACTAGCGTATGATCCCTAATGTCAAGTAGCACGTAATTCAGGGATGTGTTCTGGGAAGAATAGAAAAATCCTTTCTGGAAAGCATAGTCAAAGAAAATCATGAAACAGAAATAATGTTCGATCCGGCTTAGTTTTCCTTGTAAATGGTTGAAATTAATAATGAGAGAAAAATGAAGCCAGTTCAGAAGTCTTTTATTTCTGAGGATTAAACATGTGTAAAGTTCCCCTCCCTGTGAGATGTATACTCTGTAGGGTCTTAATGCAAAGGATGTTTGTCTGCTTTTCATGTGTTTTGCAGTATTTTCTGAAGACAGGAACTTGCAGATTTGGGGCAACATGTAAATTTCATCACCCACGGGACAGGCATGACGCTGAACAGCTCTTATTGAACATCTTAGGTCTACCTATGCGTAAGGTGCCTGTTTCTCTTAGATATGCTTGTGTTTGTTTTCCTCTCTAAACTTGCTAGTGCTTGTATCAATTAAAAAGTTCATGATGTATCCAACAAGGTGATGGAAAATCTTACATTTTCACGATTATTTTTTCAGGAAGAGAAATCATGTCTTTATTACATGCGAACTGGATCTTGTAAGTTTGGAATTGCTTGCAAGTTCCATCATCCCCAGCCTGCAAGTCTCGGAGCTGTCTTACCTACGATTGGACCTGCTGCCTTTGGATCCACGGTCTCATCAGTAACGGCTTCATCAGGTCCACCCTATATGGGCGGACTTTCAGCATGGTCTTTACCAAGAGCACCATACATATCTGGTCCGCATAGACATGGTCCACATGCCTACATGCCTTTTGTTCTATCTCCTTCCCAAGGTATCATAGCTGCACAACAAAGCTGGAACAATTATACGGTCAGTAGCTAACCTCATAAGTTGAACATGATAATCTGAATTTCTGATGTTGATATGAACTCCCTATCTGGCAAACATGTTCCTTTTCTTAAATTAATACCGGATTGTAGGATTACTTGACTCTCTTGAATGCCATTTTCTGCAATATTAGGTCATTCCTCAATAGTGTTTTGCCTGCATGCTGTACATCCGTTGTAAATTATTGTTACATATTTTCTCCTAAATTTTTATTCGTTGAAAGAGTACTTATCTTCGGCCAAACAATTACTTTCTCTATTGGATTTACCTGTGATGATACCACCATCTTTACTCCCTTCTATTGATAATCATGTGAAGACAAACTGCGAGTTTGCTGAGCTCATTTCTCAGGTTTGTACATTGGCACTCTTACAAATCTAATTACCTTGGTCATCTCCTTTCACTGCCCTGAGAAGTGCTTGTTGTGTAGATCAACTAATAGTTGTGGAAGAACATTTGCTTCTTTTCTTTTGTCTCTCTTCCTGTCCTACAGTTCTGTTCGTGTTTCCATATCCTTCTATGAGCTGTAGAAGTGCTTGGTTTTATTTCTTACACGTTTCTCTGTTTTGGTTTTACTTTATTGTTCACTAAGACTCCATTTGGTTAGTAAGAAAATGCAAGAAAGTGAAGGAATGCCTTTGTTTTTTTGTCCACTTTCTCAGTGAGTATTTGCCAGCATGATGTGTGTACTCTTGTGCTTGGGAATCTACTTACAGTATCACATATTAATCATGGCTATCTGGTTCATAAGAGATACAATACAATGCCTGAAAAAATACTGGTTAAAATTATGAAAGTGATCCTTTGCTCTTCTTCTATGCCAAGCAACATTTTAGTCTTTTTGCCTCTTGCTATGAGAACTTAGACTTTTCCATTTTTTTGGGTTTGTCTTCTCAGAAAATTAATTGAATTAGTATTAGTCGTTGTAAAAGATAATGCTGTCTTAACTTGTTAGTAAAACACGTGTTAGCAACCGCTAGAGACAATCTTGTGTCCCTCGCCGTATAATTTGTCAACTTTCTCTTTCTTAATTTTATATAGTTTTTTTTTTTTTTTCTGAAATAAAAGAAAAACTAAATATGCTGACTAACTAAGGATTAATACTCCAACTTTAGCTAAGAAAGTAATTGAATTTAAGAAAGATGATAGACTTCTTAGCAACACTCAAATCTTGGATGGGTTGGCTAGAATTTAGCATTCAGCTATAAACATGACAGGCATAGGACATACAGATAGATCATCAGTTCCCATGAATGTTAGTACAATGGGCAATGCAACTTTTTAAGTTGATGTCACATGTCTATACTAATACTATAAGCCATTTGGTTCCACGTGGCATATCTCAATGTTCTTCATTCTTTCTTCAAGTTGATGCCACATGTCTATTGACATGGCAGACTTTTATTAGTTGATCAATAAGATAATGTTGATAATTAGAGCACTGAAACTCAATCGTGAAAAAAACTAAATTAAATTTATTTCTTGAAAGCCAATGTAAAATATGCACTTTGGATTTCCATAACCAACATCAGTGAAGTAATTTGGGTTTTTTTTAAAAAGAAAAAATCTTAAGCTAGGAAATTATGAAGTGACAAAACTTACAAAACTGAATGCACCGAGGTGACCTTAGATATCAACGGAATTGCTGTGGACTAAACTACTAAATTTGAAACGAGAAACCATACATGTGTCAAAACCTTGGAGACTCCATTCGCTAATATGACTTATGTTGGAAACTAAAAGGATTGGAAAAAGGAAAACAAAAAATGAAAGGCTGTAAAAACTTGTTTTGCAAAATCGAGATCCGAAATGCATTCATTTTTTGAAGTTTAAAGAACTGTGACATATTGTAAAAGCTAGATTTCTTCTCTATATATGGTAGTTGAATTCTTGAGAAGATGTGAATAGAATATAGATCTTATGATATAATGAGAGAAAGGACAAACTTCAACAACTTATGAAATTATATTATTAGAGGAATTCATTAAGAGAAGAAAGAAACAAAAATGTCCTCAGTATACAAGGAGGGCCTACAAGCTGCTTCTTTTGTTCAAGTTGCCTTTTGCGGGGCTCTGAGGAGTATAACTACAAAAAAATGTTCAAGGAATTTACAATGTCCATGGTATGGTCTAAAGTGTTAGTAAGATGCCACGGCCCCTAGAATGTTAGCCCAAGACAAAGCATTTGAGGAATTTCCTGAACAATGATAAGGTCCAAACAACGGGATTGTAAAGTCTTCAAGCCTTGAAAGAGGGGAAGTGCCTCCACGAAGTAGGATCTTATATGCCTGCAAGCAACATTCAGTAATGGTCAGTTTTTAGGAGGAAAGACTGTTGCTAGAACATTACATTAAATCTTCTAAACTTAGAAGAATAATTTGCCCTCCATATAAATTTGTGCTAATAACTTCCTCTGAGGCTGAAAGTTAGTATTACTTTTTATATTTTCCATGATAAAATTTCATCCTTTTGGCCCCATGCTCTATTTTATATTTTGTTTTAGTTTCTTGGCTCTTAATTTTTGGATATTCATCCCCTAGACCTTTTTTGAGGTTTCCATGTCGATATCTTGTATGTGATGTTGAAAATGGTTGCTTGAGTTAAAAATGGAGCTCAAATAACATGGAGGAACTGCATGAATATTGGCCTTGATTCCATTATTAAGTTCGACTTTGCTTTTTCAAGCTTAGGTTGTGCATCCCATCTCAGCTTATAAAAAGCCTTGTCAATGTCTTTAACAAACTTTCTTATAAATTTACATGCAAGTGGTGGCCTCGTCAGGCGTACTGATTGTGGTGGCCTCTCCTTGCCTTGACTACTTAAAAATATGAGGTACCCATCAGGTTTGACCCTAAGTAAGGTCTACCAACAGCATACTAGAATGTGCAATGCACATGCCATTTGGCCCCATCTTCTAACTAGGACTGATACAATTGAATGTCTGTAATCATCCAATCTAAGATTGCAAAATAGTATGGTCAAGGATTCCAATTGAAAAGAGAGAGTGAGAGAGTGAGAGAGAGAGAATGTGACTAAAAGAAAGTTTACGGTAGACAATTAAAACGTTCTAATTTTTTTTTCTTTAATATATTTTTTGGGCCCAGGAGATCTCATAGATAGGACATATGAAATGGTGGATTCTACCCTTTGTACACCGCGTTAATTGGTCTGCCATTGGTAGACCATCGTTAGGCTCTACTGTTAAGTGCCTTTGGTTGCATCTGTGGCAATATATGTGATGAGTTGAGTTGAATCTCGCATATCTAATATATGTTTTCATTGCCAATCAAGGAATCAAGAATCATGTTTCATATTGTATATCTAATATATGCTTCCTTGCCAATCAGGGATTCATGAGTCCTGTATCATCTACCAATGTTTTTGGATCCAATCTTGTCGACAACTCTAAGCATCAGGGTTATTTGGGTTCTAGCGGGCAGGTTCACTTGTTATCAGCATCTGTTGCACATTTCCCTGAGAGACCTGACCAGCCAGAATGCCAGTATTTCGTAAAGACTGGGAGCTGCAGGTTTGGACCCACTTGCAAATTCCATCACCCGAAAGAGAAGATTGCTCCACTAGCTACAAGTTCTTTAGGTCCACTTGGACTTCCCCTGAGACCTGTAAGTTTTTTCCTGTTTCATCTCATTCATTATTAGCTCAAGCTCGGCTTGTTTACTTGGACAAACCGAGCTCAAACACAAGCTCGTTTATTATGTTTGTTACATACTTTTTTGATAAAATGTCCAAGTTCATTTATTTTAGATCAACGAACCAAATCAAAACTTAAAACATGTGTATTATCTTAGATACTTAAATACATATAATAAATATTTAACTCAATAATTATCTTAACATACTTAAATACATATAATAAATATTTAACTCAATAATTATCTTAACATATTTAAATACATATAATACATACTTAATTATATATTCATATATTAAACTAGCGGAGCATTTAACTACTGGAGTACATGCATGTTCGAGCTTGGCTCGTGCCCTACTTCCATTCTTAGATCAGGTGCAAAGCCATTTCTTGATCTTTGCTTAGTCACCAGCGGAGCGCACCTTGGTACTTCAGGAGGGCAAGCTGCTTGATAGTGACTAACCAAACGAGCCCATAATTCAAGCTCAAGCTTTATTCATTTATTGGATAAACAAGCTCTTAACAAGCCGAGCTCGAGCTGTTTGCAAGTAGCTCGGTTAGTTTACCGGCCCTAAATCATTACCTTCCTCTTGATGGCTGACTTTATGTTCTTTTACGTGTAGGGCCAAGACGTATGCACATTCTACAGTCTGAATGGAATCTGCAAGTTTGGTCCAAATTGCAAATTCGATCACCCCTTGGCAGGATATTCTTATAACTACAGTGTTAACCTGTCCACTCTTTCCATACCAGATCCACATTTCTTCCCATACCACCAGAGAAACTCACCAATTGCCTACCCATCAGAAACTTCTCCATCCAAATCATTGAGAATGCCTGATCGGTGCGCGAAATCTGAGGGTGCAAGCAACAAACATCAGAATCCAGATATCAAAGCTTGGAGAGATACAGCTCAAAATGCTACTACTTCTCCTGCACACACTTCACCAACTTCTTCAAAACCACCACATAATCATCAGTCTGATTAAAGCTCTTTCTTTTTCCGAAATTTTTAGCCTCCTAGTCCTATCCCCAACCCTCCATTTCCATCTGCGGTTTGTGGAGTGGGATAGGTAATAGGGTGGGTAAAGGTAGGAGGCAAGAAAGGCTCACTCTCTTTCTTTCTTTTTTTTCTTGGCAGGTGAATAAAATGCAGGTGAAAATGTAAGCGTCTGTAAATTATTTTTTTATATATTATTTTTCACATGCAGATCATATCAATTTGTCTTCATAGGAGTTTGTGTGTGTTTATGTGGAATGGTGGAAGAAGGATGGGAACCCTTGCATGTTTCGCAGTGCTCCTCTTTGTGATTTTATATTACAAGATGCATTGAATGTCTATGGACCATGCATGTATTAGGAGTGGGAAAATTTTACGTGTTTATTTGGCAGGTTCCTATTTGTCCGGTAAATGCATAGAATATTGATGAAGTAGTGATATGAAAAAATTGGAACCGTCTATGTTCTTTCCAGGGTTCATCCCCATAGCTTGAGTGTTTGAAGGTCAGGATCAAAGGCTGTTTACAACTGTTAAATCCATACAAATAATCAATCTAATCCTGGCCTTTAAACACTCATGGCCACAGGGAAGGACAGACGACTTGCTTCCTGAAAAAATATAGGATTTTGCGTCATTAGAGTTACCTAGCCCCTGCCTTATAACATCCTATTTTTGGGTTCAAAACCATAATTGTTTTGTGCCCTCGAATAAGGTATTCTAATTTCTAAGGTAAGGTCTTGGAAAATTATGAAACGGTACACAACTAGAAGATTTGCAAATTCACTAATGATATGAGTGAAGGGTAGGAGTTTCCAAGTAAGTTCGGGTAGTCATCTAGCAAACCAGATAAATGTTGAAAGAAGGCCATCATCAAGTATCCATTGGGCAGCAAACGACGGTAAGGCGCGTGGCAGATTATTTGGAAAATTCCCACTCTTCCCAAAATTCAAGTATTCATGTGGAGGTCACAGTGCTATTGGGGTTGCTTCAAATCTCAGAAGACGACATATCCAAGTTGAAGAATGGTGTCCGTTCTACAAGCAAGTTGAGGTGGAAACCACCGCTCATCTATTTCTTAATTGCCCCTGCACCTGGGCAATTTGGTTTGGCACTCAACTATCCGTCCGTTTCACCTTGCCCACCCCTATCTCACTCAAGGATTGGTGAAAGCAATGGGTGGCCCACCCGGAATTTAAGTCTAATGGCTATTCGGTGGCGGTCCAATTAACCACAATTCTAAGTGCATTTGGTTGCACCGTAATGAGGTCCTATTTCAAGGACTAAATCCAAATCCTACTTCAGTTATCAATCATGTTAAGTCTCTTCTTATGGAAATTAAAGGGCACCCAGGAAGATTCAGTTGTGAGGGTCACAGTGGGATTCAAGATCGGTGGCAACTCCCCAGCCTGATTGGATAAAAATTAATGTAGACGGCGCTGCTCTCCCCTCTGGAATTAGTGCGGGTATTGGTGCTGTTGCCCGAAACCATCGTGGACAGATTCTCCCTCAGGCCAACAGACTGCTCCTCGGTGGATCTGCTCTAGTGGCCGAAATCTCAGCTATTCGTCTTGCTTTAAATATAGCCATAGCAAATAGGTGGCCGCAGATCATGATTGAATCAGATGCAAATGAGGTCATTGATCGTCTAATTGGGTCATCAAATTTTTTGCACTCCAAAACTCTACCAATTGTAGATGATATTATCCATCTCCTCCAACTCTGTCATGAGGTGCAATTTTTCCACATCAGGCGTACTGCAAACACCATGGCTCATGGTTTAGCCCATCTGGCTCTGAATATGAGTATTAGAAATACTATTTTGTCTTTGCAGATGGCCAGGCCTCCTATAGGGTTTAGTTCCCTTTCTGTATCCCCCTCTTCTTAGTAATGAATTTGCCTCGTACCAAAAAAAAAGGGTAGCATTCACATATATATATTTCTTCTCTACTATAATGAGAGAAGCCCCCCTAATGATGGAAATTCTCAAACTATCCCCGTAGCCTGATTTTTGTCAATTCCCAAACTATCCTTATATACAAACCTTACAAATTTTCCTTCATTTAATGTTTTACTTAATTTCCAAAAGATCCATTTCTCATCTACAATCTACCAAACAATCCCTTTTTCAAACCTTAGCTTGACTTTTTATAAATTCCTAAAGTACCCCTTTCTCATCTATAATATATTTAAAGTTATAAATTCCCAAACTACCTTTAAGACAAAACCTTGATTTAATGTTTTACTTAATTCCCAAACTACTATTTTCTCATTTACACCTTTTGATACTCCTTAACTGTGGTTAAAATTCACCCACCTCAAACTACCCTTTTCTCATCAATTGCACCCACAGGTTAACACGTGTCCCTTTTGACACTCCTTAATTGTGGTTAAACTTCACTCACCTCCAGTCTCTCTCCCCCACCCTTTTCTCTCACGTGCATCGGACTGTACACATGTGCAACGCGCGTGCCTTCTGCTAGTATATATATAAAGTATTTATGAATTCACTAATAATATGAGTGAAGGATAGCATTTGCAAATATAAAGAGTACTGTTTTCATAATCGGACCGGTCGTCGAACCAGTTGGGTAGCTGGTTCCCGGTTTGACCAGTTCAATCTTGTCTTTTTTTATTAAATTTTTTTTTTCATTTTTATTTGGTTCTAGCCAGTTTTAAAGAGCTGGTTCCCAGTTTTTCGATTCGATTGAATGGGCCAATCCAGTTGGTTTTGATAACACTAATAGAGTTTAATATGGCATACTCATTGGGCATGAGGCACTTGCCCCTAATTTTAAAATTTTATAATTAAATATGGCATAGTCATATGGGGTAGGACAGTTGCTCTTGTGAACTTCTAAATTTTTTTATATATTATGCTGTTTAATTATTTAACAAGGCATAACCATGAGGGCAAGGAGGCAATTTTTCCCTGAATATTTAAAATAAATTATAGTTTTCATATTATGTTATTTATTTATTTAACATGGTATAATCATATGGGGGAAGGCGACAGTTGTAGGGGTGGGTATTGAGCCGAGCTTTTATCGAGCATGTAAATATTTCAAGGTGTTCAAGCTGGGCTCGTTTATAAATGAGCTAAACAGCGCTGGAACTTTTAAAGAGCTTAGTTAAAGTTAGTTGTATATATATATTTGTTTAGTCTAAAAAATAACTCTCTAATGTGAAGAAAACATTTAAATTTACTGCCTCAATCTATAACTTTTCGGTGAAGTAACCTCACACAACAAGCTTGAAGGTTGAAAATTTCTTTTTTTGCCCCTTAAGTATGTTAATATTGTACTTAACTTAAATGTTTTACAATTTTAAAAATATTTTAAGTATATATAGTCGATCTTTTAACAAGTTGAGTAAGGGTGTATTCAGGCTTGGCTCGTTAACTAAACAAGCTTAAACTTAGCTTATTTATTAGAAAAATGTTTGCGAGATCTTGTTGGTTAACCTCCCCTAAACAGTTACCGCTATAAAACAATGAGAAACAACACCGTAAAAAACTATTTACCGGATAAGATGGTTCACGAATTTAGTTGTCCAAAAAAATGGAGAGCGAAGCTCCCAAATCTCCACCCCTAAATCCATAATATTTTCCAATCCCTAATCATTCTTCAAATCTATGAGTAATTACTGCTTGACTTATACATTAATTAATTAGTTTCATCACCCTTACCCTAACTGACTCATGTTGCGTAAGCGCGCCAAAACCATACTGTTTATTCTTTTCCCGCCTAACCACAAAAAAAACAAAAGCAAAAGCTGCCAATTCCCGAAGCTAACGTGCGCGTCTCGCAATTAAAAAAGCAGTGATTGCGTCTTACGCACTAAGCTTACCCTAAAAGCAACCACCGCAAATTGGTGGTGCTTGATGCGCTGAGTTTTACTAATGATCTTGAATCCTGATAGCTGAGCTGCTCTCAATGACTGCCACGTCATCGTGACGGTCCCACATGGGCCCAGCCAATGGTTGCAGTAGTGCGGCGCACGCGGCTTTCCGCTCCTGGAACGAAAAACGCCTAACCTGGTCAAATCCCCAATTTAAATAATTTCAGACTCCCACACCAAATTAATACGTGTCCTTACGGAATTGGTTGATTGCAGCTAAAGGGCATTACAGCTGTCGGTTGGCATGACAGAAAGTCACAACACACCGAGTTTGGTCAGAGACGGCTGGCCTGCCTCGTTATAGATCAACCACCTCCAATTGCCTTCTGTGTTGGGCCGGCCGGTTGATAAGAACCGTGTAACCGGGTTGTGCCGGTTAGAGCGGGTCTCGATCACTGCCCTATCAGTGACTGGACGATCGCTGACGTGCAGGATCATGGGTCCCATACGGAGCTCGAGGTTGGAGTGCTTTGAACTCTTAGGGTTTTGTTAAGCGGAGAGAGGGTCAAGTGGGGTGGCTTGGAGTCTGGAGAGTGGCTGGCAGGTCAGTCTTTTGGTGGGCCCCAACACAACACAACACAACACATGGTCAAGGACTGGGAACGTTTTAAGAGGGTACGAGATTTTGTTTTATGACATACATGTCCTTTACAAAACAATGAAAGATTCCATAATAAATTCTAAATATAATTAAAATTTTGATATTTCATTGAGGAGATGGAATCAGAGCCAATGCGATTAAACTCATGGGGAATTCAATCGCACCCACAAGCCACACGTATTCTTTTTAATCCCATTTAATTGTTGTTAAGATTCATCAACTAAAACTCAGGATCAACGGTATAACCTTAATTTTTTTAAAAAAATATTAATCTTGAGTTAAAAATTCTTAATCAATGTTAATTTTTTTTTCTAAAAGTTTATATCGTTGAACCCTAAGTGAATCTTAACCATAGTTAATAGGGGTTAAAAGAGACGTGTTGGCCTTTGGGTGTGATTGATTTCTCCCAGAGTTCAATCACAAGTAACTCTGATTCGTTCTCTTCTTGGAGTTGATCACATTCAAGTGCGACACGTGTCAACACACCTTCAGTTTAACAGGATTAATCATGGTTAAGATTTATTAACTTTTAGGGTTCAACAATCTAACCTTCATTTTTAAAAAAGAAATTAAAAATGTTAACTTTAAAAGTTAAAACTTGTTAAACAATGACAGTTAAAGGGCTTTGTAAGTGGAATGTGTGATTATTGTTGTGTGCTTTTTTGTCATAAAAAACAGGGATTAGCCCACCATGCATTTGACTATGTAATCGAATGCAATGTCCATGTGTCCCTTATTACGGTTAAGTTTAAGAAAATTATGATTATTATTTTTGTTTTTTTAAACTAAGGTTAGATTGCTTAACTTTGAGATTGGGTGAACCTTAACCACAATTGATGGGTGTTAAAAAAGGGAGGCATTGACCAATGGGACTGCACATTCCACTACATAGTGGGATGCGTCGATAAGTTAAATATTACCAAAAAATGGAAAACGAACCACAGGTCCTCTTTCCAACCAACCACCTTATTACAAATTGCCACAAGACAGTGAAATTGTTATTTTATTTTCACTTTATTTCTCTCTCCTAATGTGTTGAAATTTGATAAGTGTAGTCTAGTGTTGTCAAAATCGGACTTGACCGACCAGTTGAACAGGAAAACCCAAGAACCGGGCCCCTCACCCATTCCCAATCTCCCCAAAGCCGAACCTATTTAAAAATCGGTAATTTTAGTCAAAATCGGAAGAACCGGCCAGTTGAACCGGGAACCAATGATAAAAAAAGGTTGAGAATCGGTTAGAACCGACCATAAATGAGTAAAAATGAGAAAAAAAATATTTTTTTAATAAAAAATGACACAATCAAACCGGTCAAACCAGGAACTGACCAATCAGTCGGTTCAATGACAGGTCCAATTCTCATAACATTAGTGTAGTCAGTCTCGAAGGGTCATCTAATAAGAACTCAAAAAAAAAAAGGCTTTGCTGTGGGATTAAAGTTGGCAATTAGATAGGATCTGGACTCTATTTCATGTGGGACTTTGCTACGGAGACCTCATTAAGGCCAAGACCGTGCTCTTAGAGCATTGGATTTCAGGTGGGGCCCATTTCACATGGTACGCCCCACCTGAAATCCCATGCTCGTAGAGCATGGTCTCGGTGGTCTCGGCCCTAATGCGGTATCAAAAGCTTTATCCATTTCGTGTGTGGTGGGCGGGCATGTATACGATCATACTTAATGATTTTGATGTCGTTCACTTAAGTTGATGAATATTATTATTGTTTTTTTAAGAGAAATGCTAGCACAACACTTATATTCCAAAATCTCACTATGTTCACTCTTATCTTTAGATTCCAAAATAAATTTTTTTTAAAAAAGAAACTTCTTAAAGGGTAGCAATGAAACCCTTGGCGGTGTAGACCAGTGACCGAAGGACGAACCCTAAACCTTGGGTTGGATTCTTGGGCTCCCCTCAATATCAATTATATGAAGTGGGGGTATTGTATTCTCTATGCAACACATGAGACTAATATGAGTGTTTAAGGCTCAGAATATTCATATTTATTATTAAAAAAAATTAAAAAAAAGTAGCATTGACAAGTGCTGCACCTTATGTGAGGACTTGGAAAGAATTGAAATCTTAGCATTTTAAGATTCAATGAATCAAGCAAAACTTTTATTTGAACTTCAATGTTTAAAAAAAGTCGAGCACAAGCCAGAGCATGTGTGATTGAACTTCACGTGCAGCTCAACTCACTTAGGATTTAGTTCGGCTCAAAGTAATTTTTTTAAATCATTAGTTATATTACATTTTAAACTTAAAACAAATTTATGAAATAATAATAACAAAAGAAATTTAAGAAATAAAAAACAAAAAACTCAACTCTCTATTTTATGGACTGGAGGACTTCTCAATATTTGTTTGTATGAATATATTAATTTTACGATACTTTTTTTGTATTATAATCTAATAATAATTGTGTTAATAAAATCATGTAAAAATTGACCAATTTGTAAATCATGCTTAAGCCAATCCAAGTTCGGCTTGTCATGAATCAAGTCTGAATAAGACATTTGAGCTTGAGTCAAGCTCAAGCCAAAGTTGAGTGAAACAAACATCAAGCTGAAGCGAAGCTCAACTTGATTAAGTTCTGCTTGATTACAGGTTCATTTTGTACTCTCGTGTTTTTGTTTTGTTTTTTGAGGTAACATAACACTTAATATACACATACGCAATAAGGTAACAATTAAGGTGCCATATGGGTTAGTCCAAGTAACCACCTCTAAAATGGCCTAACTAATGGAGGGTTGATGGCCCTTTATACACCTCATGCAAAGTCAGTACCCGGCCGATGTGGGATTAAGAAGGATAATAATTACACGGCCTCAGATTCTCTTTCACAGATGCTAGAAAAGTAGTCTTGAGCTATCATAATGTGTGCAACATGTGGCGGGGAAATTCATTGTCTCTCATGATTTTGATTTCTCCACACATTATCAAGTGAAGAAGTCAAAACCATGGAAGAAAATTAAATGGCTTACCCTTTTTTTATCACCACATGTCGCATAATGTGTGGTAGTCCGATACCACTTTTTTGGTATTTGTCGGAGAGAATCCGAGGCCTAATTACACCCGGTATTTGAGTTCTTACTACTTTCCATCTCTTTTTCGTGGTCTAATTGGCTGCAAATATTGATTAGGCAGAGGATCTTAACCGTTCAATTTCCAGAAGATTTTCTAATCTTTTCTTTGATCTGGTTTTAAGCTATTCCCATTACTCATGTCAAATTTAGGGTTAAGGCCATTGAAGATGATTACACTCATGCGGTCATGCCTTGCACATCATATCAGTTTCTTATTTATAGGTATATTCTTTTTGAAAAAAAGATAGGGTCAATTTTGTCATATTAAAGAAAGCTGTCTGATATCTGTGATTTTGTTGCAGAGTGCAAGACATTGGAAGTAATTCTTTATTAAAAATATATTGGTAAATAACTCGGGAAGGCCGCTTCTCGTGGGTAGGCAGTAGCCGTATTCTGTGATCCACAAATTTTCTCTCTTTTGTTTTTCGCCTGTTTTTATATTCACGTTTTCACGTGCTAACATACACCCCTTAAATACTTTCATGACTAAAATAGCCCCACTTCTATCCCATTCCCAGGTGCTTGTTGAATGGGTATAGTGCACTATTTAGTCTTTTTAATGATTGTTTTGTGTCTCGTCTTTTTAAATGTGTTTTGCTATTATAACTTTGAATATACCAGATACGAATGTTAATTTCATAGCTGTATAATGGTCTTGCTCCATTACCAAAATAAATAAATAAAATGATCTTGCTTATTTCTTATTTTGTTTTTTTGATCCAAAATCTTTTTAGATCTCTAAGGAATGAATCAGGATTTTTAGGGAACTAACAATGGTCGATTTGATAGCATTAGTAATTCTTATTAATAAGTTTGTGAAGAATAATTAAACAATTACGAATTATTTATCGTCTTTGGGGAGGTTTGAGCCGTGTTCGAGTCTTGGTGTTGCCGTTGAGCGCCCCCCTTAACATAGATTAGATAAATGATCTAAGTTGCCTACTAAAAGAAAAGGACGGGGAGTTTGGAGCATAGGCCACAAATTTCTTTTTGAGGGTCAAGTTCATGTGTCATCTTTTATAATTGTATCTATACATTTTTTTTGAAAACTAGGGGGCAGCTGCTCCCCTTGTCCATTTGGTTATGCCCTCTTAAATTATATAATACAGAATAAATTTAGTTTTTTTTTTTTTTCAAACATTGAGGTGGCAACTACTTGTCCCCCTCCCATGTAAATACTCTATTAAATTAAATAATATATTATAATTTTTTTTTATAAGTTCAGGAGGGCTAAGTCTCCCCTAGCTCCACCAAGCCCTAGGCTACGAACCTATAGAGTTTTTTTTTTTTTCCAAAATTCAGGTGGCTACAACACCCCTAACCTCGTGGCTCTGCCTCTATAGGAAAGGATTGTTTCATACCAATCTAATGATCTTGATGACCAATTGAAAGATGCTACATTCTTGGTGATCTATGAAATAAATACCTTAATTGAAAAAATGAAATAAACACCAAATCACTCTAGAGAAAATAAAAATTGAGTAAAAGATTTGATCTCCTAGTAACTGAAATATTACTTAGGTGCACTGATTAAATGATCTCTTAACTAACATAACACAACACAATTAATTTTTTTAAGAGAATTGCTAGCCCAGTTGTAGATTTCCAATCTCTCGTGATGGTAGAGACAAGCAGAGGTGGGGCCAAGTAGTGGCTATAATCCCTTCAAACTTTTGAGAAAAAAAAAAACTAAGTAAATATATTATATTATTTGATATAAAATGGTAGGCATGGGATAAGGGGAGCAGCAGCCTCGAATTTTTGAAAAAAGTATATAACTAAATTTAATACTATATTATTTAATTTAAAAAGGCATAGTCATGAATAAGGGGCAACTGCCCCCAACTTTAAAAAAAAATATGAACAGATTTAAGTAGATGAGACTCATGAACTTGGCCAGCTTCTTTTTTTTTTCGAGAGATACGTCTTGAACCCGAAGCAAAAATATTTCGAGAGATATGCCTCGAACTCCAAAGCCCCTCTAGACCAAGAATATTTCGGACCTGTCAAATATTTCTTCACAAATCTATTATTTATTATTAACATTATCAATTAACAATTCCTTGCCCTTATAAGAAAATCCTAACTTCGCCACTAATGACAAGTGTCATTATATTTTTTTGTGTGGATATCATTTATCTACATTTGTACAGTTAGTAACTAGTTTGGGAATTGGAGCTCTTGCAACCCATGCCAGAGGAGGATTGGATTCACACACCTTCTTCCTCAACAGAGAGGCCACACCCCACCACTGGCGTAAGGGGTGCGGTGTCACTACTTTGACCTGTTACTTTGAGAACATGTATAAATAATAAACCACTAATTCTTCCTATGAAAATTTTATTTTTCAAAGAAATAACAATACTAGTATTAAACCAACAATGAAAATTTGGAAAAACAAATTTTAATGGTGCTAAAAAAGAAGTAGATATTACCAATAAAAAACTATTACATAATCTTGATCATCTACACTGCATAAAACAAAAGTGGTAATGAAATTTTCGGACCAAATATAATCTTGATGATCCACACAACACAAAAGTGGTAATGAAATTTACGGACTTAAATATAATCTGAGGTTGATTAAGTGGTGTATACCCATGAAAAATGATTCCAAAGATTAAAAATGAACAAATCGGATAAAACTGGTGTGAGGGGTTCCCAGTGGCAACGTATATTATATCCGTCATTTGAGAAAGGAAAAGGATGTTTTTGTCAATCTACTCTATCAATATTTTGAATAAAAAACGAAAGGGAAAGGCAAAATGAAGAAGAAGCAATCAAGTCGGTTTGTGGGCCGAGAAGAGGGTAGAGAAATCGAGAAAGCAAGCAAAGCAATAGAAAGAAAGAAAGGCAGAGGAGGATAGAGAGAGAGAGAGAGAGAGAGAGAGGGGTTTAATTTCTTAGAGGCCAGATTTCAAGGCACCGATTCCCTCCTCTCTAACCTTATCTTCCTCCTCCAGAATCTTCCAACTTTCCTCTCCTCAGCCATGCGGAGAGGCAGAGGAACCGCAGCGGCAGCGGTGGCTGCTGCTGCAGGTGAAACGGTCGGATCAGGATCAAGGAACCTAAACCAAGTTAAAGAGACGAGATTTAGAGGTGTACGGAAGAGACCGTGGGGGAGATTTGCAGCGGAGATCAGAGACCCTTGGAAGAAGGCTCGCGTCTGGCTCGGCACCTTCGATTCTGCTGAAGACGCTGCTCGAGCCTACGATGCGGCCGCTCGCTCCCTCCGTGGCCCCAAGGCCAAAACCAATTTCCCTCTTTCTCCTCCTTTCTCTTACCATCATCATTTGGCTTTCCAAACAAACCCTAACGATCCCAACTTGTATCCTCACCACCACCAACAACAGCACCACCCTCAAAGGCCGACCACCAGCAGCTTAAGCAGCACCGTCGAGTCCTTCAGTGGCCCTAAGATCTCGCCGCCCGTTTTGCCGTCGGTGGCTTCTCGGCACTCCCGCCGGCAACACCCTCCGGCACCTCCGGTTTTACCGGATGATTGCCATAGCGATTGTGATTCTTCTTCTTCGGTTATTGATGATGGAGATATAGCGTCGTCGTTCCGTAAACCTTTGCTGTTTGATCTCAACCTCCCACCGTCGGATGGTGTTGATTTCGTCGGTGATGATTTCCAGAGCACGGCTTTATGTCTCTGATGGTTGAGGGAGGATTTATTTTTGGTTCTTTTTTTTTTTCTTTTTCTTTTTTGTCGGAAGGAAGATAAGATAAATCGCTCGCTTGCTGGGGTTGAAGAGAATCTGGTTTTCTGTCCTTTCCAAAAAAAAAACTTGGTAGATTATATGTGGAGGAGTTTGCGATCGTATTAGATATGGGTTTCTTCAGCTTCATGGGCTTCGAATCTGGTCTGTCTTGTTGAAGTTTGGATCGAAATAGAGGTCGGATCTGATCTGGGGTTTGCTCCATTTCAATCTGGTTCCTCTTACCGATCTTTTTCTGTACAAAAGATTATCTTATTCAAAGTACGGGAAATAGAATTTAAATCTTCAATTGATGCTTCTTTCTTCTATTTTTTTAACTCGACTTATCTGGTTTTTCAGTTCATTTGGTTATATTCAAAGATGGGGACAGAAGATGAAAGACGCCTAGGACTCAGATGGGGTTTTCGTATTTAGTTCGGAATTTTTATTTGCGTTCTTTTGAGATACATTGCTTCCCACGTTAATTTGTGACAATACATCTTCTCATAGAGATAGAGAACTTTGAGGAGGAAATTTCAAATACTCGTTTTTTTTGCTTCTTTTTTGGGTTTTTGATTTTGAGCTTACATAGCCTTAAAAGTTAAAACCCATCTCAATCTTTGTAGAAGATCAGGAACAATGTCCATTTTTTTTTCTTTTTTTCTTTTTTTTTATGTAGAATAAAATACCAGTGGAAGTGGTGTTGAATGATCTCTGTCAGGTTAGACATCCATGTTGATATGGTTTTGATGAGCACCATTTACTGCACATGTGGTGCAAGGGTTGTAAATGTATTGAGTTGGCTAAGAGATGTTTTCCTGTGGAGATGAATAGATGATCCTTGAATGTTTTTGCGCAGTGTATCATAACCACAGATGGATTTGATTCATTTTTTCGCTATATAGAGCGACAAAGGGGTGGTTCTTTTGAATTCTTGCTCTGGGTTGGTAGATTAGCATGGTAATGCATTGAGATTTTGATAATTTTTTAGGAAAGTTCCTTGAAACCGTGGGGATCGTCTTATTCAGTAGAAATGGGCTCTGTGAAGTGCTGACTTTTATTGAAGATGAGCTTTGAATGTTTGCTTGGCATTCAGAAGCCATGGAGTGTGATTTGTGAATCCCAACTTCTCAAGCAATTCAGCTTTGTTGTTTTCGATGTGGTATCAAAAGATGAGCTTCAAATGCTTGGCATCAGAAGCCTGGAATGTGACTTCCAGCTTCTCAAGGAATTCATCTTTGTTTCTTTTGAGATAACCAAAGCAGTTGGGAAGAGGTTTGAAGGCATCCTGAAATTAATTTCTCACATGAGGGGCACACTGACACTAGGGGATGTTTGCATCAATTCTAGAGACATTTTGAAAATGACTTATTCTCGAAAATTTTGATTCTTATAATCAATAATCAATTCTATGCGAAAAGGCATTTGACAACTTTCAATTAGATTTAATTATGAAAAGAGAAATTACAAAAATTAGGCATTGAATGTGGTTATATTCATCAACGCTTCTTTTAAGTATCAAAATTTTATTATGTCCCATTTATTTCAGCTGTTTTCATGCTTATTTAGTTCGTTTTAAGCTTGTTTCTCAGATTTAATTCTAAAAACGTTTTTTTTTGTGTCCCTCCAAAATTATGCTCAAAACGAGATCATTCTTAAAATCGTTTATTTCCCAAATGCCTTTACATCATTCCTGTTTTCTAGATAAGAAAAATCGTTCATGTTGACCAGCGACCGAAAAAATGCATTTTTTTTTAGCCCATGTGATTCGTGGTGCATTTGGCTTTATGCATAGGAAATTGCGAGGACGGTAAGTTCCAGTTTAGAACTTTGTTGACTCTTATGACTAAAGCAGAGTTGGCTGAAAAATCTTCAGGGCTTCTTGTCTTATTGATCTCTAACCAAGAACTGCTAAGCTGTTTCTCGACTACAGTTCCTTACAATCCATCTTTTTTTATGCATTGTGCAAAGAAGCAGTCTTTTTGAAATGTAGTTTCGGAGCATTATGAAATACTATTTGTTGCTCTAAGATAAAGATAAGCACCATGATAGTTGTTTGCACGCCTATGACCAAATTTTTTCAGGCACCATGATTTTTGGCTACAAAAAGCCATCACCCACCTTCCCTGTAATCAATCACTGGACAGAAACAAAAAACAGTTTAATGTTATGCTCACTGTAAAATATCATTCCTCATAATTAACGGCCTGCCTTGGACGGTCAAGATTTGTAAGCGTAACTTAATCCTCAAGGTTAAGGTCCTAAACTTTTTTTATCATGATACTTATTGATTTTTTTTTCTTTTCTAAACAACTACTGGTTGTAGTGATTTCTTAATTCGTATGACATTTTGATCTCTGGAGAAGTTAGCACATGCTAAGGAAAAAGATTGAGAAACTTCATTATAAGGGATGATAGCCTTAATGATGTGTAAGATAAAGAATTGTCGCGTCCCAAAATCCCACCTAACTTAATGTGAGACTTTGGCACGTGACTTAACCATCACTTTTATATTTTCTTGTCATAAAACATTTAAGGCAATTCTAAAAACATGAACCTAAAATTTGTTCTTTAAATAAATACTGATCAAGTCTAATGTCTGAAATAATTACTAAAACATCATAATTAATTCAAATCATCCTTTATAATCTCAAATCATTAATTTAATCTAACTATAAATCTAGAATGAAGTCTCTTACAATGTTTAAAACTCGAAATCAAAATACTAGAAATCTAATTTTCAATATATGACCAACGATTCAAATTTCATTCCTCATCAGGGTAATCACATGCTGGCTCTTCCTCCTCATACTCTTCATTTTTCCAAGCCCCTAGAGCACAGATGGCAAATCTAGAACCTACCGACAACAACAGTCATCGGCTGAGTAACAAGTTACCCCGCGTATATATATAAAATCATAACTAACAATATAACGACATTTAATATAAAGCATAATTTAAAATTTAACATGACATATAAACATATAACAATTTAGAATGCGGAAACATAATTCAATTTCAATTCCTACACATGATCACTTGTACTTGTTTATCTTACTTATTTTTCTTGTTCATGAATGTATCCAACAACATGCAAATGTAATAACTTAATATAACTCTACCCCATATATTGGGTAGAGACTAACATATACCCTACTTTTCGAGGTACCACACAGTTTACACATTATCCGGTGCATACAGCTTGTCTACACATTATCCGGTGTATACGATTTGTCTACACATAATCCGGTGTATACAACTTGTTTACACATAATCCGGTGTATATGGCTTGTATACACATTCGTCGGTGTATACGGTTGGTATTACCTCGATCTTAGGCTTGTGGGTAATCGGTCAGTGCAAAACTCAATCATACATCATGCCCATGTCCTTGTGTACTTGCATAATATTTGTCATCTTGTTTATTCTCATGCTTGTTCATATCTAATTTCGTGAATCAGTATGAATGCAATAATGATGATTATAGATCATGCACTAATTTAAACATACAAAATTTCTCATAAATAATCACTATGAAATGTAGATTTATCAAGTTTTCAATAATAAAATAAATGACAATTTTATTTATCATGTATCAATCTTCAATACATAATTTTAATCAAATAAATCTCACAGAACTCTAGTTTCATAACACATCATAAATTCACAATAACTCATAAGCATTCCATCAAATCCAACCATTATTAATTCCTCCATTCACCGTCATATATAACCATGAATTCATTCCATTTCCCCTTGTTGATATGAATTATACATTTTTAAGAATATTTTTAACATCATCAATATCTTTCACAATAAAATCATAATTTAGAACATTTTCTAATCATCATATATATTTTTTCATAAGAAAATCATTACTTAAAATACTTTTTAAACATCAGGTATATTTTCTATAAGAAAATTATAATTCAAAACACTATCAAATCATCACATGTATTTTTCAATGACAAAATCATGATTCGAAACATTCTCTAACATCATATATATTTTTCATAAGGGAGTCATGGTTCAAAACATTTTCTAACATCATATGTATTTTCATAAAGGATTGAAACATGCTAATCATGTTTAATTTTGATTGTTCTTGATTTAGATCTATTACTTTCATAATGATCATATCAAAATCACAGTATTGATAGTAAATAAGTTATATTTACTTCTCACGATCGCTTCCTTACGATCAAGCGCTTGCGAATGGGATGGATCTAAGCTTTTTCATCATTTCTCATTGAAAAATCTTTAATCTCTCTTCTTGGATCTCTCAAAATCTCTCTCTCTCACTCTCTTTTAGGTTTAGAAAGCCTTAGGAACTTGAAAAAACCCTCAACTCACGAATATAAGGAGTATTTATAGTTTTGGGAGTCCTAGAGATTCCAAAAATCGGAAAATCGCGCAAAAGAGAAGCCAAAACGGCGTTTTTGGTGATCAATCGCCACCGGTGGGCGATCGATTGGCGGAGCGCCAATTTTTTTATTTAAAAAAATAACGCTTTTACTACTTTTTGATTATCTCCATTTTCATGTAATTAAACCTCAAAAATGACTCAAATTGAGTGTTTTATTTGGGTTTTAAAATCAACACTTTTTAACATTAAATTTGCAAGCTTAAACACATTAAAATTAAACACATGTTTCTATAGCATTTAATAAACTTCACAAGTATTAAGAATAATAAATTCGGGGCTCTACAAGAATATACATTTAGTGTATATGAACTTTAAATGTATAATTATACATGTATTATTAGGATCTCTTGAAGTCCATTTGAACATGTTTGGCTGCAAAACAAGGGGCATTCTCATAAATATAATTATGGACATGCAATTCATTATTTTGCTTGTAATAGGTCTAAGAATTCTGCACTTACTAGTTTATCTACAAGCCTACTATGTGAGTTTAGATGAATCTTGTAGACACAAAACTTTGTGTCTTAATGTTTGTATACATTAAATGATAATTTTGATATTCGTGTCATTCATTTAATATTTTGACACTTGATGATCATAAGTTAAAATAAATAAATAAAACAACTAAGTACAGGAATTGCAGAAATTATAGGAAGGCTGTGTTTTTAACAAAAACATAAATTATTGAATTTTAATATGATTTTTCCCGAAAATAGATATTTATACGTTAAATAAACATATGTGATTTTATTGGATTTTATTAGTACGCTTAGAGTGGTTTAATTGATTATCGAAAATTTTATGATAAATAAAATTTATCATTTTTAGCCTAAAACTAGAAAATGAGATTTTGATTTACCAGGAATTTGATTTTCTAAATATTTTTATTGAATACAAATGGGGGTACTTCCTTATTTTAATTTAAAACTTAATGTAAATTGGGTGATCGATCCCAAGTCACGCACTGTACTGAGTTTTTAAAAAGTTAAGAAAGTTGGAGTTTTAGACCCCTAGACTATAAATAGTGATTCTAATTCAAGGGTTTGAAGGGAAAAAGAGATTTTAAACCTAACTTGTGAGAGATTTGGGGAAAAACTTAGGGTTTCAAGAAGAGTTTTGCTTGGAGAATGAGGATTTGGCTTGGAGATCGCCCTCAAAGCCTCGAGGAACATTCTCAAGCGATTTGGATAGAAGAGAACGATCCCTAAGGTCAATATCCTTTCTAATCTATCTCCATTATATGATTTTTATGTTTAAATAAGAATATTTATGAAATATCAAGACATCTACATGATTATGCATGAATTAATGAGCTTGAGTATGAGATGAGGTCAACATTTTTTTCTAATCTAACCATCTTAAGATGTTTTGCATGTTTAAATAAGAATGTTTATAAATATCAAGAGTATGACTTGATTATACAAAAATGGTTAGATAGTGAGCATGAATGAGAAATTTTACTCATGAAATGGAGGTTTTGCATGTGCTAAAAACTCTATTGGGTATGAATGATTGATATTTCTTCTAACCTAACTTTATTATGTTCTATTGCATGATTTAATACTATATATTGAAGCAAGAATATTGAATGTTTAACATAAATATGAATAGATCTCTAAGCTTGAAGCTTGAAATAGACTATTGCATATGTTTAAGGGTTTTTGCTAAACATGATCAGAGGAATTGATGTTGTAGTTTAATGTTTAATATTGTTTATGTTAATCGGAGAATAAAAATTATGAATGATGAGTTTGATGACATGGTTATGGTCTATGGATGGATGTGAATTGATAATGGAGTGTTAAAATAGAGGAAAGACATATTGTACATAAATAAGGGACATGATGTGTTAATTGGAATACTTAGAATTGTTAAATGCTTAAAATGATATTATCGAACTCATGAGATTTTGTTAAATGGATATTAATGTTTGTCATGATAAATTATGCTTACTTATATTACACGGTGATTGAATTTCGGGTAGGTCAAAACTTAGAAGAAGTCTTCCAGGTCAAGAATTCTCTAACCAGGTAGATGTATCATAGCGGAGATTATTGGCGAAAGATCGATATCTAAGGGATGACTGAGTTCGAATATTAATCATGAATGTTAAATTATTTATCCTTCATAATGATTGACATTTGAATAGGCCAAAACTTAGAAGAAGTATCTCAGGTCGGAATTCTCTAACCCGGTAGATGTACCCTGACAGAGTTTTCTGGTCAAGGGTCTGAATCTAAGTGATGACTGATTTAAATATTAATCACACCACTCAAACACAAGTTCACATATGTGGTACTTTACAAATCTCACGGATACACAAAGATGACATGAACTCCGTATAAACACTGAATATATCATGCGTTGTCGAACTTATCATGCATTATCAGAACTTATCATATGTTGTCGGACATGGATATTGATTTACAAGTATTGAATCATGAACATTGAACTCATCATGCGTTAAACTTATCATACCATGATTTTTAAGATAACCATGGGATGGTAAAGATGGACTATTGGAGGATCCCTCTAACAGATAACCATATCACTACAACACATGCCCTTGCACTAGGACTATAATAGGGTAAGATCGACGGGCATGGCAAAGGTCAACCCTAACCCTGCCCCTACTTATAAGGACAAGACTGACCATAACCCTGCCCTAATCCTTCAAGAGCCTGGATTGACCAAGCCCTAACCCTGCCTTCAAGGACAGGGCCACATGACAAAAAAGAAATGCTTAGAATTTTTCATCATTCGAAATAACTAAATTTTTTCTTCACCAAATACTAACCTACCAAATAATTCCATTGAAATTATTTAAAATAAATATAAACGTATAGTAAAACAAGGATACTTATAAAACTAAATAAAATTGAATCTACATTGAAAACAAAGTAAGGATGTAATCAAAGTGTTAAGGATAATCACAGTCTTAAATTTAGAGAATCAAACAATCAGGGGCTTAGGATAATGGTTTCAAGGGATAGAGATTAAAATTTTAAAGAGTTGGAATTAGGGTAGGGGATGTCAAAGGACAGGAATCAACCCTAACGTTACCCTACCCCTGCCTAGCCCTTTAAGGGACTAGATTGACTATGCCCTAACCCTGCTCTTTAAGGTAGGGCCAAGCAGGGTAGCCTTAGTAAAGGGGCAAAATGTTTACTCTGGTGCTCACTAGAGTATCCCTCTGGTGAGCAACAAATCAATGGACGAAAAAAGGGGGAAAAATTTAAATGGGAAGAAGTCAAAAAATGGGTGGGAAAAAAAAAATGACTTATGGTGAGTTAGCCTTTTTTAATCCATTGATCTGTTGCTCACCAGACGGATGAGCACCAGAGTAAACCTTTTGCCTATTAAAGGGTATTTTTTGACGGACATACCTTCCACTGGGGTTTGGGTATGAGTTAGGTTTAGGTCACATGCCAGATTGTATCTACCTTACAAGTGTGACACGTACGGCTAGTTGGAATGGGTCCACAGAAATCAACCCAAATTTGAGTTTTTTTTCTGGACAACGAGAGAAGGGTAAATTGATTTGCTATCCTGTGATCTTGATCTGCTGCATTCTTCAAATCAGTTCCCAAGAGAAAAAAGTCCAGACTGGATGGTTCTAAACAACCGCTTAGCTTACAAAGGGATTTCTTCAACTAATGGATGGTCCTAATCCTAATCCTAATCCTAATCATGCCTATGTAGGTAGTATCGAATATCGATAGTCATTTCCCGTCTACAATACCCAAGAGGGCAGGCCTAAATTATCACACATTATCATGTCACGAGAGAAGACCAAATGGGGTTCGATACGATCCCAATCCCACCTATCAGTGTCTTACACACAAGACCCCAATACCATAGCAGCTCCGATGACCATCACACCTGCCTTCTTATTCTCTATTATTCTTCTCTTGGATTATATAAGAGGTGGATTGTAAATATATATTTTAAAAAAGGCCATGTCGCGAAAGAAAGCAAGGTGGCCACCCTCATGTGGCTAATATGGGTTCGTTATTGCCGTAAACAGCGCTCTATGTGTACACGTCGAGTGAAGGAATCCCACCTCCTGACCTCCAGCCATGCAATCCCACTTTGTCTTGGCTTTGGATGTCTCTAGTCATTGCTTTTCCCATGTAATTTTTATTTTTTTTACAAGATATTTCCTTTGAAAGATTATCATAGCAATTATAGTGCTTAAATAATTGATATTTTTCTCTAATTGATGCGATTCCATTTAGTGTAGCACATGAAAAGAGTCTGCACCTTTTTCTAATTACCACGCCTCAAGAAACGGAGGTCTTTAATTCGAGTTTCTTTCCCTTGTTGGCCACCTTTCGGGATTTATCCTAATTTTTTTGATTGTGTAGTGTAAGGGGATCTGCTGCATCCGAGGGACTTAGTCGGGTACTCTAAGAGGCCCAAATACCCTCGTATTTCTTTACTATTGATTGATTATTAATGAAAAAGAGATCTTTCACGAAATCCCATTTGGATGAATCAAATATATTTGTGTGTTCTTGTGTATTTCTATTTATGTTTATTAGGTATCCTTTCACCACAAGAATTGGATCTCCACCAACGATGATGATAGGCGGTGACAACAATATAATTGCCTCTTTTTTTTGAAGGAGTTCTTGCTATACCCAGTCTTTTCTACTCTCAGCCTAAGTCCATGTCCATTCTTATACTTTAATGGTTAGAACCGACATATGGTTGACTAAGACTGATTAGTACTCCCCCTTTGTTTTTTCCCGATCCCAAACAGACCTCTGATTGTCTCTGGGGAAGAAAGAAAGGGCTCTCGGGGTTCCATACATTGTGCGACAGTAGGCCCCAAAATTTTGACTTCTCCCCATTTGATATCACTTACCCTTATTCCCACACACTTTTATCGCCACATGTCTTATAATGCGTGGAGAAGTCAAAATCATGGATCCCATGATTTTGACTTCTTCACCACTTGTCACCTATTCTATGGAACCCGAGACGAGCCCTTTCTGGCTTCGCCAGAGACAATCCAGAGCCATCTAAAACAACGCATTTCTCTCCCCTCTCCACCTCTTATTTATACCAAACTGGCTCTGTTTTCTCTGTCTAAACATTAAAATTCAAATCTCAATCTCTGTCGAAACCTCTGAGAAACCCAATTACAATGGGAGATGAAACAGAGGCTTTGTTGAGAAAAAGTAAGGCATTTTCACGCTGCATTTCTCATGCAGGAGATGAGTTGCAGAGCTTTCGATCATGGCTACGATGGATGTGCGTAGATCAGTCTAATCCTTGGAGGGTTTGCCTTTCATGGTCTGTCTTCCTTCTTCTAGCGATCGGCGTTCCGCTTCTATCCCACTTCGTCCTCGCCTGTCCAAACTGCGACAAGAAACATCACCAGCCTTATGATGGTCTTGTTCAATTGTCTCTCTCCGGTGTTTCGACACTCTCATTTCTCTGTCTCTCTGCTTTTGTTAGAAAGTATGGGCTTCGGAGATTCCTCTTCCTTGATAAGCTTTGCGATGAGAGCGAGAAGGTTCGCCAGGGTTATACGGATCAACTCAACGTATGTTTCTTCTCAGCTCCTCTTTTCTTTCTCATATGCAATCTTAATTGCAATGGTTTTGGAGTCCCAGTTCATTAAATTGAGATCAAACCCAATATAGATAAATTTTGTTAGCGGAAATTGTGTATTCTGAGATTTTGATACATTTTCATTGATTCTGGTGAATTTGGATGTTTTAACTTTAAAAAACAGGGGGCAAATTGAAGTTGTTTTTCTTCTATTTTTTAAAAAAATTAAAAAATGATAGGCTCTTAGTTCACCAAATCTGCAGAACTGAGACCAATCCAACATTTATAATTACAATTTGTGAAATGGGTATTTGATTTTGATGAATTCAGGTATGTTTTAATTTACAAAAGTCCCAATAGGATTGAGCTGTTTTCACCTGTCATTTAATTTCCTTTTGTTCTTCTTGCTTATATAATTATATTAGCTGATTTTAATTGAATCCGAATGCAAAAATTAAAACAAACATATCACATAAACTCTGCGTCGGAAATTGGTTTTGGAGGTTTCGAGAGAGATGGTTGTTGTAATAATTTCCTGAGGGTCAAATTTGTCTATAATTGAGAAGAAAAAACACTGCCTAAATCCCAGATTTCCTCGTTCCAACAAAAAAAAAACATAATATGTATAATTTTTTTACTGGGTACATGGGAATTTGATTTTGATGGTTAGATAATATTTTTTGGCCAGAGCCTTTTTAGGCTTTCATTCACACCCCCCCTATACACACACACACAAACACAATAAAAAACAGAGGATCTTGGTTGAAAATGTTTCCCCACAGACATGCCATTTTCTCCATCATAGAAGAATTAAAAATAAAAAAGTCCACCTAAAACTCTTTTTTGTTTTTTACCACTGATCAAGCCCAACATTTGGCTGACCCAGATCCTGGAACCAAAAAACCTCTTCTTTCGGGTTTCAAGTTTCAACCCCACAAGAACCTATTTTAATCTGATAGAAAGAAACAACTTAATTTTCTCATAAAAGGGAAAGAATCCCATAAACTTCCTCTTATGATTGCAGAGATCATTCAAGCTCCTATCCTTCTTTGTCCTCCCTTGCTTCGCTGCCGAAAGTGCTTACAAGATATGGTGGTACAGCTCCGGTGCAACACAAATTCCCTTCTTGGGTAACGTTTACGTGAGCGACGCCATTGCATGCACCTTGGAGCTGTGTTCATGGCTTTACAGGACATCCATCTTCTTTCTGGTTTGCATTCTCTTCCGCTTGCTCTGCTACCTACAGATCCTCAGGCTACAAGACTTCGCTCAGGTCTTCCAAGCAGAATGCGAGGTGGGTTCAGTGTTGAAGGAACACCTCCGGATCAGGAGACATCTCCGGATCATAAGCCATCGGTGTCGCTCATTCATCATGTTCACACTAGTCTTTGTCACAGTGAGTCAACTCGCCTCGCTGCTCAGTACCACTCGGTCCCACGCCGATGTCAATATCTTCAGGGCTGGAGAACTTGCAGTCAGTAATCCTTCCTAATTAAACCCCTTCCCATTGGATTATGATACGTAAATCTACATGGTAACATTCTTGGGTGTTGGTGTTTGTGTTTGTGCAGCTATGCTCCATCACCCTGGTTACTGGGCTCTTCATATGCCTGCGCAGTGCAACGAAGATCACACACAAGGCACAGTCTGTGACGTGCCTTGCTGCCAAGTGGCACATATGTGCCACGATCGAGTCTTTCGATGGTACGGACGGTGAGACTCCGTCGGCACAGATAGCTTACAGCCGAGGCTTCTCGGCCTGTTTGAATGGAGAATCGGAGGATGATGAAGAGTCTGGAGATGGAGACGACGACACCAAGATCGTGCCTACTTATGCCAACACTATCTCATTCCAAAAGAGACAAGCTCTAGGTGAGTTGCACATAAATGGACTAGGATTCCCTCCAAGATACAACATGGCTCCAACATTTCCCTTTGTTAAAACACCAGAAGAGCGAGATTGGTGTTTTAGGGTTAGAAGTTGGGTTACAGTCCTATAAATGAAAAACTTTAACCCTAATCCAAACCGGAAAATGAATAAAAAACTGCACACCTTCTTAGAGGACATTTCAATTGGAAAGTCACACGTGTAGATTTAATCATGGTTAAAAAAACTTTAACCTTAGAATTATTATTATTTTTGAAATTTGTTGAAACTTAATTGGTCGGCAAGCAAGAGGACCTTGCAAAAGGACATTGCGGTCCTCTAATAACTACTTAATCAACCCCTTAGAATTCATGCTTCCATCCATGAGTGGGCAAAGGGTTACTCTTTTGGTCACCAGAGTATCCTTGGTTGAGCAACCGAATTAGTGGACAAAAAAATGTCACCTCACCGTAAGTATTTTTTTTCCTGCCCATTTTTTTATTTCTTTCCATTTCAATTTTTTTATCCTTTTTTTCTTACCACATGTCCACTGATCTAGTCACTCATCAGAGGGATGAGCAACAGAGTAAACCCTTTGCCCCATGAGTGTGGATTAGCAACGAGAGCATATGAGTAGCAGCCCTATTGTAGCCCATTGGGCTAAGCAAGATTGGTCACTTAAAACAAAAAAAATTATTTTCCGTAAATTATTAAAAATATGTTTTTATCTTTTATTAGAGTGGACCAATCTATACCTGCTGTAGCCCAATGAGTAACAACAGGGCTACAACATGGGTTGGTGTTGTAGCAATCTGGTCTACAACATGGGGTTGTTACTAATCCCATCGTTTCTCTTGAGAGCATGAGTCTGTGATGTCGACCAACAATAATCAATTACAAGGGGTCTTTAGCAATCGACAGCTGCAAAGAGTTTCTCACAATGCCCCCATAATGATGATAGGTTAGGTTTGACATATATTATTGTCAGAAAAGTAAAAGTAAAAAACATGCTTCTAAAAAACTAATGATTGTAAATCTTTGGGCAATGCTAGCTAGGTTTTATTTTAAACTCACTTTCTATACAGGCAAGAGTTATTGTCTTTCATTAATAGAAAAACATATGTTTTCCACTAATACTCTCTCTAATATAAAAAAAAGAAAACGAGTCTAATACAAAAGTGATGCTAGCATTATCCTCTTCTACTTTTTCTTTAGTGGCATTGTGAGGAACTTTTGTGGCTGCCACTGCAAAACGTCCCTTACAACTAGCTATTGTTGGTTGTTCACCATTGGGCTACAAGTTTACTATTGGTCCACTAGTAAAATTTAATTTATGACATCAAATCATCCTTTTCAAAAAATTTTTTTTTTTTTTTTTTTTTGGTGGGAGTAGATCAATGACCTGCCTGCTTGGCCCAATAGGCTACAATAGGTTTCTGCTCATCTGCTCTACTCTCCCTTTTCCTCATAAAAAAAAGAAGGTTTTTACTTTTTACTGTCGAGACCATAAGGAGTGGACATAGCATTCTCGTTTGTTTGAAAAGTGCAATAAGGGAAGAGAGGGGCTATCACTTCCCTAACATATCTATGATGATCATATGGTTAGAGGTGAAAGTAAATCTGCTCTTTACTACCAAACACCAGGTTTGGTGTTAGATTACACCATACCCAATAAGAAAGTGCCACTTATGAATATATATATTTTAAAAAATGTGTGCCCGCCAAACTCAGATGTCACGCCCTATTGCTCGAATCAAATAACACAAATAGCAACTTATCATAATGCTTAATTATATATATTTAAATTTATACTAATATTAGTTTAATTGTTGGTTGACGATGGACAGTGACATATTTTGAGAACAACAGAGCTGGGGTTTCGGTGTTCGGGTTCATGTTGGACAGGACTATGCTTCACACAATTTTCTGTATCGAGATGTCTCTCGTGCTCTGGTTGCTTGGCAAGACCATCGGTATTTCTTAATTTTTTTTTTCTTTTTTTTTGAGAGGAAGAGATGTTCTTATTTATTTGAATTTCTTTAGATTCCTTCTTCCTTTGTGAACAAAAAAACAACTTAAATTGTGTTGGCCTACGTGAGTGTTGTGTGTTTGACCTTTCAACAAAAAAAAAAACTTAAATTTATTTATACATACAAAGTATAGTTGTGGGCTTTCGCGGAGAAATGTATCATAACGTTTTGAATTTCAAAGATGCAAGTCTGAAAGATTTAGACTTTAGACCAGGGTTACCTAATTCACTACCTACTATACGGTACCACAAATACGGTTTGTTCAGGTTCATAAAAATGAGTGAACCCTGTACCCAAACCCAATAGCTAGTCCCAAACCCAATAGCTGGTCCGACGATTGTCTATGGTTCAGCCAATTTATACTTTGGGTTCAATGAATGTGGCTTTCGGGTTTCACGAATCGCTCATCTAGAAATCAATTGTTTCATCCTACCCCTACTGAACAGATTCACTCTAAAATAGATAATTATGAATTGATCGAACTGACGAACCAAGTAAAATTGGTTTAGACACTGAAATTAAGAGGATGAAATCCTGACGATTCGCTCACAAGACAAATCGGACCATTTTTTTAAAAAACTCATACACACTTCTTACAAAAGATGCTATGATGATTTAGTTAAGAGACATGGACACTGATGTGTTTTGCTGTATGCCTGATCCCATCCTAGAGGTAGGGGTGGAGCCAAGGGGGGGCCCTAGGGGCACGTCCGCACGTGTCCCCACCTAAACTTTTGTGGTTTTTTTTTTAATATATACTAGCGGGTGGCACGTGTGATGCACGTGAGAGCGAGGGGAAGGAGTTAACCACAATTAATAGGAGTTAAAAGAGACATTTGTTAACCCGCTGGTGCGATTGAATTGAACTCTACCCGAGTACAATTGCGATTGGCTTTGATTGATTCTATTCTTTAAATAGATTGATGAGCAAGGGGTAGTTTGGAAATTAAAATAAAAGATTAAATCAAAGTTTTGTGTTATATGAGGGTAGTTTAGGAATTTTGGAAAAATCAGGCTAATCCTGCCTCTCGCATTATAATAGTAAAGAAGATAGATAGATGAGCAAGGGGTAGTTTGGGAATTAAAATTAAAGATTAAATCAAAGTTTTGTGTTATATGAGGGTAGTTTAGGAATTTTGGAAAAATCAGGCTACGCCTACCTCTCGCATTATAATAGTAAAGATATAGATATGGCATAGCATGGGGCATGGATGTACGTGGATGGAGATCCAATCACAATCACAACCAATTGCGATTGAACTCAAGAAAAGTACAATCACACCCACAGACCAACACATATCCCTTTTAACCCCTATTAATGTGGTTAAGATTCACTAATCTTTGGGGTTCAACAATATAACTTTAGTTTTTTTTTAATATTAACCCTAAGGGTTAAAAAGTTTTAACTAGTGTTTAATATATATATATATATATATATATATATTTTTCTGAAACTAAGTTATATTATTGAACTCCAAGGGTTACTAAATCTTAACAACAGTTAATAGGGGTTAAAAGGGACTCGTCTTGGCCTCTAGGTGTGATTGAACTCTCCCTGAGTGTAATTGTGATTGGCTGTGATTTGATCTCAGGTGGGTGCCCCTGAACTTTTGATTTTTTTTAAAATATTGTTTACTAAGGATTTAGAATTCTCTACTGTTATAATTGGATTCAGGTCAATACATGTCCCTTTCAATACCTCTAGATTGTGATTAAGATTCACTAACCTTTAGGGTTCAACCACCTAACCTTGGTTTCTAGAAAAAAAATTAACTCTAAATGTTAAAGTTGTTAACTAGAGTTAAAAAACTTTTGTGTTATAACCAAAAAGGAGTTTGGTTATAACCGTAGAGAATTAGTCATGGGACAGCTGTATCATTGAATTTTCATTTAAAAAAAATTTAAAACTATTTTATTTAATTATTTAATAGGATATAGTCATTGGACAAGGAGCAATTACTATATGAACTTTTCAAAAAAAATTATATTATAATATATAATAGGACAAGGGATAACTGCTCCCGTAAATAAGGAAAAACAATAGTAGTAGAATATGTACAAAATGTATGGGTGAAATGAACCACAAACTTAGTCGTAAAAAAAAAATTTATGGGGGCTCCGCACCTGTTCTTAAACCAAATGTGCCCTTACAATAAATTCCTGACGCCGCCCTGCCTAGAGGGATGTTCCTTGAAGCCGATGTTCTGGATTGATAAGATTGTAAGAGACACGTTTTGGGGTAAGGTCATTTGATGATGGTAGACTTAGGTCCACATATTGGCATCTTGCCTTTTTTATCTAAGCTGATGAACAGATCATCCCCACAAAGATCTTTATTGTTCTCAACTATCCTTTCATCTCCCTTCTAGCAATCTCATCTTACCAATTTCTTTCCTGAAAATTTACAAGCAGGGAAATTTAAAAGAAGATACCCTTATAATTATAATGTATCATGTTCTATTTATAGTCTTATTATGACTTTTATTAGCATTAATATAAAATTACAGTAAGAAGGGATAAACATGATTTTCTAAGGGACCAACAAGTTTCCTCACTTTTCCAATATCTATGCAGCCAGTTAAAAACTTTAAAAATAAACATTTGAACATTGAAAAGCTTTAACCTATTTGCGGAGACAAATGTATATTTATAATGTGTCTTTAAACTAGGAGTAAAACTTAGCCGATCAAAAACTTAAAAAAGAAACATTTGAATGTTGAAAAGCTTTAACCTGTTTGCAGAGACAACTGCATATTTATGATGTGTCTTTAAATTAGGAGTAAAACTTAGCAACAATGGTCTTTGTAGCCCAAGGCTACAAATGCCAAGGGCATTTCAAAAAAATTGCAACCCAATAAAATTGTCACATTTACTATTTAATATTTAAACACTAAACCTAGGTACTAAGTATACCATGGTACATCCCTTACCAGGGTATTATCCTTGTCTCTCTCTTTCTTGAGTGTACATATGAATCACAACTCTGGTTTAAAATGATAAGTGAACTCTCAAACATGCTTAATTTCAGAGGTGTTTAGATAAAATTTTTCTACTGAAAGGGAAAATTACCGCGAAGGACACGCGTCAGCCGCAGCTACTCACACTCTGATTTACTGGTAGAAGGTGGGAGTTGAAGGGTGTGATACCCTGACCTGTACTCCGATAATAAAGTAAGTAGGTGGAGAAGATGATGAACAGTAACACGCACAAAAGTTAGAGATAGAGAGCAAATATTTCTTGGTCTCGATTGATTCTTAAGCACTGAAAAAATATATACTCTAAGCACTGAAATTCTTGGGGTATTTATAGGTTAACCTTGGTATAGTCATAGATGACCATAGATGCCCATACCACGTGCTCTGCACTCATTACCAAATATGTCAGTAAGATCTGCCACCTGTTGCATCACACGTGAGAGCCTACTATGAGTTCAGTCGATTGGGTCTGACAGCACGCAGAAGTGACCAACATTAAATGCCTAAACAGTGCTTTCGGCCTATTTGTCAGAATAAACGATCGCCTCCTAATCACTTCCTCCTGCGAGTCGGTCTCGTTGTTGACTCGAGCTCGGGTACGTTGTAAATGTCTTAAAATAAGGTCTGGACATCGTTATTTGAGTTACAACGGACTCGTTGTTCATGTGACAATGGAAACATTGTCGGGAGTATAACGTTTACGTTGTGCATAAGACAACGGACACGTTGTCAAGCCATAACGAAAACGTTGTTCGCAAGACCACAGATACGTCGTGATTTGTACAACGTGAACGTTGTGCATCAGACAACTGTAAGCACCCTATTTTTGCACCCCCTATTCCTCTTCCCACTTCTTCAAATGCTCCAAGGTTTACCCAAGGCCCAAGCCCATTTGGCCAAACTTGTACCCAAACAACTCAATCAAGCCAAATTACTTAATTCCATTACCCAAGCCCAAGTAGCCAAGCCTAATTACCCAATTGTCTTAGGCAAAACTCAATTGCTTTAGTGAAAGCCTAATTATCATAGCTCAAGCCCAATTGTCATAGCTAAAGTCCAATAACCATAACTCATGACCCATCTACTAACAATCCATGATCCATAAGATCTAGTCCACATAACCACATCCATTCAACCCATATCCAAGACCCACTAACCCAAGTCCACTTTCCACTTTCCTACAAAAGACCTTTTATTTTTTCTTCAAACCCCAAATAGCCCCATTTTTATGTTTACACACCTTTTTGACCACTCAATCATCTCTCATCAAGTACACACCTTTTTGACTAACCAATCACCTCACATACTCCCTTACACTTCTTACAACTCATTCTTACACCTCTTACAAAATAATTAATTCTCTTACACTCCTTTTGACCACCCAATCACTTCTCATCAAGTACATACCTTTTTGATTACTCAATCACCAACCACATCAATTTTGACCAACCAATTACCTCCCTTCTTCTCACCCAACCCTCTATTAATCACCAAATTGCCACAACCCCTTGAAACCTCTATAAATACAAGACCCTCACAAGCCATTTCTTCCACCTCCAAAATCTCAAGTGGAAACCCTAGCTCTTCCTCCTCTCACCTCTTTTATTTCTTTTTACCCTTGAAGAAAGTTAGAAGAAGCCAAGGTTTAGAGTGTGTAGAGAATTCTAGGAGTAAAAGCCTAGAGTTCTTCACTAACTCTCTTCCTTTGTGGACTCTAAAAACTCATCACCTCTTGGAGCATTGGAGAAGTAGTCTTTGAGGAGTAGGCACTCCTCCTTTTATTCTTTATCTTCTTCTTTACATCATATCTTTTTTTTTTTTTGTAGTCTTCTTCTAGAATAATTTGGGAAGACCTTTCTTTTCTCGGGTTTAATTAGGTCTCTCTATACCAATCTAATGGTGTAGAGGGACCTCACCTCACCTCAAAAGAAATGATATGTCTTATTTTTTCTCTCATGTAAATATTTCTATCTTTCATATGTACCCACTAGTATGGATATGGGTAGGCCCATAGAGAGTGAAAGTTAAAGCTATACCTCTTTTTTTTATTTTGTTTCTTCATTTTGATTCTAATCCTTCTTCTATAATCATTTGGGAAACTCATCATCACTCCAATTTTCATAGTTGAATCTCATTACATCATTCATAATGATGTAAATGGACTACATTAAAGAGGAGATGATGAGTTTTCATTTTCTTCACTTGTCACTTTTTTATTTCTTTCTTTTTTCTTCATGTTCTATTTTGAATGGATAAATGATGACTTAAGGACCTAAGGACTTAAAGAGGACTTTAATCCAAAATACCTCATATCAAAGACAATGGTATTTGATTTATTATCAACACCAATCCAACAAAATAGGTGTTGGCAATAGACCATTTACTATTCACAATGCACACCCCTCTTTATGTCCTAAATATAATCTTTTAGCCTAACTTTTCCTTAGCCTTTCTCTTGAATTAAATTTGACTTTAGTTAAGTTTGCCAAAATCTCACCTATATGAAAATAATAAAAAAAAACATGATAAAATCTCAAAATACCAAAAACATTATAAAATCTCAAAATACCAAAAAAATCTAAAAATACCAAAAGACCACAAACATGCTTGCTAAATCTTGGTTAGCCTACTCAACCATGGTTAACACCCTTCTAATCGCGGTTAGACCTAGACCTTGCACTTGACCAACCCGGTCAACTAAACCCTAGCCCCTAGGCTAGACCCTTGACCACCTTATGCACACACACACGCACCCTTAGCCTTGGCACGAGCTCATGTGCCAGAACTACGCTCGGTCTGATCTCACCCCAATGTGAGTACGTAGGCATACCAACCCGGGTTCGACCCTAGCCAATCTAACTTTCTTTCTTTCTTGGATTAGCATTTGATTAAACATTTAGACATTTTAATTAATATTTAGATTAAATTTGGCTTAAATTTAGGGAGTAGGTAACCATTACAAAATGAGAGTCTTGGGGTGCCTAACACCTTCCCCAGGACTTAATCGAACCGCTTACTCTAACTCTAATAGATCATTTGCCTTATCCAAATCACTTGGGACCTATCCCTAAGAATGAATAGGTGGCGACTCTTAGTTAAAAAACACAAATGTGAAAGTGGGTAGAAAAATCCATGCTCACAACAACGTTTTATCCTTCTATTTTAAGTACGTGACCCAAACACATGTCCACGTGTCACTTTCGTGAACAAAACAACAAAAGTTAGCTCGTTTCCCAACTCTCAATTAGTTTGACGAATTTTATCCCTTACATCTACCAAAAAAAAAGAACATAAATACTCAATTAGTTTTAATATTTATCAAAACACCTTCCAGTAAACTAGAGCTTCAATTCATATTTAATTCTTTTTTTCTTATTTCCATTTCATATATAGTTTCTCATTCTCCATCTCCTCCTAAATAAACTAATATTTTAGAGGAATTTAATGAGAGAAAAGTTGGTGGAGGTTTAGTCTGACTTCCAATTACTACAGACCTTGCTGGAACTAATAAACTGCATTTATTACATTTCTCCTAACCAAAGAACAGGTTTGTCCCCTGGACTTACATATATAATATATACAATGAGATAAGTTCTTTGTGTGAATAAACCAGTTTATGTTATAATAAGAAATGTAAATGATAACCAACGGGGGTTGGGGCTGATGGCCAGGACCACGCCTCACGAAGCGGAGGTCCTGAGTTCGATTTCCTGCTCTCGTTGGCCACCCTCCGGATTTATCCCGACTTTCCTGGTGCGTGTGGAGAGAGGGCTCTGCACGTGCCCGGGGGAACTAGTTCGGGTGCTCTAAGAGGCCCGGATACCCTCGTCACCAAAAAAAAATAAAATAAAAATGTAAATGATGTTCTGTAACAATCAAATCGTTTCCTTGTCGGAACTGTGTAATTTGATAACAAAGCCAAGAATCAAAATTCTCCTTTAAGGTTAAGTACACGTAAAATTCATCGTTGTCAGGCATACCTGGAGGGAAGCCAACCGACCCGCTGATTAATTGGCCAATTTTTTTTATTTTAATGTCATAGTACATTATAAAGGTCGTCTTAACACTCTTCTTGGTACTATTAAGTAGGATATCAGTTGATATATAGCCTCTTGAATCTAGATCTATCTGTTCAGGTCAGATAGGGTTCAGAATGCTTTCATAGAGGGAAAATGTCAATCACATTTTAAGTATAAAATGAGAAATGTAGGATATTGAGTGACAAGTTAATCCTATCATAATTATTTTGCATTTCAAAATATTTTTGAGTTAGGCAACTTTTGCAATTATTGGTAGAGTACATTAAAGATGATCATTATATTTGAAATTTCTTGTACATTATCGTAACATAATTTCTCAATTTTTCTGCCTAACAAAAAAAGAGATATACATAAAACAAGTATTCTAGTGTGCATCTAACATGCGACCTTTTACTTATTAAGTAAACACACTGCCATACGGTCTCTTATGCTATATAATATCCTGATGGATAAGACAATCTCCAAGTCTGTAATATCTATATTCATTATGCATGCATATACTTCACATTAGGTTGATTTGTGATTGATCAAACAATCACTGCCATGGATTATGTCAATTTAACCAACTTTTTAAAGCTCTTATAAAATAAGACTATTTTGCTCATTTTAAATTTTGATGCAGCCACAGATGTTAAATCTGACTTAATTTATTACAGATCAAGCACCATGGAATTGCAGCACTAGTTGTTGAGGACATAGAATCATCTAAGCTTCTATCATTGCAGGGGACAATTAGACAATCTATTATTCAAATATATGCCACTCAGATACAAATTTGAGTAGCCTTGACATTCTTCACTTCATATTGGATTACCAATAAAAATGATAATAAAGTAACAATAAGAAATGTTTAAAACTATTTTTATATCAAGTGAATGCATGTATTAAGTTTCCTCCAATTTCTCATTCATTTTCTTATACTTGTATCTTATACTTGTAATAGAATAATGGAAATCTAAAAATCTTATACTTATAATAGAATAATGGAAATCTAACAAAAATATATGGATAAGAAAATCCCAAATAAATTAAAAAGTTACATTTATTTTTCCTGTGAAAAATAACATCTCTTATTAATTTGATCAATCTCTAAAAAATGTTCCTTATATATTACAAATACACACATAATTCTTGTTTTAAGTTTAACAACCTCTCACAAGTCACGAGATACTTTTTAAAATAGTTGATCAAAAACCATGTCAATTGCATGCGTGTTATCTCATATTCAGGGCTTCACAATTATTTGATTTGGAACATATAAAAATAAATAAATACAAAATATGAATTAATTACTATAATGTACAGATCTAATGACTACTATTTATCAATCCAATCTAAATAATTCAGAATCTCATAAATATTTGTATGAATTTTTGGTTGAAATATTAAACGGTCTCTTTTTTTTTGGTTAAAGAGGTAATCTAAATTGCCTCTTTTTTTTTTATGAGAATAATTTTGAGTTGGAGCTCTGCTTCACGGCGTTGATGCGGAGCTCCCTTTTTTACACTGTAAGTGTGGCATGTTTGTAATTATTGATGGAGGTTAGGATAATTTTGCAACACATCATAATTACACATTTGCCACCTGAGAGTGTAAAAATGGGAGTTAACACAACGTGGTGAAGAAGAGCTCCTCTTTATATTTATACTATTTGTTGATAGGCTCTAATCATTTATTTATCTAGGTTAGGGGGTTAGCAATCATGTTGGGCACTCAATGGCCATACCAAGACTAGAACTCGAGTCACACCTTCTCAAAAGGAGAGACACAACCATTGGAAAAGGCCCATGGTGTAATCTAACCCGCCTCTTGCTCACATGAAGAGGTGTGCACCTCTTAAGGCGGTTCTAAGGATAAGTCCAAAATGGAGGCTTTTCTCTAAGGTCCACTTATAGTTTATTAATGGAATGAAATCCTCTATGGTTATAACTGAACTTGGGAAGTCCAGTTATGCCCCCCTAAGGTGGCCATGTGTTCTTTTTGACACCCCTTAACTGTGGTTAAGATTCAGTCTACAGAGAAACCATTCCGTCATTCACTCCATTAGAGTGTTGTATTATCATGATCTCATCCACGTTCACTCAGCAAATATACGTTTTGTTTAAGAACGAACCAATCTATGAATACTCTATCTGATGGGTGGGCCACAGAGTTAAATAAGGGGAAATGTTTGTAACCGTCCAACATCTAAGATCTAATGGCTCTAAATGCAGTCACAAACACTCACACCATGCGTCCGTGAGTACATTATTCTTCTATACGCTATACCCAATTGAAGAGAAGGGTAAGCCAGTCATTTCAAGTCTCGGCATCTGAAGAAGGAGAATATTCTGTTTTTAAAAGCGCGAAAACTATTAAAAACTGGTTTCATTTCCCCCATTCTCTCGAGTAGAAATGAGAAAATAAAATTCTCCCTCTCTCTCTTATCAAATCTCAAAAATTTGAATTTTCAAAAGTTCGAAACAAAAGGCGATCTGTTCGATCATCGAAATATCTCATCAATGGAGATTGTTTCAGGCCCGATCAGTTCCTGTTCGAAAGAGCATCAAAAGATCTATCAGGAATGGTTCAATTACGCGGATTCAGGTCTGTTCCTCTCTCTGAATGTATACTCAAATTCGAGATATTTTATTGATTGTTTTGTGTTCTCTGTTCTTTCAGATTGCGATGGCCGCATTACAGGAAACGATGCGATCAAGTTCTTCTCCATGTCGAACTTATCTCGACCTGAACTCAAGCAGGTTTCCTTGTTTTCTTCATCTGCACTTTTACTTTGTGGCACATTTAGGTGTTTTATATTCGTTGATTCTTTGCTCTATAGGGTTTAGTTGTGTGTTTTGTTTGAAATGAACAACCTCGAGGATATTCTTTTAGTCGTATATACAGTCTAAATGCAATGACGCTCTGGACTATAGTGGATATGGTTCAAAAGAGTGATAGTTTTCGTGCTCATTGTTTTTTGTAGTTTATGCTGAATTGGTTGATCGATAATGAATTGAATGGGATTTGGAGTAGACATTGCTTAAACAACTAGTTTATTGTGTTACTTTAAGGAGCCTAGATAATATTGTAAAAATATCCAAGTATATGACAAATTCATTGCTGAATTAACTTTATTTTGCAAAGCATTTCAGTAATTTTTCTTTTTTACTTACAGAGTCCTTACATGGGAATTTCTTTAATATTTTTTTGGAGCAATTGTCAATGAGACTGTTTTTTTTAAAAAAAAATGGATTTTGAAAATGTATGATCCTTTACGAAATTAGGGCATTTAATAGGATTCTCCATTTCCCTTATTTATGTTCCTAGTTAGCTGGTCATGCTATATCAGGATTAAGCATTTGCATTTTGACGTATCATGTGTGGGAAACTAGTTGACTACCACGTCTGGCTTCATTTTCTGGCTAACTCGGTGATAAATGTATGATGAGGTTTCTTTTCTTTTTACAATGTTTTTTGTAATAATTAAGATATACTGGTTTCCTGTTAAGTCTAATGCTTTTGGTTTTGAAGGTGTGGGCAATTGCAGATTCCAAACGACAAGGATTTCTTGGTCTTAAAGAGTTCATTACTGCAATGCAGGTTGTACATTTCATATTTTGTTGCATTGCATATTAATCAATCTGACAAGAACCTGACCTTTACCATCTTCTTGTAAGGAACAGGTAGTTTCTCTGGCACAAGCAGGAAATGAAATCACACAAGATATCCTTAATACTGCAGGTATGCAGAAAGACACAACTCTGATCTTTTATCACTTTCATTGAGCTACATGTTTCAAGTGGACAATTGAACACATATTTTCTTTTTGATAAGCATGCTGCCCAGTTCTGTTAACTTGATTGTATTCATCTCATATAGTTACTTAAGTTGGGTCATGCATTTTTCTTCTTTTGTAGTTGATTTGGAGAATTTAAGACCTCCATCAATGGAAGGCTTGGATGTATTAATAGCTGTATGTATGCCGTTATATATGTTCTACATGATACACACAATTTAATTGTTTACCTGGGACTTCTAATTTGTTTATTCTCTTCAGAGAAAGCGTTCACCCCAAAAAAGTGAGCCTGAAGTAAATGGTAAGAAAGATTTCACCTGTTTTAGCATTAAAAGAATCATTCATCTTATTTGTTCTTTAAGCTAACTGGTAATGATGCAGTGACTAGTCAGCCACAACCATCACTATCTGCTCATTGGTTTACTTCAAAATCTGCAAAGAAGGTAAATTTTGTGGTTTCATTGGGCTATGAACACAAAGATTTTTGTCTCTCACTAGGTTGACTTATTACAAATTTTCTACTTTGTTATCCTTCAATATTCTGCTGCTTGCATTCTTCTGATTATCTTTCTGCTTTCTTGTAAAATTTTGGTAGGGTTGTCTATCGATCAATCGTCCAGCTCTTTGAGTTAGATTTGTTAGCCTAAACCACTTGCCTAGTTCCCGGAGTTCTCCTTTTAATTGTGTTTTCCACGTGTTTTTTGTAGTTTCCTAAAAATTATTCTTTGACTAATAATATTTCTAATTCTTTTGGCCCCATGAGTAACAAAAAGAGGCTTTTGTTCGCTTTGTAGAATTTTGAAATTCCTGCTTACATGATGCTTTCTGCATTTGTTCATCTGCAAAGTGGGATGATAAACATGAGTTCCATCAGTCAGCAAGTGGAAAGAAGAAAAGCTATTGTAGAGCATGTAGTCAACATATGTTTACTATTTACTGTTTATGTACCATCTTTGGTCACCTTCAGCTAAGTCATTGGCACCTTTTCAAATTTGATTATAAATTTATAATACAAATTTGTAAGTTAAGAAACAGAATTTTCGATATACAGAGAGTCTAGCCGCCGCCACCTCTCTCTCTCTCTCTCTCTCGTTTCTTGTGTGTATGTGTGTTTGGGGGATAAGTACATCTCTTTTTCTAAGATGAAGTGAGATCTTCTTTTCTTTTTCTCTTATGAGGGGACATTATCAACAAAACATGCAATGCAAATGAAACAGTCAACCCTTCCAACTCCTTAAAACTGTAAATAGAAAACCTCAATTAGTAGCTTTAATAGAATTTTAAATCAAAACTTTTAAGTTATGTTACTTCTAAATTTACCTCCTAGTGCATTAGTGAGACCCGACTTGCAAGTGAGCATACTTTGTTAAACTTTTAATTTCAAATTCCTCTATCATTAATTGTTGGATGGCTTACCGTGCTTTTATCCAAAAATGTGTAGAGGGAGGTTGATTCCGCATACAAGAATCAATGATTAAAAATAAGGTTTTGGGGAATGTATTAGTCCCAACCGAAACCTATATGTATTGGTTTTGGATGATACATTTACTTTTTTCCTTTTAATAATAAATCAAACCAAATGAGTTATAGGAACCAAATTTACCAAATATAAAGTCATGGGAAGTGACTCAAAGACAAAGTAGCAAACACAGTCACAAGTAAAATATAAATGAAAGCATAAATAAATAAATAACTAATAAACGATCTGTATCGCTCCTTTCATACCAATATAAATATCGTATAGGGGGCTACCAGAACCTATATGTATAGCCCATTTTGTATTGGTTTTGGTGATTTTTATTTTCATGACAAGAACATACGAATATGGCTAGAATCAGTGGCCAGGTGTAGGGAACTGGTCATGCAAGCGCGAAATAGTGGTCATGTCCATAGTTACTAAGTTCGGGTATGGGTATAATACGGCAATGATCCGTTCGGGAAGTACGGGTGCTATACGGCAAAAACACTACAAAAGAACAGGGAAATTAAAAAATAATTAATAATTATAAATAAATAAAACTTGATATTAACTAATAACAATTATTCAATACGGAATATACGTTTAACACGGTAAAAGTATGGCAAAAACACGCATATGGTATGCATTTAATACGTAATTCGGGTGTTAAACGGGTATTATACGGCGATATGAGTATAATACAGAACACGGCAAAAGTATGCAGTTTTAAACGGCGACCCCATTAAAAGTATTATACGGGTGTTTGGTAACTATGGTCATGTTTATTATATAATGACATTTTTAGTTTTCAATGTTTTTTTATTGTAAGGTTTGTGTACTTTCCATTGGAGAATCTTTTCACTTTGGTAATGAGTTCTCTTTGTATAATCATCTGCAGTGCGCCTAGTGTAAGTGGAAGTTTCAAATGACGTGGCCACCTGGTTACTTTTGTTTTCTTGTATTGTAGAGACAATTTGGAAGATTATACGCGAGTCTGGAAAAGATTGTGGAGTGATTTAGATTACGGTTTCCCTTCCCATGCAAAACTAACATTTTTTTTGGATATTTAAGACACATTTTGTATCTTGGATACTTAATGCTCCTTTTGTATCTTGGAAATTTGATAGTGGTGACAATCTCATGTTGGTCTTCTAACATAATATTATTTCATTATATGGAGTCCATGATCCACATCTCTTCTGATTTCGTATTTGATGCTTCATTTAACTTTTATTTGCATATTCAGGTCCCTCTAAGCTCAGTTACATCGATAGTTGATGGCTTGAAGAGATTATACATTGAAAAGCTAAAGCCATTGGAAGCTACCTACCGCTTTAATGATTTTGCCTCTCCTCTACTGGTGAGTGAACCATTCACTTGAATAAGTCATCTTAAGAAAATGTCCAAATTTGATTAGTTTCATTTCTTTAGTCTCCAGAAATGTGTTATTTGGGAAAAAGGGATAAATTTTGTTATTGTTGCTATTTTGTTGATTCAGATATTGAAGCTTTAATTAGCACTATTTGATATGTACACTTTTTCAGACAAATAGTGATTTTGATGCTAAACCCATGGTTATGCTTTTGGGTCAATATTCCACTGGGAAAACAACATTCATAAAACATCTGCTTAGGAGTAGTTATCCAGGTGAATTAACTTCTTCATTTCTTTTATTTTCTGCATATAAGACTAGTAGACAAGCAATTCATAATCCTCTATTTACCATTCCCCTCACTTTGGACAGGAGCTCACATTGGACCAGAGCCTACAACCGACAGATTTGTTGTCGTTATGGTAATGTAAAACCTTTTTTTAATGTTTCTATCCTATTCCGAAAGATAAATTTAAATGGAATAATTTTTACCTAATTTAATCATTCATGATGGAGAGCGACACTTTTGTTTTTCAAGGATTTCTAGTTTTTTTTTTCCATGTTATTATTACTACTATTTAGATAAAGTTGTTGCAGCACACATCATGTTAGGGTTCTATTTTGCATTTGATTTAAGATATCTTACGGCAAAATGGGAGAGAAAAAAATTAATGCAGTTTAGGAACTGGACTTCTGTATGTTCTTTTGGTGTAGATTTATGGGTCTAACAATGAAAATGGTTTGTGATTTCAAATGTGGGCCATTCTGCTATTTTGCTTATGTTCCAAGACTAGATTTTTAATCATCTTGTTGAACTTGTCTGCACCGAAATGTTCACTAGCTGATCGTATTTTTATACTCAGTCGGGACCTGATGAAAGGAGTATTCCTGGGAACACTATTGCTGTTCAAGCAGACATGCCATACAGTGGACTCACAACTTTTGGAACAGCCTTTTTATCAAAATTTGAGTGTTCCCAAATGCCTCACCCAGTGAGTTATCATTTCAGCCTTATCATGAAGAATTTTTAGATTTTTTTTTGTTATTTAGAAACTAACTACTCTCTTAAATTTCTGAAGCTGCTAGAGCATATCACGTTTGTGGATACTCCTGGAGTTTTATCCGGAGAAAAGCAACGTACACAACGAAGCTATGATTTTACTGGAGTCACATCATGGTTTGCATCTAAGTGCGACCTTATTCTTCTTCTGTTTGATCCTCATAAACTTGATATCAGTGATGAATTCAAGCGTGTGATATCATCCCTACGTGGTCATGATGACAAGATACGTATAGTTCTGAACAAGGCAGACCAAGTTGATACACAGCAAGTAAGAAATTGTAGCTAATTTATGAACTGTTATTCTTCTGCATATTTATCTTAAACTCGTTATAGCAATGTTTGGTGGCAACAATCTAACCTAATTACTGGTTGGCAATTATTTTATAGCTGATGAGAGTTTATGGAGCACTGATGTGGTCGCTAGGGAAAGTTCTGAATACTCCTGAGGTTATGCGGGTTTATATTGGGTAGGCTCTCTATGTCCCATATGATAAATTCGTTGTAATGATTTTGTTTGTTCTTAGGGCTAGGGAGCTGCAATCTTGTGGAGAGTTTGCACTTGCTTTAGAAGCATCCATGTAGTTTTTTTTTATGTGGTAAGAGCACCGGTATCGAATGGATATAGCCAGCTTTCTGCATGAGGCCTAAATAATGCCTGATATATTTACTGGACAGGTGACATTAAAATGTCCGTTGCTAAAGTTATTAACTTATAGTTGCGAGATGAAAATTTATTTTCTATACATTTTACTTTTAGGCAAGAGGAATATTGTGCTGTTACGATCTTGTATTTCTGTTAAAGGAGGTTGCATTAAGAGTTCTTAATACTTTCGTCAATTGTTTGGTGTAAATTGCTGACTAGTTTGAAATGTTAACCTACTCTAACCAAAGATATGACTAGATAAATTGGATATACAGAGCAGGATATGTGTGTGTTGCCAACCCCATATAGTTGGGATAAGGCGCTGATGATGATGATACTGATTTATTGATCTGGACTTTCAAATGTGTTCACATGAATTCTAATTATGTGCATTGATAACTTTTCAGTTCTTGGCTTTGACAGGTCATTCAATGACAAACCCGTAAATGAAGCAGCCGTCGGTCCAATCGGAAAAGAGCTTTTTGAGAAAGAACAGGATGACCTTCTTTCTGACTTGAAAGATATTCCAAAAAAGGCTTGTGATCGCCGAGTATGTTTACCAATTTTATGCATAGTCTTATTAAGGTTTATATATTCATATAATTGTACATACTTGTCAAAGGGGAATTTGCTGACTTTGTATGTTTCAGATCAATGAATTTGTAAAACGTGCCAGAGCTGCTAAGATTCATGCCTACATTATCAGCCATCTTAAAAAGGAGATGCCTACTATGATGGGCAAAGTTAAGACTCAACAGCGTCTTACTGATAATCTTGAAGATGAATTTGCAAAGGTTCCACAATCTCTCTCTCTCTCTCTCTCTCCTCCATTATATATATTATACCATTAATTTGGTGAAACAGGTCCAGAGGGAGTTCCATCTACCAGCGGGTGATTTTCCAAATGTTGAGCACTTTAGGGAGGTCTTGAGTGGGTACAACATCGATAAATTTGAGAAGTTGAAGCCTAAAATGATACAATCCATTGATGATATGCTGGGCTATGACATTCCGGAGCTACTGAAGAGCTTTAAAAACCCCTATGAGTGAAGGATGGAGATAAAACCAGAGGATAGAGAGAAGAAAGAATGACTACAGGTTCATGCTATAGGTGCCATGTAGAGCTTGAATGTCCTATTTTCTCTATTATATTGGGCGGTGTTCGATTAATATTTTAGACTTTCACATACTAAAAACGTGTCATTGGTGAGTGTTTGAGAATCTCCTTGGGCTAAGGATATAAAGAGGAAGAGTGAGTCTGTCGAGTGAATTGTGAGAATGAAGACCTCTCGAGTGAAAGAGAAACTTCAATCCATTTCCAGTGGTGTAAGTTCGAAATTTCTGTTTTTAGTCTTCAAACTTCAGCCTCATATATATGCATAGAAATCGTTCTTTCCTTGTGTAACTGTATGGCCCTAAACTTGTTGATGACAGTTAACAGAAACAGCATAGATGCATACATGACGCATGCAATGCAAAGGGAAGAGGGTGGTATCACATTGATCTCCTAAGTCGGAAAGATCAACTAGGTCAGATGACTCTTACCATATGATATTGCATACTCTTGCTCCGGGAGAAAAGAAAAATTGAAGTCAAATCGACAATCTTGAGAAAATAATCTATGCAATTGACTATAATCATCCAAGTAGGTTGAGTCTTGACTTGTGAAATCACTTGGGTGGGACCCATTGAAAATGTTAAAGAGAGGTCAGGGGAGGGCAGATTGCAGTATTTGATGTGTCTTGGTATATGCCCTAAGGCCTCTTAACTAAGCCGAGGGGTTAACTAAGATTTGTTGGGGCCTCCTAACAATTCTTAGGGGGCTGCACCAAGACATCAAATGACCCACTCGGGATCTTCTACACCTAAAATCTGTCAACCAATCAGATCAAATAGTCTTTTTTTTTTGGGTATAAGTTATGCTGTTTGGTCACAACCTTAGTAGTGAGGAGTTATGCGAGTACAAATAATCACAACCTTAGTTAGTAGTGAGGAGTTAGGCGAGTACAAATGATGAGCATCTCAACTGTTATACTGACTTGAACCACAATCTTCCCTCCAAGGGGATGTAAGTCTGCAGGCTGTTTTCAACCATTTTACACACATCATTAGATATTTGGAGGCAATAACGTGGAGGGCTGAGTCATAAGGTGGCACTTGTTTCCCTTGCAACTGTGTTAGGAATCCACTATTTTATTTTTGCTGGGTATCATTTACATACAATTAGTATCAATTGTTAGTGGTTAGCATGGGAGAGTGGAGCTCGTGACTCATCAACCCAGAACCCAGGGAATGGATCCCCAGACCTCTCAAGAGAGGCCACACCCCACCACTGGAGCAAGAGCCGGGGTGTAGGAATCCACCCTACAGTGAGCCACTTAATGGCCATGTAAATCTATATGGTCATCAAATTATTTCCTCAAGCAATTCCTATCTCATGGAGAACTCTAAAACAATTCATGTTGTCGGCATATAAATATATTTATTGATGGAAAAACTCACTAATCAAGTCTATCTGAAACATTCTCAATCACAATCACAAGAGATAGAACAGAAATCATTGCGCCATGAGCAAAGGGGAACCATCCCTGCATCATATGTACATAAGCGAGCACTATCAAAATGAGTGGGCACCAATACAACATTTTCTACCTGCTTAGAGGGAGCCTTCTCTTATTGATCTCCAATAGAACCCCAAACATATTCCCCCATGTTCATACTATCTTCACTTGATATGTTCTCTTCTTCGGTCTTCCTGCACTGCATTTTCTAGGTCATACTCCATATACTTATAAGCTGGAGCAGCTGAGAATAGGGTGGTTTGCCTGCTCATGATGTTTACTCCATGTTTCACCCTTCCATGATGTTTCCTCCAGTAGCAAAAGGAAGTTGAAGATGAAATGTAAATAATTTACACGGGAATTACATCATCATTCTGACCCTCATCACATTTCAAAATGAGACCTATAATATAGGTGGGAATAAGGCAACGGATCCACTGACAGCCCGTTGAGACTGGATCTGCTGATGGGACAATCATGAGCAAATTATCATGGCGTTGAAGAACCCCCATCACGCTTACGGTGCTCCCTTCTTTGATATACCTGATATAGAGAGTTCTATTAGGAGTTAGCAACTCAAATTTTAATAGTATGAACCAGAAACGCTATGGTAGCAGGACAACCAATCATGTGTTTCTGGCTCAAAACAGATCAATTAAGGGCTTACCCTTCTTTGAGGCGCATTATGCGATCATCACTTGAGAGGTTGCGCTCGGCTAGCCAGTGCAGAGAAGTTGGAGACAGCTCTCGGTTTTCCTTGGTTATATCAATCACAGTTGCTGGTTTAACAAATGGAGCAACCTTTGCTCCATAGCCTGCTTTCACTAGTGCTCTTAACCCTGAATTGACGTCTGATATGTAGAAATCAGCCACGTGTTTCTGTTAAGAGACAACAAATTGGCTGATGTTATCATCGACATGTAGATGCTTCCCCCATATATGGTAGAAAACTAGATTATACCTAAAGAAAATACCATCCCAATAAGCAGTAGCTGCAGCAGCGTTACTCATAGCCATAAACCATTATCAGTAGATATCAAAGTAAACACCCACAAAACAGAATGCTCGGGAATTTTAGATTTAATAGATGTTTTCCTTCTTTCTGAAACTTGTAACAGAATTAAGGGCATAACAAACCAAATCGAAAAAGTAATAACAGTCTTTTGTTATTCAAATACCGTACAATGAATGTCTCCGACACCATAGCAAACAACTTGGTCAAGTTGAATGCAGCCATGCAATAGGCCACATCAAATGTGGCAAACCAAATTTCTGTCTTTTAACTTTTTAAAACAATAAAGAGATTTTTGGAGAAATAGAAAATATTAATGCTAGAAAAGTTCTTCTACATGCATTCATCTTATTATATACTAAACCAAATTAAAGGAAAAGGACTCCAGAAGCCAATATAATATAACATAGACTAATGAAAAAGAAAAAATTGAAGGGATACTGTATTAGACTGCATATTTGCCATTAGAAGCTTACACATAATGACAGCAATATTATCAAACAGAAAGAACATAAAAGGAAATGAGGAAGATTAGTTCTATACCCAAATCAGGATGCTTTAATCTGTACATGGTTCAGAAGATTCAATTCAAATAGTTCAGGTGTACAAGGATACAAAAAATGATGAATAAAGCAAAAGGTTCTGTACCAAATGTCTATTCTTCCATTTCTTGGTTTGTTACTGATTAAATAATTGCAACCTTTTCTTTTCTCTAAAATCATCTGTTATCTAGATTTAGAAGGATGAAAGACACATCATATGGAGAAGAAATCCAATACATAAGACATGTTAGACTACCCTTCCCAGCCAATGTATTCTCACTAAAACCCAAATATATCACTACATCATTTGTTTCCCTAACAATGTATTTATAAGGCTCTTCTTATTCTCACTAAAACCCAAACCTCAACAAAGATGAAGGCAACTCTCCAGTTCCAACTGCATTTTCTATCCCATTTGACCACATTAAATGGAGACATCAACCACTTAATCAAAACTACATATATATACTCTAAAAGGGGCTTTGTCTTTAACATTTCAGGTTTTGAAACCTTTGGATTCTGAGAAACCAATTTAACCTCGCCTTTAACATCCCTAAAGACACCAACTATTGAATTGTAATTTAAAATCAAGCTACTGTAAGTTTAATTTCAAAAAGACTTTTGGGGGTCATATCCACTTCACTAGGGATTTGTTGCATCTATTATCTGCTCCTCTATTGATCCTCCAGGGATTTATTGCTTCAAAAAACCAACGTTTTGAAAGTTCTAAACATATCAGCTTCAAAAATATTCAACCACCTGAACTGGTTGGGTGGTTAAGGTTGTAATTAAAAGTTTGACTGGTTCAAATCTCATCGGGAAATTACCCTTCTGAGTTGGATCTTTGACCAGAATTTGACGAACAACTGGAATTATAAGGAATTAAATATCTCTCACTTCCAAGCGTCCATGACATTACAAGTTAATTTCAGTCTGAGATAGTGCTAACTTAGCTGAGGCACTATTAAACTTACAATTAAGTTTAGATACTTGGCAACATCATTGTATTATTAGTTTGTATTGCTATCATGGTTGTTAAATCCTTGCGATTTGCGATTCAAATCGTAAGATTTGAATCGCATCCCAGGCAAAACGATTCAAATTGCAGGTGAAAATCTTAATTGGATGTATCCCATTTGATTTGCGATTTAAATCGTATGATTAATGCGATTCGAGCACGAATACGAACCGATATTTAAAAAAATATTTTTTATTCTTTTAATTTTCTAAAGGTAATTAATTTCTTTTATAAAGAGAGAAGAAACGAGAAAATCCATGTTACAAATATGCCCAAACCCCTATTTGGGTTTCTCTCTGTTACTGTGAAACGGGAAAAAAAAAGAGAAAGAAGAAAGATGATGGAGTTGGAGAGTTTGATTCTGGGAAAACTTGATAGTTTATTTATTAGTCTTTTTATTTGTACAAGTCTTTTGTACTGATCTCGTACAACATGTTTATATGAGTTTACTTTTGTTGATTTATCATTAATAATATTAGGGGCTATGTTTCGTTTTAAGGAGAGTTCATTCGCGTTTTGTATAGTATATGCAATGAAATGTTTGTTACTTTTTTTTATCAATAGATATGAATGAAATCTTTAGTATAATAGATTATTCTATTTTTTTGATTTATTAAGTATTTATTTGTATTTTTTAAAGCATTTTTTAAAAATGGATTGAATCTTACGATTTATGATTTGAATCCCGATTTAAATCGAATTTATCCTAAAACGATTTTACGATTCAATTACGATTTAACAACCTTGATTACTACCCCTTCAAACTGAGACAATATGGCCATTCGCTAAAACATACCCGTCGCAGCTGAGATTTTGAACCCTGACTGTATTAGGCGTTCCCAAAGCTTCAATCTTCCTTTGTTCTTTTCTTTGCCGTGGTCCAACCTCGTCCTAAAAACTAACTATTGCTTTTCTATCAGGTCTTCAAGGTCCCCCACAAGAAGGTCAATGGAGGATCCTCCATAAAATGCTCCAACTTGCGCCCAAAGGAACCCCTAGCCAATCACCACTACATCCACCACGGTGAAGAATATAAAGCAATAAATTTATCTACCCACCAAGCAATGAATGAAAAAAAGTTCACAATCCTCGCCTCTACTACACATGCATATTTTACGTTCTTAAAGCAGTCATGAGTGAAAATTCTCAATTATGACCAATAAATTGAAGCTTCTTACATGATTCTGTAATAATGCAAAATGCTGACAACTCTGGATCAAAAATCATCAAATATATACAAGTACACCAGCAGTATATATGGCACATAGTATAAAAAGAACGTGCAATAAGAATGGGGATGCCAATCAACGTGAGTCACTGGAAGGGAAATATGTGTTACTTGTATGCTACCATGCAGGTGCAGCTACACCAATGTAAGCAAACATGTTGCAGATATACAATGTCTAATAGACTGAATTTACCACGTCAAAATTTCAGTTGGTTGCAGCATTTTGGAAAGACACCAATTTCATTGGAGGATCAAGGTGGGAGTTTGATGGAGTCCCGTAGAGTGTTCCTTATATAGGGCTTTTGGTGATGGAAGTAGCCCAAGTGCCAAAAGTAGGTTGTGCCAGGTCTCCAAGCAGTAAAACTTTTAGCCCTTTCTTATTAGTTTCACATGTAGAGAAGTACAGGTTTTGCTTATTCTACAACCATACATACTACATACCTGCCCATCAAACCTCCATTTCGGCGTAATTGATCAGAGCCTAAAACATTGACATTTCCTATTCAAGCATTTCATTTATGGCATGGTTACTTGGTGTAGGATTGCAAGGGTTGAGCATCTATTTGAATATGTGCATGCAGGGCTTGAAACTACATCATTTATTAAGCTTTCAATCCTCAAAAAGAATGATCTAGACGAAAATAGCCAGAGATAATTAGTTTGACAAACTGACCTCTGAATGTCTCGATCCCCATGAGAAGGGGCGATGCTTAGAATTTGCAGATTTCCCACCCCATCCTCTATATTCGTACAATTCTGTGGCTACATATACGCACCTAGGTATCTTCTGGTAAGACGATTCCAGCGGAATACTGCCACAGGTGACAACCTACATAATAGATATATGTTACAATATTTATGGACCAGTATAGAAGAGTAAAAGACTAGAAATACAAGGAAATTTGACCTACACTCATGCCTAGGTTCAAGACTAATTTCACAACTGTAACAACTGAGGTAGTTTTTATAAGTAATGAACTCGTAAAACAATTTCAAACCATTCCAATGCAGAAGTTCAAATTAGTTTTACAATGGATTAATCATGTTGCTAAAATGCAAGTTTGAAACCTTCAATGGGGTTTCAAGATAACCCAAAGTTCCTGGTTAACTATATTCTATCTGGCCTTTTAAAATAATATATTGTACCACAGCACATTGGATACTGTTCATTCATGAGCCAGTGAAAGTGTCAATCATCTGCAAGTGTTACATGCCACAGATATTTCTTATAACCTTTTGAAGGGCACGACTCAAATTGACTTGCCTATGACGAAAAACTGTAAGAGTATATCAGAGAAAAATATTGGCCAACTTGGAGCTAAAAGGAACAAAGAGGTCATCAAACTGAATGAAGAGGATAACATATATTATTTGGTGAATGAACTCAGCACTTACAGAAATTCATTGAGTCATGTTAAAGCCCGCAGCAATTTAAAACATCTAGTGGTCTATGCATGCAGTAAAAATAATTAGTAACCAGCATATGAATTATTAGTTTATCTCATACACATATTGTCAAGAATGTTAAAAATAGTTAAGTATATTGTCATATATGTGACATTCTTATACACAGTGTTATAAAACTTCTACAGTAGTAGCATGGAATTAAGAAAAAAAAAAATATTTTCATTCAACTTATAGGCTTATTACAATTTTGATTAAATTCAGTTTATGAGTGTGTGTGTGTGCTGTGTATGTGCGTGTGTGGGTGTGAGTGTGTAATGGCTATTGATTTATAAGTAATCCCCTCATGGGAGTCAGGACATCAATCCTTTAGAAAGTTACAAGCAAAAGTTGTGTGAAATCCCTAATGCAAGGATTTGGAGAAAAACTGTATAAGGGGAGCAATTTCTCATTTCCCACCTTCTTGTACTTAGTTCTCCCTATTTTTATAGTATAGAGGAATTTAAAGGGAGAAAATGAGGAAAATTAAGACTTCAAGAAAGAAATCAATCAAAAGGGTTGGATTTAGGGGATAGATGAAGATGAGAGGACATTGAAATGTCTATGAAACCCAAAACAGTGTCAAGAGTACTACTACTTCTAGAATAATTTGGAAAACGAAAATAAATAGCAAATAAACATTAGCTTCTATTACAAATTGAAACTATCACCACCATCATTGACTTTTCCATTAGAGCGTGAGTTAATCTTTTTCACCAACTCCATCCACATCCTCTTTGACCTTCCCCTTGCTATTTTAGAGTCTTCATGTAACGCCCCAAAATTTTAAATAACAAAATTATGCGTTTAATGGTCCTTAACTGGGGTTAAATACTCGAGTGTTTGTTAAATTAATAAAAAGTGGATTTTGCTCGGGATTGAAGTGCACTGAGGAAATCTCAGTATCTTTTCGCGAAAATTGCACACAGTGTGCCGGTCGACTGCCGGGACACACTCCTATCGTATCGGTTCCGTCAGGTATCATTTCGCGGGACCGCAGGGCCATTATGTGTGATAAAATTGAGAAAAACGAGAAATTTCCAGATTTTCAGAAATTAAGTGGGACTCAATATCTGTTGGAGATCCTAATAGAAATCCATGCGGCTGGTACTAATGCGTGCCGATCGGCCGTGGGGACTAATGTCTGTCGTCTCGGTAGTTAGTTATCTCAAACGAAGAAACGACGGCTTGTTTTGTGTCTGAAATCAGAAAATTAGTGGGTTTTACAATTTTCTTCCGGACTAAAGTGCAGCTGTCAAAACTCAGTATTTTTCCCCAAAATTTTTACAGTAGGTGTCGGACTGCCCCAAGTTCGGTCACCTGAAGTTGCGTCACGATCGGGTGTCATATAACAGGGTTTCAGAAGGCATATGCGTGAAAAAGTGGAAAAATCCAGTCAAACAGTCAAATCCACTTTCCACACCAAATGGGTCATGTGCTTTTGCACATGATCTAGACCCCTTTAATGCCTATATAAATAGGGCCAGCCCCCCTCATTGCTCACGGTTTGCAAACAGTGCCACATAAATTTTTAGAGAGAAAGTGAGGAGGAGAGAGAAAGGAAGAGAGAGAAGAGGAGAGAGAAAGGAAGAGATAGAAAGGAAAAGGGAGGTCCCCTTAGGGTTTTTCGACGTCCCCGACGTGGTGGCGGAGTCTGATTTTCTCTCCGGCATCTCATTTGGCATGTAGAGAGAGAAAAAAAAAGTAAAAAGAGAAAGTGGAGAGAGAAAGTTGCATACGCTCAATCTTGGGGTTGATCGCCCTCTCAGACGTATTGGCGGTGCCCCTTTTTGCACTAGCTGCCTCAAAAAGCGTGAACCAAGTAAAAACCCATTCCATCTCTTCTCTTTTCCCTATTATTTGCTATATTCTTTATGTGGAATGTATGTGCGTTGATGGAAAAAGGGTCTGAGACCTCGTGAATGTGTTATGGGAAAGTGGTTTTGCGTGAAAAATGAGTAGGGGGTGTAGCCCTCGGTCTTGGGTTTCAAAACCTCGGATTTAGATACACTGTGTAAAAGGCGTGGATGGAAAAAGGGTCGAAGACCCCTATGTGATGTTGTGATTTTATGTGGACCTTCGGAGAGCCCAGATCGGGTCCCGGGTAAGCATTGGGGTGGCGAAAAGTTGTTTCGCAGGTCGTGTAAGGCTATGGACACATCCATTAGCCTGGAAACGTTCCCTAACGGGACGGTGTGTTACCCGATTTGGTTCACGGGCGTAAAGCCCAAGTATTTCAGTTAACCAAGCGAGGCTTGGGTTAACTGGGATTAACCTGTGATTAGAAAATCTAACCAGGGTTAAAGTATAATCCTCCGTGACTGATAGTCAGGAGTGGATGGATTTGATATCTATAGATTCTCTTTGACTAGGTCAGGGGAGAATAAATTGTTGTGTTATCTGATAGATATGTCATACCGAGGCTGAGTTAGTAGGTTGTTATGCCTCTGATAGATATGCCGTCCATACCGTGACTGAGTCAGATGGTTGTGTTATCTGATAGATATGCCGTACCGAGGCTGAGTCAGTAGGTTGTGATGCCTCTGATAGATATGTCGTCCGTACCGTGGCTAAGTCAGATGGTTGCGTTATCTGATAGATATGTCGTACCGAGGCTGAGTCAGTAGGTTGTGATGCCTCTGATAGACATGTCGTCCGTACCGTGGCTGAGTCAGATGGTTGTATTATCTGATAGATATGCCGTGAGGATTAAGGTCCCCACCGTGGCTGAGTCAGATGGTTGTGTTGTCTGTGATCTGATAGATATGCCGTAAGGATAGAATTCTCCACCGTGGCTGAGGCAGATGATTGTGTTGTCTGATTGAGATGCCGTGAGGCTAGAGTTCCTCACCGTGGCTGAGATCAGACGATTGTGTTGGTTCTAGTGGGTGAAGGCCCGGATTATGTATTGAGTCTATGAGCTCAAGGTTGTACGGAGTCTAAGGACTCAAGGTTTGATTTCATTGGGTGTAAGCCCGGTTGATCTCGATAGTTATCATACGGGTATGAGACGCCATGGTAACAAAATCAATGTTAACGGATTTGGAAATGGATAGTGAGTCTACAAACTCTAACTTGGATATTGAGTCTACGGACTCAGGTTGAATACGGGTGAAGGCCAGTTGATTGAGTCTGCGGACTCAAGGATAGAGTGTGAGCGGTTGTCTGGAAGGGTAACCTAGTGGTGTAAATGATGATTTGATGAACTTGGAAATTGAGGTTCGGAACCTCGAAATAGGGTGAAATAGCCTTGAGTGACCTCGGGTCACGGATTACAATATTATATATTATTATAATATGAGAATTGTATTGCAACACTATATCGTTATTGATGATGATGATTGTTACTAGGTGGAAAATAGCCTAGATGGATTGTAATTTTGCTGGGCTCTATAGCTCACTCCTCTCATTTTATGTCTTCAGATTTGGAAGCGGTTGCCGATTGGCAAGAAGTTATACTTGATGGATTCTGAAAGTGTACCGGCGCAGTTGTGGTGCCAAAAGTAATGGTTATTGTAGCCAGTGAGGTAACGTATTTGCTTATGATGGGTTATTGTGATGACCAATTGTTATTGCTTATATAAGCACATTAGAAAAGTTGAAAAATCTCTGCATTTTCGAGGGTAAAGTCTTCCGCATGTGTGGTTATGACGAATGAGCACGCGTCTTGGAACTAGATTTCCTAGGCATGGGTTCGGGGCGTCACACTTCAACTTACACCAACCCCGTATGACTGAATTTCACGCGTCCCGGAAGAGGTGAGAACTTAGGTGACAATTTTCCTCTATTGATGCAGAGATTAACAGAATTGATTATTTGATGTGGGGGACTTTTCTTCTGAAGTAGAATAATCTAGATCCTTAATTACATCATTTAAGGTATACTTTTGATTGAGAAGAAAAAAAAAAGAGTAATGAAAAATAAATATTTCATTAAAAAGTGGAGCCCTTTAAGCTTAGAGCCAACAAGTGCAGTAGTGCTTCACATAGGAAATTTTAACATCAAGTAAGAAAAAAGAAAACAAAGGAAAAAGTGAATGAGATGCAGAATAAGGGGATGAATGGAGGAAGAATGGGGTCAATATTGGGCTTACATTGTGTTTTATGACTTTTATGGTTGTTAGCCTTAGTTCTGTCCAAGAGGACTCTCTTCTTTTTCCTAATAGGAATGTGGAAGTTTCCCAATTATTTCTCCATAAAGTGGAAACTCTACAAGGTCTACTTCTCATTTCAGGAGACATCTGTCATTGAGGGACATTCTCTGCCTGTAGTGGGCAAGTAGCTGATGTGTCTTCTCTAATGAAGAAAATTGTCATTTCTCTCCTTATTTAGAAAACATGATTAAAGCAAGGCTCTGAATATCGATATCACATGTCATGTCGGGTCGTGGAAAAAAGATATATCGCAAGATATATTGATATTACAGGAACAATATCGCACGTGGAGTAAAAAATTGAAAAAAAAAATGAAAAACATGAAATTTTTCAATGAAACATAAGGAAATGTTAAAATAGATGTTAATAGTTAATACACATCTGGGAGTCAAAAAAATTAAAAAACAACAATGTATATAAGAGATGCAATGAGAAAGGGGCCAAAGATGTGCACTGATGCTGACGATAATGTATGATGATATTTATCTATATTGTAAAAAAAGAATAATTATAATAAAAAAGAAACATTAATTGTTTAATCTAAAATGGTACATATATATTTCTATGCTCAATAATAATTTTGACATATGTATGTATACCTACTAACATATATCATTTTTTGATTTATTTAATTTTTTGTTGTCAACATGTTTAATAAAATATATCCTTAAAAAATAATACTAAGATATATATTTAATAAAATATATTCTTCTAAAACAACACTATGATATAGGGGTAATACTAATAACACTATCAATTTAGGGGTAATATGGTCATTTTATGTTATAAGTTATAACCATATAAGTTTTATAACCTTCGAAGGAAAGGGAAATGAGCAGTGCCGCATGCGCAGAGTAGAGAGACCTAGGGCGAAGACGACGGGAATGGAGATGAAGACGGCGACGGCAACGAAGGTCTTCCAGGCTACAGGTATGGTTCTTCTTCCTTCCTCCTCTCTTCTTCTTCCTCATTTCTCCTCTCTTCTTCCTTCTTTCTCATCTCTTCTTTTTGTTTTTATCTTTTTCTGTTTCAGAAAGTGAACCCTAACAAGGTATCACAAAAAAAAAAATTCCATTGCAAAAAAAACCGAAAAAATGGGTTTTTTTTTTCTCAATACAGATGTTTCGAAGATGTCGACTGAAAATTTCAAAATATCGTGCGATATTTTGGAAATTTAGATCGATATTTTCGAAAAATTGTAAGAAAAACTAAATACTTGGTACAGATGTTTTAGAACGCGTCGATGTTGAGAAATATCGTCGATATTTCCGAACTTTCGTTGAAATTTGAAATCATGGCTCAAAAAGAGGGAAAGTGGGTAGTTCCCCTCTCGGGAATAAACCATTATGGGTATAAGACCCTTAAATTAGGTGCCACTGGTGGACCTGTAAGCACCCAATTTTTATACCCTTTCTTAACCATAGTTAAGCTCTCTAACCTAGGTTAATCTCAGTCAAACCCTGGGTCAACCCCTAGGACAAACCCTAGCTAAACTCTAGGTCCACTCCAAGTCAACCCTAACCTAAGCCCTAGGTCCAACCCTAAGTCCACTCCAAGTCAACCCTAGATCTAACCCTAACCTAGCTCTACAAACCTAGGGCATGGGCCCAAGGCCCATGCAAAACCCAAGCTAAGGCCCCTAGGGCCTAAACCCTTGGGTAACCCTGGCTTGGGCCCAAGATGGGTCCAAAAATTCAAACCCCTCAACCGTACCGCGTGCAAGCAGAGCCAGACCCGTTTTTGGGTAAAAAACAGTAATGGCGGTAGAGTTTCTACCACCATTATTTGTTTAGCCTTGTAGGGGAATGGCGGTATTGGAATTACCGTCATTCCCTGTTTGTGTGTTTTGCAACTCACCTGCCCTCCCCAGTGTATAGGCACGCCTCCTGGCCACCCCACTCCCCTCTGATACCTCCGCCAACCTCTGTCCTTATCCCCTCCATGTCCCCAAGCCCTCCTTCTATAAAATCCGAACTCCCCTCAACCTTTCTTCCACACACTTGAAACCCTCTATCCGAAATTCTGAGAAATTTTAGAGAAAACCCTAGCCTCCCTTGAGTGTCAGCTCCTCCCTTTGCCAAAGAGAAGACCCCTAGAGCCTCAGAGGAGCAGCCAAGTGGTGCACCACCACCACCGAAGCCACCACCTCCACTGTTGAGGGTATAGCAGCAGGGCAAGGCCTCCCCTAACTCCTTTTCTTCTTTGTGATCATTATGTGAGGCCCTGGTCCTATTCCAAGGGACTTGGTTTAGTCCTTTTGCTGAGAATCCCATAGGGGGGGGGATACCTTTGCCTTCATCCTAGGCAGGGGGGCTCCCCTCAAGGAGAAAAACTCATAATACCCTCCCCTGATCTTTTGGGGGACCCTCAGCTCATGAGGGACCCCATGGAAGCTTCACAGTGCAACACTGTGGGGAAGGGGAAAATAATTTTCTAGAAAATTTCTAGAATGGTGGTAAACACAGTATCGCCATTCTGGATCTTCTCATTCCAGTGGCCATAGGCCCTAGTTGGTTGAGCCTTTGGTCCATTTCAGAGCCTGAACTTGGTCCCTAAGACCTCTCTCTACCTACCCTAGTCCTTCCAGGCTCATCCCAGTAGCTTAATCATGGTTAAAGTGCACAAAAATGAAAGTTGCACAGAATGTCGGTAAACTATCTACTGACAGTCTAGATATATTGGCATAGTGTTAAGTTGGCCACCGTGGGCCCATTTCAAGCCAAGCCCTGGGCCCACAGCAGGCCCATGACGCGTGGCATAGTCCCCTAATCACTTTCAGGGATCCAGCACCTTCGGAGTGCCCACCCCCTCACCTTGCCATGGCTACAAAGTGTTTCTGGAAAACCAGGAAATGACGGTAGGTATCCTACCGCTATTTCCATTTTGTACAAGATTGGAAATGACGGTAGAATAATTACCGTTATTCCCAGTTTTCACTAGAACAGTGGCCTTGCAAGGCCCAGACTAGGTAGGAGGCCATTCTAGGCCCTGCCGTGCTACTTGGGCCCATTCCAGACCTGACCAGACTTGTAACTGGGGTTAAACTTAACCCCGATTAACTTTTAACCATGGTTAAAACCATTTAACATTTAGAAAAATCTAAAAAAATTTCAAAAACATCTAAAATATGCAAAAACACAAAAAAAATTGACTTTGGACCTCTTAGCCATGGTTAGCAATCCTAACCATGGTTAGCCCTCCTCCTTAACCGCGGTTAACCGATTTAACACATGGTTAAGCAAACCTTTAGCCTACTGGGCTAGACCTTGGCCTCCGGGCCCCATCTTGGCCTACCGGGCCCAACCTTGGCCTACCGGGCCCATCTTTTGGCATCTAGGCCCAACCCCTAGCCTACTGGGCTAACCCTTGGCCTACCGGGTTTATCCTTGGCCTCCGGGTCCAAACCCATTAGACCATGCACTTGACCAACCCAGTCAACCACTCCTAGCCCCCGGGCTAGACCCTTAAGCCACTTTGATGCACACACACGCTCCCCTAGCCTTGGCACAGGCTCATGTGCCAGAACTACGCTCGGTCTCTCACCCCATGTGAGTACGTAGGCAACCTAACCCGAGTTCGACCCTAGTTAGCTTTTCCTTTTTTGGATTAGTATAACTTAAAAACTAAGGATTTGAACAACATTTTGACATTAAATTGGCTTATACCTAGGAAATAGGTAACCATTGCAAAATGGGGGTCCCAGGGTGCCTAACACCTTCCCTGAGACTTAATCGAACCTCTTACCTAGAGTTCTCTAATGCAGACCATAGACCTTATCCATACAATCTTGGGACCTATCCCTTAGAATAAATAAGTGGCGACTCTAAATCTAATCTCAATCCCAAATGTGAGTGAGGTGACAAAGTCCGTGCTCACAGGACCTATAACCCATAAAAAAGAAATAGAAAGAAGGTTTATTTGTCCCCACTGGTGGACATGTAACTCATAAGTCGAGTATGAGGCGTAGATGTTATTGTCTTTTAACCTTTATTCGTCCCCACACAAGTCAACAAAAGGGATCAACGAACAAGGTTTCAAGATACAACGAGCACAACTTTGGATACGGTAAACGAGTTCAATTTGTTGTATTGAAAACTTGTTCTAGAACACCACCGAGTATCTTCATATATGCTCAGACAAAGAGAGAGATAAAACAGAGAGCAATTGATAGTCCTAATCCCTGGGAAGAGTTCCCTTTTATAGAGGGAGATTCAGGTCAAGCAAACTTTTGAAGAGACATAATGTCTCTTTGAAGAGTTATTAACACCAAGCGATGCAAAACCTATTAAGAATTGCAAACCAAAGGAAAAAAGATACAAAAAAAAGGCCATAAAAACATTAGACTGTTTTTGAAAAAAAAAAGGGACTAAAAAATAATATTAGAATTTTACTTATAACCCAACCTGATCTGACCTACACTAACTCTTCAGGACGCGATGTGCGTGTGTATTTTGGGTTTGGGCATAAATTTGGCACAAGTAACATTGAGCCCACATCCACAACTTCTAATGCCCCTGAGGCCTGAAGGCTCAAGCCTTCTTCCAACTCTCCTACTTATATACAAGAGAAAGTTTTGATAGAAATCCGATGTGAGACTATTCAAAATACATTTAAAAAACACACAACAAAGCTAATCACATTTAACTTGAAATTTAAAATATCCAACATTCCCTTACTATTATAAAATAATCAGAAAAAAACCTATCTAAACATACCAGAAGAATTAATACTTCAGTGAATGGTGTCTTCCGGACTTTAACTATCACCTAAGTATAACAAGTCAAAGTTCACCAGCATTTCAGTGACCTTAGTCTTGAACCGCCTACACTTGTTGATGAATCGGAGTTGACATACACAATTTTGCAAAAGATGTGTGTTCATTTACGTTACTTTAGCACTTTTATGACATTGTGCTTTAATCCTGATTTTTGAGAGGGTTTGGAGTTTTTCTCAATTTAAAAGCTGCCAAACTTCCATATCTAAATAGGTAGATCTATTAAAAGTGTTACTGTAACTAGAACACTTCAACTTTTAGTTATAGATATATTAAGAGCCTTTGCTCACTCTCTCACTTTTTATTGCAGTTTTAAAGTGTGGTTTAGTACACTTTCTATCATGCATTTATAGCTTGTTTTTCCATTGAACCTAATGATTATTAGTTTGGATTTCTGTTATAAGTGACTTCTTTGGGTTGACAGCTTTTAAACCCATTCCACTTAATGTCTTATACACTTTATGTCTTATATACTCTATGACTTCTTTGGATATCCATATCTGTTCCAAAAAGAAATATGCCATCCACATAGACATATAATAATATATTTGTTATCATGGAATTTACTATATACATATTTATTAGATTTGTTTACTCTAAAACCAAATCGAATAATAACTTCATCAAATTTATAATGTCATTGCTTAGGAGCTTGTTTCAAACCCTATAATGATTTAGTTAGTTTACAAACTTTAGTTTCATTCCAAGGTAATACAAATCCTTCAAGTTGATCCATGTAAATTTTTTAATCTCAATTATTGTTTAGAAAATAGTTTTCACATTCATTTAATGAATTATCAATTAGGAATGGATACTTATAAAATTAAAAGTCTAATAATAGTAAAACAAGCTACCAGATCAAAGGTATCAAAAAAATTTACACATGTTTTTTTGTTTAAAACCCTTAACAACTAACCTTGCTATAAACTTTTCATTTAAACCATATAGTTTTTTCATTCTAGCCCTTTTACTTCTTCTAAATTCTGGGTTGAGTTCTATGATTTCATTAGTTGAAGTTTGATTAGTGAAGTCTCTTGGTTAGGTTCTCCAATAATTCCATCAGATAAAGATTACAGGTTATTTTCTCTAACTATTTCATTTTGAATATTATTATAAGATTAAGACTATTATTTCTTTATTACAAGATTCATTACTAGTCTTACATAAGAAAGATGTTTTAGAAAAAACAGCATCTTCAGATTCAATAATAGAATATTTATTAATCACATTGTTTTTTTCTAAAAACCTATAAGTTATGTTATTTTGAGCATCCTATGAATATACAATCAATAAATTTAAGACTAAGCTTTGGCCTTTTTAGGACAGACAAGCTTACGTGCCCTACACCCCACACTTTAAGATAGTGTGAACATGGTAGTCTATCCATTATAATTTCATAAGAGGTTTTATCTATTGTCTTATTTGAAATTTCTTTAATACATGCACTAAAGTTAATAAGACTTCACACCATAAGTTTAAATCCATATTAAAACCACATAACATAGCATTAACCATTTCAACTACAGGTTTATTCTTTCTTTCCGAATTTTTATTTTGTTAAGGAATATAAGGGACAATTAATTTATGACAAATTCCTTGACTTTAACAGAAAAAGCCTTTACAATTATTTGATATGTATTCTTCTCCTCATCTTAAAGCTTTATCTTTTTATAATTGATTTTAACAAATACTTCACTAAATTTAAAACAATCATCCATAAATGACAACACTAATACAATAGCAACAATAAACACTTTGAACAATGTATAGAGGAATGATATCTATTCATTCCTAAGACCAATTTCTATATCATCACTCATATTCCATCATTAATAATGAAAATAAAATCAGTGTATTTTTTCTAGGGATGTGAATGGGCCGAACTTGGGGCTTGTATATTTATGACCTCTGAATAGGCACGGAATGGACCGTCCCTTTTACAAGCAGGGGCGGAGCCGGGGGGGGGAAGGGGCTGAGGGGGCATGTGCCCCCCCTAAAATTTTGAAAATGAAGAATTTTTTATATATTGAATGGCATATCAAAGGGCATGTCCCTTTTAACCAATTGCAATTGAACTCGGGGAGAGTTCAATCGCACCCATAGGCCAACATGTGTCCCTTTTAACCCATATTAATTGTGGTTAAGATTCACTAACCTTTAGGGTTCAATAATATAACTTTAGTTTTAAAAAAAATATATTTAAAATTAACCCTAAGGGTTAAAAATCCTTAACTAAAGTTTAATATTTTTTCTAAAAACTAAGGTTATATTGTTGAACCCCAAGGGTTAGTAAATCTTAACCACAGTTGATAGGGGTTAAAAGGGACACATGTTAGCTTATGGGTGTGATTGAACTCTCCCCAAGTTCAATCGCGATTGGTTGTGGTTCGATCTCAGGTGGGTGCCCCCCAGCTTTTGAATTTTTTTTTAAAAAATATAGTTTACTAAGGATTTAGAATCCTCTACTCTTGTAACCGGACTCCTTGGAGTCGGGTACAACCCACAGGTCAACACATGTCCCTTTTAATACTTCTTGATTGTGATTAAGATTCACTAATCCTTAGAAATCCTTAGGGTTCCACCACCTAACTTTGGTTTTTAGAATAAAAAAATTAAGTCTAAAAGTTAAAGTTGTTAACCAAAGTTACGAGACTTTTGTGTTATAACCGGACTCCAAAGAGTTTGGTTTTAACCGTAGAGGATTAGTTGTGGGGCAATTGTCCCATTGAATTTTTAAAAAATATATATTTTAACTATTTTGTTTAATTATTTAATATGACATAGTCATTGGACAAAGGGAAATTGCTCCATGAACGTTTAGGATATGTACAAAATGTATGGATAAAATGACCCACAAACTTAGTCACCAAAATTTCTTTTCGGGGGCTTCGCCGCCGAACCCCATCCCTTAAACAAAATGTGCCCCCCCCCCTATGATAAATTCCTGACTCTGCCCCTGTTTATAAGAGGTTTTTGTGGCCCTATTCTGCCCTTTACACTCCTAGTTCTTTTGTAAGCAATAGTAATAACAATATGATGATGACAACGACGCCAAACTAGACAATGAACAATACTGATCTTAAAAATAAATATATAAAAATATATTTTTTGTCCAAGGCATTGACATCATTCATCTAAGGCTAGTAAGTTAGTAGTTAGGTTACCTTCCAAAAATATAAAAATTAGCAGTGAGGTTACAATACCTGAAAGACTCGAAACCTAGTCCACACAAGGATACACTTACTACCGAGGAGTGTCATTGTCAAAGTTTTTTTTTGGGTTGTCAAGTCATTGCTTGGTATGAAAAAAAAGAAGGGGAGATCCAATTCCAAACTTGAAAAAGGAAAGCAAATAAAAAAAAACAAAAAAAGAAAAGAAATTTACCCCTGTGACCTTGACAAGCTGTCCATCTTTAGCATCTCTAAGCTCTGCATTGGGGTACCTACGCAAGAACCCTAACAACCCCTTCTTCCCCCAAGCAAAATTCCACCAGAGCACCACCGGGACCGGCACCAATATCGCGCCAATCACCAGCAACATCACCGTCTTCTTCACCGTCACGATCATAAACACTCCGAACAACAACCCCACCATTACAACTACCAAAAAAACCCACATTATCGCCTTCGGCACCCTAAACCCGAACTTCACCTCCTCATTTAAACTAGTCACTGCTGAACTGTACACAGCCTTTCCGATCGACCCCGACAGCTCCAATTGCGCCGACCGCCGCGTACCGCCACCACTGGACGTGCCGAGCGGACCGGAGGTGATGAGCCCGGTAGGCTGTAACGACATTGAACCGGACAACTTCTTCTGCAAGGGACCGGAATTGGAGGATTTAGTGAGTGGGCCGGAGTTGGAGGCGGATCGGAAGGATCCACTGTTGTGTTGGGAGGATGATGAATGGCGAGAGGGCTTGAATGAAGGAGGAACGTTGGATGAGGAATCGACGCCTGAGATGTCGAACATTTTGCCGAGCTCGCCTGATTTCTTGATGTCGCCGCCGGTATATGGGACGGCACGCGACCCCATTGTAGGTTGGCGGTCCTTGAACTGTTCTGGGCGGCCTGAGACGTACAGGCCATTGCTGAGCTGGTGAGATGGGATTCGAGTCCCCATGAGAGAGAGCTTAGAGAGAGAATAGATAAAAGAGAGAGAGGGAGAGAGCTGTGTGTGTGTGTGTTTTTTTTTTGAAGGTTTCGGGGAGGAGGTGGGGTAGCGGGGTGATGATGAGTGGAAAAGGACGGATATGGGAATAGCTTTAATGATAATGGCGTATTCATCCCTATCCCTAAACGGTAATTCGGCATTTGGTAGCGCAGCGTTTGTTTACTGACTTACAGTCCCTAACTATTGTGGGATTAGAGTTCCAACTCTCCCATGTCAATTCACTAATCCGGGTTTAACAATCTAACCTTTGTTTTTAGAAGAAAAAAAAAATTACAAACATATTTAACTCTGGTAGAAACTTTTTAACACTTGAAGGTTAATATTTTATATATATATATATTTTGTAAAAATTAAAGTTAGATTGTTGAATCTTAAGAGTTAGTGAATTTAATCAAAGTTAATATGGGTTAACACTGTGCGTGCGGTTGAACTCTTCTCGAGTTCAATTGCGATTGGCACTGACATTTAGTAACAGCAGATAAAATTACTTGTTTGTCCTTGTTATTTTTAAGTTAAAATAAATAAAATTTTAGGTTATTGATATTTTGATGGGGTAATTTAGATATTTTAAAATATTTAAAGTGAGACATCATTATAATTTGTCTATGTTAACGGATATAATTTCTAAAACAAGAAATGAGGTTTCTGTCGTTTTACCAAACGTAGGGGGTGAGTGTAATTTACCTTTATTTTTATTATTATTTTTTTAATAGGAGTAGGTCTCAATCTTAAAGTTACTCCTAATTGCATCATTCTTTATTACAAAAGAATAAGATGATTGAATGATTAGGATAAAATCCGATCAGGCTAGTTTTTTTTTTGCAGCGTGGTGTTAATTTAGGTGGAACCCACATTTGTTTATTAAAAGAGAATTATCAAAAATAAATGAGGGGGGAGGAGGGGATCTAGATCAAGGCCGGCCCAAGTAATTTGGAGGCCTAAAGCGAGGTGACTTTTTTAAAGTTGGACTCGTTATAAAATGAAATCTTTTTAAATGAGGCCTTTTTAAGGTTTCTTTTCACTAAATTAGGTTCATAAAGCCGTCAAAGCTCGCTTTGGGCTTCATTTTTTTTGAGGTCTAAAATACAGATTTTGATGGTTTAATGGACGGCTGGCCTTGATCTAGATCTAGATCTTCATACCTATGAATCACATAGAATTGGTGATTGGAACTCACATCCTCATCAAGCGTTTCTTGTGTAGGTGGGACCCAAAGGACCTATAGAACTGTAGAACTCATCAACACCTTCTATACTTTAATTATCTCCCCCATAAGAATGTTTTTATGGGAAGTATGCATAAGCACATGTTAGGTTTCACATGTTAGGTTTGGGATCTAATACTCCTGTGAGGGTGTAGTTAACCCTGTAGAATAGTTACTAACCCTATTAAGCCAAGTGCGAAAAAATAATAATAAAAATTATATGTTCTAATAAAGAAAAAATATTATCTTCGAGGGTATTAAAGGAACGTTAGCGTTCAAGTAGGTCGGTCATGAAATCAACATGGATTAAGTTCGGCTCAATTGTGCAAGTCGGCACCCATATATGGTCTGTTCCTAATTCGCAACACGCCGTATTTAGCATGTCTCTATACTATCATAAAGAGGAGGATTCTTCAAAGAAATTTGTTGTTACAACAAATTATTCTATTACTTTTTGGAAGCAAATCGTTTATAATCTTGCCTGAGTTTGTCCTAGTGGTCATGAGTGTTTAAATGTCAGGATCAAATTGCCTATACAGGTCAATAGTCATACAAGAGATCTTAGCCTTCAAACAGAGAGGCCATAGGCAAGAACATAGATGATTTGGTTCCATACTTTCTTTTATCCAAATAACAAAATTATCTTTCTACTTGTATCTTATCTATTTCGGCTAATATATCCTATTGGCAAAATTACCCTTAGAGAATATGGTCCTTAAAAAACGTTAATTGAATTTTGTCACTATTGACAAATTACCCTTACAATTATGTTCTCTACTATTATAATGAAAATGACAAAACTATTCTTCTACATATATATTTTATATCTCTACTATTATAATCACTATTAACAAAATTACCATTTCCTCTACTTATTATAAATATAAGAGTCTTGAGAAGAGGACCACACGGTCCTCTTCTAAGTTGACCGAGTATCCTCGTGTCCCTTTTAACACATCTTTAACCATGGTTAAGTTTAATTAAATTAAAATTAATAAATTTTTTTCTATAAACCATGGTTAGATTGCTTAACCCTAGGAGGTGAGTGAATCCTAACCACAATTGAGTTGATGGGTGGTAACAAGTGGGCGTGGACCAATGAGATCACAGGTCAGCTTCTAAGCTGACCCTAGGTCCGTTTTCCATTTCCCTAAAGATAATAAGACTATTGAAAACGTTGATTGAACTTTGTCGTCATGATAAGATTACCGTTACATTTTTCTTCTTTACTATTATAATGAAAATGACAAAATTATCTTTCCACTTATATCTTTTTTATCTCTACTATTAAAATAATAAAAATTTTATTATCTCATTTGCGATCCATCACAGATTCACCATCTATCGCAGCAAGACTTGCGATTGATCATAGACACACTATGATTTATCGCAGGGTACAGAAATTCTTGCATTATTCCATTTTTTTGGTCTTTCACATAATTGAATCTCTTAAGTCTTTGAGAGTCTTTAAATTTTTAATTTTAACTTATTTTCCTCGTATGAACCTAAAATCAACAAAGACAACCAAATACCGTAAGACAATTTAAAATATTACTCTAAACGATTAACAAGTTAAGTTTGAGATACTTAAATGTGTAATAAATAACACTGATCAATAGTCTAGGATAAGTTTTATATAAATAATATATAAGGTATTTTTGAAATTACTAATATAATCTTTTTTTTTTATTCTCTTCTATTATGTTTTGAGTTTGTTTAAGGTTTCTTTCAATCTATTTTGTGCATAGATAAATTTTACATAAAAGTTTGGGGGTTATTTTGTACGGACTGTGATTTTTCATAGTAATTTCAAGGGTTTTAATTCGAATAACTTGCATTTTGTTTGAAAATTTGATTTGGTATATTTAGATTACACAACCAAATCATATGAGAAATTATAGTTTCAGTTAGAAAATAAAATTATTTATTTTCTTTTATCCATCCTGTATTGATTAATTTGATTTTGATTTTGATTTTTTTTAAAAATTTTTATTAGATATCTTAATTTGTGTAGTTTTCTATTTCTTCCCTAGGCATTATTTACCGTGTGTTTGGAGAATCCCAAAATGTGATATGTTTTATACACCGATAATAATAAATGTTGTTTAGCAGTTTTGGAATAATATGTTCAATCTTTCAAATTCAAGACTAAAGCTAATTTCATGTAACATTTAATGAAGCGTCAATGATAAAAAAGATTCCCGATCTTTCTACCGCCCCTTTGGCTTGACCTGCCCTGATCTTTGAAGATAGGGCTAGGGCCTTACTCTATAGGGAAGGTTAGGGCTAGAGCTGACTCCTACCCGGTCCTTTGACAGCCCTAATTACAAGAACGAAAATATCCTTGTACAGAACAGTTAAAGAACTGTAATCACCCGTTAAGGTAAAAGAACATAACGAGTTTGTCTCTGACTGAAGTGCCCTCAAGATATTGGAAAGAGATTCTCAAAATCTATAGACTAGTACAGTCGATTCGAAATTTGAAAGCTTTTAGCTTTTTTGAAACGTGAAGATTTCTTTGGTTCTTGAAAATTTGTCCCTTTCTGACGAAATATTCAGCATGACTTGGCGCCTGCGTGAACTTAGCTGTCAAATGCAATGCTACATATGTCTTGAACAGTTGAACGGTCCATAGACCGTAGCACATTTTAGCTGGGCCCGCAATCCGTACTCCGAAGTCTAAACCTTTTTTTTTTCCGGTTTAAATATCACGCGGAGTTACACATTTGCCACCCGGTGTGTACAACGGGAGCTCTGCACCGTGCAGAGCTCTCCATTAAAATAAATCCCTTTTTTTTTGTCTTATTTTATTCCAGTTGTAACCGGTTTTGTCAAAACCGGTTACACCCCTAAGATGGCTACATGACCTTTTTGACAGCTCTTAACTGTGGATAAGATTTATTAACCCTTATTTCTCACCTATCTTTGGTTTTTATTAAAAAAATAATAAATTTTTTTGTAAATTGTGGTTTAAATTTATCAATTCCTAGGATTAATATATTAAATTTTTTTTTTTCTAAAAACCAAAGATAAGTGAGTGAACTTAGGGATAGGTGAATCTTAACCACAGTTAAAGAGTGTAAAAAAGCACATATGGCTACCATGGAAGGAACTGGTTTTGCCAAAAACCGGTTACAGCTGTAGATGATTACCCCTTTTTTTTTTTTTTTTTTTGGGTGGCTTAGACCCACACAATCAAAAAGAATTGAGTTTAAATCCTCTGGTTGGTATTAGGTGCCACATGCTCAATGAAATATTGACAACTTAACTGGTTTCATTTAATGCACAAAAGCTCAATCATAACCGTGTTTCAAAATACTGTCTTCAAACCATGGGTAAATTAGTAAATGATTATTAGTCTTGAATACTGTCTTCAAACCATGGGTAAATTAGCTAATGCTGCACTTCGATAAGTAGTTGACAATGTCAATTTTGAAAGAAATTAAAGGTCTCTCTCTAGCTCATTAAAATTAAAAGGATAGTTTAGTCTTTTCATATGACACCATTCATTAAATGCAAGAGAGAGAATATAATATGATTTTTCTTGTATTTTTTTCTTTCCACTATTTAATGAATTGTCCCTTATAAAAATATCAAAATACACTTGTATTTAATTGAATGATATTCAATACACAGGGTAAAAAAGACTAGTGAAAATACAGCATGTCTTTTCTTCTTTTTTCCACTATGTAATGAATTATCCCTTATAAATATACTAAAATATCCTTATATTTAATTAAATGATATATAATACATAGGGGTAAAAAAATACTACTAAAGGTTAACAAGTTCACTAGTCTTGGTGAAGGTTAACATTCCTACATGTATAAAAAAAGCTACAATTCACGCAATGTGGATTTGTAAATGATCATGCAAGGCAAAATTAAATGGCATTCCATTTTTAATTATTATAAAAATATATGACATTTTGTAATTATGGAGATAATTGATTTTGCAAAACTGTCACCACTTCTCTCCATAATTTCAAGAATGTTATTGACTTTTGTCTTTGCATTGTTATTTACAAATTCACATACGTATATGTGTGTGTTGTTAAGGTTCACTATGTGGATGAACTTGATAACTCACACAAAGATATTTTTACTGTTAAATTAATTATCAAACTTACTAAAGTTAAGGATAGTTTAGTTTTTTTTTTAATAGGAGTTGAGACATTAAATGCAGGAGAGAAGAAATATAATTTAATTTTTCTTGTACTTATTGTTTCTCCTATTTAATGACTATCCCTTACAAAAATACCAAGTATCCTTATATTTAATAAAATGATATTCAATATATAAATGATAGTAAAAAAGAGTACTTGTGGAGGTTAACAAATTCATTAGTCTTAGTGGATGATAGCATTCCCATATATATACTGCTTGAAAAGGGTATCAAACACCCGAACTCTTTTATTTATTATTTCTTTGAAATTTGATAGTATTTTTGGTAATTTACAAGATAACAAGTCTATTTTATCTCTCAACTTTTTTTATTTTTCTCTTTGTTGTAAAATAAAAGAAAAACTCCAAAAATTCATTTTTCTTCCCTACTTTATCTCTTAAATATTTTTTTTTTTATCTTTTATGATAAGAAGAAAATCAGGTCTTCTATATCAAGTAGTGGAGAAGTTTCCTACATTACCAATAATATTGAATCTCCTATGAAAATAATCTTATTTGGTTCATATAAAAGCACAAATTGTTTATTAAAAATCCCTACTTAATTGACTTTTGTTCTAGCATATATATATATATAGCATAAAACCCAAATCCCATGCACACATATTTTGAGATTATTTTCTGATGGGACAAGGATGAGAGTGCTGGATATTAGTACATTATCGTGTTCAGTTGTCATTCAAATAATATGAACGGAATTCATATGACATATGGTTTTCATCTAGTTCCATTTAAGAATTTTGACACTGTCTCTTCTTACATAGTTTTCATAAAAAATTCCCCTCTTAAAATCACCCCTCCTCGCGATTTGAAATCATGTGATTTTTGATAAATCAATTCCAATAAAATTTATTTTTCAAGGCAACGCAATCTTCATGACATAAAATCACCATAATCAACTTTAACTGATTAAATTAGTTTAAAAATCCAAACCAAACGACTGATCCCTAATTGATTCAATTTTCGTTGTTCACTAAATATGGGTTTAATAGTCGAAAGACTGATAAGAACTCAAGGAAAAACAAGAGGAATAGAATCAAAGAAATAACAATAATGATTTAATAAGTTAAAATTGATTCAATAGTTGTTCACTAAATATGGGTTTAGTAGTCGAAAAACTCAGGACTCAAGGAAAAGCAAGAGGAATAGAAGCAAATAAATAACAATAACCAAGCTGGTTGGAGAAGGGGTTCAAGGTGAATAGGTTTGCATCAAGGTAGTTACGTTGATGAGAATGTGGATTGTGTGAAGTCCTCTCTTCATTCATATAGGAAAAGGCAATGAGATCCATCTTTTGATATACGAGGCTTAGGATTAACCTTGCGACTCATTCCTCTTATTCATTCTATATATAAGGCCAGCGTTTTTTGGATGTCGATCAAATGTCTGCGTTTAGATCGGTTTGTGTTTGCAATTCTCAGCCATTCCATTCTACCATATTAATTGAGAGGCTAATCAAGTGGCTGACTACTTAATCAACTTACTCATGAACAGCTTTCGTATTAAAATTTTTGAGTTTGGATCATGAACAACTTTCGTATTAAAATTTCTGAGTTTGGATCTTTTGTAGAGGGCACTCAAGAATATGGGCAGGATTATGAGGAGACATTTAGCCCTGTTGCTAAGATGACCACGGTTCGTCTCCGCCATTACTGTAGCAAGGCATTGGCCTTTATATCATATAAAAAAAAAAGACGTAAAAAAGGCCTTTCTTCACGGAGATCCATCTTCAGAAGTCTATATGCAGCCACCTCCAGGTTCCCCCTTTTCTAATCAGTACAACTCTAATCTGCTTTGCCAGCCCTTTATTCAATGAGGCAGCCCTGTTCCTCATGAGCCATTATTGCCTAAAGATTCGAAGACATTCGCCCCTATCTCTAAAGGGGCGACTTCCTTAGTGTGTAGTGGGAGACCTGGAATTCCTATGGAAGAGGCAGGAGGAGTGAGCCAATTTCAAATCAAGACCAACACATGTGATGCGCTTGCGGTTTTTCCCTCAGGTTCTTCCCTGACCTTAGATTCAGACAAAACCGAGCTTGGATGATGCCTCTGCCTCTTTAAGGGTGATACCTTTCATGCTTCTGGTGGAAATGCTATAGGATTGACTACTATAATATAGGTGTCCTTTCCCGGTTGAAAAGAATTACGAGGATGGATAATACGCAACAATGATACAAATATTTCCAATCCAAGATTTCCTCTTTCTCTTGGAGGCGGCAGAAGCGTTCCGTCGTCGACCCTATCTATGTTTCTAAGATGGCCCAAGAACACGGTCATTCTTTAGCCATAGAGAGACTTTTGAATAGCAAGATACCATTACAAGCTCAATATATACAAGTGTCATTCCGTGAAATAACTCTACAAGGATTCCTTTAGAATCCAAGAGAGTGCGACCCATAAAAAATACCAACATATGTCGGGTATTTTTGAAATACCACCATTTTTTTGTTTGTTAAAGAGGTAAAGTAACATCTAAACACACACAAACCTAAGGTAACCGCGAAGGTACCATAAGGGTAAACCTACTCAATTAGTTCAAAGGACCTGACTAATGGAGGCTTGTTGGACCCTTATAAACCCTTGTGAAGTCTAGTACTCAACCGAGGTGGGACTAAAGTGGGACAGTAACACCGAACTACGCGCTAAGTGGATTTTGTTTTTTTTTGGTTAAGGAGGTAAAGTAACACTTAAACACACATAGTCAGACCTAAGGTTATCACTAAGGTACTATAAGGGTAAACCCACTCAATCACTCCAAAGAAGGTTGTTTATATCGTTCTTTCAAAATTATTTGGATAGATAATTACGTGTAGACTCTCGTGAATTCTACAACATACCATATTGGCATATTGGAACCTTGGCTTTGAGCAACTAGTCCTTACTCCTAAAAAAAAAGAAAAAAAAAATTAGCTGCATAATTCTTATTGAGTAAGTTTATGGGTACGTACTCTCAAATATTCCCCATAACCCTAATCGTTTATAACCAACTACGAAGGGCTAAGATTTGACTTGACTTATTTTGTCTTTTCTAATGTCACGTCAACTCTAATTCTAACAATTTAATAATTGAATTAAACAGTTAAGATTTGAACGTATATTTCACATAAAAAAATAGCATGAATTCTAGCCCAAGTCGTAGTCTTTTTTAGATGCAAGGTGGTGGCTACAAGTGTCAAAACATCTCCTGCTATTGGGTAGCAAAACGTCAGTTAACACAAGGTAGTGGCCACAAGTGTCAAAATATCTCATGTTATAGGGTAGCAACACCACGTGTTGCACCTACTCTGTGTTTTGGAAAACAATTGACTTATTGCATCTAGTTAGCACTCCTAAAAAAAACAAAATAGTTACATTACTATAGTTCGAACAAAAATGTTCTATGTATTTTTTTTTTGATAATCGGCAATTCATCTAATAACAAACAAAAAGAAAGCTAGGTTCACCAGGTCCCAGACAAACTTAGAACAATTAGGGCATCTAGCTAGAACCAAATACAGAAAAACTCTTCAAAGCTTTAACTGCAATCTCATCATGAGCTTCAACATTTCCATCTCGACGAACAAAGGTCATGAAAACTACATAGCTTATCGAGTTGCACACTACTTTGATATCATGGGTGATAATTTGGACAGAACCACTGCAAGGATGAGAAGATGAACTAGTGACTGCAAAAGCTCCAAGCAATTTGACTCAACAACAACTGCACTCCAAACCTTCTCTACTGCCAAAACAGTCTCTTGGAGAACTGCATACACCTTCACCACAATGACAGGACTACTCAGATGGATAGAAGCACGAAGAGCAATGATATGACCAGAATGGTCCTGGACACATAGTCCGGTGGCTATATGAAATCCATCCGAGGACACCTCCCCATCGCAATTTAACTTAGTCCACCCTCGAGGAGGAGGAAACCAAGATCAAACATGGTCAAACCAGGAGTGTGAATGCTACTCCCAACCAAAGAACCTACGTTACAAGGGACACTAGCACTCTGAATCTCTGCAACAAACTCACTACTTCTAATAATAGTTGCACACAGATCGATCATCCCACCCTAAAAAAGCTTCCCGTTCGGAGCATTCCAAATGGACCATAGTAGAGAGATAACCTATACCAAAAGCTCGATCTTGCCCCCCTTTCTGCTACACATGTCATGAAAATTGATCCACCAATCAACAAAAGGACGATGATAATCGATTTTGTCCCAACCTGGAATCGCAGCCCCAAACCAAGCGCACTTTGCTTGTGGACAGTGAAACGAGCATGATCTGTTGACTCTTCAACAACTCCACACAATTGACAAAATTTTGAGTCTAAGATCTTTTGCTGCAAGAGATTGGCCTAGATCACAAGAGAGTTAGTAAGCCCTCTTCACAAGAACACTTTTAATTTAGGAGGTATTTTGAGAGCCCATAATTCATCTCAAACCTTGTCTAGGATTCTTAAAGATGTTGATGGTTTCAAGGTATGAGGGAGAGGAGAAACTACACAAAGAAGCTTGTAAGTTGACTTGATAGTAAACCTTCCTCTATTATCAAAATGTTACAAAAATTTCGTCACGAACTGCACAAATGCTAATAGGGATTTTCAAGATAGCATCAACCTCAGACTTCAAAAATAAGAAATTTAGAAATTTAGCACCTCTCGCTCCCAAATTACAAGAGACTGATCAATAAGGTCACCAACCTTATTTCTTATTTTTAGTGATGTGATGGGACCTACTACTAGAAGATAAAGCATTTGAAAAGAGTCTGAAGTAATTAGTGGGGGATTACCAAAAAAAAAAAAAGTAATTAGCAGGAGAATATTTGGCTCCTTTTTTTAATAATCAAGCTTACTTTCGGCGACCTCGTTAATGACGACAACAACCATGAGGTATTATCGTATCTTGACAATAATACCCCTAATTTCTACGACCACAATTCCTGCATGCATTTCGAATCTCTAGGGGCAGTTTCGAAAACGTTTACTTATTGGATGGAAGATTGTCCTTTGGGAGGATGTTCAAAAGCAGCATTATCGGCCTATATCTAACCCTGAAGGTCACTGTTTTCATAACTGGACCAGGCAGCAAACCGGTAGAGTGGCTGTTTGGCAGTTCCACTGGTTCGACCGTCTACTTTTTTCAAAAAAAAGAAAAAACAATTTTTTTTTTTCATTTTCCCCTAAAATTTCCTAATTTTGGTTGGTTCTGACTGGTTCTCAAATAGTTTCGGTTTTGGGAACCGGCAAGGGGCCGGTCTGATTCTAACAACACTGCTAAAGGTATTAGATCACGTTTATCTCTTTAAATCAAATTAGAAAAAGCTTAGAAATTAATTACAAGAAGTTTCAACCAAAAAAAAAATTACAAGAAGAAAAAATGAGTGCTAGTCAGGGCTTTTTTTCTTTTAGTATACATGGCCCCCCAAAGTTTTTGTCTTATATGTATAGTGCCCCCCCCGGCCCCAATTATTTTGTCTTATATATGTAGTGGGCCCTCCAATGGAGTCTGATTATGCCCTTTAGGTCGCCACATGTCCCTATTGACACTCCTTATCTATGGTTAAAATTCACCCACTCTGGGGGTTCACTTATTTATCCTTGGTTTTTAGAAAAAATTTTTAACCTTAGGAGTTAGTGAATTTAACTAGGGTTTGAAAAAAAAATTGATTTAAAAAAAAAAAAACCAAGGATAGGTAGGTGAATCTTAACCACAGTTGAAGGGTATCAATAGGGACCCGTAGCAACCTCAAGGACATTACCAAAAAAATTCTCAAAATAAAAAATTACCCCACAAATTTTTTTTAAATTTTTTTTCTCGAGGACCATAATCAATTTCATTAATTTTTTTTTGGACTTTCCTATTGAGACCGCAAAGGGCTGAGACCGCTCATACGATGAGCGGATCTCAAAATTTTCATAAATCTGATTTTATTTTCTGAGATCCGCTCATCACATGCGCAGCCCTGTGTCTCGGCCCTTAGCGGTCTCATTAGGATTTGCCTTTTTGCATATGTGTGTTTCTGACCCTAGCAAGAGTTTCGAAGTGCGTCTGCAACTAGCATTTCTCGTGAAAATAAATAAAAATTCTTTGCAGAGAAGTGAACTGACCCCAAGCATAGCTTGCTGGGAAGCATAGCTTGCCCCCAAGTAGTGTGTGCTAGTCACCACTCCATTGATCCGGGTTTTACTCCGGAGAGTGTGTGAGTATTGTCATCTCTACCCGCTGAACTGAACCCACTTTGGGAAGCATAGCTTACCCCATCGGTAGTATGTGCTAATCACCACTCCATTGTTCGGAGTTCCACGTGTAAGTGTTGTCATCTGCATAACTTAGAACAGATACTAACCTAGTAACCGGGGTTGCGGCCTAACCACGTATCCCTTAATTACCAAAAAAAAAACTGAACCCACTCTGATGAAGTTCATGAGCTCATAATAATCCATTTAAAAAAAAATAAAAATCCAATTTTAATGTATTAGAACCAATAAAAGGAAGAAGAAGAAGAGCTCACCTGGCTTTCCTATAGATCGATTCTCCATCAAACCCATAGAAGCCCATCAAATGAACAGAAATCCCAATCATCAGCAAAGCTCAGTCCTAATATTCCTTCCAATTGGTTTTAATCCGAATATATATATACAGACCCAAAGAGATAGTTTGGAGTAGAACATCGATACCGATTCCTAACATGGAGGATTAAAAACTCAATAGGAGTTGAAGAGTACCCTTTCTTTTCAATCTAGAAAAAAAGGTAATATGCAGAGAAAAAAAACATTTTTTTTCATGGAAGAACGCCACCAACTTTTTCTTCTTTTCCTCCTTTTATCGAGTCCAAAACACCCCAAATCTTTTCTCCAAGAATACTCACAAACCACCTCACAGATCCCTTCTCCGACCCCTCCTCTCCTTCATCACCACCAACCTCACCATCAGTACTCACTCCGACCGATTCCGACTCACCCAACTCATCTCGTTCCGAACTCTCATCAAGACTCTTGCCATCATCCAACCCATTACAACTTTTCTTCCTCCTTTCTTTCTTGTTCTTCATGTTCTTCGTCTGAAACAACCCATCTTCAAAAGCGTCGATAATCTCGTGTATCAGTTGATGGTTAGGTGAAGAGTCCCAACGAACCCAGAAGCTCATGTAACATCGGAAACAGTTGCAGTGAAACAGAGGAGGATGGTCCCCACCACTACCACCAACGCCACCCTTCTGGGTATTTCTCCGACCACCGGAAAAATTACCGGAGCTTCCAGAGCAGGAGATTAGATAGGCTAAGACCTCTCTATCTTCAGGAGAGAGAGCTACCGTGAGTGTCAGAATCGTTGCCGGAAGGAAAGCTAGATGGTCAGAGACGAGTGGCGGCGATGGGTGCACTTTGTCTTTCCTGTAAAGCTTCTTCATACCTGAGTTTCTGTGATTCTTCTCGCTGGTTTTGATTCAGAGGTTTGAACGGTCGCTGAGGTTTTACTCTTTTTTCTGGTCTCCCTCCAAGAAAGAGAGAGAGAGAGAAAGAGAGCCATTGATGTTAGTGACGTGTTTTCCTCGGGGAATGTTCCTATGCGACGCAGGACATACGCAGACTGTACAGTCGTTAGTGATGTGATGGGACCTACCAATGAACAATCTATTCCCTTTCGGCTCAGGATCCTCTCGAGTTCGAACGCTTATATGTCTCCACGTGTCTCCTTTGACACCCCTTAACCATGGGTAAGGTTCACCCATCCATCCTTGGTTTTTTCTTATATATTAATTCTTTTTTTTAATAATTTTTTTTTTTAATATTAAAAAGTCTCTATAAACAATTTTTTAATTTAAAAAATAATAATTAATATATTAAAAAAAAAAACGAAAGATGAGTGGGTGACCCTTAGGGGTGGGTGAACCTTACCCATGGTTAAGGGGTGCCAAAGGAGACACGTGGCGACCTCTAGGGGTTCAAACTCGAGAGAATCCCGTGCCTTCTCTTAAAGGGCACTACCCTTGGGCCTCGGCTTGTCTCTGGCGAAGCCAAACAGGGCTCTCAGGTTCCATACATTGTGAGACAGTTGGCATAAATTGGGGAGAGGTCATTCCATTTTCACTCCTAATTTTGACTTCTCCCAATTTGATATTTCTCACCCTTATTCTCACGTACTTATCGCCAAATCCTATTATGGGCGGAGAAGTCAAAATCATGGGGCTCATGATTTTGACTTCTCCACACCTGTCACCTATTCTATGGAACCCCGAGACTAGCCCTTTCTGCATTCGCCTGAGACAATCCAAGGGCCAGCCTTGAGAACGTAAATGAAAACGGGTGGGTGGTGGTAATGGGGCCCAGAATGAGGCCAACTTGGGCCATTCTTGCGGGTTATGGGGTCCACTCCCAGCATAATGCCAATGAGCCCAACATTGCGGGTTATCTGGTACACTCCTTATATGGTTGGAGCCAAGTTAAGGGTCAAGGGATAAGTATAAATACAATCTTACCAGATTCTAAAGATTTACATAAATGGGAATGGTCTTATACATTCTCAAATTGAATAACACCCCTAATCGAATTTGTATTCGTCATTACATTAAATTATACTTCTCAAATTTTTGTTTTTGAGTTTGCCTGATACGATCGATCCCTTTTGAACAATTTGCATTAATGGTCAAGGAAGGATAGTTGCGTTCAATTAGTTGTAGTTGAGACTTGAGACTGACACTCTTGGTATTCAAGAGCCGGAAAATTATTATAGTTACTAGTGGCTGCACGTGAGATAGAGAAGAGGGAGAGAGAGAGAAAGAAGTGTGAGCCACGCTAGTGTGACCAACGTGATTGACGTGTGTGAAAGGAAGAGAAATATGTTGGCCTCTGATTAACTTAAGGAGAGCTCTATCACACCCCACAGGTCAACACGTATCCATTTTAACTCATCTTAATCGTTGTTAAGATTTACTGACTCTTATGATTTAACAATCTAACCTTAGTTTTTTAGAAAAAAAATATTTTAAAAAAGTAACCTAAGGGTTAAGAAATTTAAACCCTAAGGTTATTTAAAAAATAATAATTTAGAAACCAAGATTTGATTGTTGAACCCTAAGGGTTAATAAATCTTAACCACAGTTAATAAAGGTTAAAGGGGACACGTTAACCTAAGCTTATTTTTTATAAAAAAATAATTTCTAAAACTCAAGAATAAATTATTGAACCCTAAGGGTCAATAAATCTAAACTACGGTTAATAAAAATTAAAATAGGGATGTGTTGACATGAGGGTGCGATTGAATGTGAGTACGATTGAACTTGAGTTCAATCACGATTGGCTTATTCAATCTCTATACAGAGAGAGTGGAGTGGGAAAGGGAGAGAGAGTGAGGGAGGAAATGACATGAGAGTGATTGAAACTTCAGAAAGAGAAAGGGGAAGGACAAATCCACCCTTACAAAAAGTTTAACTTTTTACAAATTTTCTTTTACACCTTTATTTATAATCATTTCATGTAAGAGTATTTTAGACATTATACTTTCAATCAAAGTTTTGAACATCCGGAATTCTCTTTATATTAGTAGAGAAGAGAAGAGATAATCACTCATGTAATGAACTACATAAATTTGTATAGCAGTTCTTGTTTTCCTTCCACTATTATTCTCTGTTATAATCGAACCCCATCGGGCTAATGGGGTTCGATTATAACAAGAACTGCTATACAAAGATCATGGTGAACAAATAACCAAAAGGATTAAACGACCATCAACTTGCTTCGATAGAGAAAAGAAGAGAAATGTGAGCCCACCGATCAATTAAGAGAGCACATTCAATTAAAAAACAATCACAAGTGGTGGTTGGTAATTTGGAGTAGAACTCTTACAAGACATTACCCTTTGGGAATGGATACCACGACCTCTCAGAGAAGAGACCCAATACCTTACCATTGGAGCAATCACTGGGGTGTTAGAGATATTCTTAGTGGGATTTCCATTATTAACAAAAAAAGTTACTCTCGTTCTTATTATTAGCTGAGAATGATTTCTATTTTTATCAGTAATCAGAATTTAATTCAAGAGAGAAAGTATAGAAATAATCCTGATTCACAAATAGTGACTCAAAGAACTAAAATGATTGCCACATAACAAATACGATAAAAAAATCTAAACGAAAATCACCCGAAACAATGCACACAATCCCAAAATTAGACAAGGAAGCTTGAAATCCCCAACTCCTCAACATCGTCTCTGATTGAGTTGAGGAGGTTTCGTTGTTTGAAACAATACACAATCTCAACTATGAGTGATTTTTGGTATTTGAAAAGCTTGCTTCTTTCAGCAATTTACTTAGAGGTCTTCACTTTATTTGATTAGCTCTATTATTTGATGGGAAAATCAAGTTAATCAACCATCCTTGGTACTTATTATATAGTAACAGTACAAATGAACATGGTGATATTATACTGTATTACAAACTACCAATTGATCACCAAATATTAAGCTCTGACAAATCATAGAAACTCTTTTTTTTCCCGGTAAATATCAAATCATAGAAACTCAGCTAGGAAATTCTTCACAACATGATCAGAAACAATTTGATTTGTTTTCTCTGAGGGGTGGAAGGAATCCCAAAACACATATTTGTCTGCGATTGCACAGGTAAATGGGTTAAACTGATCGCACATATAACCCATCTCGAACATTCCAGTTGCGCAACATGCCACTTCTACATTCTCAAATCCTGTAATCAGGAACAGTAGTATTATTTGGAGTCTAGATTATATTTATACAAAAACCAGAATGTACTGAAGCATTTTAGTTCAAACTTATGACAATGAGGGTCACTGTGCTTGTTAAGCAATATTATACACCACACCAATTGAAGTAACAGCTTAAATGCCAAATGAGTTAGCTAGTACATACAACATGGCATGACCAATAAGGATAGAATGATGACATATGTCACCACTAGGAGCTTCCACATGGCAGTCGGGAATCGAACCGAATTGCAATGTGTCTGAATTCAAAATTAAATATAGGCGACGAGGATGGCATGACTAGATGTCATGCATGTCATGCCATGTCACACAAATTGTGAATGAACATATAACAGAGACTTACCAAATGATGATGGTTTCTCAATGATCTCTAGGAGGATGTAATATGGGTTTGAAAGCACCAATTTGATCCCTGGAAGCTCCTTGTTTAACTTTACTACCAATTCCAGTAACTTCCCATTGAAATCCTTAGCTACATCGTTGTACTCTTCCACACAATCACTTCCAGACAGTAAATTTGTGGTTCTCTCCAATGGCAAGCATCCCATTGGAGGCACCCCACCTAGAGATATCTTCCGAGCTCCAAGACTGTAGAGCTCCGTAATGAACTTTCCGGCGATCCCCGCAAGGAATCGCTGGTACTCTTCGACTGTGAATTCCGGCGATCGATCAGAGAAGAATGTGTAGTAGTTCTCGAGGAAGTCATTGGTCCCTAAGCTCATCAGATAGAGTGCCTCACTCAATATGTCATTGGCCTTCTCTTCACCAAAATATGCCCTCAATTTCTTCTGGTAGTCCTTGTAGTACTTTAGTTCCTCCCATAGAGGAATCACAGACTGCAAGTCCAGTTAAATCAAATTGAACATTTTTGATATATACAATATAACAGTGCTCAGAAAATATAACATTTTGATACATTATAACTTACTAAGACGTCGGAGGTGGCATTGTCATAGCCAGTTCCTGCAGAAGCAAAGCAAACGCCACTGGCGAAATCTGTTATGTTATATATTGGATCCAAGTAAGCGGGCACAGTTGGTTTGATCCCAAAAGCCTCAGAGATGAAGTCCGGTGGAATTCGGCCATTGGAGAACCGTCCAGTGGGTAAACCGCCTTCGAAATCGCGACCATAAGGCTCAAAATTGCTCTTGAGGATTGTTGAAATTTTGTTGTTGTTCCCTGCATCGACTGAGGAATCTCCAAAGACAATGATCGCCGGGACTTTTGCGGCGATCTCGACAACTGGCAGTAGAATTTGAGTAAAGAAGAGCCAGCTGGGAATGGTGTTACGTGCCATTTTTTTTTTTTACCAGTCACTAGACTATATCAAACTTGAAACTGGGTTGTGGGAGAGCTTGTGACAATAGAGGTAGGTGGGGAAGGAGAGTTTAATGGAATTAGTTTGAGTTGAAGATGTTCCTTGGGAGTACTATTAGCAAGCGTGTCTTACATTAATATGCAAGTAGGGTATGTGTTGGTAACGGAGTGAAATTTGCAACAGTGGTCTTTGGAGCCCTGGGCTATAAAGGACCGGCATCCCTTGGTCTTTGTAGCCTTGAGACCAATAGACCATTGGTAAGGGGCAGACGTTTCCATTGACAAATTGGATACCTTGTCAGTCTTATTATTAGACTAGGCGAAACTTGGGACTCGGGTATACAGAAGCTGGGCTAGCTTGATTGGTCAGCTCGGATCAGGCCGAGCTCAAGCTTGATTTTTAGGCTCGATTAGGCTGACCAAGCCAAGCAGATCCGAGCAATCAAGCTTAAAAAATGTTCAAGCCGAGCTCGAGCCAAGGCCTATTTGATTCGGCCCGACTCGATTGAGGTTCGATTCGGCCCGAGCTTGGCTCGAATATTATTTAAAAGAATAAAAAATATTATTTATATATCATTATTATATATATAAATAATTTAAAGTTTATTATTTTATTTAATTTTTTTAAGCATTCAAGGTGAACTCGAGCCAAGCTTTTTCAAGCATTCAAGCCGAGCTCGAGCCAAGCCAAGCTTGGCTCGAGCTTGAAACAATTCAGGTTGAGCCGAGTTTCGAGCCAAGCTTTATGAACCCGGGCTGAGATTCAAGCCAAATTTTCGAGCACCATTTTGGGCCAAGCCGAGCTTCAAGCCTAGATTAAACCCTTTCAAGCCGAGCCGAGCATGGCCAAGCTCGGCTCAACCCGACTTGAATACACCCCTAAGACTGTGTGGGCTAACCAGGTTCCCACAAATGTATCTTTCTTTGGTGTGCTGGCCTAAATAAAATTCTTATGTTGGATCATATAAAGAGCAGAGAGTGGAGTTTGGCAAACCGTTGCTTTATGTGCTTAAATGAGGAAGAGTTAGTGAATCACTTATTATTGTACTGCCTGGTAACATGTAGGCTTTGGTTTTGGTTCTTATTTCGATTAGGAGTGGATTGAGTTTTCTCCTTTCCTTTCCGAACTTCTTATCGTGTTGGCAATTGGTGCCATTGGTGGGGCAGCGGAAGTTATTCGATCTCTCTTGCCCGAGATATTTGGAAAGAGAGGAATAGTTGTGTGTTTGGCGACTCTCTCTCCTTTCTCTCGGATTCTAGATCATGTGCATCATTTGCTTGTAGATTGGAGTTCAGTCTCACAGACGGGTTCGGAAGTGAGGGGTCTGTTACTCCTGTGAGGAGTTTGTTTCCATTAGCGCTCGCGCCAGCCATGTTTGTTTTCATGCTAGTCGTTATTTAGCTTACATCTCTGTAAACTCCTGGAGCTTCTCTGCTTTTAATATATTCTTATTACCGATCAAAATAAAAAAAAATACACCCCTACTTGGGGCAATATTAGTTTGTATAACTTAAGGCTACAAAAGACCTTTCCCAACCTTACAATTAGATGCCAGTTCCTTGGTTCCAATCTCCCATGTAAATATCTTTTAATCAGTTAGACGTAATGCTTTAAAATCGGACCGACATGTTGAACCGACAAAACCGGGAACAGGTTGACGATTCCAAAAACCACCAAAATCGAGCATATATAATTTAAAACTAGCCTTGGAACTAAGAATTGAAAGAATCGACTGATTCAATTGGAGAAACATTGATAAAATTGGAAGAACTGGTTATAAAAATGGGAAAAAGGGAAAAAATATTTTTTCAATAAAAAAGGGAAACAACTAATTCGATCGCGTTATGAAAAAATTGGGTTAGATATAATGTTGCTGGCACTTTAGGGAAAAAAAACTTGAATATAATATTTTAAATAATTAAAAGTAGATGTGACTTCAGATTGGAACTTAAAATAATGGGGTCCTCTTCCATTGTTTAAAATAATGTGCGAAACTCACTCGCCAGTAAACACCCCTTCTAAAAGCTTGACACATGACATTCATTTGAGAAACTAACCATTTGATGACAAGGTGGGTTCCTTTGGAGAGGGGGCAAAAAATTAGTTTGATTAAGCATTTTTAGATCATCTAATTAGACCATATTATAGTTAGTCAACATTAACCCCCTATTGTTCACTAGACCCTACATAGGTTTTATAGTCTTTAATTTTTAACCTTCAGTCGAATAGTCCACATTGACATCCAACAGTTAAAATCAAAAACAACTTACCACGTGTTGAGTTTTTAGGGTCTCACTAGAGGTTCTATTGTGCACCACCCAAATGGAACATAAATAGATAATGCTTTTAAATTATCATTTTATCATCCATTTATTGATAACACTAGTAGTTAGAGTGGTCAACAACTCAACATCCTTGAACATGAGGGTTAACCATTATTAATTGGGGCAAGTCAATAATAGGATCAACTTGAGACTAATAACCTTAGAACTCATGATTTTTGGTAATAAAGGCGACCTGCCCCTGATTGACTGGATTTGAATGAATTCTCATGAGATGGTGTGATAGTTAAAAAGTCTACCATTTGATCAGCTAATAAATACTAACTTCTCACTTACTGACTTATATAAATGATGTATACCCCTTCTCCGAAAATGTCGCGATGATCCAAAATTCTCCTAGAAGTTATGGAACTTTGATTCGTGACTTATACTTCAAACCATTCTGCATGAGCATTCAAATCAATGTTAAAAAGCGGAAACTAATTTTTTTCTTAACAATACTCAACAGTATTCTAAGAACATAAACAAACCAAATGAAATAGGAATTTAACAAAGTACATCAATCTAACAACCAAAGGTTATAAGTGGACATCCCCACTTTGAAACAAGTCTAGTCAATATGTGCAATCACTCTCTCACCCTCTCAACATAAATCAAGGTAAGACCACTTGTCCAGACCCTTATATATCTTCTCATGGGTGTTCTTCCTCGACACCCTCTTCAATGTACACTTCCTCCACACAAGGAGTTGGAGCACAAATGTCAAAAGAAGGATCTACCGACAATAACAGTTCGGCTGAGCATAGAAGGCTCAATGTATACTAACTACTAAATAATGAAGTTATAAGACGATAATAGGATTTCATATACAGTTCATATATCTCAATCATCAAAACACTACAACCGAAATTCATATGTAGTTCATATATCTCGAACATCAAATCAAATGTATACTTCAAATCAGGCATGCATAAATCATAGCTTTAATGTCAATGTGCATACTTTTCAAAACTATATACTTTACATTACTTTCTTCGAAAACAATATGCTTTTATCATTTCTTCATGTCTTGTACTTTCATATTTTTTATCTTTCGTTTTCTTACTTAACTTTAGTCGAGTTGATCATTTTTACTTGAGATCAGGTATTAGTGGTGTACTTGGTCTAAACACACTAATATCCTCCCAATAACATCATTGTTCATTCTTTTACTTGGGATCAAATGACTAGTGGTGTACCTGATCTAAACACACTAACATTCTCCCAATAACATTTCTTCCGTTATTTTACTTGAGATCAGGTAAATAGTGTTGTAGCTAGTCTAAACACACTATTACCCTCTCAATAGCATATTTTTCGTTTTACTTGAGATCAGATGACTAGTGGTGTACCTGGTCTAAACACACTAACATTCTTGCAATAATATATTCTTCTTTTGTTTTACTTGAGATAAGGTGAATCGTGGTGTACCTGGTCTAAATACACTATCACCCTCCTAATAACATGTTCTTTTTTTTCTTTAATCTTCTTTACTTTTTACTTTCGGATACCCGTACTTATACAAAACTTCGACCATGCAATTCAAGTGCTCATATACTATTGGTGCGTCACATATATGCAATAAAACTTCATCAACATAGCATATGCATTTCAATTTCCATTTCATACTCTTAAACATGCTCTCATATAGTTTAGACACATAATTTAATCTCTTTAACATGCTTCAGATCATCATCTTCTTCCATAATTTACCATATGCATAAATCAAGGTAAGCTAATTAAAGCAATTGCATCACATTTATTAATTCTATCATTTTTTTCAATAAGGAAACACATCTAAGTCATTTAGTAGAGATTATCTACCTCAAATCATCATCAACATGCTTTCATTTACATTTCTCATTTTGAAGTCACCATATTAGTCAATAGCCTTGGGAAATCTTCATCACATTGTAGGATTAACATACATTTCATCACAAATTATGCTAAGGATTACAACTACACTATTTAGTAGAGTATCAACCTTACAAGACTGAATCCCTGCAGTTTAAAGCTCGAGAAATGACTGAGAATGCTTGAAGGATGAATCCCAAACTTGAGAAGGGAGATCCAAGCTTCCTCCTGCTCCTCCAAGAATTTTCCTTAGAAAACCCAGGTTTTACTCCCCTCTTTGCCAAATTAGGTTAGAAAGATTTGAAATGTCCTAAAACCTCGAATTAGGTGTCCTATTTATAGTCCAAGGGAGTTAAACCCCGAAAATTCGGATTCAGCACTGTTTTTTTAAAAAAAAAACTGTTTTAATAACATTAGTTCGAACAAAAGTTATGTTCGTTCGAACGATATCAGGCCCCTTTCGAACAAGAAATGACCGCGGGTTTATTTAATTGTCCATTTTCTGGCTTCCTTCGAATGAAAGTCTCAGAAGAGAGCCAATACCAATCACTGGGGTATTAGTGATATTCTTAGTGGAATTTCCATCATTAAAAAGAAAATTTACTTTAGTTTGCTCTTATTATTAGCTGAGAATGATTTCTATTTTTATCGGTAATCAGAATTTCATTCAAGAGAGAAAGTATAGAAATAATCCTGATTCACAAATTGTGACTCAAAGAACTAAAATGATTGCCACTAACAAATATGAGAAGAAATCTAAACGAAATCACCCGAAACAATACACACAATCCTAAAATTAGACGAGGAAACTCGAAATCCCCAACTCCTCAACATTGTCTCTGATTGAGGTCTAGTCAAGCAGGAGGTTTGTTATTTGAAACAATACACAATCACAACTAAGAGTGATTTTTGGTATTTGAAAAGCTTGCTTCTTTCAGCAATTTACTTAGAGGTCTTTACCTTATTTGATTAGCTCTATTATTTGATGGGAAAATCAAGTTAATCAACCATCCTTAGTACTTATTATATAGTAACAGTTCAAATGAACATGGTGATATTATACTGTATTACAAATTACCAATTGATCACCAAATATTAGGTTCTGACAAATCATAGAAACTCTTTTTTTTCCCGGTAAATATCAAATCGTAGAAACTCAACTAGGAAATTCTTCACAACATGATCAGAAACAATATGATTTGTTTTCTCTGAGGGGTGGAAGGAATCCTAAAACACATATTTGTCTGCGATTGCACAGGTAAATGGGTTAAACTGATCGCACATGTAACCCATCTCGAGCATTCCAGCTACGCAACATGCCACTTCTACATTCTCAAATCCTGTAATCAGGAATCACCGTGCTTGTTAAGCAATATTATACACCACACCAATTGAAGTAACAGCTTAAATGCCAAATGGGTTAGCTAGTACATACAACATGGCATGACCAATAAGGATAGAATGATGACATATGTCACCACTAGGAGCTTCCACATGGCAGTCGGGAATCGAACCGAGTTGCATTTTGTCCGAATTCAAAATTAGATATAGGCGACGAGGATGGCATGACTAGATGTCATGCCATGTCACACAAATTGTGAGTGAACATATAACAGAGACTTACCAAATGATGATGGTTTATCAATGATCTCTAGGAGGATGTAATATGGGTTTGAAAGCACCAATTTGATCCCTGGAAGCTCCTTGTTTAACTTTACTACCAATTCCAGTAACTTCCCATTGAAATCCTTAGCTACATCGTTGTACTCTTCCACACAATCACTCCCAGACAGTAAATTTGTGGTTCTCTCCAATGGCAAGCATCCCATTGGAGGCACCCCACCTAGAGATATCTTCCGAGCTCCATGACTGTAGAGCTCCGTAATGAACTTTCCAGCGATCCCCGCGTGGAATCGCTGGTACTCTTCGACTGTGAATTCCGGCGATCGATCAGAGAAGAATGTGTAGTAGTTCTCGAGGAAGTCATTGGTCCCTAAGCTCATCAGATACCGTGCCTCACTCAATATCTCATTGGCCTTCTCTTCGCCAAAATATGCCCTCAATTTCTTCTGGTAGTCCTCGTAGTACCTGAGCTCCTCCCATAGAGGAATCACAGACTGCAAGTCCAGTTCAAACAAATTGAACATTTTGATATATACAATATGACAGTGCACAGAGAATTTAACATTTTGATACAATATAAGTTACTAAGAAGTCGGAGGTGGCGTTGTTATAGCCAGTTCCTGCAGAAGCAAAGCAAACGCCACTGGCGAAATCTGTTATGTTATATATTGGATCCAAGTAAGCGGGCACAGTTGGTTTGATCCCAAAAGCCTCCGAGATGAAGTCCGGGGGAATTCGGCCCTTGGAGAACCCTCCGGTGGGTAAATTGCCTTCGAAATCGCGACCATAAGGCTCAAAATTGCTCTTGAGAATTGTTGAAATTTGGTTGTTGTTCCCTGCATCGACTGAGGAATCACCAAAGACAAGGGACTTTTTCGGCGATCTTGATGACAGGCAATAGAATCTGAGTAAAGAGGAGCCAGGGAATGGTGTTACGTGCCATTTTTTTTTTTACCAGTCACTCGACTATATCGAACTTGAAATTGGGTTGTGGGAGAGCTTGTGACAATAGAGGTGGGTGGGGAAGGACAGTTTAATGGAATTAGTTTGAGTTGAAGATGTTCCTTGGGCGTGCTATTAGCAAGCGTGTCTTACATTAATATGCAAGTAGGGGATGTGTTGGTAACGGAGTGAAATTTGGAACAGTGGTCTTTGGAGCCCAGGGCTATGAAGGACCGGCATCCCTTGGTCAATGTAGCCTTCAGATAAATAGACCATTGGTAAGGGTCAGACGTTTCCATTGATAGATTGGAATTCTTAGTAACCCAAACCTCCTAACTTGTTACCAGCTCCTGCTCCCGCTCTCAAACCTCGTTTTCACTTCGGGAGCTTGATTTCAATTTTTGTAAACCTTGCTCTCACCTAAAGGTGCGGTTTTTGTGTAAAGTTTTATTTTTATCATAATTTTTCATATGAAATGAAGTGTATTTTGTCATTTTTCTTTGTAGGGTACAAGATTCATATACGATTTGTTAATTATTAGTGATCTTGCAATTGAATTTAGAATGATAGATTTAATAATTCAATAGTCATCTTGTTTGTTGTAATGAAAAATTTGAATTATGAATGATTTTATCAATTTTCTCGTAGAGTTTAAGAAAATAAAAAAGATATATTTACATCTACAAGTAATTTTCAAGAACATCAATATATATTTTATGTATATATATCGGTGCTCCGGAGGCTCTCCCGACCCTATCCTAAATTGAAATTTGACGCTCTCGCTCTACGCTCCGGTTACTTAGGATTGGATACCTTGTCAGTTTTATTATTAGACTGAGTAAAACTTGGGACTAGGGGTGTACAGAAGCCGGGCTAGCTTGATTGCTCGGCTCGGATCAGGCCGAGCTCAACCTTGATTTTTAGGCTTGATTAGGTTGACCGAGCCGAGCCGATCCGAGCAATCAAGATTGAAAACTGTTCAAGCCCAGCTCAAGCCAAGGCCTATTTGATTTGGCCCAAGCTCGGCTTTGCTCGGCTCGAATATTATTTAAAAGAATAAAAAATATTATTTATATATATCATTATTATATATATAAATAATTTAAAATATTATTATTTTATTTAATTTTTTTAAGCATTCAAGCCGAGCTTGAGCAAGGCCAAGCTTGGCTCGAGCTTGAAACAATTCGGGTTGATCATGTGCAATCACTCCCTCACCCTCTCAACATAAATTAAAGCAAGACCACTTGTCCAGACCCTTATCTTCTCCTGGGTGTTCTTCCTCGACACCCTCTTCAATGTACATTTCCTTCACCCACAGAGTTGAAGCACAAATGTCAAAAGAATGATCTACCGACAATAACAGTTCGACTGAGCATGGAAGTCCCAACGTATACTAACTACTAAATAATGAAGTTATAAGACGGCAATAGGATTTCATATGCAGTTCATATATTTCAATCATCAAAACACTACAACCGAAATTCATATGCAGTTCATATATCTTGAACATCAAATCAATTATATACTTCAAATCAGGCATGTGGAAATCATAGCTTTAATATCAATGTGCATACTTTTCAAAACTACATACTTTATATTACTTTCTTCGAAAATGATATGCTTTTATCGTTTCTTCATGTCTTGTACTTTCATATTTTCATCTTTCGTTTTCTTACTTAACTTTAGTCGAGTTGATCATTTTTACTTGAGATCAGGTATTAGTGGTGTACTTGGTCTAAACACACTAATATCATTCCAATAACATCTTTGTTCATTCTTTTACTTGGAATCAAATGACTAGTGATGTACTTGATCTAAACACACTAGCATCCTCCCAATAATATTTTTTCCGTTATTTTACTTGAGATCAGGTGAATAGTGTTGTAGCTGGTCTAAACACACTATTACCCTCCCAATAGCATATTCTTCGTTTTACTTGAGATCAGATGACTAGTGGTGTACCTGGTCTAAACACACTAGCATCCTTGCATTAATATATTTTTCTTTCATTTTACTTGAGATCAGGTGAATAGTGGTGTACCTGGTCTAAATACACTATCACCCTCCTAATAACATCTTCTTTCTTTCTTTAATTTTCTTTACTTTTTACTTTCAGATACCCGTACTTATACAAACTTCGATCATGCAATTCATGTGCTCATATACTATTGATGCGTGACATATATGCAATAAAACTTCATTAACATAACACATGCATTTCAATTTCCATTTCATAGTCTTAAACATGCTCTCATATAGTTTAGACACATAATTTAATCCCTTTAACATGCTTTAGATCATCATCTTCTTCCATAATTTACCATATGCATAAATCAAGGTAAGCTAATTAGAGCAATTGCATCACATTTATTAATTCTATCATTTTTTTCAATAAGGAAACACATCTAAGTCATTCAGTAGAGATTATCTACCTCAAATCATCATCAACATGCTTTCATTTACATTTCTCATTTTGAAGTCACCATAATAATCAATAACATAGGGAAATCTTCAACACATTGTAGGATTAACATACATTTCATCACAAATTAAGCTAAGGATTACAACTACACTATTTAGTAGAGTATCAACCTCACAAGACTGAATCCCTGTAGTTTAAAGCTCGAGAAATGATTGAGAATGCTTGAAGGATGAATCCTAAGCTTGAGAAGGGAGATCCAAGCTTCCTCTTGCTCCTCCAAGAATTTTCCTTAGAAAACCCAGGTTTTGCTCCCCTCTTTGCCAAATTAGGTTAGAAAGATTTGAAATGTCCTAAAACCCCGAATTAGGTGTCCTATTTATAGTCCAAGGGAGTTAAATCTCAAAAATTCCGATGCAGCACTGTTTTAAAAAAAAATTGTTTCAATAACATTAGTTCGAACGAAAGTTATGTTCGTTCGAACGATATCAGGTCCCTTTTGTATGGAAATGACCACGAGTTTGTTTAATTGTCAATTTTCTGGCTTCGTTTGAACGAAAGTCCCAAATTTCCTATTTTCTTATTTTGTTTTTTTGTTCTAACTTCTACACTTTTAATCTCTTCCAATGTATAAGTTAAGATTAATTAATTATCAAGACTAATAATAGAAGTTGGGTAATGACCCATATTTTAAAATTTACCCTTTTGACGTTAAAGTCAATTTTCCCTTTTTCCTTTAACCATTAAACACCTATAAGGCCCAACTTAGATGTTTGTAGGATTTATAAAAGTGAAATCCGGGTCAAAAAAAAAAAAAAAAAACTATCTGATCTTCTTTATATCTATTTATATTGGTATATCTAATTTATATTGGTTGTTTATTGGCATACATAAATGAATTCATCAATAAATCACCAACGCATGGATCAATTTGGCCGATTTACCGGTAGGAAAGAGTAGACATGTCACCTTCAATTGAAATCACAACAATAGGTGTCAACTTTGCCTGAACCTAGTCTATTTTTATTTGTTAAAAGAGAGTCCAATTTCCCTGAACCTAGTCTAGCAGCTCAAACATTGCGCCATCCCACCCTTAGCTCTAGCCAATAGCCATGTGGTCTCTCATCAGGATGTAGATACTCTCGTATACAAATAACATGAGTGCTTAAGTTATTTATATATGATTTATAATTATTAAAATTTAATTTCATTAAAAGACACGTGTGGTGTCTGGAACATATGTCGGCTTTTCTCTTGTCATAATAGTAATAGTTGCGTAAATCAGAGAGCTTGAATATGAGCCGGAACTCCACTTCAAAGCATTTGGCCGGCTCCCCTTTTCCATTATAAATTGGTGGCAAATTTATAATAATGCCAACTAAACGGCCACTCTCAACCCCCCAGGGTATAGCTCAGTGTTCACTTGGACGAATCGTAAACCTGTAGGTCTCGAGTTCGATTCATTAGCTCCCCTCAATAACGGCAGCATGGGGTGGGGGTATTCTCTATGTTAGCATGTGAGACTAGTCTGAGCTTTCAAGGCTTAGGATATCCACGGTATAAAAAAAAAAAAACCACTCTCGAGATTGAATCACAGCCAATCGTGATTCAACTCAAAGAGAGTTCAATCGCAATGTTTTAAAACATGGACCGGACACTAACCCGGTCAAGGGGGTGGGTCGGTCCAAACCGGTCGAACCGTCGGATCAATCCGGGTTGAACTGATGACGCTAAGTAATGCCATAAAAATGTTTAATATTAATATTCTTTCATATTTTCCCATTTAATAGATTTGATTCCAGAGATTTTTTTAGTGATTTAAGATGTTAAAATAATACATTAAAAAATCCAAGAGTGGATAACCGGTTGATAAGGATCTTATTAGAACCGTCTATGTAGCAATTGATTAAAACAACTCAAAGAGTGGATACTTATCAAGAGCTTGACGACGAAGGGTCCTTTTCTAGAAGATTTTTCAATCCGGGTTCATGTTATGAAATCAAATACATCAATTTCAATGGGTGCGAAGATCCCAGAACACTGTAGCTCATGACCTTGCCAAAGTATCGGACTTAGAAGCCTCAACTTTTCTTAAGTCTGGATTCTGTACTAAGAAGAATTTGGTTTCCACCGGTAGAAGCTTTAACTTTCAGGCTCATGTTCACCCTTCTTTCAGATGAATAATTTTTTAGCTATTTACCAAAAAAAATTTCTTCACCTGCAAAAAGCCTAATTCTAGAGCCTAATGATGTAGGAGAATCGTCATCTCCATTTAGAATTCCTTAATGGCAGTCATGCGGGTGCAAGTCTGATGCTGGGACATAGGTCTCACTACTTTGAGAATATGAGCACTCATCCAAACATGTCCATAGTACACTTGATACTTCTACTACAGGAAAACCTATTAAAATTAGTGGAAAACCCTATTATAAACTATTAAAATATCATATTACTATTCAAAAGTTCAAACTAAAGTAATATATATATATATATAATCCTTCAAATCGATAGAAAAGGTATGTTTTTATCCTCACCTATCTCACCTCACCTTGGTAGCTCTTTCTATTTCTAATTTTCTCACTTTCCTAAGTAGTCTTTCCTTCTTTTCTAGGCTTTTGTTTCAAAACTCCTAATTTTTTTTTAATATATTATGTTTTAAAATAAATAAAAGAGAAGTTGCCTTTTTCCATGACCTAGACGGTTCAACAAAAACCGCCCGGGTCGACTGGGTCACACTGGTTTAGACGGTCTTAACTGGGTCACTGCCATTTTGATAATCAACCCATTAAAGGGTCAACCCAACCCATTAAGGTTGCTGGGTCTCGGGTTAACCGGTTCAACCCCACCGGTTTGGGTTTCGAAACATTGTTCAATCGCACCCATGGGCCAACACATGTCCTTTTAACCCATATTAACTGTGGTTAAGATTCCTTAACCCTTGGGTTCAACAATTTAACCTTAATTTTTGGAAAAAAATTAACCTTAAGGTTAAGAAATTTTAACCTAAGACACACCTCGCATCCCTGACAGAGAAGGTGAGTATCCTCCATGGAATAATACAAGAAATTTTCAATACGGGCTAATCGCATCAATAATAATAGGAGTCAAATCCTCTACGGTGATAACCGGATTTGGCAAATCCGGTTATCACCCCTAGAGGTCGCCACATATCTCCTTTGACACCCCTTAACCGTGAATAAGATTCACCCACCCCTAGGGTTCACCCACCCATCCTTGTTTTTTTTTTTTTTTAAATATTAATTCTTTTTTTTTTAATTTAAGAACTTTTTTTAATATTAAAAAAACTCATAAAACAGTTTTTTAATTTAAATATAGTAATTAATATTAAAAAATAAAACCAAGGATGGGTGGGTGAACCCTAGGGGTGGGTGAACCTTACCCACAATTAAGGGGTGTCAAAGGAGACACGTGGCGACCTCTAGGGGTGATAACCAGATTTGCCAACTTGGGTTATCACCGTAGATGATTTGGCTCCATAATAACTAGCAGGTGGCACATGCATCGCGATGCACGTGAGAGCGAGGGGAAAGAGTTAACGACACCCGATTGAACTCGCTAGTGGCACGTGCAATGTATGTGAGAGCGAGGGAAAGGAGTTAACCACAATTAATAAGAATTAAAAGGGGCACGTGTTAACTCACGGGTGTGATTGAACTCTCCCCGAGGTCAATTGCGATTGGCTGTGATTCTAAATAGATAGATGGCAAGGGGTGGTTTAGAAATTAAAGTAAACATTAAATCAAAGGCAAGGGTAGTTTAGGAATTAAAGTAAAATATTAAATCAATGTTTTGTTTTTATATATGGGTAATTTGAAAATTTCGAAAAAATCACCTACGCATGCCTCCCGCATTATAATAATAAAGAAAAGATAATTCGAAATATATCTACTTTTTCAATACTGCCGTGTACCAATACGGAAAAAAAGTCCCTTATCAAAATTTGTACCTTTTTTTTTGGGTAGTACATATGTCTATTGTACTTGACAATAGACACACGTTGCATTGTAATAGGAGACTTGGGCTTGCATATAAATTTCTTACAAAACTATGTCTCAAATGGTGAACAAAACTAACCCCCTAGGGCCCAGTGGTCACTTGGACGAACCGTAAACCCGGAGGTCTCGAGTTCGATTCTTGTCTCCCCTCACTAACGGTTGCATGGAGTGGGGATATTCTCTATGCAACTTGTGGGACTAGTCTGAGTTTTCAAGGCTCAGGATATTAACGGTTACCAAAAACACAAAAAAATGGTTAACAAAACTATATTAGATAGAGCTCAATGAGGTTCCTAGTATCTGTTAGGAAAATTCCGAGTAGGTAAGTGCGGATACCTGAAGGGACTAGTTGGCTCAAAGACTTTGGGACACCTTCCACGCCTACTCTGAGTATCCACACGGTTATCAAAAAAAAAAAAAAATGGTCAACAAAACTATATTAGATAGAGCTTGTGAGGTTCCTAGTATTTGTTAGGAAAATTCGGAGTAGGGCGGTGCGGATACCTGAAGGGACTAGTTGGCTCAAAGACTTTGGGACACCTTCCACGCCTTAAAATATATATATATATAGATAGATAGAGCCAGCTAAGTTAAGGCCAAGTTGTTCTCACCTTTTTTTTTTTTTTTTGGGGGGGGGGGGGTTGTTAGAAGTTGTTCTTACTAAGTCAATGGCGGGCGTACAATATAAAAGGCCGATATGTTAAGACAAGCCGTTCGATGATGGATTAGTGATACCATAAACTTGTTATGAAATTATATTTACTTTCCACTGGCCCTACAAGTCACTTTCTGCATAGAAATTTTTTTTTTGATTGGTACTTTCTACATAGAAATTTAACATTATGATAAGCTCTACGTGACCCTACTTCAATTATAGCGATAAGATACTAGAAATGGACTGGTTTTGAGTCTTTAGGATAGGGAGGTAACAGAGCCACAGAGCCATTAGAGATGGCTGAAGCTCTCCTTGCTTTATTTTTAGGAAAATTAGGCGAGCAGCTCATACAAGAAGGAGAGCTTTTCTTAGGAGTTCATGAAGATATTGAGTGGATCAAGAGTGAGCTTCATGCCATGGGAGCCTTCCTCAAAGATGCAGACAAGAGGAGACGGAGGGATGAAGGTGTCGAAGCTTGGGTCGGACAAGTGAGAGACTTGGTTTATGATGCCGATGATGTCGTTGACGACTTTGTGATTCGAATGGGAACGCTACATCGCAATGCCTTCTCCTTCTTAAAACAATACAGGCTGCGACGCCGAGTTTGCTCCCAAATTCGGAAGATCAAGAGAGATGTTATAGAAGTTAAGGCTAGAAGGGATAGATATGGTTTTCAAGTTGCACAAGAAGAAGCTTCTAATTCCCATGTCTCATCCAGAGGCCCTGGTGCAGCTTCTCCATTTGTGGAGGAGCACGACATCGTAGGGATAGAGGAGGATGTGGAGCAACTAACAAAATGGTTATTAAAGGGAGACCAGCGTCACCGCCTGGTGATTTCTGTGGTTGGAATGGGTGGGTTGGGGAAGACTACTCTTGTTAAGGAAGTTTACAAGAACATTAAGATGCGCTTCGAGTGTTACTCGTGGGTCTTTGTTTCGCAATCTTATACCGTAAGGGATGTTCTAAGAAACATCCTGTTCGGATTCAAATCGAGTAAAGGTGAGCCTGCTTTGGATGTCATGGATGCCATGGATGAGGGGCAATTGCAAGAAAGGATCTATCACTATCTGCAAGACAAGAGGTATGTGCTTGTTCTTGATGATATATGGGATGCTAGAGTATGGGAAGAGGTGAAGCATGCCTTGCCTAGTTATAGAGGTCGAGTCATATTCACGACACGAATACGGGATTTAGTTTCGCCAATTGACGATATTAATCACATCTATGATCTTCAGCCGCTGTCCTATGAATTAGCTTGGAGCATTTTCTGTAAGAAGGCGTTTGCCAAGGAGACTTGTCCCGAAGACTCGAAAGAATACACGGAGGCTATCGTAAGAAGGTGTGGAGGACTACCACTAGCAATTGTGACCATTGGAGCTCTCATGTCAAACAAGGGAACGAATCCCCCAGAATGGTATTCTGTTCTTCATACTCTTAGTTGGGAACTTAACCACAATCGTGACCTCGAAAGATTAAACACAGCATTGTTGTTAAGTTACAATCATTTGCCATTTTACCTCAAATACTGTTTCTTGTATGTTGGCCTATTTCCTGAAGATTACGAGATTGGTAGAAAGAGGTTGATTCGAATGTGGGTAGCAGAAGGTTTTGTGAGGAGATCCCCTGGAAAAACAGAGGAAGAGGTTGCAAACAATTATTTCACAAAGCTCATCGGTCGGAGCATGATTCAAGCCATTACTTTGCATGCTAGAGATGTCGTGAAAGCATGTAGAATACACGACCTCATGCGTGATGTTGCCGTGCACATTTTTAAGCAAGAAAAGTTTGGCTCCATTTGTGAACATGGAGATAATACAATCGAAGAAAGACAACGCCGATTATCTATCTGCAACAATGCTAACAATATCCCATTGAACATGAGTAAGTTGCATCTTCGGTCTTTTCTCATGTTTAGAATATCTGAATTGTCATCCTCTACCTTGCGAAAAATGCTACCGGATCTTAAATTATTGAGGGTCTTGGATTTGCAAGGTGTTCCAATTGAAATATTGCCTAATGAGTTGGGAAACTTAATTCATCTAAGGTACTTAGATTTAAGGGGGACATTGATTGAAAATCTCCCCAAATCACTACAGAATTTGCGAAATCTTCAAACATTGGATGTCAGAAACACAAAGGTGAAAAGTTTTCCGAGCGGAATGAACATGCTTCAACAGCTGAGGCATCTTCATATGGCGAGCTTCCGCGATAGGGACGAAGGTTTCGCAAAGATGGGTAGGGGAACCAAATGTTTCAAGTGCCTACAGACGCTTTCTGGCGTAGAATCTGATGAAGATCTTGTGAATGAGCTAAAGAGTTTAACCAGCCTGAGGAAGTTGTACATTGGTAAAATGAACATCACAAATTGTAAAAAGTTGTGTGATTCCCTGATGGAGATGAAGAACCTAAGGTCCCTAACAGTAATAAGCGAAGGTTGGCTCGAACTACTCCAATTGGAATCCCTCTCAAGGCCTCCACCATATTTGGAGAAACTAAAACTGCAGGGGCCAATGCATAGGCTACCGAAATGGTTTCGTTCCCTTAGTTGCCTTCACACATTATATTTGTTCAAGAGCTTGATAAGTGAAGACCCATTTCTGATCCTCCAAGGACTCCCTAACCTTGTAGTCCTTACGCTTGCTTCTTCTGCCTATTTAAGTGAGGAAATAGGTTGTGATAGAGGTGGTTTTCCTAAGCTCAAACTGCTACGAATCCTCGATAATGACGAGTGGGTAACATGGAAGCCAATACTGGAAGGTACAATGCCAAGCCTTAAGTATCTTCTGATTGCCGATTGTCCAAAGCTAATGCGGTTACCAGAAGGCTTTCAATACCTCACAGCACTACAAGATCTTACACTAACAGGAATGTCTATCTACTTCTTATACAAATTGAGGGAAACTGATCACTCCAAAGTTCGTCACGTTCCCGAGGTTTCAGTCGTTTCGCAAATTGATGGAGCATATGTTCGTAAAAGTCTCCGTCGATGAGTCTCCTCATCTACTGTAGGTGACTTTATGGTGGCGCAAAAATATCGAATTGGACATTACAAACTTGGCTATATACTCCACACCCTAAAGTGGCTTTTTTGCACTCTTGTTTGATTTGATTTCAGCTGATGGGAAAAGGATTCATCTACGAAGTTTGAACAGGTTAAAGTTGACATAGTTTAGACAGGGGACGAGGGATTACTGCATCCGAACAGACGCGAGGGAAGCTACTACTGGACTACCAAGACAGAGAGGAGTGCTGGTAAGTAATGACTATCAAAACAGAGAGAGTTTCGAAAACCCACCTCGAAAATGTTGTTCAGATTTCAGAAGGATCAGGAATGTGACCAACAACTTTAATTGGAGCTTCTCGAGGATACTGAGCAGATCGTTTCGGTTTCAAGAAGAGCTGTAGTGGGCATGGCCACTGAAGAGGGAAGGCTGTGTGTCTTCATAGTCTATGGGAGGTGTCTGGAGACACTCAAAACTCATCTCATGGATTCTCTCAAAAAGCTCTCTTCTTTTCCTCTCCGTTTTTTCGGTATTGGAGGGTAAGCTAAACTTCCCAATTTTTTGTATATTTTTTCTTGTTCTGGTTGTCTCTGAAATCTAATTTTCGTTGTCGCAGGGAGCACTTTAACTTGATTTGAGAAATGAAGTCTACTTTAACGGAGCTACCCATCCGATTCCCATAATCCGTGGGGTGAATCAGCTTTGCCAGGAAATCAAGTCCTCTTTTGAGCCCCTGATTCTTGCCTCAGCTGGTTTCGTCTATTAACAGAACTATATTAAGATAAACGTGGATGGTGCAGCCCTTGTTAATGGTATAGCTGCAGGCGCGGGAGCAGTTGCTAGAAACCATGAAGCTCTTTGGTTTGGACTACATATTGCTTTAACTGCAAAGTGAAATAGAATTATTATTCAGTCTGACTCGAAAGAAATTATTGATCTCCTCCAGGGAAAATCATATGATCCTCACTAGGAGATCGGAACAATCATGGACAACATCTTGAGACTTAAAGATCATTCTGAGGTAGTCACCTTTAGCTGCATCAACAGGGAAACAAATTTTGTGGCCCAAAAATCTATCAATGAGAGCTTATAGTTTCCTGCTTACTGAAATGTAGTGCATCTCTCTGCTCCTCCTAGTCAGGGAGCTGAGTTTACTCATGTATCTTCTTCTTTTCATGAATGATATTTTCTATCTTTCAACCAAAAAAGAAAATTTGATTTGGGTAATGATTCTTATACATTAAGTCAGAAACTATGGTGGCGTTTGGATTAGATTTTTTTGGTCAAAAATCAATTCTGATAAAATTGATTGTGTAGAAATTCATGGTCAAATAATAGTGTTTGGAGAATACGTAGGTGAGTCTAATGCCCTATATGCCTATATGGTGATTTTTAGTGTACTAATGGCCAAGTCTCTGATTTGGGTAATGATTTCTATCTTTCAACCTAAAAAAAAAAAAAACTTGATTTGGGTAATGATTCTTATACATTAAGTCAGAAACTACGGTGGTGTTTGGATTGGATTTTTTTGGTCAAAAATCAATTCTGATAAAATTGATTGTGTAGAAATTCATGGTCAAATAATAGTGTTTGGAGAATACGTAGGTGAGTCTAACTCCCCATATGCCTGTATGGTGATTTTTAGTATACTAATGTCCAAATCTCTGAAACTTTGAAAATCATTTAATCAGATAAAATTTGAAGTAGGCTGCTGTAATTTTTCTTTATTTTAGAAATATGAAATTGGGCTTTTGTCGCATATTGTACTTCTGGGTCTGCTGCTATGGAGTTTTTTTTTGGTCACTTGCTGCTATGGAGTTGCAACTCACATTGTTAGGTGAAGAGTTCTTTATCATGGCAACCCTTTTACCATCATTTTTACCAATGGAGTCGCCATAATTATATTCCTATCATCATAATCCAAACTCTGTCCCAACTTTTTTAGTCTACTTCTATTGAAGAAAATTATTCACTTATTAGTAAAAATTATCCAGTCATATGCTATTCTGCTGCTACCCAAAAACAAATAATATCGGTGAGTCTTGTTTGTGGATAAGAAGGTGTTGTTGCTCAATCTTTTGTACAGAGAATTGAAAATTATTTTGTTGGTGAACTGATACCTTTAACTCACAAGTACTTGTGAATGAGAACTTAACCCTTTGATGGAGAGCTCTTGCTTGGCTAGATAAAGGGGTCCATAAATGGGATGCTTAAATATGTACAGAAGGCTATCTGACTTCTAACAACGGCCAAATCTCCGCCGTGAAAACCGGAAATATGGTTTGAATATGACCTAGCTACATGAGAAACATGCTACAAAGTGGGACTGACTATCTGTCTGCCTTGACTAGGTTATTCATGCCAAAAATTGATCTGATCAGATAGTTTATAGCTAACGACCTTAAACAGTTTCCAGTTTCCTTAAGACCAGCTCAAACGAACTTCCTGAGAGGGCTTCAGAATTCACACGTGTGGCAGTGAGTCTGTCCCTTGACCAAAAGCCACCATAAACAAGGCAGATCCTACGCCATGCAAAACCAAAGTCAGCCCCAATGCCTTACAATAGGCGGGAGCTCTCCCTTTAAATACATAATCAAGCATTGCTTTTCTCACCCCTCCAAAAAAAAATACAAAACTGAACAAAATAGGCATTGCTTTGAAGGATAGATATTCATTGATCATCCTTCAATGGCAATGTCTAGAGCATTAATTCTATGCACCGTGGCTCTCCTGGTGTGCTCCCTCTTCGTCGAAGTTACGAATGCCAGAGAGATTCACTATAATCCCATAAAGGGTGGCGACCCTGGCTATCACTGTGGCAAGAATAATGCCGAGAAGTGTCTACCACCACCGTCCAACGGTTATAATAGAGGTTGTGAAAAAAAGGAGGGATGCAGGAATGGCGATAAAAAGGGAGAGTTCGATGATAAGAAGGTGGAGGTAAAGGAGGTGCAGAACAACGAACCAGAGATAGAACACGAGGTTATTGTTATGGGGCACTAAGACAATAACCATTTGTGCTTCTTATTGTACTAATCAGCTTGCGACTCTAAAGGATGCATAAATATATGTTTATGATCATTACAACAATTTGATTTTTGGGTTGTAAGATCTTATATAATATATAATTGTGCGGCGCAGTTGTAACTCCTGATTTCTAATAATCCTCCTTATCTGTGCATATTTTTTTTCTATTTTGTGATAAGTAAACTAATAGATAAATACCACAAACATTCTGTACAAGGCATAATTTTTAACCCAAAAACACCTTCCAGTAACACTCATATCCCCTATATTCTTAGTCAAATTATATATTGCAGATTTTGTACACCCAGCTGAATTGCCAAAGCTTCTGCTTCGATAGAGGAACAACTACATCGACCAAAAAAGAAGTCTGCTTCCCAAATTTTGAAACCTGTCTTTGATAACCAAACAAAATTTCTGGACGTTGGCAGCACCATCTACTTTACTTGGATGATGAAGTTTTGAGCTTCACTACTGTAGGGACGGAGCTAGGATTTTTTGTAGGGGGTTAATTGGTGTGGAGGTTTGGGGGCGTAGCCCAGAAAATTGTTTTTAGGGCCAAGTTCCTGGCCATCTCATCTATTTGTATTTTTGTTAAGTTAGGGTGCGGGCGCAGCTGCTCTCCTTGCCCATGTCATGCCATCTTAAATTAAATAGTAGAAAATATATTTACACCATACACATAAACTCCCTTAGTTTTTAAAAAATGCATTAGCTACCTTTACTTTTTAAAATAATAGCACTTACACCCCTTCTATCAATTGACCGTTAGTCAACTCACAAAAATATTAATGTATGCTGATGCCATGTAATGAAGTATACAAACTTTCAAAATTGCCTCTTTAATTTTTAGAAAACACTAATCTTACTCCAAAATACTATTTTTTATTATTTAAAAATCCAGTTTGCACAATTGAGGTCGCCACGAGTCCCTTTTGACACCCTTTAACCATGGTTAACATTCATCCACCCAGCCTTGGTTTTTTTTAATATTAAAAACAGTTTTTTAATATTAAAATTAAAAAAACTGTTTTTAACATTTAAAAAAATCTATTTTTTTTTTTTAATTTTCAAAAAAAAATTAAGATCTTAAAAAAACTTTTTTTGATATTAAAAAACTGTTTTTAATATTAAAAAACTCGAATTTTTTTTTTAAATTTTCAAAAAAGAATTAAGATCTTAAAAAAAACCAAGGATGGGTGGGTGAATCTTAACCACAGTTAACAGGTGTCAAAAGGGACATGTGGTGACCTCAAGTGGTGATATTTAAAAACTGTTTTTAATATTAAAACACTATAATTTTTTTTTAATTTCAAAAATAAATTAATATTAAAAAAAAAAAGGATGGGTGGGTGAATATTAACCACGGTTAAGGGTGTCAAAAGGGACACGTGGCGACCTCAAGGGGTGGTATTAAAAAAGTTTTCTTGATATTAAAAAAACTCTAATTTTTTTTTAATTTTCAAAAAATAATTAATATTAAAAAAAAAAACCAAGGATGGGTGGGTGAATCTTAACCACGGTTAAGGGGTGTCAAAAGGGACACATGGCGACCTCAAGGGGTGATATTAAAAATCTGTTTTTAATATTGAAAAAACTCTAATTTTTTTTTAATTCTCAAAAAAAAATTAATATTTAAAAAAAAAACAAGGATAGGTGGGTGAATCTTAACCACGGTTAAGGGTGTCAAAAGGGACAAGTGACGACCTCAAGGGGTGATCTTAAAAAAGTGTTTTTAATATTAAGAACCTCTCATTTTTTTTTTTTTCAAAAATGAATTAATGTTAAAAAAAAAAAACCAAGGATGGGTGGGTGAATATTAACCACGGTTAAGGGGTGTCAAAAGGGACACATGGTGACCTCAAGGGGTGGTATTAAAAAACTTTTTTTAATATTAAAAAAACTAATTTTTTTAATTTTCAAAAAATAATTAATATTAAAAAAAAATAACCAAGGATGGGTGGGTGAAACTTAACCACAGTTAAGGGGTGTCAAAAGGGACATGTGGCGACCTCAAGAGGTGATATTAAAAATCTGTTTTTAATATTAAAAAAATCTTTTTTTTTTTAATTTTCAAAAAAGAATTAAGATCTGAAAAAAAAAAAATCAAAGATGGGTGGGTGAATCTTAACCACGGTAAAGGGTGTCAAAAGGGACACGTGGCGACCTCAAGTGGTGATATTAAAAAACTGTTTTTAATATTAAAAAACTCGATTTTTTTTTTTAAAGTTTCAAAAAAGAATTAAGTTCTTAAAAAAAAAAACCAAGGATGGGTGGGTGAATCTTAACCACGGTTAACGAGTGTCAAAAGGGACACGTGGTGACCTCATGTGGTGATATTAAAAAAAATGTTTTTAATATTAAAAAATTCTAATTTTTTTTTGACAAATAGATGTGTCAATTCTTTTCCTCTGTTGGGTTGCAATTCTTAAGATTTCAAATTAACAAAATGAATGATTTCAAATCTCATAACAAAGAGATGATAAGAGTTGAAATCTTGTGATTGTAATAATTAATTTGTTAGAAACCTTGCCAAATTGAATGATTTTGAATCTCATAACAGAGTGATGGTAATAATAAGATTTGAAATCTAATTTTGTTAAAAGCCTTGTCAAAATTATTCAAATTTCCTAACAACTACCGTGGCAAAAAAATATAAAGTGTGAAGCTTTATAAGTCTAGGCAAAGGACCCTCACAGCTTTTGCATCAGAATACAAAAATGGCAGGAGCAAACCCCATTGAGCTATCACTTGAACACACAGCTATATTGCCAAAGCATTTGCTTCGAAAGTGGAACAACTACATCAACCAGAAAAGAAGTCTGCTTCCCAATATTTTAAAACCTGTTTTAACACAATCCGCTCCCAAACAAAATTTCTGGACGTTGGCAGCACCATCTACTTGGATGATGAAGTTTTGAGCTTCACTGTTGCCAGGGATGGAGCCAGGATCTGTTTTTAGGGGATTAATGGGTGTGGAGGTTTGGGAGCGTAAGCCCCGAATTGTTTTTTTTTAGGGCCAAGTTCGTAGGTCATCTCATCTTTTCTCCTGGTGTGCTCGCTCTTCCTCGAAGCCATGAACGCCAAAGAGATTCATTATGATCCCATAAAGGGTGGCGACCCTAGCTTTCACTGTGGAAAGAATAATGGCGAGAAGTGTCTACCACCACCGTCCAACGGTTATAATAGAGGTTGTGAAAGAAAGAGAGGGATGCAGGAATGGAGATAAAAAGGAAGAGTTCGATGATAAGAAGGTGGAGGTAGAGGAGGTGCAGACCAACGAACCAGAGATAGCACACGAGGTTATCGTTATCGGACACTAAGCCCATAACCATTTGTGCTTCTTATTTTAATAATTAGCTAGGTTGCTTCTCCAAAAGGATGCATAAATATATGTTTTTGATGAGTACAACAATTTGATTTTGATTTTTGAGTTGTAAGATCTTATATAAAACACAATTGCACGGCGCAGTTGTTACTCCAGACTGGACCCCTGACTTCCAGTAATTTAATAGAGGCAATCAAGGATCCGGTGGCAATCAAGAGGCAGCCAAGGATCCGACAATCTCCCTTTAGATAGAAAGAATTCAAAAATATCTCTTTATATAGAAAGATTTCTGTGAGGGGAATTTACCGAAAGGACACGCGTCAGCAGCAGCTTCTCTCAAGTTCTGGTTTGCTAGTAGAAGGTTGGAGTGGAGGGTGTGATACCCTGACCTGTACTCCGATGATTAAGTCAGTAGATGTAGGAGATGATGAACAGTAAGAGTATAACAAAGAGTTTGAAGATCTTAGCCTTTTTCACTAGCCCTCCTCTTCACTATTCTTCAAAGGTTTATATAGGCCACCTTTGCCATGGCCATGGGCATCCATTGATGTCCATGCATACCTCGAATCCCTGATGTGTACTTCAGTAATCATTTTAGATAGATTTCCCGGTCATTCGTACTGCACGCGTATCTGCACACAAAAGAGAGTAGACAAAGAGTAGGAACTCGTCCGAGGTGACTGACATTAATTGCAGCATTAAATGCCATTTAATGCCAAGACAAAGTTACCCACCTACCATCGCAGAGGTAGGATCAGTCCCAGGCGACTGGGCGGCACTGCCAGATCTTATAACGTGTGAGGATACGCGATCGTGGACAAAAGGCGACGAGTCCGTCGTCAGAGTGAAGACGTGAATCGTCGTCCACGAGATCACGGGTCCGTCGTCAGAGCGAGGACGTGATCGTCGTTCACGAGACCACGGGTCCGTCGTCAGAACGAGGACGGAATCGTCGTTCACGAGACCACGGGTCCGTCGTCAGAGCGAGGACGTGATCGTCGTTCACGAGACCACGGGTTCGTCGTTAGAGCGATGACGTGATCGTCGTTCACGAGACCACGGGTCCGTCGTTAGAACGAGGACGGAATCGTCGTTCACGAGACCACGGGTCCGTCGTCAGAGCGAGGACGGAAATGAACTCAAATGATAACTCCACACTGAGGACGAGCTCGTCGTCACCACACTTAGGTTTTACGAAATTTACCCATTACAAATTGCCCCTTTATGATACTTTGAACGTGGTTCGGAGTGTCATAAATATAGCGAAACATTGGAGGAGAAGATACGGCTCACCTCAGAATGATGATAGGTCACATACTCTGTACGCGAAGATGTAGCGTCGTGCCAGCTGTCTTGCGCGTGCCGAAACGTCATTCATCATAAATGCCTAGCAGGCTGTCATCATTATCTTCCGGACGCTTCGTGTTTCCCGACGGTTACTTAATTTGGTCAAAAGACCATCCTGTCCTTCGGGCTGTCTATATGCGTGGACACGCGTACGATACAGATTGAGGTCATTATCGTCCTTAGAATCATGGTCTGGCCTATAAGTACCGAAGACCTGGTACTTCTTCTTCACTTGAATCTTTGCATCCCGTTACTCTGCCGGAATTTCTCCTCACCGACGATTTGCTGTTCTGGTTTTCTTCCTTCTCCGGTCGTGCCTCCCCTTGCTTCCTAAATCCAGTTTCGGTAAGAACTTCTTCTTTCTTTTTTATTCTGTAGTTGTCTTCCCTATATTTCTTTTTCTCCTTGCTTGTAATCATGTCTGCCGAAATAGTTAGGATAGACAGTGCCGATGAGGCTAGTTGCTCAGGCAGTGCCCCTCACGGTGTTATCACCGGCGCTTCCACATCCAAAACCAGACCAGTGGTTAAGTACGCACTTGACCACTACAGAACTCTTTTCCAAATACCTTCTCACGTCCACCTCCATTTCGGGGAAGAAGACGTTCTTCCCGACCATCGTTCTTCTTGCACAATCGTCTACCTCGCTCAGTTCGAGGCTGGACTTCGATTTCCCCTCTCTCCCGTCACGGATTCCGTCCTGTCCGCCCTTCAAATTGCCCCGGGGCAGATGCACCCGAAGTTCTACAAGTACATGTCTCTGATGGACAAGTTCAACAGAGACGGGTATAACGTGGAAGCCAGGCACGTTTTCCACTTCCGCTTCGCCGTGAAGTGTCCCGGGGTTGTGAAGGAGGGAGAGAAGACGTTCTTCACTTGGAGACAAAAACTCAAAGTTCCCGACATCGTCGCACACCTCCCCGACGTGGAACGGGGTTGGAAGGAGATGCCCTTCGTGGTCTCCGGTGCTTGGAGGGCAGAGACTGCCCGTCCTGTTCCCCACGAATTTACCTCAGGTCTGCTATTATTTATTCTTTTTCCGTTGCCGGTTTTTTTTTGATAACATGTTCTTGCCACATGGCTAATGATATTTTCCTTTTTCTGCAGAGGCTTCAAAGGTACATTTCCCTGACTTGTCCGCGGAAGAAGAGTACGAGCTCCGGAGAGTTCGCGACGATAAAGGGGACGCCTACGTTACCTGGAGACCGTCCTCGACTCGAGAGAAAGAGCCCGCTGCAACAGTAGGGACTAAATCCAAAAAATCTCGTCGACAAGCTCGTCCGTCGGCAAAGAGACCGCTCGAACAGGCAGCTGCTCTTGGAGAAGAAGAAGAAATGGCAGACCAACCTTCTCCGCGATCCTCACAGGCTCCGGCCTTGACTCGTCCTCCTCGCCCTTCCCGTTTATCTTCAGCGGAGAAGAGGGCGGAGAAAAGGGAGAGAGCTGAAGCTCTCAAGGCTATATCGGCGAAGAAGGCTCGGCGAGAAGCTGAGCATGACCGGCGGGTCCGAGAGCGCGCATCTGCCGAGGCGCCACCTACTCAAGTAGCAACGGTTGGCGAGGGGAGTGGTGTCCCCGTGGAGGAGTCTCCAATCGTCAGTAGCGGCTCTCCCACGGAGGTTGTGCTCGCTCCGTCTTCCGTGGCAGAGACTGTTGCCCCGGAGATCGTCCCGGCCTCTGCTCCTTCCCCAGCCGCAAATGTGGCTTCGTCTTCTGCCCCTCCTCGAGAGAGGATTGCCAGGGGGGGCCCGCCGAATTCTGGAATCCCGTCTTCCCTAGAGGGTACACCCGTCCTACCGTTGCTCATTCTGCGATGGAGCATGACTCTATCGCCACATCCATGATGTTGGCGATGAGACTCCCGGCGGATATGGCCGCAACAAGGGACCTGCACTGGATGGGGATGTTCAGTGCTGCGAGCCGAGCTGTTGCCACGGTACGTTCTCTTCTCTGCGCGTTTTTTTTTTTTTTTTTTTTTTTTTTTTTTTTTCTTTCTCTTCTTTTGTAGCTGGGCAACATGCTTGCCGGGATGTACGAGGTTACCGCCGAGAACAGGCGTACCTCCAACGGACTGAGGGACAAGGTCCTTGACCTGGAGAAGAGGGGAGCCGAGGACATGAAACGGCTGAATCACGAGCTGATGTCTGTCAGAGCGGATCTTCGGACTGCCAAAGGTACTATTGTCTCGGCTGTGAAACAGCGGGACAAAGCTCGGGACGAGGCCCGTAAGGCGATGGAAGGAGAGAAGGCGGCAGTGGAACAGGCCGAGAGGTCCATCCTCAGGATCAGTGAGATGGACGAGGTCGTGAACTCTCTTCAACAGCAGCTAGAAGCAACGGAAGCTGAGAAGGCGGCACTGGCCGACCAACTCGTGGAGGCCATGGCCGCGAGGGACAAGGAGGTTGAAGCCGCCAAGGAGGCTTTGACGGAGTCTCTACGAGCCCACTTCCAGACGGAGATGGAGCGGCTGATAACTGAAGATCGGGTGGAGACGGAGAGAGAAATCATGAACGAGCTCCGAGAATCGGGACGACTAGTTGAGTCTCCCCAACAGTCGAAAGATGAGGCCACTCGTTCTGAGGCTGTGGGTATGGAGATCTCGCCTGACGAAGAACCCGAGGTGCAAGGAGGGGGGCAACTCTCGTCTTCTCTTGGACCATCTCCCGTCCTGCCCGAGGCTCCTGCGGAAATCGCCTCTGCCAACCCTGCTGTTGCTGCTGACGACGTCTCGACCGTTCCTGATGACGCTGTCGTGATCGTCGACGTTGCCGAAGACTGATCCTTCCTCCTTTCCATCTCTTACTTCTCAATTTTGTATCGGCTGTACTCCCGTTCATCTTATGTTAATAGAAAATTTCTTTTTGTGATCACCGTGTTGCAATCGATTGGTCCAGAATAATTGCCTCGTTCAAATAAGATATGGCACAAAATTAACTCGTGATTGAGTATAAATCTCACAATAAAAATAAAGATAAATCACTAACTCGTGATTGAGTATAAATCTCACAATAAAAATAAATCACATCACTTTTAACAACGGGTCGTTAAAGAAGCGGTTTGACACTACGGACGTAATTTGGCAACAAGTCCATTTCGTAAAGACGAACTTATGGTGACTCGTGGTGGGACACCATGCTCAGAGGACATTCCATTAGTATAAGCCACCGGTATGCTCAGATGGCAATTCCTTTTATGAGCCACCTGTGTCCCGTGGTGAGTACCCTGTTCGTACGAAATGTGCTCGCCGTGATAACTCGTGGTGGGACACCATGTTCAGAGGACATTCCATTAGTATAAGCCGCTGTGATGCTCAGATGGCAATTCCTTTGTGTGAGCCGCCCGTGTCCCGTGGTGAGTGAAATGTACCCGTCGTGGTAATTTGTCCAGAATGTTTTACAACGTATTGTTATTTGAAAAATTAACTCGTGGTAATTCATAACATAACTTTACTGGAAAAATTGTTTTAAATTCATAATGTTCCACGATTTTTGAATTACATTACCTTGTAAGTCTTTAAGGTAGTACACCCCGGGACTCCCGACACGGTCCACGATATATGGCCCTTCCCAGTTGGGACCCAGCTTTCCGCTGTTGATTTCTCGTGTATTTTGGAAGACTTTTCGGAGAACGAGGTCTCCGACCTGAAGCGTCCTTTTCCGTACTTTCTTGTTGTATGCCTTTCGTAATTGTTGTTGATAGCGTTTCATCTGAATGCTGGCGTCTTCCCGTTTTTCTTCCAGTAAGTCTAAGTGAATAGCCATTAACTCGACATTTTTGTTTTCCTCTCCGTGTTTCTTCCGTGAACGTGTTGTTGGCAGAAAGACTTCAGTGGGAATAACAGCTTCCACCCCGTATGCTAAAGAGAACGGGGTCTCGTTCGTAGGGCTCCGTGGTGTTGTTCGGTATCCCCATAACGCATTGTGCAACTCGCTGGTCCACTTTCCCTTGGAATCTTCCAATCTTTTCTTGAGGGCATTCAAAATATTCTTGTTGGCTGCTTCGGCAAGGCCATTCCCTTGAGGATAATAAGGAGAAGAGAAGATGTGCTTGATTTTCAACTCCTGGCAAAAGTCGGCGATAAGCTTTCCTGTGAATTGCTTCCCGTTGTCAGAAATGATGGATTGCGGGATGCCGAATCTACAGATAATGTGCTCCCACAAGAATTTCTTCACTTCTTGTTCTCTAATACGCGCCAGGGGAACAGCTTCGATCCACCGGGAGAAGTAATCCGTGGCCACGAGCAGAAAAATTAAATTACCGGGAGCTTTGGGGAAGGGTCCCACGATGTCAAGTCCCCAACGAGCGAAAGGCCAAGGTTGAGATACGATGTTGAGTTCTTGAGCGGGAGCATGAATCAACCTCGCATGACGCTGACACTGGCTGCATTTTTGTACGTATTTCTGTGCGTCAGCTTGCATGTAAGGCCAAAAATATCCTTGCCCCAGAGCACGATGAGCGATAGTCCGTCCTCCTGAATGGATGCCGCAAATCCCCTCGTGGAGCTCGGCCAAAATTCTCTCTACATCTTCCGGATGCACGCATCTCAAAAGAGGTCCTCCAAAGGATTTGCGATACAGTTCTCCGTCCACAAGGGTGTAACGGGGAGCTTTATATTGTATTCGTCTTGCTTCCTTTGCATCAGAAGGGAGAATTCCATTCTTCAAATAGGTAAATATGCCCGTCATCCAGCTCGGCACTTGACTTACAGACAACACCGTGCGTTGCGTTTGCAATTCAATGGAGGGGTATTCTTGATACTCTATGAGGATCGTTTTGGGCTCATCGGTTTGCATCATCGAGGCGAGGTAGGCCAATGCATCGGCATGCCTGTTATCGTCCCTTCTGACATGCTTGATCTCGAGAACATCAAAGGCCCTCCGTTGCTCTTGTAAAAATGCAGCGTAGCGCTTCATCCGTTCATCCCGACATTCATAGATACCGTTGACTTGGTTCACCACGAGCTGTGAATCACAGAACACCCGGAGTTTAGAAACTCCCAATTCTCGGGCACTCTGCAACCCAAGGATTAACGCCTCATATTCAGCTTCATTATTGGAGGCAGCATAACCAAGGCGCGTCAACTTCTGCACTTTAACATGATCAGGGCTGACAAGAACAGCACCTAGTCCCGAACCACTGATATTAGACGACCCGTCAACATACAAGAGCCAATCGCACCACGCCGTCAGTTTCGTTTCGTTTCCAGTCCCTGTTCCTACAATGGAATCCGCCTCCGCGTCGTCTGGGAGTTCGTGACGGTCGGTCTCCGCTGAAGTTTCGGCCTCCTCCACGGGGAAATCGGCTAAGAAGCTTGCAACGGCTTGCCCCTTCTCTGCGGTTCGGGCCTGATATTGGATATCGAACTCGCTCAGCGCCACGGCCCATTTTGACATGCGTCCCGCGGTTTCAGGTCGTCCCAACACAATTTTCAAAGGGTACGTGGTGATGACGACGATGGTGTGTGCCTGAAAATAAGGACGTAACTTCTCAGCGGAAAAGACAAGAGCCAGGCATACCTTTTCCATTCTGCTGTAGTTGGATTCTGCCTTGTGGAATGTTTTGCTGACGAAATAAACAGGCTTCTCTACGCCGTCGTGATTTCTGAGCAACACGGAACCAATGGCTCGTTCCGAGACGGAGAGATAGAGGTACAGTACTTCACCAGATTCAGGTACAGAGAGGATCGGTGCGGAGCCTAAATACGTCTTCAAGGCGGCGAAAGATTGGGAACACTCCTCGGTCCATCTGAAGACGGAATCCTTTCTCAGCAATTCGAACAAAGGTCTGCATCGATCAGATGACTTTGATATGAACCGGTTGAGAGCTGCGATACGTCCCGTCAGTTTTTGAACTTCTTTCCTTGTCTTCGGTTCCGGCATATCTATCAGAGCACGGATCTGCGCGGGATTTGCTTCAATGCCCCGTTGGCTGACGAGATAGCCGAGGAATTTGCCCGAGGCGACGCCGAATGTACATTTCTCAGGATTTAACTTCAGATTGAAAGTACGTAAAATAGAGAACGGCTCCGCTAGGTCAGCCACAAGAGAGACCCGAGTTCGGCTTTTCACAACGATATCGTCAATGTACACCTCCACCGATTTACCGAGCAAGGGTCCAAACATCAGATTCATCAATCGTTGGTAAGTGGCTCCGGCATTCTTCAGGCCAAAGGGCATGACCCGGTAACAAAACAGGCCACGCTCCGTTATGAAGGCCGTTTTCTCTTGATCGTCCCCCGCTAAGAGGATTTGATTATAACCTGAATACCCGTCCATGAAGCTCAACATCTCGTGACCCGCGGTCGCTGTGATTAGTCTGTCGATTCTGGGAACCGGGAAGAAGTCTTTCGGGCAAGCTCTATTAACATTGGTGAAATCGATGCAGACCCTGACTTTTCCGTTCTTCTTAGGAACAGCTACTACATTGGCTATCCACTCCGGATATTGGACTTCACGAATGAACCCGTGCCGAATTAACTTGTCGATTTCTTCATTGACGGCCTCATGGTACGCCGGAGCGAGTCTACGAGGTTTCTGTTTAACTGGATTGACCACGGGATCCACGTTGAGATGGTGACAGATGATCTCAGGACGGATACCCGTCATGTCTTCATGTGACCAAGCGAAAACGTCGAGATTCTTCCTCAGAAAATTTACCAATTCCCGCTCTTCATCTGCTGTCAGACAAGTCCCGATCTGTAGCATTCTCGGCTCGTTCTCCGTCCCGAGGTTGACAAGCTTCGTGGGTTCAACAGAATGGTTTACCAGCGATTCACCCGTGCTCTCCTCTTCCACGGCTCCGACCTGTAATTGCTATTTGAGCGGGTTGGGAGAGGTATAATCACACTTCTGCGATGCCAGTTGGTCTCCTCTTATTTCACGCGGTCCATCCGGTGTGGGGAATTTCAATACCTGGTAATAAGAAGACGGAACAGCTCTCATTTCGTGAGTCCACCATCGCCCCAGGATAGCATTGTATGGGGACGGCGCGTCGATAATGGAGAATCGGGTGGACAGGGTGATAGGTCCAGCTCTGACCGGTAAGACGACTTCGCCCAGGGGTTGCATCGAACTTCCTTCGAATCCTATCAAGGGGGTCTGTGCGGGTACAAGAACCGCTGGATCCAACTCCATCTTCGTGAAAGCATGGAGGTACAGGATATCTGCTCCACTCCCAGGGTCTATGAGCACTCGTCTGATGTCGAAATCGCCAATTCTCATGGACAGGACAAGAGCATCGTAGTGAGGTCTGACTACAGTTGCCATGTCTTGGTCAGTGAACATTAGGGCCTGCTCGACTTCCTTCGTCGTCGACCGCACTTGGTAAACTTCTGCCACGTGCGATAACTTCCTTGCTTTCGCTCGATACTGCTGCTCAACGTCGACTTCCGGTGCTCGAGCGCGATGGATGACGTTTATGACTCCTTTCGGAGCTTCTCCACCTCGGTTCATTTGACCAGATGGCTCTCCCTCGTGAGACCGAGTGGATGGCTCCGTTATATGCCCCTCTTTTCTTCCAGAATCCACGTATTCTCCCAGATAGCCCTCACGGACTAATCTTTCCAAGTATTCTCTCAGGATGCGACAACGATTTGTGAGATGCCCATGGCACTTGTGGTATTGACAATATTCGTGTGCCCTGGGTCCCGTAGTGACATCACGAACGGTCCGTGCTGGCCATTCGAAATATGGTTCGTCTTCCATCGTCTTCATGATCGTCGCCGGGCTTGCTGTGAAGTTAACTTGACCACCACGAGACGCAAAAGGACGTCTTTCTGTTGCTCGATTTTCCCTCTCCTTGTAATGCCCGGATTCCTCCCGTCCTCGATAGGCACGGTCGTCCCTCCGCCGGAGATTGGACCGTAGATCCGTTCTCCTTGACGAGTCTGCATCTTGGCGGATTCCCAGCGAGAGTCGATTCGATCCTCCTTGTCGTTCAACGTACACAACTTTTTCTTGTCGTATGCGTCTGCGTGGTTCCTCGTCACTGGAAGATGATTCATACTTCGATCTCTTCCCTCTCTTTGAGGAGGGTCTGCTTCCCCATTCCACAGCGTCTACCCCTCGTGCTCTAGGCCTCGTTGTTGCCGCAATATCTTCCTCCATCCTTCCGTACTTAGAGGCACGGACTATCAGCTCGTCCATCTTGATCGGACAGTCAAGGGCAAGAGACTCATAGAGTTTGGAACTCTTGGGTATGGCGTTCTTGAAGGCCGCTATGCAAGTGCAGTCCTCAATCTTGTCGATATTAGAGACTTCATCGGTAAACCGTTGAATAAAATCTCTAAGAGACTCCGCCGACTTCATTCTCATGGCGAAGAGGGAATCTGCACCTGCTTTCTTTTTCTTGTTGATGATGTACTGGTCAATAAAAACTGACCGGAGATCAGCCATGCACCTGATCGACCCCGCGGGGAGATTACGGAACCATCTTGCAGCCGCTCCAGTCAGGCTGCTAGGGAAGGCTTTGCAGAGGAGATTGTCATCCGGGTTACGGACAGCCATGACATTTTTGAAGTCGGTCAGGTGGTCAATAGGATCCCTCCTCCCGTCGAACTTGACAAAGTTTGGGACCGTGAACTTTGATGGGGTATAGGACTCGACGATCTCCTTGGAGAAAGGAGACGTCTCCTCCTCGTCCTTGTACTTCTGAGCATACTGATCGAGAGAGGCTCCACCTGTCGTTCCTCTGACTCGAGCGTTAATCAAGGCTTCCACGTCTTTGAGAGTCAAACCCGTCTTCAACCCGCTGTCGCTGACGTGGAGATCTCGACGTTCAGCATGAGCATCAAGAGAACGGGGGCGGGTAGCTTCGTCAGCAGAAGGAGTGAGAGTGAATCTCCTCTCCAGATTCTCTGGTGCAGATGGCGAGATCGGGGCCGTTCCTCTGGGGGGAGGAGAAGAAGGGAAATTGAGTTTACGAGCTGCAGAGCCCCCTCTAGGAGATTCGTCATCGATCTCCAAGTTTCCGTGCTCCAAAGCATCTAGCCGCTCCTGCAGTGACTGTTGCTGGCTGACTACTTGGGCCAGAGTGGCCTGTTGTTGTTGTAATAGTAGCAGGATGGGATCAGATGTGGTCATGGGCCTTTCTGGTTGTCCAGAAGGTGGGCCTGATGCGAATGTTTGCATGGTGGAAGGGGTGCATGAAAAGGCTTGAGGGGGCTGGTTCTCGATGATAGACTGGGGAGTTTGGTTTGCCATGCTGACCGAGAGGTGGTGTGAGCGAAGGGTGGTTTCGGCTTAAGAAAAATTCCCACAGACGGCGCCAATTTTGTGAGGGGAATTTACCGAAAGGACACGCGTCAGCAGCAGCTTCTCTCAAGTTCTGGTTTGCTAGTAGAAGGTTGGAGTGGAGGGTGTGATACCCTGACCTGTACTCCGATGATTAAGTCAGTAGATGTAGGAGATGATGAACAGTAAGAGTATAACAAAGAGTTTGAAGATCTTAGCCTTTTTCACTAGCCCTCCTCTTCACTATTCTTCAAAGGTTTATATAGGCCACCTTTGCCATGGCCATGGGCATCCATTGATGTCCATGCATACCTCGAATCCCTGATGTGTACTTCAGTAATCATTTTAGATAGATTTCCCGGTCATTCGTACTGCACGCGTATCTGCACACAAAAGAGAGTAGACAAAGAGTAGGAACTCGTCCGAGGTGACTGGCATTAATTGCAGCATTAAATGCCAAGACAAAGTTACCCACCTACCATCGCAGAGGTAGGATCAGTCCCAGGCGACTGGGCGGCACTGCCAGATCTTATAACGTGTGAGGATACGCGATCGTGGACAAAAGGCGACGAGTCCGTCGTCAGAGTGAAGACGTGAATCGTCGTCCACGAGATCACGGGTCCGTCGTCAGAGCGAGGACGTGATCGTCGTTCACGAGACCACGGGTCCGTCGTCAGAACGAGGACGGAATCGTCGTTCACGAGACCACGGGTCCGTCGTCAGAGCGAGGACGTGATCGTCGTTCACGAGACCACGGGTTCGTCGTTAGAGCGATGACGTGATCGTCGTTCACGAGACCACGGGTCCGTCGTCAGAACGAGGACGGAATCGTCGTTCACGAGACCACGGGTCCGTCGTCAGAGCGAGGACGGAAATGAACTCAAATGATAACTCCACACTGAGGACGAGCTCGTCGTCACCACACTTAGGTTTTACGAAATTTACCCATTACAATTTCAAAATGCCCACTCTTAGATGGCAATGGGTGAAATGTTTAAAAAGATTTCAAAATCTTTCAAACTCTTGTAAATCTTCTTGATCTATTATTTTCCTGTACAAAGTAAGAACCGTTACTTACTGTAAACTCCATAAAATAGTGCTGAAACAGTGAATGAAGCAAGGTTTTCCAACCACACAATCAACTCTTTTCCTTGAGTTTTTATGGTATCAGAGTTGTAGTCTCACGACTGTATTTTTTTTTTTTTTGCCATTTGCAATGACGACTTCATCTTCGTCCTTCCCCAACATCTCTCAACTGGTTTCGATCAGACTGGATCGCACAAACTACATCCTTTGGCTTGTGCAGTTCTTACAAATTCTTAAGAGCAATGACTATATCAAGTTTGTGGATGGAACAAAGCCATGTCCAGCTCAAATTCTTCTTGGTGATGATGGAAAATCAACCTCCAATCCACAGTATCTTGAGTGGCAGCATAAGGATCAATCCCTTTTGAGTTGGATCAATGCCACACTCATGCCGAGTGTGCTCTCGACTGTTGCTCATCTTTCCACATCTCGTAATGTATGGGTATCCCTTGAGAAAAGGTATGTATCACAGTCTCGCACTCGTGTTATGCAGTTAATTAAAGAATCAACTGCAAACTACAAAAAGAGGTAATCTGCTTTGATTATGTTGATAAAATGAATAGCATTGCTAACAATATTGCTTTAACCGGAAACCAGTTAACGATGATGATTTGATTACTTTAATTATGAATGGTGTTGGCCCTATGTATGAAGTGACTGTTAATTCCGCTCAAGTGAGAGATACTCCCATCTCTTTGGATGATCTCATTGGACTTCTTCTTAGTGCCGAAATGCGGTTTGAAGAACATCCAACTGAGAATACTACTACAACACTTTATGCTCTGAAATCCAAGCCCTATAATCGACACAAGGGGTCTTTTACCTCACAATGCATCCAACCAAGGCCGGTTCAACAATAAAGGGTCATCTCATCCTTTATCACATTATCAGCAATCGGGTATTGCAAAGAACTCTCCTAACGAGCAATCACCGAAGACGGAGCAGGAGCATGCATACATGGAAAGGGTTCCATATGCTTCAGCTATTGGCAGCCTAACATATGTTATGGTTTGCACCAGGCCAGACATAGCACATGCAATGTGAGTTGTGAGATACATGAGTAATCGGGGTAAACCACATTGGGAGGCAGTAAAATAGATCATTAGATACTTAAAAGGTACCACAATCACAACACCTTGTTTTAAAGGGGAAGATATGGCACTGCAGGGTTATGTTGATTCAAACTTAGCAGGTGAAGTTGACAATAGGAGGAGTACTAATTGGTATGTGTATACTTTGGGTGGTACAAGAGTAACTTGGGTTTCTCAGTTACTGAAGATTGTGACTCTCTCCACCACAGAAGTTAAATATGTTACAGTTACTGAAGCTAGTAAGGGGATGGCTTGGTGGCAAAGTTTTTTGGGAGAGTTGGGTAAGAAGCAGGAGAACAGTATTTTGAACAGTGATAATCAGAGTGTTATTCATCTTGCAAAGAATCCGGCATTTCATTCTAGAATGAAGCACATACAGTTGAGATACCATTATATACGTTCTCTTTTAGATGATGGAGTATTGTTACTTGAGAAGATCCGTGGAAGTGAGAATCTAGCAGACATGTTAACCAGGACAGTCATTGTTGAGCAACAGAAGCTATGTTTAGCTTTAGTGTGTTTACGAGCCTAATGATATAGGAGTGAGTCGCTGGGATGTTCGTTTGTTTTGGAAGCATGTGGGGTTAGAGTTTTTGTTGGAGTCAGTTTCCAAGTGGGAGATTGATAGGAAGTGTGGAGTCTGCCTCAACTAAACATCATACCTTTGTTCTCGGGGTAACTCTAATACTTTTAAGAATAGGTGTGGGCGGCTACTATCATTTTTAGATCACAACTTTGTAATTCTTTTGATCATTCCAAAGTTCATCATGTTCCCGAGGTTTCCCTCATTTCGCATGTTGATGGAGCATATGCTCGTAAAAGTCTTCGTCAATGAGTCTCCTCATCTACTGTAGTTGACCTTGTGGTTGCGCAAAAATGTCGAATTGGACATTAGGAAATTTCTACACTCTATTATCTTCTCTGTTTTTCTAGAATAGTATGTACAACAATCAAATGATTTATTTACAAATATAAAATTCATCTAGGATTTGATTCAAAAAATAATAATTCCTTCAACGTTAAATTTCTTATTTGGTTGTGGGGAACTTACAAAATTGGCTATATACTCCACACCCTCAAGTGGCTTTTTTGCACTCTTGTTTGGTTTGATTTCAGCTGATGGAAAAAGGGTTCATCTACGAAGTTTGAACAGGTTAAAGTTGACATAATTTGGACAGGGGACAAGGGATTACTGCACCCAAATAGACGCGAGGGAAGATACTACTAGACTACCAAGACAAAGAGGAGTGCTGGTAAGTAATGACTACGAAAACAGAGAGAGTTTCGAAAACCCACCTCGAAAATGTTGTTCAGATTTCAGAAGGATCGGGAATGTGATCAACAACATTAATGGGAGCTTCTCGAGGATACTAAGCAGATCCTTTTCGATTTCAAGAAGAGGTGTAGTGGGCATGGCCGCTAAAGACAGAAAGCTGAGTGTCTTAATAGTCTATTTGGAGGTGTTGGGAGATACCATACCTTCTCATCTCATGGATTCTCTCAAAAAGCTCTCTTCTTTTCCTCTCCGTTTTGTCGGTATTGGAGGGTAAGCTAAACTTCCCAATTTTTTGTATATTTTTTCTTGTTCTGGTTGTCTCTGAAATCTATTTTTCGTTGTCGCAGGGAGCACTTTAACTTGATTTGAGAAATGAAGTCTACTTTAACGGAGCTACACATCCGATTCCCATAATCCGTGGGGTGAATCAGCTTTGCCAGGAAATTAAGTGCTCTTTTGAGCCCCCGATTCTTGCCTCAGCCGGTTTTGTCTATTAACAGAACTATATTAAGATAAACGTGGATGGTGCAGCCCTTGTTAATGGTATAGCTGCAGGCGCGGGAGCAGTTGCTAGAAACCATGAAGCTCTTTGGTTCGGACTACAGATTGCTTTAACTACGAAGTGAACTAGAATTATTATTTAGTCTGACTCGAAAGAAATTATTGATCTCCTCCAGGGAAAATAATATGATCCTCACTAGGAGATTGGAACAATCATGGACAACATCTTGAGACTTAAAGATCTTTCTGAGGTAGTCACCTTTAGCTGCATCAACAAGGAAACAAATTTTGTGGCCCAAAAAGTTCTCAATGTGAGCTTATAGTTGTTGTGCGAAAGCGTGCAAATCAAGGTAAAACAAATCCAAAATAGCAAATCAAACAAACGAAATAGAGAAAAACAAACTAAACGGAGAGACACGATTTTCGTGGTTCGGCAATATGCCTATGTCAACGGGCAGCTGTGATCAATCACTATATTCAACTGAAGAGTTTACAATGCTCTCACTTAAATAACCCTCTTCCCAATACACCCAAAAAAACGGCTCACTCTGTCTCGAAAATAAACCCTAAAAATTCCTTATATCATTATGGTTACAACACAAAGACAATATGGGTAAAATATCCGAAACGGGTCAGGCCAATATTCGGGTCATCCGTGTCGCCAAACAGATTATCATGAATCCGGGTTGAATTCATGACAACATCCAACAATAGTTTCCTGCTTACTAAAATGTAGTGCATCTCTCTGCTCCTCCTAGTCAGGCAGCTGAGTTTACTCATGTATCTTCCTTTTTTCATGAATGATACTTTCTATCTTTCAACCAAAAAAAAAACTTGATTTGGGTAATGATTCTTATAGATAAAGTCAGAAACTATGCTTGTGTATGGTGATTTTTAGAATTCTAATGGCCAAGTCTCTGAAACTTTGAAAATCATTTAGTTGGATAAAAATTTGTAATAGGCTTCTGTCATTTTTCTTTATTGTAGAAATATGAAATTGGGCTCTTGCCGCATTTTGTACTTCTTGAATTGCTGCTATGGAGTCAACCAAAAAACAAAACTGCTGCTATGGAGGGGAGAAATAAATGTAATATGAACTGTTTTATAAGTGTATCTTATCGCAATCTCAATCTTGGATTAGTATTTTTAGTAGATTAGGATTATCTTTAAGATTGTCTTTCCAAGTTAGGAGTCGAGGGTTATTTATTTAAACCTTCTATAGGTCATTGTAATCCATGTAAGTTATTCAATAACATGTCAGTGAGTAGAGTTCTAAGTTTCTACAACATGGTTACCGTGTGTCATTGCCTATCCAGCCCATTTCCTAAAATAATGGTTTATTTGTTACAGAGGAAAAGACACAATGAAGTTTTCTTCAGGAATGCACGCCCTAGAATCTCACCACATTCCTCATGTAACATTCTTTCCTTTTACTAATGAAAAGTAAGATTCTTTCCCAAACCACCCATGAATTGTATTTTTTCCCTTGTCCACCTAGTGTGGGTATAACTTTTGATGTTGGGATTAGTGATATGTAACAAGAAAGGAGTAATTAGGCAAGAATATGGAAAATTGAGGGGAAAAAGTAGTTGTGATTTATTTTGTTTACATATTGCTAGTTAGGCCATATATTGCTTGTGGATCTAATAATTGTGTGCCTTCACACAATGCAGAGCAGTAATTCAGAATGAAGGCATTCCTGAAGAGCCAGATGGTTTCTACACAATAATGATCTCGGGCTTCTTTGCACTTCCACAATAAGCAATTTTGTTTCACTAGAATTGAGATTTCCTGGTCGCACCCCAAGTTTGATTCCTGCATTCACCATTTTGTACTCTGCATTCATCATTTTCACCATTGGAGTCACCATAATTATATTCATATCATCATAATCCAAGCTCTGTCCCAACGTTTGGAGTCAACCTCCATTGAAGAAAATTATTCATTTGTTAGTTGAACTTTGGCAGAAAAATTCCATGTGTAAGATTATATTCTTTTTAGTCGCACGATCCAAATCGGTGAGTCTTGTTTGTGGATAAGAAGGTGTTGTTGCTCAATCTTCAATAACTTGTTATTTTGTACATAGAATTGGTGGTCTTGAAAATAATTTTCTTAGTGAACTGATACCTTTAACTCACAAATACTAGTGAATGAGAACTTAACCCGTTGATGGAGAGCTCATGCTAGGCTGGATAAATTAAGGGGTCCATAAATGGGATGTAGGAACGGCCAAATCTCCGCCATGAAAACACGAAATGACCTAGCTGCATCACAAACATGCTGCAAAGTGGGACTGACTATTTGTGTGCCCTGACTAGGTTACTTATGCCAAAAATTGACCTGATCAGATAGTTTATAGCTAACGACCTTAACAGCTTTCAGTTCCCTTAAGACCAGCTCTAACGAACTTCCTGAAAGGGCCTCATAATACACACGTGTGACAATTGAGTCTCTCCCTTGACCAAAAGCCCCCATAAAAAAGGCAGATCCTACGCTATCCAAACCAAAGTCAGCCTCAATACCTTACAGTAGGCGAGAGCTCTCCCTTTAAATACATAATCAAGCTTTGCTTTTCTCACCCCTCCAAAATATTCCGGAACAAAATAGGCATTGCTTTGAAGGATAGATCATTGATCATCCTTTAATGGCAATGTCTAGAGCATTAATTCTATGTGCCACGGCTCTCCTGGTGTGCTCGCTTTTCGTCGAAGTTACGAACGCCAGAGAGATTCGCTATGATCCTATAGAGGGTGGCGACCCTACCCATCACTGTGGCAAGAATAATGCCGAGAAGTGTCTACCACCACCATCCAACGGTTATAATAGAGGTTGTGAAAAAAAAGAGGGATGCAGGAATGGTGATAAAAAGGGAGAGTTCGATGATAAGAAGGTGGTGGTAGAGGAGGTGCAGACCAACGAGCCAGAGATAGCACACAAGGTTATCGTTACGGGACACTAAGCCCATAACCATTTGTGCTGCTTATTTTAATAATTAGCTAGCTTGCCACTCCAAAAGGATACATAAATATATGTTTTTGATTAGTACAACAATTTGATTTTGATTTTTGAGTTGTAAGATCTTATATAAAAACATAATTGTGTGGCGCAGTTGTTGGTCCTGACTTCCAGAAATCCTCCTTATCTGTGCTTTTTTTTTTTCTATTTTTTGAGAAGTAAACTAATCGATAAATACCACAAACATTGTCCGTACAAGGTATAATCTTTAGGATAGGGCTGTCAATGGACCGGATCATGATCCGGATCCGATCCGATTAGCCGGACTTTGGACCCTATATGTGATCCGTCGGATCAGATTCGGATCGGATCGGTGGAATCTGATTATAATCGGATCGGATCTGGATATAGGGTGATCCGATCCGATTAAAATCCGATCCGATAATAATAATAATTTTTAATTATTTTAAATATATTATTTAGATTTTCTATGTATAAAATATTAATTTTTAAAAAAATTAACATTAATTAGTATTAATTAAGGTATTATTAGATTTTTTATTATTAAAATAGATTTTTTTTTAAAAAAATAACCTTACTCGGATTGGATCGGATTCGGATCGGACGATATATAATCGGATCGGATTCGGATCGGTTACTTCATGATCCGACGGATCTCGGATCGGATTCGGATCAGTCGGATTCTTAATCGGATCGGATTCGGATCTAGGCAGATCCGGTCCGAATCCGATCCGTTGACAGCCCTACTTTAGGATAAAGTTTATGAGACTGTCTTAGGGCTGAGACCGTATCGCCGAGTACAGGATTTTAAGTGGGGCCCACCATGTGAAATAATCCCCACCTGAAATTCTGTGATCAGGAGTACGGTCTCCGCTCTAAGATGGTCTTAGTAGCAAATACTACAACAATTCTACCGCATAGTAACTACAAATTAGTTACGGAAATATTTTCGTCTCTAATACATCACTTTTAGAGATGGAAACTAGTATCGTCTCTAATTAGTGTTTTGATATTTATTCAATTTTCGAGATGGACTATTTCTGTCTCTAATAGTAAAAGATCATTAGTGACGGAATATATCCGTCTCTAATGCTTATTTCGACATTTAATTCATTTTTTAAAATAAATTCACCTTTAGAGACAAATTTATTTCGGTCTCTAATTGTAAAAGACATTAGTGATTGAAATAAATCATTTACTAAAAATGTGAATTTAAATTAGGTTCTTTCCCGTGAAAAATTAGAACTTTCCCTCTACACTCTATTTTTCTCACTCTCTCTCAAGCTCTCGCATCCTTGGCGGCAACAACACTGGCGACAACACGACCATCTCTCTCGAGGTCTCCCTCCTTACTGGCAACAACACTGGTTTGCTCTCTCCTCTCTAATCTCTCTCTTCTCTCTCTCTCCTCTCTAATCTATCTTTTCGTTCTTTCTCTATCTCTGTCTCTAATTTCTCTGTTCTCTCTCTCTAATCTCTCTCTCTCTCTCTAATCTCTTTGTTCTTCTCGATTGATCTTCGAATGCCCTATTTTATTGCAGAGAACAACTAGGGTTTTGGTGGAGAGAAATGGAAATGGTGCTGAAAGAGGAGGAAATGGAACTCTCTGTTTCTATTACTCTCTCTCTCTCTCTTTATTGTTTTCTCTGTCTATTATTCTCGATCTCTCTCCTGTTCTCTCTCTCACTAAAGGGAGGATTGTATTTTTTTTAAAAAAAAATCAGTTTTAGATAAGGAAATATTTACATCCCTAAAAGTAAAATACTTTAGAGACAGAAATAATCTGTCACTAATTACTCTAAACTCATTAGTGACGCTAGCATCCACAACAAAATAGTGACGGGTAAAATTTCCATCTCTAATAGTATTAGTGACGAAAAAAGCATTATTAATGACAAAAACTTTCGTCACTATGCGGTAGATTTGTTGTAGTGAAAGTATGACATGTCTTGCCTTTAACCCAAAAACATCTTCCATTAACACTCATATTCCCTACATTTTGAATCCAATTATATATTACAGATATTATACCGGCTACACTATGACATATCTCCCATGGATGGGCTTTTACCGCAATTTACAGCATCTCTCAGGTCTGTTCTTTTGCTGAGACTTGTAAAGTCTAACACTTTGCAAGTTTAGTCATTTTATGCATTTTTTTTTTTTGGACAAATAGATGTATCATGCTTTTCATCTCTTGGTTTGCAATTCCTAAGACTTCAAATGCAACAAAATGAATGATTTCAAATCTCATAACAGAGAGATGATAAGAGTTGAAATCTTGTGATAGTAATAATTAATTTGTTAGAAACCTTGCCAAAATGTATGATTTTGAAATCTCGTGATGGTAATAATAAGATTTGAAATCTCGTGATGGTAATAATTAATTTTGTTAAAAACCTTGCCAAAATTACTCAAATTTCCTAACTACCATGTCAAAAAAGTGTAAAGTGCCAAGCTTTATAAAAATCGGCCAAGGACCCTCACAGCTTTTGCATCAGAATACAAAAATGGCAGGAGCAAACCCCATTGAGTTACCACTTGAGCACCCAACTGAATTGCCAAAGCTTCTGCTTCGATAGAGGAACAGCTACATCAACCAGAAAAGAAGTCAGCTTCCCAATATTTTGAAACTTGTCTTAACACAACCCACTCCCAAACAAAATTTCTAGACGTTGGCAGCACCATCTACTTGGATGATGAAGTTTTGAGCTTCATTGCTATTAGGGACGGAGCCAGGATTTGTTTGTAGGGGATTAATGGGTGTGAATGCAGTTTTATTTGCTAATTATATTCTTAACAAACTACCCCACAAGAAATTAGACAAGACACCCTATGAGTTGGGAAAAGGTCGAAGGCCTTCCTACAAATACTTAAAAGTGTTGGGGTGTCTAACAAAGGTAATAGTTCCTACTCTAAAGAAAGTTAAGATAGGACCTAAGTCAGTAGATTGCATCTTCATTGGATATGCTCACAATAGTGCATATCGGTTTCTTGTACACAAGTCAGATATTCCTGATATACATGTCAATATGATAATGGAATTAAGGAATACATCTTTCTTTGAAACTACATTTCCTTGCAAGATTGTACAAGAACACAATCCAATAAAAAGGATACATGACACTATTAATAATGTTCATCAAGAAAATATAGACCAAGAGTCTTTAAAAAAAGGAAAATGAAGATGAACCAAGACGTAGTACAAGAGCAAAAACTACTACAACTTTCAGTCCTGATTTTCTAACTTATCTATTAGAAAATGAGACTCAAAGCTTTAAGGAAGCCATGACTTCTCCTGAAGCACCATCTTGGAAAGATGCTATAAATAGTGAAATCGGGTCCATCATGCAAAATCATACTTGGGAACTGGTGGATCTTCCTCCAGGGAATAAACCATTAGGATGTAAATGGATATTCAAGAAGAAGATAAAAGTTGATGGAACGATTAACAAATGCAAAGCCAGACTTGTAGTAAATGGATACAAGCAAAATGAATGTATCGATTATTTCGATACTTATTCACAAGTTACCAGGATAACATCTATCCGTATGTTAATAACTATTGCTGTTGTTAACAACTTAGAGATACATCAAATAGATGTTAAAACTACTTTCTTAAATGGTGATTTGAATGAAGTGATCTACATGGAACAACCAGAAGGTTTCATGGTAAATAACCAAGAAAAGAAAATATGAAAACTTATTTAATCCCTCTATGGATTAAAACAAGCTCTGAAACAATGGCATGAGAATTTGACAACCGTATGATGTCAAATGGTTTCAGGATAAATGAGTGCAATAAATGTATTTATGACAAAAGCACTGAAAAAACATATGTCATTGTTTGTCTTTATATAGATGATATGTTAATCGTGGGTAGTAATAATGATATCATTCAATCTACCAAAAGGATGTTAAATAAAAGGTTTGACATGAAAGATCTAGGTATTACAGATATAATTATAGGAATTGAAATTACTAGAACATCTGAAGGACTCATCTTATCTCAATCTCATTACATTGAGAAGATCCTTGAAAAATTTATCAAGAATGATAAAAGTCTTGCAAAAACACCTGTTGATGTAAATTTACATCTAAGTAAGAATACTGGACAGAGAATATCTCAGTTAGAGTATTCTCAGATCATTGATAGTATAATGTATCTTATGAACTGCACCAGACCTAATATAGCCTACTCAGTCAGCAAACTGAGTAGATACACAAGCAATCCAGAGGAAGACCAATGGAATGCGATAGTTAGGGTTCTCAAATATTTGAGATATACCTAAAACTATGGATTGCAAGATATTCGGCTGTACTTAAAAGGTATAGTGATGTCAATTGGATATCTGATACTAAAGACTGAAAATCCACAAGTGGATTTGTCTTTAAACTTGGAGGTTCATTGGTATCTTGAAAATCTTCTAAACAGACATGTATAGCCAAATCCACAATGAAATCTGATTTTATAGCTTTAGATAAAGCTGGTGAAGAAGCAGAATGGCTTCGTCACTTTTTAGAAGATATTCCAAGTTGGCCAAAACCTGTGTTAGCTATCTGCATACATTGCGATAGTCAATCTGCGATTAAAAGGGTACAAAACAGTATGCACAACGGTAAATCTTGACATATACGTCGAAGACACAATACCGTGAAACAGTTGCTTTCGAATAGAATCATTTCTATTGATTATGTAAAGTCAAAGAATAACATAACGGATCCGTTAACCAAATGTTTGACTTTAGAGCAAGTGTATAACTCATCGAAGGAAATGGGACTAAAGCCTATATCTAAAGAGTCAATATAATGGAAACCCAACCTAGCTGACTGGAGATCTCAAGATCTAGATTCAAAGGGATAACTGAATTGTGTGTAACTCAGTAATGTCACTGTAAAGAATAACTTTCTTCATCTCATTTCTATAATGAAACATTGAAAGAATTTAGGGTAAATAAAGCTTTTAATAATTCTTATATCTTGGAAATCCAAGTGGGGTATGATGAGATACTCTTGATAAGAGATCACCTATATAAGTGTGAAGAGGAGCCGTTTCTATAAGAATTTTAAAAGACAAATTCTTTAGAGCACTTATGAATATTAGGAGTTGTTCAAGGCCAAAATGAATATAATCATGAGAACCAAAGGTGTTCGGAAATGAACTATGTGAGTTCTATCGTCTTGATTTACACTATGACTGAACAGTTCAAGACATCATGTTCACTAGATAGCGAGTAAATCCAATAGTACGTCACTAGAGAAGGTTCAAGGCCCAAAGCTACCTCTCCCGATGCAGTAACTTTTCTTTTATACTCTCTCTTGTAATGTCTGCATATATTCTGTGTTCTGTCCAGAAAATTTTCATTCATGTGGGGGATTGTTGGGGAAAAATCTGGGTTTTGGAAAATCTGATTTTTTGTAAACTTTAAACCAAAATAAATGTAGGACTACACGGGTTTTGAGGCAGGTCCAAGTTGATCCATGTTCTCCTCCACGCGAAGATTAACGTAGTATATTTATTTGTCCAAAACCGTTAAGTGGTGATGAGAAATTGACTTCTAAAGATGCCTACTTGAACATGTGTTATAAGTTGAAGAATGGTATAGAAGAATAATCCCACATCGGAAAATTATTGAAACCAAAGTGAGTTTATATACCATTGCCTTGGAGTATAGGGTGCGCCCTTGGGGCACCCAAATTTTGTGAACGGGTGAGCACCTAACCAAGGGTGGAACCAACCAAACACGAGCTCACGCCGCCCGCCCTGAGCCGAGCAGAGCCGAGCCGTGCCGTGCCCGTGCCCGTGCCCGGGTCCTGATGGCTGGTTGGTTGGCTAGTAGGCCTTAAGCCCAATACCTATATTTATTTTTTGTTTTTGGAAAAAAGTTCATTCTCCTTCAACAGTCAACCCAACAGAATTATAATCCAATAGTCATGCCTGTTCGGATTTAAATTCAAACCCAATGGACATGTCTTTTCTGGACAATCTCTTTAGCCTCTATATAAAGGCAATCCGAATTCTTTTTGGAGTATGAAATTCATACTATTCTGCTTCCTGGTAATCTCCTTCCTTCAGCATTAAAGTTTGCATAACATAGAGAGTTTCAAACACTGCTGGTTCGCTATGTCTCGGGGTTTCTAGTGGTAGTACTCGGGACGTGATTGTTGTAACTTGGAAGACGAATTGCTACCGGCTGTGATCACCATTGCAGGACAATATTGTCTTAAGGACATTGAATTAAATTCAAGTCTCAATCAGTCAGTAAAATCTTCTGTCATTCTGTTCTTCTTTTCTTGTTTGCATACTTGAATTACATAATATATAAATCAAAGTCTGTTCTGTACTTTCGAAGTTATTAATTATAACATACTCATATTGAATCAATAACACTAGATTTTCTAACAAAATGTGCATTGAATGAATGTGTTGAACTTAGCAAAATCTTGATATAGATGAATCTCTAAATTGGGGAGCTCGATTCATGCAGCAAATGTATATGATAACATTCCATTTCTGGTTTCTGATATAAAAGCAGACAGGAGTTGTAGGTGTCTATGGGTGTACTTACAACTTGCATAGGATAGACTCTATCTCAATATTGATGAATGAATGTTGTCCAACAACCTCTTCTACACCTCTAGAAGGAAAGGAGTACGAGAAAGATAATGTCAAATCAAAGACAATGAAGGAGAATAAGAAGGAGATATTCCAGAAAAGGAAAGGAATCTAAGTGATTGGCAATACACCTCTTTACGTGTAGAAAGTTCCCAATTTAGAGGATGTAAATCCCTTAATTGTATATTCTGGGAGATCTAAGAAGATTTCAATGTAAGCGTCTATATAACACACACCCAAGCAATGAACGATGCACTGTAATTTGCACAGCAATTCCACCATTCTTTACAGCTTTGAAGGATCATCCTTCAATGGCAATGTCTAGAGCATTAATTCTATGCGCCGCGGCTCTCCTCGTGTGCTCACTCTTCTTCGAAGTTACGAATGCCAAAGAGATTGGCTATGATCCCATAAGGGGTGCCAACCCTAGCTTTCGCTGTAGCAAGACTAATATCGAGAAGTGTCTACCACCACCGGCCAACGGTTATAATAGAGGTTGTGAAAAAAAAGAGGGATGCAGGGATGGTGATAAAAAGGGAGAGTTCGATGATAAGAAGGTGGAGGTAGAGGAGGTGCATACCAACGAACCAGAGATATCACATGAGGTTATCGTTATGGGACACTAAGCCCCTAACCATCTGTGCTTCTTATTGTAATAATTAGCTTGCTTGCCATCCCAAAAGGATGCATAAATAAATGTTAATGATCAGTACAACAATTTGATTTTTAAGTTGTAAGATCTTATATAAAACATAATTGAGTGGCACATATTTTACTCCTGATTTCCAGTAATCCTCCTTATCTGTGCATATTTTTTTTCTATTTTTTGATAAGTAAACTAATCGATAAATACCACAAACATTGTATGTACAAGGCATAATCTTTAACCCAAAAACACCTTCCAGTAACACTTATATCCCCTATATTCCGAGTCAAATTGTATATTGCAGATCTTATGTATGGCTACAGTATGACATACCTCCCATGGATGGGTTTTTATTGATATTTACAATACAACATCTCTTGAGGGACATTTTAGATTAAAAAAATTGTGAGAAACACATTGATTATAGAAATATGACGCAGAGACATTTTGAGAGCCAAAAACATTTTGGGGCATTTTGGGTATAGCAAAAAAAGGGGTGGGTGGAGCCTTGGCAAGACGTTCTTCTTTCGGAGCGTTTTGCTAAGAGAGCGAGAAGTCCGACTACACCACTGAGGTCGCCATGTATCCCTTTTAACACTCCTTAACTGTGGTTAAGATTCACTCACCCCTAAAGTTCATCCACTGATCCTTGGTTTTTAGAAGAAAAAAAATATAAAATAATTTAACCATAGGAGTTATTGAATTTTAATCAGGGTTCTTAAAAATTAGTATTTTTTTTTTTTCTAAAACCAAGGATAAGTGGATGAATCTTAGCGGTGGGTGAATCTTAATCACAATTGGAGTCCGGTTGTGCCCCTTGAGATTACCATGTGTCTTTTTTGACAAACCCTAGGGTGGGTGAATCTTAATCACGGTTAGAGTCCGGTTGTGCCACTGAGATTGTCATGTGTCTCTTTTGACATCCCTTAACTATTTTTAAGATTCACCCCCCTAGAGTTCACCCACCTATCTTTGGTTTTTAGAAAAAATATGAAAAGAAAATTAATACTAAGAGTTAGTGAATTTTAATCAGGGTTGAAAAAAATTAATATTTTTTTTTATAAAAACCAATAATAAGTGGGTGAATCCTAGGGGTGGGTGAATCTTAACTACAGTTGGAGTCCCTTTACGCCCTTAGGTTGTCAAGTTTCTCTTTTGACACCCCCTAACTGTGGTTAAGATTCATCTACCCCTAGAGTTCACCCACCTATTCTTAGTTTTTAGAAAAAAATATTAATTCTTTTTAAACCTGTGTTAAAATCCAATAACTCTTATGGTTAATTTTTTTTACATACTTTTTTCTAAAATCCAAGGATAAGTGGGTGAACCCTAGGGTGGGTGAATCTTAACCACGGTTAATAAGTGTATTGTGGTTAAGATTCACGTACCCCTAGGTTTCACCCACCTATCCTTGTTTTTTAGAAAAAAAATATTAAAAATCCTGGTTAAAATGCACAATCTCCTAGGGTTAAATTTTTTTTTCAATTTTTTTTTCTAAAAACGAAGGATAAGTGGGTGAACTCTTGGATCGGGTGAATCTTAACCACAGTTAAGGAGTGTTAAAAGGGAAACATGGCTACCTCAATGGGGTAATCAAACTCGAAGGAGTCTAGTTATAGGTTTACTATTTTATAGAAATTAAAGATAGGTGGGTGAACCTTAGGGGTGGGTGAATTTTAACCATTGTTAAGGTGTTAAAAGGGACACATGAGCGTAACCAGACTCCAAGGGGTCCGGTTTTGACCGTGGAGAATTTCAATTAAGGGGTAGTATGGGAATTAATGAAAAAGAGTAAGGGATAGCATGGGAATTAAACAAAATATTTTGTCTTATATACATGATTATGGTAAGGGTAATTTGGAAATTTTGAAAAAATCAGCCTACGTTTTTAATGGAAAAATTCTCATATTATATACTAACGGAAGGCATGCGCGCTGCACGTGCATGTACAATCCTAGTGGGCGGCACGTGCGATGTACGTGAAAAGGGGATAGAGATTGGGAAGAAGGACCTTATTAAGGGCTTTTTGGAAAAAAAAAATTAGGAATATTTTGGGTATTAAAACTTGGGAGATATTTTGGATTAAAAAAATCGCGAGGACACATTCATTATAGAAATACGACGTAGGGACATTTTAAAAACCAAAAACTTTAGGGGCATTTTGGGTATAGCAAAAAAGGCGGCGAGTGGGACCTTGGCGAGACATTCTTCTTTCGGAGAGTTTTGCCAAAAGAGAGGAGTCTCATTCTGTCATTGAGGTCGCCATGTATCCCTTGTAACACTTCTTAACTATGGTTAAGATTCACCCGCCCTTAGGGCTTCCTCATTTATCCTTGGTTTTTAGAGAAAAACAAAATATGAAAAAAAAATTAACCCTAGGAGTTAGAAAATTTTAATTAGGGTTTAAAAAAAATTAATATTTTTTTATAAAAACCAAGGATAAGTGGGTGAATTCTTAGGGTGGGTGAATTTTAACCACGGTTGGAGTTTGGTTACGCTCTTGAGGTTGTTATGTGTCTCTTTTGACACCCCTTAACTGTGGTTAAGATTCATCTACCCCTAGTGTTCACCCACTTATCCTTGGTTTTTTTTTTCTTAATATTAATTTTTTTTAAACCCTGGTTAAAATTCTCTAACTCCTAAGATTAATTTTTTTTCTAAAAACCAAGGATAATTGGGCGAACCCTAGGAGTGGATGAATCTTAACCACAATTAAGAAGTGTTAAAAGGGACACATGGCGACCTCAGTAGCGTTATCAGACTCCAATGCAGTTATAACCGTAGAGAATTTCAAGTCTAATAGAAATTTAAGTGGGGTAGTATAAGAATTAAATAAATATTTAATCAAGTGTTTATCTTATATAATGATTATGATAAGGATAGTTTAGAAATTTTAAAATATTTCATCTACATATTTAACATTAACATGAGAATTCTCATTATATATAAGAATAAGGAGAAGATAAGATAAGAAGAAGAAAAAAGAAAGAAGATATAAGATAAGAATATATCTTTATCTTTACTATTATAATGCGAGAGGCATGCGCAAATGATTTTTCTGAAATTCCCAAATTACCCTTATATAAAAACAAAACATTGATTTAATGTTTTACTTTAATTTCCAAACTACCCTTGCCTTTGATTTTATGTTTTACTTTAATTCCTACACTACCCCTTGCCATCTATCTATTTAGAATCATAGCCAATTGCGATTGACCTCGGAGAGAGTTCAATCACACCCGTGGGTTAACAAGTGCCCCTTTTAATTCCTATTAACTGTGGTTAACTCCTTCCCCTCGCTCTCACGTGCATTGCACGTGCCATTAGTGAGTTCAATCGGGTGTCGTTAACTCCTTCCCCTCGCTCTCACGTGCATCGCACGTGCCACCCGCTGGTATATATAAAAGAAGAAGAAGAAGATATTATGGTTAGATTTTGCTCCACGCTCTCACAAAGTTGCCCCTTACACCTGCCGTGAACTCGGGTTGAGTTTTTTTTAACCCTATGGTTAGAATTTTTTAATTTATTTTATTTTCTAAAAACCAAGGGTAGAGGAGTGAGCTTCAGGGGTGGGTGAATCTTAACCATAGTTAAAAATAGTTAAAAGAGGGACTCATGGCAAAGAAAAGGGAGTCAAGATGCCCCTCCTCGGGTCACCGACCAAGGAGGAGTTTATTTTCCTATTTTTAAATGTCCAGGTGAGAGTGAGAGTAGACAACCCATTCAAGGAATTCATAGTATAGGAATGATAGAATTGCTCAGTTCGGGTTCTCATATGCGGCCAGGTGGGGTTTCCACACAACAGCAATAGATACCTGTTCTGTTGAAGATGTATCAGCCAAAATACCAAGCAACAAGGTTTCACTATAGAGAAGAGAGAAGAAGTAAAGCTTTATTAATAAAAGGAATAAAAAAAACAGCCACACTATTATTCACATTTTCACCTCTCTCACTATATATATAGGGCAAAACTCTTACTTTAGATAAGATAAGATAAGATAAGGACAAAGTAAAGATAAAGTAAAGATAAAGACTCCTAAAAGATAACTACAAAAGACTCTTATCAAGATAAACTATTTTAACCCTATCCAACTAGACTCTACTTATCTTGTGGATAAGTTAGAGTTTGGTGATGACTCTTAACACTCCCCTTCAACGCCAAATCTCTACTAATGACGCCAAGTGCATCTCTGAACTTTGTAAATTTTGACGAACAAAGCCCTTTCGTGAATATGTCCGCCAACTGCTCATTTGTATTAACTGGCATAAGATCAATTTTTCCTCGAAGCACTTTTTCTCGAATAAAATGATGATGAACTTCAACATGCTTCGTTCTAGCGTGAAATACTGGATTTTCTACCAGTCAAATTGCGCTTTCATTGTCGCAAGATAGTTTGATCTCATAATTTGTGGTTTGATGCAAATCAAACATTAACCACGCACTTTCTTGCGCTGCCATAACTGCAACCCGATATTCTGCTTCCGTTGTTGACAAAGACACAATTGGTTGTCTTTTGCTGCACCAAGAAATAGCACCCGAACCAAGACTAAACATATAGCCTGTAGTTGATCTTCGAGTCGAGAGATCACCTCCGTAGTCTGCATCACAGTATCCTACAATTTTGCATTCGACATCTCTTCCATACCAAACACCATGATCCATTGTTCCTTTTATATATCTTAGAACTCTTCGAACAATCTTAAGATGTGGCTTTCTTGGACTATGCATAAATCTGCTCACGACCCCTACTGCTTGAGAGATATCAGGACGAGTTAGAGTTAAGTAGATCAAACTTCCCACTAACTGTCTGTACATGCAAGAATCTTCAAGTTCTTCAACTTCATCTATACGAACTTTAGTGTTGACATCCATCGGCGTAGCCATCGGTTTGCAATCAAACATTCCAAACCGCTTCAACAGGTCACTGGAATATTTTTGTTGACATAAAAATATTCCATATTTATTTCGATCCATCTCAAGACTGAGAAAGTGCTTTAGCTCTCCAAGTTCCTTCATCTGAAATCGAATTCCAAGATTCATGCGGATTCTTTTAATTTCTTCTAGATCATCTCCAGTAATAATCAAATCATCAACATAGACTAACACAACTACAACTTTGTCTGTTACAAATTTTACAAACAAACTTGAATCAGTTGGGGCTAGAATATAACCACTGATTGTGAGAAACTCAGCAATCTTTCCATACCATGCTCTCGGAGCCTGCTTCAACCCATATGGAGTCTTTCTTAATTTGCAAACATATTGAGGATAATGAGGATTTTCAAATCCCTTGGGTTGCTCCATATATATTTCCCGATCTATTTCACCATGAAGAAATGCATTCTTCACATCCATTTGCCACAACCTCCAATCCTTACTAGCAGCGATAGCAATCAGAACTCGTACTGTTGTTATCTTAGCCACAGGACTGAAAGTCTCATCATAGTCTATTTCATACTGTTGTGAAAAACCCCGGGCAACTAATCGAGCCTTGAATCGCTCCACTGAACCATCTGCTCGGGTCTTGATCTTATATACCCATTTGCAAGAAATAGGTTTTACATCATCTAGTTTTGACATTAGATTCCAAGTCTCATTCTGCTTTAAGACTTGAATCTCATCTGCCATAGCTTCCTCCCATTCAGGAACCCCTTGAGCTTGTTCAAATGACTTTGGTTCTTCAATCACCAAATCTTTGCCAATCATTACTTGCGCTAGATCTGCATTCACATTCTTCAGTTTCGCCTTTTCAATTGCATACTTTGGATTTGGCTTTGGTACTCGTTGTGACCTCCTTAAGACATGCTCATCTTCTTGTTCAAACTCTTCAAGTTGTGAAGGCCGATTTTCTTCTAAAACAGTCTGTTGATAAGTTCCAGTTTTCCAAGGGCTTGCACTAGATGTCATCTGTGACACATCCTTATCAACCTGTACAATTGGTTCAAGTGTCTTCTAATTGGAAGTCTCCTCTTCAAACTTTTGATCAACTGGAAGATCGACATGATCGACCGACCACCATGATGATGACTCATCGAACACAACGTTTCTCGACACATGTACTCGATCTGAAGTTGGATCAATACACCTCCAGCATTTCCTTTCCGAATCGTATCCCACAAAGATACATCGGATCGCCTTCTTAGCAAACTTGCTACGAAGATGGTTAGGCACAAATACATAATATACCAACCAAATACTCGAAAGTGACTTACTGTAGCCTTCATCTCGTACAGCTTCTGGAATGGTGAAAGGTACTCGAGTTTTGGTTGTGGGAGGCGATTAATAACATGATTTGCAGTCATCATGCATTCAGCCCAAAAATGAGCTGGCACATATTTCGAATGTAACAGGCTCTTGCATGTCTCGGCTAGATGCCTGTTCTTCCTCTCCGAGACCCCATTCTGTTGTGGCGTATAGGGACAAGTCAGTTGTCTTCGGATACCATGCTCTTGTAGATACTTGTTGAACTCTTCTAAAGTATACTCTCCCCCGTTATCCGATCTTAGACATGTTATTTTATGTCCAAGCTCATTTTCCACCTTACTCTTAAGATCCTTGAATTTGTTGAGTACTTCCCATTTCTCCTTTAGGAAGTAAATCTAAGTGTATCGTGAGTAATCGTCGATGAATGTGAGCATGTATTTCATACCTCCAAGTGAAACATCTTTCACTAGACCGAACACATCTAAATGCACCAATTCAAGAGGTTTCTTGGCTTGAAACTTCGACTCAGTATAGGAAAGCTGATGTGCCTTGCCATACTGACATCCTGCACATACTGAATAATCTCGGATCTCCAGATCAGGAAGCCCTTTCAACATGTTCTTCTTCATCATAGCCTTTAACTTGACAAATCCAACATGAGCAAGCCGAGCATGCCACAAATTAGTTGTTTCACTCTTTCGAGTCTTGTCTACATAAGCAGCCTCAGCTGACATAACATAGACGGATTTAATTCTTTTGCCTTGCATGATGGGAGTACCTTCGATCTGCATCTCTTTGTAGATCTTCACATCATCGGGTTTGAACACTACGGTGTTTTCAGATGTCGCCAATTGAGAGACAGACACCAGATTCTTCTTCATCATTGGGACATGGAATACGCCTTGAAGCATGGTTGAATCCTCACTTCCTTTTGGTATACATACAGCACTGCCCACATGAGTGATTAGCAGCTTCGCATTATTTGCTGTCACTACTACTCGTTGGCCATTATATTGTATCTTTGAAAGAAACTTTTGATCATCTCCAGTCATGTGATTTGAGCAACCTGAATCAACTATCCAATCAGTAGAATAGTCTATTCGATTATTATTGCTCGTAGGCATGGTAACTGTAGTAGTCAATCCGAGTGCATCGGATTGTTCTTCAGTGATTGACAAATAAGCACTCCACTCCTCTTCCTCATCATCAATCTTCTGTAGTAGGTCTTCTGAAGTTGCTGCATTACCTTCATTTTTCTTCTTCTTGGGTGCTTGACAATTTCTGGCAAAGTGACCTGGCTTGCCGCAATTATAGCACGTTCTGGTTCTAGGATCCTGAGAATCACGTTCCTTGAAACTATCCTCGCTTTTCCTTGAATTCGAGTTCGATTGATACTTCAAATTCTTTTGTTTTCTCCTGTCATTAAAAGACCTTTTACTTTTACCAGTGTACAAGGCTTCTTCTTTCTCATTCGGAGAAAGACCAGCCATCTGCTTTGCTAGACTCTCCTGGTTTGCTAGAAGGCTTTCAAGCTATAAGAGTGTTGGTTGAGTCGGCAATCTATGAATTGCTGTGATGAACCCATGGTACTCAGGCTTTAGACCTCAAATGATAATTCTTCTCATACGAGCATCTGTAATTTTCGACTCATCATCAAGTTGCGATATCTCAAGACAGATTCCTTTTACTTTCATAAAGTATTGAGAAATCGACATGCTTCCTTGAGATACCGAACTGATCTCGTTTTCCAGCAATTGCAACCTTGCATCATTAGATCTGGTGAAAAGTGTGGATATCGCATCCCACGCTTCATTCGGAGACTTGGCCTCTCGAATATGTTTGAGCAATTCTTTCTGAATTGTAGCTTTCAACACGAACAAAGCTTTGTCTGCCCTTATCTTCCACTTCCTTAATTTCTCAGCATTCTCTTCAGTTTTGGGTGGTGCGATGATATCTTCGCCATTCATTACCTCCCAAAGATCTTGGCCCAGTAAATACGATTCCAAACAGGATCTCCAATACTCTTAGTTAGTATTGTTCAACTTCTCTATACCGCTTACAGAATTTGCATGCTCCATTGATCTGAGTTGGCGAATACAAGGTATTTGATGAGATCTTCAGACTCACCGTTTTGAGGTCTTCACGCCCGTTCCCTGAACCAAGCTCTGATACCACTTGTTGAAGATGTATCAGCCAAAATTTTAAGTACTTCAATTACCAAAGCACAAAGCATACATACCAAGCAACAAGGTTTCACTATAGAGAAGAGAGAAGAAGTAAAGCTTTACTAATAAAAGGAATAAAAAAAACAGCCACACTATTATTCACATTTTCACCTCTCTCACTATATATATAGGGTAAAACTCTTACTTTAGATAAGATAAGATAAGATAAGGACAAAGTAAAGATAAAGTAAAGATGAAGACTCCTAAAAGATAACTACAAAAGACTCTTATCAAGATAAACTATTTTAACCCTATCCAACTTGACTCTACTTATCTTGTGGATAAGTTAGAGTTTGGTGATGACTCTTAACATGTTCAACCATCAATGAGATCACAATCCCCAACAAACAACCAGTCTCTAGCTACCCATGTTAGTTGTAAGCTTTATCTTTTGCATTTTTCATTTTATTTTTCACAAAAAATTAACACCAGTTTTCTGTTGCCTCTGCATTTATTATAGTTTCACCAAAAATTGATCTGATCAGATAGATTATAGCTAACGACCTTAACATTTTTCAGTTCCCTTAGAACCAGCTCAAACGAACTTCCTGAAAGGCCCTCAGAATACACACGTGTGACATGAGTCTGTCCCTTGAGCAAAATCCATAAACAAGGCAGATCCTACGCTATCAAAGCCAAAGCCAGCCCCAATGACTTACAGTAGGCGGGAGCTCTCCCTTTGATTACATAATCAAGCTTTGCTTTTCTCACCCCTCCTAAAAAAAAAAATATATATATATATATATATATATACAAAACAGAACAGAACAACATAGCCATTGCTTTGAAGGATTGATCATTGATCATCCTTCAATGGCATTGTCTAGAGCATTAATTCTAAGCACCGCAGCTCTCCCGGTGTGCTCGCCCTTCGTCGAAGTTACGAATGCTAAAGAGATTCACTATGATCCCATAAAGGAGGGCCAACCATGGCTTTAACTGTGGCAAGAATAATGGCGAGAAGTGTTTGTCACCACCGTCCAAAGGTTATAATAGAGGTTGTGAAAAGGAAAAGAAATGCAGGATAGGTGGTAAAACGGACGAGTTCAATGATACAAAGGTGGAGGTAGAGGAGGTGCAGACCAACGAACCAGAGATAGCACACGAGGTTTTTTTTTTTTTTTTTTTTGGTGACGAGGGTATCCGGGCCTCTTAGAGCACCCGACTAGTTCCCCGGGCACGTGCAGAGCCCTCTCTCCACACGCACCAGGAAAGTCGGGATAAATCCGGAGGGTGGCCAACGAGAGCAGGGAATCGAACTCAGGACCTCCGCTTCGTGAGAAGTGGTCGAGGTTATCGTTATGGGGCACTAAGACAATAACCATTTTTGCTTCTTTTTGTACTGATCAGCTTGCCACTCAAGAAGGATGCATAAATATATGTTTATGATCATTACAACAATTTGATTTTTGAGTTGTAAGATCTTATATAAAACATAATTGTGCGGCGCATTTGTTACTCCTGATTTCCAGTAATCCTCCTTATTTGTCCATTTTTTTTCTATTTTTTGATAAGTAAACAAATCGATAAATACCACAAACATTGTTTGTACAAGGCATAACCTTTAACCCAATAACACCTTCCAGTAACACTCATATCCCCTACGTTCTGAGTCAAATAATATATTGAAGATATTATATCTGGCTAAAGTATGACATATCTCCCATAGATGGGCTTTTACTGCTATTTTTTTTTGGTAAGAAGCTTTTACTGCTATTTACAACATAGGTCTGTTTTTTGGTGACTTATAAAGTTCGGCACTTTTTAAGTTTTGTAATTTGACAATATGCTTTTTTTTTTCGAGAACTTGATGCATTGTGCTTTTCAACTCTTGGGTTGCAATTCTCATAAGACGTTAAATCCAACAAAATGAATTATTTGAAATATTGTAAAAATTGATAAGATTTGAAATCTCATATGGTAATAATTAATTTTGTTAGAAACCTTGATCAAATGATTCTAATTTCCTAACAACATAAATATCATGTCAATTAAGTGTCAAGCTTTATATGTCTCAGTGAAAAAAGGGATCCTCACAACTTTTGCATCATAATTCAAAAATGCACCATTGAGCTACCACTTGGACACCAAGCTGGGTGATAATACACAGGGCCGGCCCAAGCCATTTGGAGGCCTAAAGCGAGAATTCTAAATGGGTTTTTTTTTAAAATATTATTAAAAAAAATTAACTATACAGGTGGCCTTTTTAATATTCTAAATGGGCCTTTTATTAATTTTCTAAATGGAGCCTTTTTAATATTATTTTTTTAATGGGGCCTAAAGCAAAGGCTTTGATGGCTTAATGGACGGGCCGGCCCTGATTAATACAGCCCGCAACCAAACAAAATTTTATGGGCGTTGACAGCACCATCTACTCACGGACTGATTCCTAGTGAGGTAATTGAGGAAATTTTTGTGAAGGAAATGCATCTAAAATCTATATTTCTCAGACAATCCAAGACCTATGGCATAAACTTTAAGGAAGTCCTTATTTCAAGCAATACGAATACGAGTCTCATGAGCAGTGTCCAGCTACATCCCTACTTCCAAGCTAGAAAACCCTAACCTCTTCCCTCTATTCGATCAATCCAAAAAATCATATTGTTCAATTCAGGCATGAAAGCAGATTAGACTTATTTACCAATTTACAGTTAGTTTTGTTAGGGCTTTACCATTCTAAATCCTAAGGAGTAAAGCCCTCCAAAATGTAAGAGCGATACGGTTGCATCGCGCAGCCGACCCGGCTCTGATGATGATAATACCTAATAAAACTAGCTGATGGCGGTTCAATATTGTTGTTGGTGGTGTGGAGTTTTCTCCTCTCTCCTATGTGGGACAATTTTTGTGCTCTCTCGCCCCGTGTTATGATTTATGATGCGAACCCTGGCATTTAATGGTTAGCCACTGCCCTTTTACCAAGGGTGCAGGATGGTTAGTGGTTAACGCTGGCATTAGCATCCCTTTAGCTGCTGCATTAGGCCTGGATGCCACATTGGGCTGAGGTGAGCGCACGGTCTAGGAGAGACATTTACCAATCCATTAAGAGTTTCGTTTATAAGATACATGATAAGAGGGGCACATAATCTATCATCATAGCTTTTTTTGGTAAAAAGATTTTAAAAAAAACTTATGATGAGCATCTTACCCTGATTAGTCAGACTTTATTTTAGTTAAAATAATAACAAAAATAATTGAGAAAAAGTAAAAAAGTCATTCCATGGGTATTCACAAATACTAATGGTCTTTGCTATTGAGACCCCATTAGGTGGTCCATTAGGGTCAAGACCACCGAGACCATGCTCTTAGAGCATTAGATTTCAGGTGGGGCCCATTTTACATGGTAGGTCCCACCTGAAATCCAGTGCTCTCATATCACGGTCTTGGTAGTCTTGGCCCTAAGGGAGTCTCAGAAGCTTTATCCAATACTAATTTCAGATACTATTTGATATTTGCGGCATGTGGTGCTCTTGGGAGGAATTAGTCTTTGGCGACAAGAATTTCAATTATCGTTTTTAAACATCCCGATTCTTACAAACTCTATATTCATGCTTTTATTAAATTACAATTTTCATTTTTAAACATCACGATTCTTACAAACTCTATATTCATGCTTTAATTAAATTAACGTCACCAACCCTCGTTAAGACAGGCTCTTTTGGAGTGGTTGCTTCGACTTACCCTTATGGCACCTTAGAGCATCTCCAAAGCAATACACCAAAATTCTCCTCCATTTCGGCATCTCCTCCATATATGGAGTACATGGACCCCACTATAAAGTTTTGTGCTCTAATGCATCCTATCTCTAAATCACTATTCATTTATTATTTAAAAATAATAATTCATCTGTAATCTTCCTCTTAACCCTAGATTAATGCTAATTAGGCATATAATTAGAGTTTTTTTTTTAATTAAAGTTTGATATTGGAGTTTTTTTAATATTAAAAACAGTTTCTTATTTTTTAAAAATGATTAATATTTATAAAAAAAACAAGGATGGGTGGGTGAATCTTAACCACGATGTCAAAAGGGACACGTGGTGACCTCAAGGGGTGATACTGTAGAGGATTTGGATTTTTTTTTTTTTTTTTTTGCATCTTTTATTGATGAATTAATTTAAAAATTAAACAATTATTAAAAAAAAACATAAAAATAATTTCAATATAAATTGATAGTTATTAAAATAAATTAAAAGGATACAATTAGCATTTTTAAAAAGATTGAAAGACAAAAAAGGACACAGGGTATTGTAAGGGGATGAATAGTGTTTTGGAGATCATCCTCCAATTTCTCTCTCCTCCTCATCCAAATATGGAGGGTCACTGTTGCACTTTGGAGTATCAACTCCAAATATGGAGTACGGTTGGAGTTGCAAATTGGAGCCCGTACTCTATCTTTGGAGTTTTGGAGTACCGTTGGAGATGCTTTTAGCGGCTACCTTAGGTATGCCTATGTGTGCGCGTTTAGAGTGTGTTAGATGATATCATTTCAACCAAAAAAAATCAATGTCTTACCACGTGCATTAGGGTGTATCTCAGGTTTAGTACCACATCGATTGGGAAGAGGACTTCACAAGGGTGTATAAGGGGCCATCAACCCTCCTTAAGACATGCCCTTTTGGATTGGTTGCTTGGGCTTACTCTTATGGCACCTTAGCACCTACCTTAGGTCTGGTTGTGTGTGTGCATTTTGAATGTCCGTCACATGATATCATTCCAAACAAAAAAATTTTAATTAACGTCAAAAAATTTAATACTAATTGGGATTGTGAATCTAGACAACCCTTATTGGTAGGCATATATGCCACTCAAGTGGCAAGAGGTAGAGCCAAGATATTCTAGTAGGAGCTAACAATGGGGTTTGGGGACGTAGGCCCCAAAATTTTTCTTCGCCCTGGTACCTCACTCCTAGGGTTAAGCAATCTAATCTTGGTTTTTAAAAAGGAAAAAAATATATTTATCATAATTTTCTTAAATTTAACCATAGTTAAATGGATGTTAAAAGGAACCCGTGGACACAACATTTGTTTAGGCTTGAGCTTGATTCGAGCTAGAATATTTAGGCTCAAGCTTGGTTTAAACAAGCTTGATCAAGCTATGTTCGAGCTCAGATTTCATCCAAGCTGAGTCGAGCTTGGGTTGGCTCAAGCTTGATTGATGGAATTTATTAGACTAAAGTTAATAAAAATATTTATTAGTAAATTATAATACAAGAAACTACTGAGAAACTAATACATTCAGGAAATAAGATTTGGGTGTAGTCCTTCGAGAAAGTTAATAATTTAATAATTTTAAACTTATTTTTTATAAATTAAAAATCATTAGGAATATAATAAAGTTAATAATTTTATTTTGTATGAATATAAATAGAATCACAAAAAATTCTTATATATATATATATAATATTTCAAGCCTAGTCAAATTAAACAGGTTTGGCTTGAGCTTGACTTCTTTAATGTTCAAGCTCAAAATAAAAGTTTGGCTTAATTCATTCAAGCCTAAAATGTCAGCTTGAGTTTGGCTCAAATGAGCCGAGTTGAGTCGGGCCAATGAGCTAGCTTGGTTTGAGTCCACCCCAACGTGATAAAGCCTAACCAACAATAACAATGAAATGGACGAAACTACCCTTCTAGCACTTTTTTTTTTTTATAAACGTCGATATCTAGGGCTGTCAACGGATCGGATTCGGACCGGATCTGCCTAGATCCGAATCCGATCCGATTAAGAATCCGACTGATCCGAATCCGATCCGAGATCCGTCGGATCATGAAGTAACCGATCCGAATCCGATCCGATTATATATCGTCCGATCCGAATCCGATCCGATCCGATCCGAGTAAGGTTATTTTTTTAAAAAAAAATCTATTTTAATAATAAAAAAATCTAATAATACCTTAATTAATACTAATTAATGTTAATTTTTTTAAAAATTAATATTTTATACATAGAAAATCTAAATAATATATTTAAAATTATTAAAAATTATTATTATTATCGGATCGGATTTTAATCGGATCGGATCACCCTATATCCAGATCCGATCCGATCCGACGGATCACATATAGGGTCCAAAGTCCGGCTAATCGGATCGGATTCGGATCGGATCCGGATCATGATCCGGTCCATTGACAGCCCTATCGATATCTTGATCCTTAAAGACTCATTAATCATACGTGCTACATAGTGAATAACCTCGACCTCATACAATGGATATTGAGGGGAGCCTAGGAATCGACCTCGAGACCTCCAGGCCATTGGGTTACACCTAGAGGTGATATCGAACCGAGCCAAGCCGAGTAGTAGTGTATTCAAGCTTGTTCGTTTATTAAACGAGCTCAAAAATTATGTCCGAGCTTGACTCATTTATTATATAAACAAGCTCGAGCTTTTACTAGCCGAATTCGAGCCGAGCTCGAGTAGTTCACAAGCAGCTTGATTTATTGGATATAGTTATTTATATTAGGTAAAAAATTCACTTTATTATCCTAGGCAAAGAAATCATGGTGTTAACTAAAATTTTAGTATAAGATCATAATTATATAAATGGTATTCTTATCATATAAAATACATTATATATTATTAATATTTACTAGTATATAAAACATATATTTAATTTTAATATTTAAATGAAATAAGTATATTTTAATAGGTTAATATGTATAATATAATCGAACCGAGCTTCTATCGAGCCGAACAAGTATGTGTTCAAGCTCGACTCGTTTACTAAACGAGTTTGAAAACAATGTTCAAGCTCGGTTTGTTTATTAAATAAACGAACGATACTTGAACTATTAACAAGCTGAGTCTGAGTACTTCAAACATTTTGTTCAATAACCATCCCTAGCTACACCCTCGGTGTTTTTTTTTTTTTTTTTAATTTTAAGGGTTAGCTTCATCAACCAAACCAGCACATAAATTCCATCCCTGTCCTCTTCTACATCCATATTTAGAGGCCTACCTTTCTTCCTCTCCAAGTACACATAAATTTCTCTATATATCTCTATCGCAACTCTTTCTCCTTAGAACCTCCCTACAGTCGCCATTAACGTCTCTTATTGAATCTTTTTTTTATCTATTTTTGAATTTCAGCGATGTTCGTTTCAAGGGTTTTTTCTCAGATTTCGAGGAGCAGCTTGAATCATTGCCGAGGCCTCCTCGTCTCTCCTCAACATGAACAGTTGCCGACTTTCTTTAACAGTTTTCACTCTCTGCGTGAATCACTAAAAGGGTAAGACTCGAAAATATCGATTTTTATGATTCATTTCGTTAGGGTTTTGTAAGGGGTTTGGTTTAAATTTGATTTAAGGGGGGTTTAGGGTTTGCAGAAGGAATATTAGCTTATCTGGGGGTGTTCGTGTTTGATGTTTTGGGATGAATAAATTTATAATCCTCGCCCCGCCCCCCATTTTTTTATTCGGCTTAATCACCTTTTTGGGGTGAGGAGTTGGAGAGTTTGATTTGGAGTTCAAGTATGGATTTTAATACTGCAAGTGTAGTATTTGAGTTTGGGATTGGATTTTCTTCAAAATGGGAGTTTCTGGGCATCGTATGTGACAGAAGGGTATTTAGGAAGAATTAGAAAAATTGTGTATTCTTCTCTCAAGGAGGTATCAATATATAGATTACAATCAAGAATTAAATAAGGAAACTAAATATTCGGATCCTAAATTAGAATCCCTACGATCTCTCTATACAATTAGAATATACTAACAACACTCCCCCTCAAGCTGGAGAGTAGATATCAATAACTCCCAGCTTGCTACAAGTAGAGTCGATAGCATTCTAAGGTACAAAGAGAGTAATAAACGAGAGATGCCGAGATGAACGAGATGAATGAGAGATGCCGAGATGCCGAGATGAACGAGAGATGCCGAGATGCCGAGATGAACGAGAGATGCCGAGAGGCCGAGATGAACGAGAGATGCCGAGAGGGGCTAGTGTTGGATCCGAGTGGCCTAGGGGCCCTGGGTGGTGCTGTCGAGTGGCTTGAGAGCCTGGTTTGTGGAGCCGAGAGGCTGATGGTGGAGCCGAGATGACGAGATGCCTTTTGTGGTAAACCGAGTGCGACTGTAACAGCAGATTAGTGGCTGCGTTCTTAAAATACTAAGAATCTTTGAATCCGGCAGGCAGCATTGCCGGCCACCCGCCAGAAAGGAGCGATGAAAGAGAAGACTATCAAAACAGGCGGATCTTCCGCTCTGATACCATGACAAAAGGGTATTTAGGAAGAATTAGAAAAGTTGTGTATTCTTCTCTCAATGAGGTATCAATATATAGATTACAATCAAGAATTAAATAAGGAAACTAAATATTCGGATCCTAAATTAGAATCCCTACGATCTCTCTATACAATTAGAATATACTAACAACAGTATGGAATTGGAAGTCTGTTTTTTGTTTATTAGTATGGAGTTGGAACTAATTTATGTTTATTTATTTGTTTAAGTGCTTCTAATTTTCCATGTTTCAACAATTGGGTTTATTGTTTATACTCTCCCTTTCCCTGTTTCTCTCTATGTTCTCTCTTTTCTGCCTATTATTTGTCAGGTTGGTGATTACAGATCATAGTGATAACTTTTTGTTACCAACCTAACATAGAATTGAGAGAATAATATATCTTTCACCACAACATAGTCTGGAAAGCAATTCCAAGAAGAGAAAATGGAAAATAGAAAATGTTTAGGCCCCCCCTCTTTATACACACACACACTGGATTTCCTTATATCTATTTAGAGTTTTATTATAAAAGGAAAGGCGGAACAGGATTGACATTTAACTGATGATGCCAATACTATACTGTATTGGCTGAAAATTTTGGATATCTTAAAGAAATGCTACACTGACCACTGATTGAGTTTTTAAAACTTATTGCTCTTGTAATAGCCAACTTGATCTCTCCTTTATCATTCTGCTTAAAATTGGATCCCTTATTTGTTGATTTGGTCCTACTTTGATCCGTTTAATTGAAGACGTGTATTACATGAATGATACATGTTCCAGAAGTTTGGTGAGGTGCCCTCTTGGAAAATATTCTAGGCCATTCTAATTACCATGTCTAGTAGTGTAAATTTGATAGCTCGCATACCTATAAAAAATGACATATACAAGTATATACATTGTTTTTAGTCATGGGTAATATACTTTTTTGGTTGTGTTGCCTGTCCAAGATTCCGAAATCAGATGCATTGCTTTAAGTATGGTATACTTTGTGATGAACTTTGGTCATTGTAATCACTCATTCAGACGTTTTTTGCATGCCAGTGGGTTCCCTTCCAGGTGACTTTATTACGCCTTTCAGTCCTTAAAACCTTTGCCTCTCAGTGATTTGGGATGTCATTCTCTATATCCCCTCAACCTACTGAAAAGGAAACCAATCAGTCTAGTGATGAACATGGGGCCTTTGTAAAGAACAATAGCACTTCTACGGATGATGAGCCTGTTAAAACAAGTGGAGATACAAAAACTGAAGAGCAAACTGAAGGCACGGATTCTAGTTCACAATCTAAACCTTCCACCTCCCAATCTGTCAAAAGGTGGAGCCAAGGTACTAAATGAATTCCATTTTTTGATTCAAATTTGGAGGGCAATCTGTCCATTGATGATCTGGTAAAGCTTGTCGCGGAGAAGGAAGAGTTGCTGATGATAAAACACAAAGAAATTTAGAAAATGCAAGACAAAGTTCTTTGTAGCTATGCAGAAATGGAAAATGTTATGGATAGGACAAGACGCGAAGCAGATAACTCAAAAAAAATTGCTATACAAGTTGGGTCTTGTAGTTTTCTTCAAATACTAGATATTGATTTTCTCACTGTGTTCATAGCTTCCTTATTCAAATGTTGTCTTGACATGGTGTATTTGCAATTTTTGTTTACTTCTCTTACGGGCATATGTTGCAGAACTTTGCAAAGAGTTTATTAGATGTTGCGGACAATTTGGAGGAGCTTCTTCAGTTGTTAAAGACAGCTTTTCGAAGATCGACTTGTCTAAAGACACTACTGGAGCTGTGCCACTTCTAAAAACACTTTTGGAAGGTGTTGAAATGACTGATAAGCAGGTTGCAGAGGTAATGTATTCTTTGACTTTGGTAACAGTCACCATGCCTTTCTGATAATTTTGTGTGAGAATATGCTTAGAGTCTGACCCAACTTATTTGCACACTTGGTATGCTGTACTATTACACGTTTCATATGACCAATGACCACCTCATACGGTTTCACTAGCAAGACTTTGGATCTTGTAAATTTGCATTAGGCGGAGGTATGGGCTCCTTTGAAGTGTGTTTAATTTCTCCCTGTGTTAATAGGATTAGATTCTATTGGTGTCTTATAATATGAGATTGTAAGCAAGTAATCCCTCGGGCGGAGTTTCTAGGCTAGGAGTCAGGACTGTATTCTCCACAGATTGCATTGAGTTTATTTGCTTGTAAACTATATATATATATATATATATATATTCTTGATTACTGATTAAAAAAAAAAAGCAAGTAATCCCTTAAGGCTTGAGGATATTGTGGAGGCAGTCCATGATCATTTTGCTATTGGGTTCTCCTTTCACTGGCTTAGAGCAGAAAAGGATATCACTGCTCGTTAGAGATGAAGCCTTTTGATTGTCTCTTATTTGTTATGGATTCGGCGGGTAGTATGCTTTTTAACTCTATCGGGCCATCGGCTATCTGTTCGAGAGAAGGGGGGGAAAGCACATCAATCGCTTAGATAGTAACGGCAATTCATTCTGGATTCAAAGCCTTTCCAGGGGGGATTCCATTCTTTGATTACCATCCCCATTCCTGAAATTCATTCAGTCGGCTTCGTGCGGATAGATGTTTGCTGGGGAGATTGGGGCTCCTTGAGGTTTGCTTTTCCAGGTAGAATTATTATCACTGAATAAAAGATGAGGTAAATGGGTTTACTGCTCAGTAGTTTGCTCTCATCTGCCAAACCTGAAGGTCAACCTCATTCTGTTGCCTGCATTCTTTCATTGAGTTATCGTGTTTTATGTGCTGTGTAGTTATGTTTCTTGTTCAACATGTTGTTATTACTTATTTGTCAATGTTAAGAATTGCTGTAATCAGTTCATTCTCATTCTCTGCATGCCATTTTTTTAATGTACTATAATATCTTACACAGATATCTTGTATATAGTCATCCAATGTCAAATCAATTCTAGTTAGTTGTTACTGACATCTTACTTGCAAAGTATATATAGGCAGCTTAATCTGTTGTTCTGCGTGTTCTGAACGTGATGGATTCTATGATGAAGCATGAATAATGTGCATTTTGATATATTGGTTATTGCTAAAAGGTTTCTCAATGTTCTTGCATTCAGGTGTTAAGAAAGTCCGGAGTTGAAAATTTTGATCCTATGAATGAGCAGCTTGATCCACATAGGCATTATGCTGTCTTCGAAATACCTGATGGTTCTAAGCCTCCCGGCACTGTTGCTGGCATTCTAAAGGTACTAACTTGAGAAATCAAAATGAAGATCAATTAATTATATAAAGTCATGTTTGCAGGACATGCATAGCAATTTTTGGCATTTACCATCTCCTCAAACTTTGAGAGGGTGGCCATATTGTTTATCTGTTGCATCATGGAAAACAGGAAAAGTAAAACTGGACTGCTACTTGTTGAAATTGTAGTTACATTTGCATTAGATATGTGGTGAATAGGAATCTTGAGTTATTTTAGTTATAATAAGTACTTAAACAAAGCGCTTAATTGTGTTTGTGTGTTGCAGTCGGGATACATGCTTTATGACCGAGTTATCCGCCCAGCAGAAGTTGGTGTGACTGTAGCTTTGGATAATAACGAGGCTGACCAAGGTTCTGAAGCTTGAAGGAATGTCTTGTAGGGGCCCTCAGATACTATCACTGCATTTATCTGAGCTGAACTAGATCGGCTTTAGAAATTGTTTCTACTGCAAAGCATTTGACAAAATTTTGCCCCACATATTGTTTTTAGTTCCAGCGATCATTTTGTATTTTGAGTGGTAACATAATTTTCATAAATTGAAGATTATATTTATAGCAGATTCTGTCTTAAAGTTATAAATTTATTTTTGAGCTTAATTTAGGTGGCGGTTGGTAACTCTAAATAATAAGAGCTTATTTGGGTTTTAGAATGTTTGATAACAGGCTTATTAGACCTCTAGAAACTTTAAAAGTAGAGGAAAAACCTCTAAAAAAATAAGTAGCACGGGGTAACTTATTTTTTGGGTCTAAAACTTTAGAACTTATTCTTTAGAATTTATTTTTAAAAGTTTATTATATGTGAGTAGAGTTTCCAAACACACCTTTAGACAGCCATTTATGAAGGTCTTCAGTGTCACTATATGAGCCTTGCAGGTTCCACTTTTTTTCTCTTGGGGTGTGTTCGTTTGGAGGCGAGAAAGTGAGAAAATAAAAGAAAAGTGAGTTTTCTTGCACTTTTCTTGCATTTGGTGAAAGTTCTTGCACTTTTTCAATAGTGACAAACTTTCTCCCAATAACTTTCTCCATGGTTATTTTGAGAGAAAAATTAAGTTTCTTTTCTTTTCTTTTACCCACTTTCTCGCCAAACAAACACACCCATGATGAAGTAATATAAGATTTTACTAATTGCGAAAAATTATTCAAAAAGCTGGAACAAACATGTTGCAACCATAGTAGAGTTTGGAAGTTTGTCACTGGAGCTAGCTTATGTAAACATGCATGAAACAAAACCTAAGGATTATTAATTTAAACTCTGAGGAAGGGTTTTTGGCAATTGATGATTACTGTTTTCTTGAGTTGTAACTAGATTTTTTTGGAGCACACTTGTAACTATTTTTTTTAAGAGCAATAGTCACCTCCTCGTGCCGAGGAGGGGACTATTCGTCCTCGCTCTCACAAACCCTTTGAACTATGGTTAAAAAATTAACCACCTCATATGGTTAATTTTTTTTTATTAATTTTTCTAAAAACCAAGGGTAGATGTGTGAACCTTAGGGGTGAATGAATCTTAACCACAGTTAATAGAAGTAAAAAAGGAGACATGTGGCCCTAAAAATAGGGGACGAGAAGGTAAGTCACCTCCTCGCCCGAGGAGGTGACTATTTTCCTTTTTTTAATACATTTTTTGGTCTACTAATAACTAGGTTAGACGGGCCACAAAGATATTGCTCTATTACTTTGGTCCCATGAAGATATGTACATGGTACGAAATTCCGAGATACCATTTCCAATTGTGTTTATGTTACGATCTCCAATGGTTTACAACCCTAGCATTCCGTTGCTTGATCATCACTCTGAGAGCCTTTTGGAGCATTGGTTAGGTTCTAACATTTGGTATCAAAGCTTTACATTGAGTTCGAGTCTCAGAGGGGGCGGCGATCTAGGGAAAGGGCTGCTTGGACGCCACGAGCCAGAGTGAGAGCCTCCATTGGGGAAGGTACTTGAATGCCAAGATATTTAATATTTTTTTTAAAAAAGGCCCGAGTGAAAGCCATCACAAAGTGGATCGTCATGGACGTCAGCTTTGGAGCATGGTGGTATGTTATGATACTCATCTCCGTGGTTATCAGCTGCAGAGCATGGTGGCGTGGTGTTATGTTACAAACCCTAATGACTTACGAGCCTAGCTTTCCACTCCTTAATTAACTTGGGGCCTTTCGAAGCATTAATTAGGTTCCTAACAGTTTAAGCTAATGGTTATAACCACTACGAATTGGCGATTGGATACAAATTGATCGACTGTCATTAACTACGACCATAAAAACCATAGATAGCAAGGATAACATAGAGTATATGATACTAATAAAATGTATTTACCCTAAATTCTGTAGGTGCAGGAAATCCTGGAGGGAGAAAAGGTGCTTGAACATCCGATATATAATCAGGAGAGAGAGGCAACCAGAATTCAAGAGGTATTGGAAGAGGGCCTTTTTTGCTTGAGTTCTTTTTTTTTTTTGGAAATTTCGAAGAAAAAAAATTTTGGTTTCTAGCTTCCTCTGTATGTCATTCAGAAATTTTCCTCTATTGTTGAAGATGGTGAGAGTATGGCTGGTGAATATTGCAATAAACATGTGAGAAATTAATAAGGTTGATTTTCTGAATGTCCAATAGACCATGAAAATGATATGGTTTTTCCTATTTTTGCATATATACTTTTTACCATCTTCACTCTCCTGCCCACTTTTTGATCGGTTTCCAGTTTTCTGAATTTGAGAAAAAAACATATAAGACAAGCGAAACTATACCTCATCTGCAGTGTTTTTAAACCAGATTATGAGACCAAAGTAAACCAATCTGCAAATGACCCTACTAAGTATTGATGACTAAAATGATCAGAACACACTCAAATTAATGACATCTCTGGATGATCTTGAGTGCAAATTATGTGTTATAAGTATGGCAGGTTGGTCCATAAATCCAAAGACCACATTGATCAAAGTTGTGTTCATAATACACTTTTCTAGGCCAAAGTAACCACATGCTCATCTCTGTTTTCACCAGAAACGTTGTCAAATTATCCTAAATAATTCCAACTCAGACTGCGGCTAGTAAACCTATACTTTGAATGCATGAAAATAAAGAAACAACGAAATTGGTACCCATATTCAGATTTTACGCTACAGAACTATCCACCCAAAAACAAAGTATAGAAAATGACAGCAATATTCAATAATAGAGTCCCCACATTGCCATCCTCTCCTGTTTGTCTGTGTCCTTCTGTGTTTGTATTCTTCTTCAATCTGTGTTTGGATTCTCATTTGGAGGCGAGAGAAAGAAACCCATTGTCCTCAATGAGAGGGAAATGCTGTGTATACTCTTCCATCGAATTGTTCTCTGTCTCTGTCCTCCAATATACTCCAAAAACAACTCTTGGAAGTTTCTTCTGTCATTGAGAAAAGCCAAAACAAAAAAGGCTTCTATCAATGTCCATTTCTTCCAAAAGCTTGCATTCAATGCTCCCTAACAATTTCTGAAATCCCCATTCCCTCCTTTGAGGTTCATCTCTCTATAGCTTAAAAGAGTACCCAAATCATGCTCAATCCCGCTAATTGTACAAAAAAAAGTTCCTTGCACAAAAAACAAAAGTTCCTTTATACCATAGGGGTTACAGTTACATCCAAACAACCGTTCGTGTTCCTTTCAACTACACTTCCTACCACCACAAGCAAACCAAAACATGAGCCATGTAGCTCTGCTCGTATGGAGAGACAACTGTCCGCTCAGCATTGCGGTTGTACTTCTTAATATCAGAGTTTGAGGCGTGCTAGCCGTACTCTCTTAGGTATTGCCTTATTTTCAACCAAAAACTAACACACGTTGAAATAGGCTTCGGAGTTTCTCCGGAAGACGCCCGAGGTGGGCGATCAGGCGTCCACACATCATTGGACGCCGGATCGCCCACCTCGTAAAGTAATGACAAGTGTTGGTTTTTTTTACTGAAAATAACTACATATGTTAATTTTTAATGGAGCAAGGAATGCTAGAGAGTAGGGCTAGCATGGCTCTATCAATTTTGATGTCAGTAGCGTCATAATTATTATCAATGCTTTAGCTCAAAGGATTTTGCTTAGCCGCAATTTTTCAATGGGCGCTACAAATGTCAAACATTCTCTGATCTCTACTTTTTAAACTCTTAAAATAATGAAACATCTCCACGTTTTAACTCCATCTTGTGTAAATTTGGAAAATTTTGAAGTAAATGGAAGAAAATTTTGGAGTAAATACGACAAGGGCTAGCACTCCTCTAGCTCAAATATTAAATTGCTTAGTACTCTTGTAGCTCAAATATTAAGGTGTTAATGTGATTTTGTTTCACCTTTAAAGCCGTGGCTTAGATCAATTTTTTAGTTTTATTTTTTTATAAACAATTTTTTTGGTTGAAATGATGTCATGTAAGAACACTCTCTAAACACATATAATCAGACCTAAGGTAACCGACTAAGATGCATATGGGTAAGGCCAAGCAACTCATTCTTTTTTTTTAAGGGCCCCACATGAACAAGATATCAATTACCTACGTCATTAGAGTTAGCCGGTCTGAAGTTAGTTGGGCAGTGGAGCTCTTGCAACTCTTACCCCCCTTAAGCTCTTGCAACTCTTACCCCCTTAAGGGGATTTGATCCAAAGACCTCCACCCTTGGAAGGCCACACCCCTAACACTCACGCAAGAGTGGGGGTGTAAGCAACTCACTCTCACCTATGCCATTATTAGTCATTAGAGAAAGACGGGTGTATGATCTACGCCAAGAGATTCCTTTAAAATTGGACAGTCATTAACACGTGTAGCATTTTCAACGGCTAGCAAGATACAAAACTACAAAAGGTATCAGTCAGCAATGGCTATGATGTTGACCAGAAGCAGCATCTTCATTTCTCCTTCGGATAAACTCAAGAAAGTAGAAAGGACATGTGAGCGAGTAGATATACACCCGGTGGGCACCCACCCATACAATCATTTCTCATAAAAGCTACTTTTTCATTTATTTCACACCAAATTAACAACTTTTGGGAAAAAATTAGCTTTGGAGCTCGAGCATCCACAAAACATACAGCACCTGTGATAATTTGGGAAAGAAGTCATTTTCTTTCCATGATTTTGATTTCCTCCAACTGATATCTCTCCTCTTTAAAACACATCGGGCATCACTAGAGCTAATTTTTTACCTATTTACAAAGAACTTTGCTACTGAGAACCCTTTAATGCTGAGACCACCGTAACCGTGCTATGAGAGCACGGGATGGCCGGTGGTACTCATTTCACATTGTAGGCCCCACCTGAAATCCCGTGCTCTTAAAGCACGGTCTCCATGGTCTCGGCCTAAAGGGATCTTAGTAGCATTTCCCATTTACAAATGTATTACCACTAAAAGGCAGCAGGCAAGTTCCCAACTTTCAAACCAACCTGACCTCTACAATAATGATAGATTGCCGGCGACGTCTCAAACCCCACCGACCTTTTCCCGACCGAATCCTCACCGTAATCTGACGCCTTTACCGTCAGAACGGCGTTAGTCGTCCGCTTGTACGACCCGAACCATTTCCCCTGCATGTACCCGTTCATCCTCCAGGGTGGCACATGCATGTCTCCTTTCTTCATGGATTCTTTCATGGCGGCGCACATTAGCCTCACCGCCTGCTTGAGCTCCTCTTGTTTACTGACGGAGATTGAAGGAAAGACGTCCAGTAAGGACAGATACCGATTCGTCGGTCGAGCGATAGAGAATTGTCCGGCGATGGAGACTTCGACGATGTAGCGAGTTCTGGAGACGATCACGTCGATGTATTCGTAGTTTCCGGCCGGGTATTTTCCGGTTTTACCCCACTGAGATTTGCAGAGACCTGAAAATTTTGAGATTCAAGAAGGTGTTAATGTCCCCCCCCCCCCCCCCCCCATGGTAATCACAAAACGAAACGACAAAGCTAAAAATGCTACTCTACGCCACATTTTAAGTGAAACAAAAACCGACAGTGGTAACATACGCTACATGATGCCCACCCTGAGCCATCAATTAAACGGAGGAGGAATGATAGTCATACTCTCAATCAATTCATACTGTCTCCCTCTACCAACTTAAACAATTTTTGTTTTTTTTGGTGTGCGAGTGCTTTAATGCTTGCTTAATGCATAGAGTTCTCGTTGTTGCGTTGTTTCCCTTGTGTCTGAAAAATTGGACCCGCATTCAACAAAGGGTGGCCCCCACATCAACAGTGAGTGAGTGGGGCCCTTATTTTTTCAAGACACATGGCAATAGCGCAACTATAGGTGGTTGGTTGACAGTATGGCAAGCACTCCTCTGGACGAGAAAGCATACTTTTTTTTTCTTCTTAATCTTTCTTATAAAAAAAATTACAAAATAATGTTTGTACTTGCATGTTTCGTAATACATACTAAAAATAAATAAGGATATAAGAAAAAAATAAATAAAGAATAAATACGTTTAGCAAAATAAGTTTTGAAAAATAAATTTTCTCTACTTATATTTATAAAACCAATTTGTCTAATGTCTAAAAATACAACTTTCAAATAGACTTTAATCTTATTACTATTTAAACTTTTATTTTAAAATAAACTCTTTTTTTAAATTTGTCAAGTGCTGCCAACTTTTAAAGCAGATGCCCTAGTTGTAGCCCATTGGGCTATAGCAGCCTTTGCCCTTGCTTTATAATATTTTTTGAGGAAGAAATGTGCCGTCAAATTAACCTTTTTCACGTGGTTTCAAAAACTATTTAAAAATTAGTATTTGTTTTTCTAATAAAATGGACGAACAGCCTGCTCAACCGCTCTTGTCAACTTTATCATTTCGAAGTTCAACAACTAAAAAGAACAAATATGTGTTATTTACCATTCGGAAGTATGAGATATATCATCTAAAAGGATGCGGACATCATTTAATAATATAAAGTTTTTGAGATAGGTAACGGCATGCCAATCACATGGTCTTAGATTATTAATTAGAATCAAGCGCTAAAGGCGGATTTTGCCAATCACATGGTCTTAGATTATTAATTAGAATCAAGCGCTAAAGGCGGCTAAAAATCCGTAGCTAAAGACTTGTAGTTTTATAGTAAAAGATTAACTATGAACATGAGCTCCAGTTGACTAGAAAACCGGAGTAACCTAAAAAAAAAAAATTACAATGTTCTTCGTCTCAGATTAATAATCTCTAATTAGAAATCCATTCTTTTTTCTCTTTATCTATCCTTATTTGCGGGGAATACTAAAAAATTTATATTAATTGTTCAAGTTGATATACCAAAAGAATTAGTAAATCTTAATTATTTATCTCAATTATTAAACGGTTAGGATCAGATTGGATGTGGTATTAGAAAAGACAAAATAAATTAGCTCAAATCATGAACCTTAGTTAGTTATAAACCATTTGGATTAGGGAGTAGACTTTCATTCATTAAAGTCTGGTCACACGTACGCTCAAGGGCGCATGATAGCAAAAACACAACACTGAAAATAAAGAATTGTCGATTTTCACCTGCATCGAAGCCTCTCTCACGTAACCGAGTCATCAACCTACGTTTAAAGGCCTCCGACGAGCTATTTCCGATAATCCGGCACGCGAGTTCCGTCTCGGCACGAATCGTTAATTTAACTTCATCGTCTGGGTCCGAAACATCGCCGCCTAGCAAGCTCTGCAACATCTCCTTCGTCTCAGAATCAGACCAGTAATTCTCAGACTCAGAACTACGGTTTCTCTCAGCCTCTCGCTTCGTCTTCTCTTCTTCATCATCTGCTTCGAATCGGTCGTCTCTCTCCAAGAACGAGTCGACGAGATCGGATAGAATATCGTCCGAGTTATCCGACGAGTGCTCACTCCCGCAGCTCTCGCAGAGACGAGCCCGAGCTACCTCGTCGAAAGCGGCCGCAACTCTCTTGAATCTCATCGGACTATTCGTCATTTTCATTAGAAAATTAAGCTACAGAGATTTTTTCTCTCTCTTTTCTTCTTTTCGTCGTCTGCGTTTCCTTTTTCTGGTTTTTGGGTCTGTTGAGAGATATGGTGAAGTCCTTTATATATAGATAGATGGGATTGTCACTCTAATGAATAATGATGTTTGATACATGTTGAGAAAACGGAGGACATGAACGGCGTTTGTTAGGCCGTTATAGTTTATAGACGGATCGTAAGGGAGTTTGTAAAACGTGTGTAGCCTTAATGGCTCTAACATAATACTTAATCTGGGCCCACCGGAGATGAAATATGATCAGATGATCCAAACCTTTGAAATAATTGGCCTCTTAACGGACCTTTCCATCAACGGTGGAAGGAGGCCTATATCAAACTACTCACTAACACCTGTCTCCACGTGGCAATTTTTCTTATTTATTGTGCCACGTCACCTAACCGCTGAGACTTAAGATGGTTGTTACAAGCGATGTTTTGAAGGTGCCCATATCCATTGACCCTTGAACCTTTCTTGATAGTTGTTAAGTTTGTAACAACTAAACAACAGATGGTTTAAGCCTGAAGGGGTCCGTGACCATTCGAGGACCAGGTACATTGAACCTCGCATAAGTCCAGATACATTGCACCTTATTTCTAACTGTTTTGTATTTTAAGAAAGAGCAATAGTCCCCTCGTCGGCCTGAGGAGGCAACTATTCTTCCTCGCTCTCACATAGCCGACCCTTCGCTCCCATTAACTTGGGTTAGTTTTTTTAATCCTTTAGTTACATTTTTTTTTCTAAAAACTAAGGGTAAATGGGTGAACCTTAAAGGTAGATGAATTTTAACTACAGTTAAATGAGGTTAGAAGGGACACATGGCAAGAAAATGGAGCCGAGACGTCCCTCTTCACGTCTCCGACCAAGGATGTGACTATTTTCCTTTAAGAAATTCGAAACGATTTCAACTTTACATCATCTTTACCTTTACTATTATAATGCGAGAGACGCAGGCGTATCCTGATTTTTCCAAAATTCCTAAACTACCCTCGTATAAAACAAAACTTTGATTTAATGTTTTACTTTAATTCTCAAACTTCCCCTTACTCATCTATCTATTTAAAGAATAGAATCACAAACAATGGTGATAGAACTCGGGGAGAGTTCAATCGCACATGTGGGTTAACACGTGTCCCTTTTAACTCTTATTAACTGTTGTTAACTCTTTCCCTTCGCTCTCACGACGTGCCACCCGCTATTATAATTAATAAAAGTTCTTCAAAAAAAAATTTCCTTTTGTTTCTATAATATAAATCCAAAGTATGTCATATACTGTGAGTTTATCCTCTCATGATCAAAAATGAATAAATAAACATATAAACTGCATGAACATGCACCATTTAAAGGAACAAATCTAATGGGTAGTCTGGCCAACACAGGTCCATAGCATGCCACGTACTCCATAACAACTCACGCGATAGGTGTGTATTATTAAGATAGAAAATAATCCCTTCCTCGGGCGAGGGGAGGAAAATGCATCTCACTTTTTTTTTTTTTTTGTTGACTTTGTAGCTCAATTTTAAGGGTGACCGTTCGAACGCATGATGGGAATCATAATTATGTTATGGTTGTTCAGGGAAAAGGAAAAGACTTTGAGAGAAAATCTGAAAAAATGCAAGGGAAGATCCGAATCCAGAGGAAAAGACGGGGTTCAATGCTATCATTACAAAAAAATTAGGGCACTTCAAAAAGGAGTGTCTATGGCGTGTTGATAAGAAGAGGGTTCTTCTGGAGGAGATTTTTCGGCGGCAATAGCACAGATCAAAGATGAATACATTAGAGAAGCTCTCACAGTCTCCAAAGGTATAGACAATTCTTCTAGTGAATGGATTTTAGATTCAGAGACTTCCTTTCATATTTGCTCAAATATGGAATTCTTTGATACTTTCTAAAAGAGGGCTAGAAAAGTGTCTTTAGGTAATAGATCTAAATGTGAAATCACGGGGTTTAGAACAGTAAAAATAAGAACGTTTGATGGAGTGACTCGTACTTTGGGAGGGGTAGCTTATGTCCCTAAATTGCGAATGAATTTGATTTCTCTTGGTCAGTTAGACTCTAAGAGTTGTTACTACACAGCAAGAGGTGGAGTTATTAAAATTAAGCAGGAATGCTTAGTTCAATGAATAGGAAGAAGTGTGATGATTTATATCTCCTAGATGGAAATACAGTTGTAGGTGGAGGTACTAACAAATCTGCAAGAAATTGAAAACCGGATGTTATGCAGAGGGTATAAAGCTCACATAAGGTCTCTTTTGCAATTGGTGCAGGGATGGGTATTCTAGAGAGTTTTCGAAGGGAAGGAGATGGTGATGAGGTGCCTTTGACGGAAAGGACGGGTCTATGTCCTCGTCCAAGGTTCTTCTAAAAAGGATGACAATTTTCAAGCTATACATGAGTTGTGGCCATGTTTGATCGAATCCGGTTGATGGCTTTTCGGGGTGATTCAAGAGTGTGTGTAGTTGGTGAGTCTCTTTCGCAGATGGTTTAGAAGAGGGTAAGGTCAAAAGGGGTTTACGGTATTTGCAAACGGGGTTGCAGAATTTTGAGAAAGATTCTGATTCGAGGTGGAGGTGGAGGTGGAGGTGGAGGTGGAGGTGCATCCCAAATGTGGGTGATGTGGTGTTCTATCTTGGAGGTTTGTTTAGTGATAAACAAATTGGTTCTCTTGATTGTGACGGTGTCACTGTGGTTTTTCGCCAAGGTGGAGTTTGTTGACTTTGTGGCTCAAATTTAAGGGTGGGTATTCGAACAGCCCAAGGCGGGTTTTGCGTTCTAAATGCCGGATTTGGAATGTTAAGCGGTTTTTTGGTCTTTGGATTTGTCTAGGATTCTTGCCTAGGGCTATAAATACGTAGTTATAGCTTTAGTGTTTATTATGTTCAAAGAGTGAAAGATAATAAAAAGGGATTAATCACACTGGGCTTGGGAAAAATGTTTAAAAGATGATAGATAAGGATTCTTCTTTAGGTTTCATTAAAAAAGTGAGTTGAGTGCTATTGTACTGGTTCCTCAAAGTTTCTCTAAATAATAAATGAATAATTGGATCTTGACCCCTAGATGTATGCAGGTTATTACTAAACCACGTGTATCTCTTGTGTGTGCTTGTTTTTCTTTTCCGTCGGTATTCTATTTTTCCCATCATTTTTGTCATGTGTTCCCTTTTAACTTTTTTTAACTATAGTTTAGATTCACTAATCCTCATCTTACCTTAGTTTATAAAAAAAATTATCACAGGGGTTGAAACTTGCTAACTAATTAAAGTCAATTAAAGGGGCATTGTGAGGGCTAGGAGTAGGGGTGGGTATCAACTTTTATTGAGCATGTGAATTTTTCAAGGTGATCAAGGTTGACTCAGTTTGTTTATAAATGAGTCAAACCGAGCTTTAAGCTTTTACCGAGCTCAATTAAATATGATTAATTTCAAAAGAAAAAAAAAACAAATGTTATTTTTATAATAAAAAAACCTTTAAATTGAATTATTTATATTGTATATTTAAATTTATTATTAATTTTTAATAATGCTGATAACTAATCCACCCTCGTAGGGTTTTTCACATGAGAAACCAGAACACAATAGAAATAACCATTAAAGTTAGGTTGTGAAAAGATTGTATAGATATATGGAGTATGTTACATATAAGGGGGTGTCAGTGGGCCGGACTTTGTATTTTTGAAGAAGCACGGTCTAGAAAGATAAACCCAACCCGTTTACAAGAGGTTTTTAGAATAAGGTCCTAGTAAGATTATTAAAAAAAAAAATATTTCTCAATAAATTGATAGACATTCCCATTAGGGTCCCTTTTTTTGCCAAGACTTATGAACTCAGCTTGTAACCTTTCTTTCTTCCTTTAATATTAGGGTCCGTTTTGCTGAGACTTATGAAGTCTCAGCTTGTAACCTTTCTTTTTTCCTTTAATACATCTGGTCGGGGTCTGCCTAACCCCAGCTTGCCTTCCCAAAAAACAAAGTTTCATCATTTAACAATATGCCTTTTCTTTTTAGTGACTAATTAAATGTATTGTACTTTAGATATATCGTGCTTTTAATCTAATGGGTTGCAATTCACTTCAAATGCAGTTCAAATCTCATTAAAAATGGATAAATACTTGAAATCTCATGAAGGCGAGAATTAACTTTGTTAGAAATCTTGACAAAGTGACTTAAATTTCCTAACACCTATCATGACAAAGTGCAAAGTTGCCAAGCTTTATAAGTCTCAGCAAAATAAGGGACCTCAGACATGTGAAAGCTTCAGCTTCAGCTTCAGCTTCAGCTTCGCCTTGTGGTGTTGTTGAGTTAACCAAAAAAAAGATGTGAAAGGAGGGTCCTATTCACACCCAAAAAACAGGAGGTAGAATATGCAGGCCAAACTCCAAAGTTAAGGCAGATAAAGCTGAACTAAAAGGATCAACTCCTGTGAGATTACAAAGTAACATCAGCTTCAACCAATTTGTCCGTGTAAATTTACAAAAGTAAGTAAATGCACTGTATATGGTATGCACCATATTTCAGATGAAGCTAACAAAAGTGAAAAAAACCCCTTTCAGTGTAAACATCTCATATCAACACGGAATAAATAGAATATGAGAGAATTTAACTTCAGAACACCAACTCTGAAAAGGAAAAATAAAAAAGAAAGAAAACAACAACATGCATAATGTGCTGATATTTTAAATTTAAAAGGGACAAGCCCTTCTTCCCGCATTATATCCAAACATCAGATATATAAGCTTGTCAAATTCAGGGCTCGGACTTCTGACAAACGGTTGATCCTGCAAAAAACACGGAGAAATCAGGAGCCATCCATCGGGGTATCGTTCCCATTTGAAGAGGCGATGCTAAAGGAACTATCGGATATCTTCTTCTCGTTCTGGCCAGCTCCAAATGTAAATTCATGTGGAAGAATGTTCGGCGCAGGACAATTGAAAATGGAAGTGGCACCCGGCCTGTCCAAACCAGGGAAGGGAACCGGACTATCATTCTTTGGGAAGCTGAAGCTGAATGATGATACATCCAAGAAAGGGAAGGCTTGCGGGGCTGGGCTGCTCTCGATTGTTCCAAAGATCTTCTGTTCGTACTCCTGCAACTGCTGGTAGACAGCTACAATTCACAGAAGGAGAAATGTCAATATAGGACATTGTGCATAATAGAATGAATTGAAGCTTTCAAATAAACAGCAAACCTTGAAATCATGAAGGTATGAGGAATAGCCCCACTTAATGGATTCCATTGTCTCAGATAGATGGTCTAAACCATCTAATCAATTGTGGGGAATGCTTAAATTTTGTGAAACCTCGAGTTTAAATGCATGAGTAAATGCATGGAATTGTATATTAAGGATTAGAACCTGGAGATATGTTGACGCACGGCCTCCGGTCTTTCACCCATTGGTTACTTTGTGCAAGTCTCCATCCTTTGCACTTCATCAGGTATGCTATAACAATAGCAGGCGACCTGATAAAAAGATGGGATAACGATGACTATGCAAACAATACACTAGGAACTCAAGATCATATCCCCTAACATGTAACTTTTTGCAGTAGTAAATAACCTATTTTTTCCTGACATGCAGTGCACAAGAACACGAGCCTTGTCCTTTTCACATTGCTCTGCACACACAAACATGTCTTATTACACTCAATGCTATTGCTGCAATAAATAGTAAAATGACCTTTAAGACTCAATCTCATGTAAAATCCAACAGCAGGTACTTTTTCGCAATTCTTTTGTGTGTCCAGATACTTTGCAACAAAGGTGGCAAGTGATAAGGTTATTCAACCAAGAGAGATTACTCCTAAATGATTCCACTCAATTTGAGACACACATCCAATTAACAACATTGTAACAAAGTTCTCTTTTTGTCAAAAATCCCCGAATAATTCGCTACTTTTTCATCAAATGATTAATTCACGAATTATTCAATACAACTTTTATAAAATATCTCAAATTAAATGCAAATCACGGCTTTTGCGCAAAAAAAAATATTTAATCTTTGAAATATATTTGGTTATACTTTTCCATAATTAATATTTTTAATTTTATCTTTCCCACCATTTTCCCAATTTTTCCGATTTTTCTGAATTTTTTTATATTGGAATATTTCTTAAGCTCCGACTTATGACTATGGTAATACCCATTAGGAAAAAAATCATGGAAGACGAATTCGTCAACTGCTGGTGACCGATTAAAAAGTATAAACTTAATTCTAGACAAGAGTCAGTCTATAGGTACTCCCAAATCCTAACCCTTTAATTCAAATAATTAAGGGTCAAGATTAGAGTTGATGTGGCTTTAGAAAATGACAAAACAAGTCAAGCCAAATCTAATCTTAACCCTTAATTATTTGAATTAAAGGGTTAAGATTTGGGAGTATATTTAGGAGTACCCATAGACTAATTCTTTAGACATTCAAGAATTGCCTGGTGATCTAACTATCACATAAAACAATTACAAATGCAACCCCATCAATGTTACGAAGAAAACAAACCCTTCACTTTTTTGTCAGTGGTGTCAAAATGCCTAGTGCGCTGGACCCCTGAGCACCTAGGCGCTCGCCAGCTGAACAGTAGGAGGCTAAATTGCTTTCATTAAATTCGCTCTTTTGATATTGATAAAAACATCTTCAAAGAGAGCTTTTCACTAGATATTCGGATTGGGTTTCAAACAGGTCTGCCCTTGATAGGGAATTTTTTTGAGAACATACTCCCACTTCTCTTTACTTTTTCTTTTAATGCATTCGCGCCCATAACGACTTAAAGACACAGTGACACCATTAAGCATATTTGCACGCAAACTTAAAACTTATAACTATTTTCTTTTTTGCCAAAAGAAACTTATAAAAGTTAGGACACCTTAAAAATGGGATACTTAGGAACGAACACCTTAAAGTCATCTCGTTCAGGCCTTCACAACACTAAAGACATATGGTTTAGTATCCATATCCTTAGCAAGTGCTTGATCATAATAGAAGGAATTGGATTTGGGGTAATGAAATCTTAAAGTTTCATATACTGGTAGTTGTGGGGTTTGGTATGTCTTTCTCATTCTCTTCGCCGTCATCATCTCCATCCGTCGATGAAGTTACCGGAGCTGGCAACGTATGGATAATTCCGGCAAAATATCGATCAACAGGTTCAAGCCAGATCTTCACAAAAAGCCTCATTAGTGACCAGATTCACAAGGAATCGAATGGAGATGATACAGCAAAGAATCATGGGTTTTGAGCAGACAAGAGGAAAACTTGACAGGAGAAGAGGAGTGTTCCGCACAGCCTTGAGGGAAGTAATAAACCCTAGAATCAATGGTTGAAATTTGCATTGAGCTTCCAGCACATAAAGGTCTTCCAGATGTTAGGTTCAAGACCTTGAAGCTCGTTCACCACCGCCAAAGCCATTATTAGGGTTTAGAGCTCACAAATATGTGAAAGTGAAATGTGAGACTTCATAAAGAGAGTAGAGAGTGACATCTTGACTTTTGAGGTAATGGGAGGGAATTGGAAGTAAATATACCTTCAGTCACACAGTCTATGTCTAACAGAAAAACACTTTGTACATCCTATAATATTTTACTAATAATAATATGACTCTAACACCATGTAATTAGTGTTTCTTATTGTCAATCAGGACCTTTGAATTATCTAAAACAGCTTGGAGCGCCTGGGCAGGTGGTCGCCTAGGTACATTGGGGTGCCTCGGCGCCTCTTCCCATTACAGCACTGTTCTGGGTAATGGGTATATAATAAAGTCCTTATTTTGACTTTTTGAAAAAGAAACCTGACAATAAGCACCATGTGTTTTGAGGAAATAAAAGAAAAAAAAATATTTCAATTGAATATAAGATTCATTATTGATGTTTTACATTTTTGGTATGTAAACAGAAAATAGGGAAGAGGCCAGCCAACAGAAAGACATAAGCTAACACAAACAATATCCGTTGGTGAGTTAAATCATAGAAAATTAAATTAACATAAGGGTACCTTTTTATATCAAAAGTTCAATTAAAGGCCTTTTTAAAAATAGTAGAAGGTTAAGGCATCTTTTGTTATACAATGTTCAGGGGAGCTTCTATGATATTTCCCTAATTAAAGCTCCTAGAAGCTGGAATTGAAACAATTTCAAATAGTGAAAGTACATGCACAGACAGATAAGCAAAAGAACCCATGAGAACTAACAATTATCAGCTCATAACCCAAAATATCAAGAGAAATGTACCTAAAAATTGAATTGCGTCATCAAATGGTAAATTTTCCTCATCTTGGAGGCAGTGGTAAGTGAAAGAGTTCTTGTATAGATTTTGACAAGCAGGTACAGTCTGCGCATTCACAGAATCAGCAATATAAGAATAAGTCATGGTCTTGCATTTTCCTTGACCAAGTCACTGTTTTATTTAACATATAAACATCAAACACCATAATACGCAATGATCAATGGTATATGAATCATTTCAATAAATATAAGGGAATAATAAAAGTGGGCTTGCTCTTTGCACTTGTAGAGATGAAACAATATATCAAGATAGAAAATCAATGGAAGGGTTCTACACTAAGAAATTATCGGTTCTAAGAATTAAATAGAGAATGATAAAAAAATAATAATAAGAAACCATAAATGTGACAAGCCTTAAGATTCTATGCTGTGCAAATAGAATCATGAAACACAAACAGTAAAGTTTGCACAGCTAGTAAGCTCCCACCTAAACTGGCCAACTACCAATAAGAAAAGTTTTAAGATTCAGCGAAGGGTTCGCACAAGCCACTGAATTGAAATGAAAGACCAAATTTTGACAAAGTGGTGCATGTAAAATAACATTTTAGCATTCAAATTTTTCTTCTCTTTAGTGATGGGAATCGGATTGGGTCGAATACCAACCAATCACTAAGCCTTCGACCTTAGCTGACCCGTTATAAACAGGTTACAGAAAAACTCAACTCGCTACTAGTTTAGATGAAATAATTATCTTGAAGTTATATAAGACATCGATAAAATCAGCTATGTTCTTCACAAACAGACAAAAACAAACGATATGGCCCACGAACTTGGCCCTCAAAAGTATTGAGGCTCCACCACTGAACCCCCTAGACCACGAATATTTTGTACCCACCTAATCATTTTTCACAAACCCATCATTCCATCAATAATAATACTAAAATTGTTAGCTCCCCTACAAGAAAATCTTGGCTCTGCCCCTATCCATAACCAGAGGAAAGTGATAAAGGCTAAAAACTGCCCTAAGTGTAACCTCGTTGCAACTAGAAACTCATGTCTTTCTACAAATTGACCTCCTATTAGTTGCTGCTACATCCTAAATCTCCTAAAAAAATTCAGTTTACCCCACTATCGATTTCTTTCTTCCTCAATATCCACCAATTATATCTCTAGGAACTCTACCATATGTTCCTTTGCACCAGTGAAAACCATGTGGATATTCGCCATTGTCTGTATAAACTGCTTCATCAATATCTCTAAACAAGGATCATCATAGAAAAAATTGAAGCGTTAATTCTTTCTTGCAACAACATTTATCAGAATCTCAACATACTTTCCAGTTCCTAATAGACATTATACATTTAGTTTAGAGTTCTTTGTAGTCAAGACAATGGCTAGTATGTATCTAACCCTAATCCGAAGTGCTTTTGTGTGACAGACAGACAGACTATGTACATTAGGATCTAGGGCAAAAAGAGAACTTATAGGTAGGCTCACCAAAAATATTACTTCTGTTGGTTTCTTAGGATCCCCAAATCTTGTGTAAGTCTTATTCCTTGTCTATAAATAGGGATATCTACACAAATGGAAATCGATCCTGTCTAAGCAATAAGCACAATCGGCAGGGTACATGGTGCCCATCAAGCAATCAGGAGTCAGGACCTAACTACCATTTAACAGGTCTTGCGTACAAGACCCCTAGGCCAAATTTAATCAAGCTAATAACATTTTTTTACTAACAATGGCATACAGAGGTAATTACATAAGGTAGTCTATTTATGAAGGGGAGTGATCTCCTAAAACGACTCAAAACAAGTAATTCAAGAGTCATGTAGTTATTGGTCCAAGTGGACCCTACAATTGAATTGAGTTAACCCAAACACTATTGTCCAATAATTAATGGATGTTGACCAATACAAAGTCAGTTACGAATCTAGCTCAATAAGTCAGGTTTGAGTTGACACAAGCAATCATTCCCCCATACAGGGGAGGAGCCATATGGGGCCCAGCCTGAAATTTTGAAAAACAAAATCTATACTAATTTTAGGGGCATAGCTAATTGGGAGAGGGGCGGAGCCAGGGTGAGGGGGCTCAAGTCCCCCCTATACTTCTGAGAAAAAAATATTCTTTCACAAACAGACAACCCATGAAATTGGCCCTCAAAAAAAAAAAAAAAAAAAAAAAAAATAGACATCTACAAAATTGTGCGAACCCTGCAAGAGAATCCTGGCTCCCCACTGCCCCATCTACAAAATGTGAAATTTTGTGTAACTATAAGGTGAATATTATGCAATGATTTCAAACCTCGAGTTCAATTCATTAACCCCAATTAAATTCACAAGAGATTTGCATATAAATTGATATTTTCAAAATCATTCAACCAGTTACTATCACTATCTGCAGCATTCAAGAACCAGTAAATCATCAACAATACGACCAAAACTCTTGGTCTTGTAACCCCTAAATGGCACAATAACCACACAACCCATCACAGATTCCAATATCAGAAACCAAAATAGAAAGAAAAAAAACAAACAAGAGAAGCTCACATTGAGAACCCGCGAAATACCCTGAGTTTTGAGAAGCTCAGCGCGTGATGCGTTGTCGTAGCTCCCCAAGTAGAGAAACTCCGGCAAGATCTCCGAAGGAAAAGCACTGGTCTGAAGCCCCGATTTTTCGGACGACCCAGGAATCCTGTGACCACAAATTCCACAAACTTCCCCTTCCTCATACTTGTGATAATGCCCACAAACCCCACATGGGTTTTCCCTCTCCCTTTTCCTCATGGTTAGAGACGACGATTAATCGGATCCAAATGAAAAAAAAGACCACCCTTTTCAAATCAAAAAACGAAAACCCAGATCGAAAAATCTATCGATGAGCTAAAATAAAACTGTTTCACTGCAAATTCGATGTGGGGATTGGATTTTGTTCCAGTAAGGTGACCTGAATATACAATAAGAACGAGAGGAAGTCGGTGTAGTGGAATATCTCTCTTAGTTTTGGGAGAAATAGAGGAAGTTCAAATCAGTTCTGATTGGGCTATTGATCGATCGATTGCCTAAACCTAGTTGCGTGATTGGAGTTCTTGAGATTTGTCTCAGTGACGTCGTCCTTATCGGCAGTAGAAACTAGAAACTAAGGATATAATATTTTCTCACGCATAAAAGAAGCAGATAGAGTCTCGTGGGGTGTTGCTAACATTTGATGACTGCATCCATTATTAAAGTTTGGCGGTTCATATATTAAAAATAAAAATATCATCAACTATTTTTCTAACTTCACACCAAGAAAACAAGATATGAGATGAAATTCAATATTTTTTTAATGCATTATTATGTATTTCTCTCCTTCTAGTATATGCATCCCACATTAATCTCTTTAATTCATACCACCTCTAGGGTACGTTCGTTTGGCAAAAAAGTGGGTGAAAGAACAGAAAAGAAAAGCAAGGAAAAGAAAAACAAGGAAAAAGAAAATAAACTTAAATTTTTTCACAAAATAACCAAGTGTTTTAGGAGAAAGTTTTTTTTTTTTTTTTGATAAAGTTTATCATTATTGAGAAAGTGCAAGAAAATGAAAGAATGTTTCTTGCAAACCAAACACAAGAAAACACATTTTTCTTTCATTTTCCCTTACTTTCTCGCCAAAGAACACACCCCTAAGACTCTATCTAGCTAGCATGCACATGAAATTGATAAAATTAAAACGAAGCATAGAAGAATACTCATAAATGACTTTTCTTTATTAACACATGATCAATCCCTAAAAAAGAAGTGTAGATTAGTGTATGTCTCAAAGTCAGGGTACTTGAATTTTTAGGGGGTGTTGAAAGGAGGAGCAAAGGATTTAGGGCTTTCATCCAAAACTGGGAAGGGATTATATTAGAGTGAGGCTATTAAAGAATGAAAAAGTTATATAAAAAATTAAGGAAAAAAATTGTAAATTGGGTGTCAAATATTGGGGTGTCCCTAGATTTCCGTTTCCAGCTACATCTTAAGCACGTGCTCATGAATCCAGACAAGTTCAAATTTTGGCCCATTTGTCAATTATCAGTTACCACACTAGTGAGTTTAAAGTTATTGGAGGCATTGAGGAAGCAAGGATTAAGATAAGTAATTAGAGTCAGAAAATAATTTTGGGATTGAGAATGTCTACGACAAATGTTATGTTTGTATTTAGATAATTTTTTTTTTTGGAGGATAAGCTGGGGTTAGGCAGACCCCTACCAGATAAATAAACCAAAAGGGAATTACATTCTTGGAAATTTACATCCTTATCTATCTTTTTCAATAAGAGAAACAAGCTGTGGAGGCAAATCTCCTGGTAAAAAGGTTTTGGAAGTATTGGGATTGCACAGTTTGGCTAAGACGTCAGCTACTTGATTTGATTCTCTCCAAATGTGATTAACTGAGTGGACTTGTAAGATTTCCATTTTGATCTTTGTAGAGGACACTAGATTTCGGAGTTGCCATGGAGGAGCTTCTTTGTTTGAGAGACAATTTGCGGCTCTTAGCGAATCTGAGGCAATGAGAAATTCTCTGATGCCATGTTCTGATGCTATATCAAGACCCTTATTGATAGTCATGATCTCCATCTGTAGAATGTTTGTACCAGATTGATGCCCATTGGCAAAGGCCACAATTGGATCCCCCTTGAAGTCTCTAATGATGCCTCCATAGCCTGCAACATTTGGTCGAACAGAACCATCACAATTGAGTAAATATTTTCCTCTTGGTGGGGGATCCCAAGAACACCAGAGTGTCGGCTTGATAGTGAAGCTGCTCGGAATTTTCCAAGAATCCAAGAATTCACGATTTGAAGCTGAGTCCTCTACTTGATTCGCCTCAAAACTGAAGTTGAGTTTGATGTCTTGGATAACTCTGTTAGTGACATGATCAAGAGGCATAAAAAGATTGCTAAATATTCGATTATTTCTTTCATTCCAAATGTGATATATTGATGCACATAACGCAGCCTTTTTGATGCTTGGAATTAACCCAGAACCTTGGAAAGCGGAAGCAGCCCATTCTAGCTCTTGATCCCAAGGGAGAATTGCATGATTGGAGATGCGGCAGTGGCTGAGAACATGCTTCCAAATAGAATTGGAGAAGCAGCATTCAAAAAAAAGATGTTTCATACTCTCCGTGTTGTTCCAACAGAAAATACAGCAAGATCTTGGGATTATGTTGAGACGGTGGAGCCTATCTTGGGTTTGCAACTTATTGGAGAAGGCTAGCCAGCTGATGAAAGAGTGTCGAGGAACATGTTTAGGAAACCATAGAAGCTTGTGCCATGGAGTTTTTGGAGAAGAAGATCTTATGCTGTTCCAAGCCGATTTGAGAGTAAATGTACCAGAACTGTGAGGCCGCCAAATGATGTTGTCAGAATCTAAAAAAGAGTTGATAGCAACTTGTTGTAGGTCATTCCAAGCTTCCAAGAGATTTGTCGAAGTTGCTGTGGTTGGATTCCATAAATTGTTAGAGATGAGAGCTGAAACTGTAGCTTGTCGAGGTAAACAGGAATCATATTGCAAGCCCCTCCCATAAACCTCCTCAAGAATGCCTCTAGGGTGCCAAGGATCATACCACAGAGAGGTTTTACTGCCATCTGCTATGACATGAGAGATAAGTTCTTTGGCTGAATCACAAAGTTTGAGAGTTTTCCTCCATACCCAAGAGCAATCATTTGGGACTTTAAGATTCCAAAAGTTTGAGCTTTTGATTAATCGAGCATGACACCATTTGACCCATAGACCATCCGACTTTGAGGCCAAAGCCCAAACTTGACGAAGATTTCCAGCTTTATTCCAATCTGATAACTTACGAATACCCAACCCTCCTTCATCTTTGGGACGACAAACAGTGGCCCAGGCTATAGGGTGCATCTTTTTATGGAGATCAGGGCCTGCCCATAGGAAATTACAGCAAATTTGCTCCACTTGAAGAATGATTTTCTTTGGCAATATTAAGAGCTTGGTCCAAAAAATGTGGAGGTTGTTCAAGACAGATTTGATGAGCTCTGCTCTTCCTGCATAAGAGAGACTTTTGGCTTTCCAACTTTGAACTTTAGAGCGAATACGATTGAGGAGAGGTTGACAGTCCCTTTCACGTAATCGGCCTGAAATGAGGGGAAGGCCCAAATACTTGACAGGCAGGTTGCTAATTCGAAATTGAAGAGAATGCAAGAAAGCCTGTTGTGTGAGTATTGGGGTACCGGCAAAGAATAACTGGCATTTGGAAGGGTTAGGCTTTAGACCCGATAGAGCGGCAAAATCAGAGAAGACATTGTGGAGCTCTAGAGCTGAAGCGGGCTTTGCCTTAAAAAAAACAATGAGATCATCAGCGAAACAAATGTGAGAGATGAGAGGTTGATCGCACCTTGGGTGTGGAGCAATCCTGCCTGATCGGAAAGCTTGGTTCAGTAGAGCAGAGAAACCCTCCATGGCGATGGTGAAGAGGAAAGGGGATTGAGGATCCCCTTGCCTAAGCCCTCTCGAGCTTTTGAAATAACCTTGAGGGAAGCCGTTTATAACAACTGAGAATTTCGGGGTGGTAAAGCATGATATCAACCATTGAATGAAATGCATTGGGAACCCCATCGCCTTGAGGATGTGAATGAGGTAGTCCCACCGAACTGTATCAAAGGCCTTCATAAGGTCAATTTTTAGAGCACATCTTGGAGGTCCCTTGTTGCGATGGTAATTTCTAACCAACTCATGGGCCAATAGAATCTCATCTGAGATATTGCGACCTCTAATAAAAGCTGTTTGATTGTCACTGATCAACTTGTGGAGAACGCATTTAAGCCTGCTAGCAAGGATCTTAGATATGCCCTTATAAATGACGTTGCAAAGGGAAATGGGACGGAACTCCGCAAAGGAATTAGGCCTGGACGCCTTAGGAATCAAAGAAATAAGAGTTGAGTTAATCTCAGATAGAATTTTGGAAGAGCTGAAAAAACTTTTCACTGCTTTAGTCACATCAGCAGCAATAATGTCCCAGCATCGTTTGTAGAAAAGAGCTGTAAATCCGTTTGGGCCTGGCGATTTATCGTTATTCATATCGAAAAACACACGCTGAATTTCTTCTGAAGAGACTTCACTAACGAGTAACAATCCGTCTTCATGACTAAGACTTTGGAGAGGAGGAAAATTAGAGAAGTCTAGCATTTGATCCGAGGAAGGGCTCTGAAGGAGATTCTGAAAAAAAATTACTGCTTCAGTATTGATATCTTCTTCCTTAGTAAGCTTGACATCATTCACATAGATGGAGGAAATCCGATTGAAACTTCGGCGTGCTGAGAGGCTCTTGTAAAAATAGTTGGAATTACGATCACCCAGAGAAAGCCATTGAGAGCGGGATTTTTGTCTGAGAACAGATTCTTCATAGTTAGCAAGAGTGACATATTCTGACCGAAGTTCCCTTTCTTCTTTGATTAAGAGCTCATTTTGGGGATTGTGATGGAGCTGCTCTTGAATGGTATCCAAAGAGACTTTGGTTGCTTCAGCCCGAGAAGCCAGATTTTGAAACTTTTCCTTGCTCCAGCTACGCAACCTAGTTTTGAGAGCTCTGAGCTTCTGAGTAAGTATAAACATGGGATTGCCTCTAATTGGTTGCAGCCAAACTTCCCGAACTACGTCCATGAATTCAGGATCCGAAGCCCAAAAGTTGAAGAACTTAAATGGTTTTTTTCCCACCGGGATGGAGTTGTTGAACTCTACCACCATTGGAGTGTGGTCAGAGACACTAGGAGGAAGGAATTCAGCTTCAGAAGCCGAGAAAGCGCTGCACCAAGGAAGATTAGCCAAAACTCTGTCGAGTTTGCATTGTATACGAGAATGGCCCGAGCGGGATGAGTTATTCCAGGAGAAAAATAGGCCTTTGCTCTTGATGTCAAAAATTTCTAGATACTGGATACATTCATTGAACGCTCTAGCTCTATTTGGATGGAAAGGAGTGCCGCCAGTTTTCTCAGATTGGTTTCGGACCACGTTGAAGTCACCAAGCAAAATCCAAGGGTCTAAGAAGTTAACAACTAGCTTGAGATCATTCCAGAGCCTGAGCCGATCCATCTCATTATTAGAGGCATAAATGAAAGAAGCATTGTAGGTGACCGAAGAGGAAAGTTCTGAAATTCTGCAATGGATAAGTTGCTCTGACATGAAGAGGACTTGAACATCGAGAAGACTGGGATCCCATAGAACCCAAATTCTGCCTAATGTTGAGAAGTTGTAGTTGTGAATTAGACTCCAGCCTCGAGCAATGTAATTCGCTATTTTCTGAGCATTTACCTGCCTGACTCTGGTTTCCATGATTGACATAATAGAGAGATTTTGCTTGCGAATCATTCTCTTGATTTCATCTTGTTTGATGCTGACATTGAGGCCCCTGATATTCCAGGCGGCTATACTCTTCATGCTGAGAGATTAGATAGGGTCTTTCCTAACCCGGTTAGAGGAGGACCCATGGACTTTACCAAGCACTTTCATCTTACCAGTCCGAGGAGCCAAAGGAACCAAATTATTACTATTGGAAGAGACAGGTGTGATAGGAACACTGTGATTCACCAAATTCTTGAGATTACTAGGAGGGGACACATGATTCTTCTCTAGAAGATCATCATCATTGAGGTCATGGAGAATGCTAAACTGGTTTGGAATGCTGCTAAGGTGACTAGATGGCGGATTAAGAGTATTAGTCCTGGAGGTTATCAAGGGTGGCAGTGATTGCTGATAGAAAGGAAAGCCAAGGGGTGGGATGTTGGAGTTGTCCTCATAATGAGAAAGAATTTGATCTTCTTCTTCTTCAGCATAACATCGAGCAGTTGGGCTACGTCTTAGCCTGGCTCTGGGAACAATTGGAACAAGTATAGGGGATTTTGGTTTCCCATTCAAAGGAGAAGATACAGGTGGGGTTGAAGCACGAATAAGGGAGGGGGGATCTGTGAAGGGCTCTGAGATGGGGTTTTGGTCAGATTTAGATTTGGGCAACCAAGTTGAAACCGACGGACAATGGGAGTCGGATTGATGAGATTATGATGAAAAAAATATTAACTTAGAAAAAACGTATAATAGAATCGCTAATTTGTTAAGTATTGGGAAAGAAAAAAATTCAAGAAAATATATTAATCATTAAAGACATGTGAGAGGGAAAAGTATTTATTATGAGAAATAATTGGTAGCGAAACAAATGATTTTCATGTGAGACTACGACAATAAGGTTACTCAACTGAGCTTGTATATTGTTTACATTGGTCATAGGTGAAAGTTTGAATTCAATAGAATATCCTTTAGTTTGTATTATTAGCAAATAATGTGGTATTTTTGGATGAGGCTTAAAATATGGTAAATGTAGGACTATAATTATAGTGGGATATTTTTTTAGAGTATAAGTATTACAAAAGAAGTCACACTAAGACAAATATATAGAATACAACTTTATTAAGAATAAAAAGTAAAGACAATTTGTTAAGACAGATTACAAAAATACCCCGGAGTAACTAGTTCCCATGTTGTTCCAGTTTTAAGGTGATGAAAGATAGTGCCCTTCTAAGCTCAATGGCTATGAGTGCCCGTCAGGACGAGCTATCTGGACTGGAAAGCCTCCTACAATTATGTGGCCTGCAAAGGTCTATTCACTATTTACTAACTCACTTAAACTGTTAGGCGAAGATAAACTTTAAAAAGAAAAAAGAAATTAAGGAATTAGTTCAGCCCAGAGCGGCAGAGCAATGGGCTATGTCTACTGATTGGAGAGCCAATCGTCGGAGAGTAACCGAAATGCTCTGATCCCCAGATATAGAGTTCCAAAACTCTCACAAACAGTACTGCGTTGCATTGCTTTTACCTTTTTTTTTTGTTTTGGGGGTAATGATATACAATTAGACTGCAACCCTAGTTAATGTGTTAGTATCTCCTCAAGTTAGTGGGACGGGAATATATCCACGCCCGAGATCCCGGACCAATGGTGTGGTGTAAGTCTTCGGATTACCTGTAGTGGATGCCTCAGGTGGGACCGCGGGCATCCACACATCATTGGATATGTGTCGTTTGGAAGAGATATCATGTGGAGAGAAGTCAAAATCATGGGGAGAAAGTGAAATGGCGTCATGCCCAATGATGTGTGGATGCCTGAAGTCCCATTGTGTAAACACGCACAACCAACGGGACAACTTAAACCAACCTTTGAAAGGAGGAGAGTAGTTACAATATAAGTGCACTTCCACAAAAGTTTGGAACTCTTGCGCACGGACCCAGCATTGCAGGCTTCAAATTACCTATGGACACATAGGTCCCACCTTGGGCATCCACACATCAATGGACATGTGGTGATTAAAAGGGAAGAGATATCAAGTGGGGAGAAGTCAAAATCATGGGGAGAAAATGAAATGACTTCTCCCCCTTTTATCGCCATCTAGAAAATTTGCTGCATTGCTCGTAGTGGTAATATGAGCCATCTAGAAAATTCGCTGCGTGTAAGTTGCCACATTCCAGGAAAGACCCCCTCATTCAAGGATCGGGAGAGAGAGATCTTCCATGCCAGTAATACAATTTGAGACGTGAGTGGGAGTTGAGACCCACTCAAAAATTTCCCTACGGACACCGGGTAAATTGAGGAGTGGGAGTTGAGAACACAACCGCAGGAAGCAAACCCGGAACGCTAGCCAACTTTACACAACCACAGTTCATTCCACTGTAGATAACTACTTCGTGATACCCATAAGAATGGATTTCTCCCACCGTCGTCAGTCCGGTAAATTTCAGCATGAAACTTGCAGGCTGAAATTGCAATGTATATGCACTCAAATCATATACTAAACAATGTGATAAAAAAACCATATACCAAACAAATGTTAAATTGGAAATTAGATAGTTACTTTGCAGAAAAGGCATCTAAGTTAACTCATAGAGATGTGTAATTTTAAAAAAAAAAAAAAGCTTCACCAGAAAATAGAAAGAAATGTAAATACTAAATCCCTACTCTGAAAGCCTGCATGAATATTAAATGGGTAACGGAAACAACTATACATTGTCTCCGCATTGAAGAAAGCCTGTGTTGCCAAATATTGAAATCCGATTACACTTGAAAAAACACAAGATCATCAGGTACATAACATTTTCTTACCGGACCATCATGTACAAAACACAGCGAAGAGAAAGGGGGGGGAGATATGTTACGCGTAGAATATGCTGCTTCAAGTTTGTCTAAACTGCCTGTCCTGGAAGATCTGCCCAAGCTTCACGAACAGTGCGTGTTGCTCCTCAAAAGTAAGGTTCCTCAATACCTACACCACAGTAACACCACCACCATATACACCTTATTATATTTATTGTTTCAACCAAACCCTAAATGGATGCTACAAGATTATATATATATGCAACACCTCACCTGGTCCAAGATCATCTCGACAGAATAGCTTTGAGGAACAACAAATGACTGATGATAAATGTAGGCAAACACAGCCATCACCATCTACAGACACATACCAATCACCACATGAAATTAATACACGTAAGTCATTCTGTAATTGTAAAATTTTATTTATTTAATGACATGCTCAGTATAAACACCAAGACTAGGTGTTAATCCATATCATTCCTCAGAATTGGATGCACAAAAATCAAGACCAATCATTCAAAGGACTAGGCCATCTTAATTAGGATATACACCCGAAACCACATTTGTTACATGTTGCTAACAGTCCAAGTCAGCCTAGCAAGGCCAAGCTTGGCTTCATTCTATCACATGCCAAGACAATTCACGCCCAAAACCTGGCTGACATTCAGACTGGGCCAAAAGTCAAATTCAGTCAAGCTTGAGTTCTGATTTACTTCATCCATTTCTTCTGTTATTGATTTTATCCTCGTAGGGCTACCAATTAGGAATAGAAGTTCAAAAACAATATTTACATGATAACATGATTATGTTACTCAGAAACCGTATTTCCTACTAGTTGAAAAATATTCATCCACCAAAACATTTGGATATAAAACAATACTTAATAAATACGTGGATGATCAAGCAACAGTAGAATGCAACAAACACAAAATTAACTAAAGTATTCATATGATATTATGCCTCAACTTAAGAACTGCAAATCTCTCCACAGGTAAACATGAATAATGTGAATTGTGTACAGGAGTATAAAATTTCACAATCTTAGAAGCTCACCTGGCAATCCATTCTGTCAGTAATTCCACCATGTCCAGGAATACTGTCACCGAAATCCTGTAATGATTGAAAAAAGGAAAAACAGAAAAGCATCAACAACTACGAAGCCCATCATGCACGTCTGTATTGCTTAAATTCAGATGAACAATTAAAAGAAATATATGAACCTTGACTTTAAAAGCTCTCTTGAAACCACTTGCAAAAAAACCTCCAAAAGGTGCTATAATTGACGCGAATAGACCAAGACCTACAGCATGCCATTGCACTGGCAAAACTGGAATTTCATTCCAGGGAAACTGCAATAAAATAATAGAACAAATCAAGTATTATACTTTGATCTAACAAAGTTTGAGTCAAACTTTATAAAATAAAAGAGGCACAGGTAAAAAGTCTTGAACCTAAAAATGATATTAAGCCATTGAGTTTAATGAACACGCAGGAATTTCCTGCATTTTCTGTGTTGGGGGGGGGGGGGAGAGAGAGAGAGAGAGAGATGCATTATGTCCTTATAAATTTGATTAAGAACACTATTAAAGTCCAATTCCAACATAAAAAATTTGCAATAAAAGAAAAAAGATTGTATTGAATGTAAGGATAAACATATCACAATTATCCAGAAGTCTAACTGAACACACAACCTTAGGACAGGTGCTGTGGTACGTCTGAGGATGTTATCAATCATTGACATCCAAGTCATAGGATTAAATCATCATCCTCGTCAATGCCCATTCCTAACTAGTTGGGGTCGGCAGCACAATCATATTCTGCAATTCCAGGTTATCAAGAGCCATATTTTCAGTTAGACCATTTCAAATCTTTTCTCATCAACATCCTCTTCGGCCTTTCCTCACCCTGTTAGAACCCTTTTAACTTGCACAAAGTCACCTCCTCACTGGCCTGATATTCGTCTTTGTTTAAAATGTCCAAACCATGTTAATCGACTCTCCTTTTTATTATTTCCTATTGGAGTTACTCCTAAACTCTCTCTGCTATGCTCATTTTCAATATTATCTTTCCCAATAATATCAACATCCTCATCTCGCCCAAACTCATCTTATGAAAATGTTGCTTCTTGGTTGCCCAAAACATTCTGGGTCATAGCTGGTCTAATAATTGACCAACAAAATTTTCCTTTTATTTTGATCGAAATCTATCAGCACAACTTTCTGGAAGCACAACTCTACTTCAGCCCCACAACTCTACTTCTAAGAGCAACATCCTCCTTGATTTGTCCCTCCTAATGAAAAATTGAGGCAAGGTACCAAAAATGATCACTGTGAAATCTCCTGGCTAACAATTCCAACTGCTGCCCCACCCATATTTGTGTTCTTACTGAAGTTTTATTCTGTCGTAGTACTTATGCTGATCTATTAGAGGGAAATGATTAGAAAACAGTAGTATTCTATATCATGAAGAATGATAATGATGCAACAAAACAACCCATATAGCAAACGGATAAAGTTGAAACGCAGAAATGTTTACTGAGAAATGTCCACATCATTGAGTATTACCCAAATGAGCATCCATAATCTCATTGTATTTTCAATTTTAAATTCAATTTCTGGTAAACCAGTGATATAGACCTCGAGTTGCCCAATTTTCAACAAATCCACAATTCACAACTACTATATATATTGTTTAGAGAATTATGATATGGTTGTAAGCATTGCCAGTGCCATGTCACTATGTCCAGAACCAAATAGTTTGTTGAGTAACACAAAACGAACAAAAGGCTGGAGATTCCGTCTCTCCAAGCATAATAAGTAAAAATAGCCAACATATATGCAAGCAAAATCATAGTCTCCCCGAAAGTATTGCCCAAATTGAGTTCTTAAATGATAAGAGACACACATTACCATAGAAATCACTAAATTAAGTGTTTGAATCCATGTCTGATACAAAACAAGAAAAACAAAATATTCATGTCAAAGATCCTATATAAGTATCCATGTGATGTAAGCATAAAACACCAATAGAGTGCCTAGAAAGAAAGAAAGACCTAAGATTCGAGTTCTTTGCATTTTTAAATCTTCGACCTGTGATAATATATGAAAGAGTGCAATTTTCAGTAAACTTCATGAGTTAAGGACACATGTAGAGTCGTAAAGCAGCTAGTTCAGTGCTTTCGCTCCTGATGAGATGGGGTCGTTAGAGAAGAACGAGTTCAGTCGAACATGTAACGAGTCCCCAAGTAGCGAATTTGGGTTAGATCGAATTAGGATTCCAAAATGTTGAAAGAGAGCGAAGTATGTGTGTTTGTGTAGCGAATTTAGGTTAGATCGAATTAGGAATCCATAATGTGGAAGGAGAGAGAAGTGTGTGTCGAGAATTTAGGTTAGATCAAATTAGGATTCCAAAATGTCGAAAGAGAGTGAAGTGTGTGTGTCAGAGGAATACATCACACCTATGCACATAATAGTTACCTCAAGAGGGGTAATAGAACTAAGCTACAGAGAGTTAAATCTTCGAGAAAATGCTGGCAAAGATCTAATAAGGGAAAATGGCAGGCATACAAAGAAAACTGTAGCCAAAAGAAAAAGATTGAATGAGCATATACCAAACAAATAATTTTTTTTAAGTGCTGAAGTTTAGATGTACAATATAAGAAATCAACCAGAGACAGACACAAGTGTTCCTGGTCAAATGGGACCTTGTATTTAATCAAAGAGAGTCTCAAGAGGACAACCCATCAGAAGCACAGAAAGGCCAGTTTCTTGGCTCAACTATGCATTTCTGAACTCAAAACAGAAAATATCATTCAATTTACCTCAATAATTCTAGCCTTTACCTATAGGAAACTAAAGTTCTTCAAATGCACAAATTCATTATTATAATAATAATATAATTTTATAAAATTAATTAATCAATGAAATTGAAAAAAGAAAATATTTCATTTCCCAAATCATGAAGTAAATGGCAGTGAAAGCAGCCAGTAATATACTCTAAGATGGTAAAATGTTCTATCAACCTGCTAAATTCTACCAAGGTCAAAAGTCTGCATTGGATAATGAAAAAGCGTTACAAATATCATTCTCGGGTTTTTTTCGGCCGAAGTTTTTCTCAGCAGATTATCAAATTTGGAGTTTTTTCCGGGTATTTCTCGGCTAAATCTCGGCAATGATTTAAAAAATAATTAAAATTATACAAAATAGTAATAAATGCCATCAATTTATAATTCATCAACCAAATTTCAAAACATCCACCATAAACCATAATATTTCATGTAATCTCACATTTAATAGCTACAAAATACAACAAAATGTCTTCCAGTAAATTGAAAGAGAAAAAAGAGCAAGGAGTTTAAATCACGATATTTAGTAAATCTCGTAATATGTAAGCAATAAAAAAAGAGAAAATCGTATTTTTTGCAACATTTTCAAAATATCGCAATATATTTGGAGTTTTAAAGTTTAAACTTTAGATGTTTTTCTCGATATTTCTCACAAGAAATACCTAATTTCTCGCGAGATTTGTAACACTACTTATGACATACACACGTAATGAATTCAATTGACCAATAATCAAAGAAATAGTCCACTACAATGAAAAAGAAACATTATTAAGACAGATCCCTAATAAAATATTCAAAATTGTTTCTAAGCAGCCAATAACGGTCGAGTGTATTAGAACTTAATTTTAAAGATAAATCTCAGCCCCAGCTAAGTAACCGCTCACTCACCCATTGAGGAAACCATCCTCGTAAAGAAAAATACTCTGGCTTAAACAGTGGTCCAGAATCACAGTAAAGCCAACCAGTTGATAAATCCTGCATATATTTCTCCCAGTAAGTTTTGGAATATAAGCACAGCTTGAAATTGCATGGGCGTATTTCTTCAAACATAGACGACAATATGCTGTCAAATGAGTTACCTTCCTTGGACATGTTAGCCATTGGAAACGACCCATGATATTTGCAAGCTGCATAAATTAAGAGCAAATATGGTTGTAAGAAGAAAAAGAATAAGAAGTCTGAATCCCTAAATTCATCTTAGTTTCAATCAAGTCAATCTTTGCACATTCATGAAAAAAAAATGCAGATAAGCTAAATGCATGCACTACGGAGCAATTCAAGACAAAGAAGAAGCAGGCTGAATCCCTAAATGCATCTTAACTTCAGACAAGCCATCTATGGCTCTATGCACATTCAAGAAACACAATGCAGATAATCTCAAAGAATGTGTTATGGAGCAATTCAAGTGTGACCAGAGAAAGCAAATTACTTGAGCTTTAGTAAACAAAGGAGCTAACAGTATAAGAACCAAAACAAACATTAGTAAAGAAGGGCTGGACCTGGCAATTGTAAGATGAAATCCAAACCTAGATCTTGACTACTTATTAGCTACATGTAACAAGGACAATTCATTCGCTGAAAATTTGGTTGTCAGGCAGCCATGTAATGTTCACGTGTTGGGCACACACAAATGCACTTATTTAGACAAATCATGATTTATCAAGTATCATATTGTCAGCTATTATGTATATGATATTAATGTTATATCAGCTTTATATAGTTATATTAGTACATTTTGTGAAATGACAGAATTTGTATAAGAAACCTCTTACCATAAGGAAGCAACGTACAGACAGGATAGTATATCACATTTAAGACTTCCCATCGGTGATATCAGCTTATATAAGTACGTTTTGTGAAATGACAGAATTTGTATAAGAAACCTCTAACCATAAGGAAGCAACGTACAGACATAATAGTATATCACATTTGAGACTTCCTACCGGTGCTGAACACAGAAACTCGTGTTTGTGTCTATGTTATATTGCTTAATAATGTGAGAGAATTGAACCTTCATATGTATAATGTAGATTGTAGAAACATCTTTTCTTCTTTAGACGGGAATCACCCAACAACAGGAAAAACAACATCATGATCCTCAACCAATATAAGTTTTTTGTTTTTATCTTTCAGTAAAGTTCTTTATCATGACAACAAAGTCAGGATTTTTTGCATCTTATATTCTTATTTTATGTTATGTACACCAGCATGGTAGTTTTGATGGAAATATGAGTTCGATTAGAGGTTTTCTTTTAAACAATGGATAGTTGAAAGATCTGTTTTTAAATATATAAAGAGAGATCTAAACCCCCACCCCAAACCTAACCAAAGGAGCCCTCAAAGCGATGAACCAAGAGCGTCAATCAGATCAACGGTCAAAAAGAAAGAGTCATTATTCTCTCAATTATATTACAATCTATCACTGGCTCTCATTTATATCTCTATTATTCTTCCAAAATGCCCCTACCTTTATCTTCTTTTTCCCAAAATACCCCTCCTTTGAAGTAGGTTCTTCTAATTCTACATCTACGGGTTCCTCCTAAACGACCTCTCTTCCCAAAAGCCCACGCTTCACTCGACGAAAACCCTAACACCGTCATAATCCTCTATAACCATGGCAACCATTTCTTGTCCGACAGAGATCTTAATACCCTAAACTCTATCTCAGAACCCAAACAAACGGGATCGTGGAAAGACCAGCTAAAGTTTCCAACGAGATATCAAAGGTAAAAAAAAAGAAGAGTTTCATGTCACGAAGAGAGCAACAGCCATTTTCTTTCTTTTTTCTATTAGCGTATCAAATGGAGCTCTAAAGGAGAATTTTTTAGAATTGGGTTATTTTCAATGACAGGTTATGCAGTTGAGGTTTCTTTTAATTAGGTTGAGTTTGGATTTATGATTACTATTGTCCTATTGAGTCCGTTTGGTTGCCCTATTCCTGCTAATATTAATTATTTCATTCCTGGTATTCTACGTATTTGTGTTTCTCCAGGACTCACAAGGGAAGAAATAAACTACTAAAGCAAAAGCAAATGCATAAGCAAAAACAAAAGCAAAAGCGACTAGTCGGCAGCGACTTCAAAATAATCCCTCACTTATTAGCCAACCGATCTTGTGGAGCTCCGGTCCACAACAGACTACCGAACTCGGGTGCGGATCCGAAGATGAGAAAAAGAGGAATTGTCAAAGACGCGACTATTCCTCTCCTTCCAAATAACCCACAAAATAGAACCAGGCAAACAGGTCCAAATCGATTCTTCAGCACCCACCTAGGGCTGTCAATGGACCGGATCATGATCCGGATCCGATCCGCATCCGATCCGATTAGCCGGACTTCGGACCCTATATGTGATCCATCGGATCGGATTCGGATCGGATCGGTGGAATCCGATTATAATCGGATCGGATCTGGATATAGGGTGATCCGATCTGATAATAATAATAATTTTTAATTATTTTAAATATATTATTTAGATTTTCTATGTATAAAATATTAATTTTTAAAAAAATTAACATTAATTAGTATTAATTAAGGTATTATTAGATTTTTTATTATTAAAATAGATTATTTTTTTTTTAAATAACCTTACTCGGATCGGATCGGATCGGATTCGGATTGGACGATATATAATCGGATCGGTTACTTCATGATCCGACGGATCTCGGATCGGATTCGGATCAGTCGGATTCTTAATCGGATCGGATTCGGATCTAGGCAGATCCGGTCCGAATCCGATCCATTGACAGCCCTACACCCACCAAAGTCATCAAGTGTTATCCAGATAAGAAGCTCAGAAATGAGAGAAAGAAGATCCACTCCACACCCAAACAAGTCACAAACCAAGCTCAAATCCCGAAAACAATCAAGCAATGCAAGAGCAAATGGTTCTCAGTCTCTAGACTCTCTACTAGCGGTTTTTCAGTTTCTACTAGCAGTTTTAGAGGTTTCTACTAGCGGATTTTTAGTTTCTCAATTATAAGCCCTAATTTGAAGTTTCACCATTCGAAACCCAATGTTTTATTCTCAGAAGTCATCTCGCTTTTTGATGTCATCTTGTACATATATCTCACTCCATCATATATGATTTTTTTTTTTTGTAAAGGTCAATATGTTATTTTATTCTTTTGCAAATAGTAATTTATTAAAATAATAAAATCAATTTTGTAAAGGGTCAATATATAATACTTATTCTTTTGCACATCGTAATTTATTACAATTAAGAAAATAAATTGATGAACATTTTCCCCCTATAGTTTACAACCACAAAGGGAGGGGAAAAAGAAGCCCCTCCCCCCACCTAAAAAAAAAACTACTTTTTCTATGTGTTTTTTTACTTCCAAATCTATTTTCCTTAACAACGTAATATTCATTCCTTAATATTAATAAAAAAAGACAACGTCTTATTTATATACATATTACGTTTTTTTTATTTATATTCATATCATAATGATTTATTGAGCTTGCACATGTATGTTTTGACCATGGTTTAAAATATCGATCGATACAGGCCAATACGTATCCTGTTTAGAGCTACCCGATACACCAGTACGCTGGAAAAAAAAAAAACTCCTCCGTATCAAACCGATACAGGCCCAATATGAGGAATTTTTCCATTAATTTTTTTCCCTCCTTCCATTTACACTTGGATCCACAACACAGACCTGATACGCACAACTTATTTACGTAAAATATTATTATATTACTTTCATTTACTTAAGATATTAATATGTAAATAAGGTTATCCCTCCATTTGAATTCAATAAAAATTATCTTTATCCAAATTCTTGAAGGATAAAAAGTCAACTTTCAGTTCAAGAATAAAATCATCTTTTTAGCACCTTTTATAGACGAGGTCAAAATTTCAACTTTCAAATGATAAAATACTTCACAAATATCAAAATTTCATAAACTTTATTATATCAAAAATTACCAAAATCCAAAAGTTCGGAAAAAAAAGTCTCATACTTTAGTCTTAAAAATATTTCACTTACATGGTGAAAAAGTCAACTAACAGTGTAACAGTTCAACATAAAAAACTTGCATTAAGTTTTAAATTTATGGTTGTAATTTAACAAATTCTTATTTAACTCATTGAATGTAAGGTTTTAATATCTAAATTTTTTTTCTTATACTTAGTTAAGTGACATGTTTTGTATTTTCATACCTTTTTATTACTTATTAGCACAACAAGCACGTTTTTTTTAACTTATAAAATTTTCAATTCTCATATGTATGGTTATAAACATAATTGGAGACCTTAATTTAGTTTGTTAATTATTTATATTTGTATTAAAATGAATTTTATGCAAGGTATCCAAGTTTTTCATTGCGTATCCAAGCATTTTTTAGCGTATCCTAATTTTTTCCGCCGTACCCATCCAATACGGTCCAATACGTCGATACGTATTCTATTTTGGACTTACTGATACAGCAACCGATACAGATATTTTGAACCATGGTTATGACTAGTAATAAATACAGATGATAATAACAAAAGAAAATTGAGAAGTTAAAAGCAAAAAACCTAACCCTAAGGCTCCGTTTGGAAACTCTACTCAAATATAAGAAGCTCTTAAAAATAAGTTCTAAATAATAAGTTCTAATTTTGTTTTTAGAATTTGATCGTTTGATAACATTTTGAAAAAAATTCTAATATTTAGTAGTATGTTTGTTAAAACCTCTTATTCACAAAATTTAAGAGCTTAATATAAGGGTAAAACAAGTCATTTTTAAAAATATTTAAAATATACAAGTATAAGCCCTCCTCCCCTTCTCCACCATTGCATCGGCCACCACCACCCCCTTCATTGTTTGGCTCACTACCATCACCACCGTTAACCCTACCACACATCATATTCCACCAACACTCCCTTCTTTACGAGCTTTACAATTGGGAAACCTGGGTCTTATTGATATCTGGGATTCTATTGCAGAGCTATTTTTCTATTGTAGTGATTCTATTTATCAAAATGAAAATACCAGACACTTTTGTTAATGTACAATGAGTATGTTATCAAGGTCCATGGTCACTTGACCCTCATACTGGACATGCGACCCAGAGACTCATCAATCCAGGCAATGCTATTCTTCAGGCTACTTTCTAGATCTGTGAGAGTATCCATTTGTCACACTATTTTTGTGGACTTGTCACCCAAATGGAGCTTTTTGAATGGTGGATCAGGCACCAAAGATTATTGAGCTTTTTTTTTCTACCAGATCACACAAATTGAACACAGACAATGTTAATAGACCTCTCAATCTAAAAAATCCTCTGAAACCCCTCTCCAATCAACTTTCTGATGGGAGAACCCCTCTCCTAAAATTCTTTAAGGGTCTGGGCAACATGGGTTAAGACCATGCTTAAAGCACTAGAGGATTGGAATCCTCATTTCTTCTTCTTCTACCTCAGCCACAACATAGATTCAATGAAGTTTCTCCAGAAATCCTAATTTCGTCATCTGGATTGAAGAAGAAGAAGCTGTCTTGATGGCAGGAGCTCAGGCCATGGAGGAGTTCTTCCAAGTACGGATGATTAGGGTTTTTCCCAACTTTTTTGGGTTTTATATGAGGGACAAATGGGTGGAATTATAGTAATTGTGAAAGGGTAAAAATGTCCAAAATTCCGTGAAATTTTTGACGCTGTTCCTCTACTATTTTAGACCTTAACAAAAAGGAGCCCCACTGCCACTTATTTGTTTAGAGGTTTTTCCTCTACTTCTAAAGTTTCTAGATGTCTAATTAGCCTGTTATCAAACATTCTAAAACCCAATAAGCTCTAAAACCCAAATAAGCTCTTATTATTTAGAGTTACCAAACGCCACCTAACTCTATTACTCTATAGATTGAATGACTATCCTCATATCATTTTTGTGTATGGATAGATTAATTAGTTTCCTGTATTGTAATTTAATAATACATGCTTTTATTAAAATCATGTAAAAATAACCCCAAAATTTGAATCAAGCTTGAGTCAACCCGAGCTCGAATTAGCTTGAATCAAGTTCAAGCTCAAGCTCCATCAAGCTTGTTCAAGACAAGCTCAAGCTTGAACATTTGAGCTCGAATCAAGCTCAACCCAAGTTTAAGCCAAGCTCGAGCATGTTCAAGCCAATCCAAGCTCAGCTCAGCTCGAATACGGGTCAACACAGAGATGAAGTCTTGAAGATCATGACGATAATATTTATGAGACAACCCGTGATTCTCTCTCTCTCTCTCTCTCTCTCTCTCTCTCTCTCTGTGGTAATTCTAAACTATAATCATGAAATGAACATGTTATCTATTTGTAATTTTCATCATTCTATTGCAAACAAATGTGTTTGTGTTACTTGGAGTTGGTTGTTGTCATATCTATGTTTGATAAGTTCTTTTATCATTAAATCTTGTGTGTTAATAATTTTATTCATTTTCTTCAACTGTTAATGTAACCCGAAATCATGTTTTAAAACCTTGCCTACACATCCTTTAGATTGAATACCCTTGTCAATTTCAGGAAAAAGCAATGATGCTGAAATGATGGTAGACAGCATCAAAGTAATTCAAGAATAAGTTATAGAAAAGCTGAAACAGAACAATAAAAAAAATACAAGAAAGCAACTGACCAACATAGAAGGGACAAAGAGTTTGAACATGGGGTATTATTCGGTGTCCATGCAGGAGACAATTCCCCTAATTATTAATGTTATTTCATTGTACTTATGACTATATAATTGAATACTCAAAAGAAAACAATACTAGCTATGAATGAAAATTAAATAATGTGTATGTTATATGAGATAATTTAATTATAATATAGGAATTATTATTATTTTTCATTTTCAAGTATAACTAAATAATTTTCATTTTTTTTTTGAATTATCATTGATTTGTTTCGAAACTTAAATTGATGATGCTCACCACAAACGCCGAGAAGATAGTTGTAACAGATGCTCCAATGAAACCCTCCCAAGTTTTTTTTGGAGATAACTTGATCAAAGGTGTTCTCCCAAAAAAGAAACCGAAGAAATAAGCAGCAATGTCATTGATAACAATAAGTGATGCTGGGAGAAGAAACCTGCACTAATGTATAAACTTGTCGGTTTACAAAAATTTATATTTCAAGTGAATATAAACAATCAAGTAGAGTGGCGGGCAACAATTCATAAAGAATCCATAATGTGACAATAGATTAAACTAATCATCAACCGTGAAAGAAGTTATGCACCACATCAAACTGCAACACCAAGCACAAAGAGGCAGCGAGAAGAGAATTGTTGTTGATATCCCTTCAACATGAATCTCATAAACTATAGCTATGGATTCTTTTAAACAATGCATCAAGTATCACACATAATAGATTCATTGCTCACATGGACATGGTTCAAAATTCCGAAACGTAGATGCTGATACGGATTTGGTGCTACCCGGTACACGGTTCCAATATGCACTACCGATACACTTAGGGCACGGACTCTTTCTCCTTCCATTTACACTATAAGCCTATTTACAGCAGCTTATTTACATATAAATATAATTTAAGTAAAAATTTACTTGAGATATTTATAAGTAAATAAATAAGGCTATGCCCCCATTTGAATTCAATAAAGATTATTATAAATCTATATTCTTGAAGAATGAAAAATCAATTTTCCAGTATAAGAACAAAATCCGCTTTTTAGTATCTTTTATGGATTAGGCCAAAATTTCAACTTTCAAAAGATAAGGTATTTCTCAAATCTTGAAATTTCATAAATACTACTATATCGAAACACTACTAAAACCCAAAAGTCTACCAAAAAAAAGTCTCATATTTCAGTCTTCAAAAATATTTTCATTTACAAGGTCAAAAAGTCAACTAACAAAATGACAGTTCAACATAAAAAGACTTGCATTTAAACTTATAATTTATGGTTGTAATTCAATACATTCTTATTAAATTCATTGAATATAAGGTTTTAATATCTAAATTGTATTGTCTATACTTGGCTACGTGACTATTGTTTGTGTTTTCATGTATGTTTATCAGCATGATCGTCTTTTTTCAACTTATAAAATTCTTAACTCTCATATGTATGGTTATAAATACAGTTGAAGACCTTCATTTAGCTTTTTTTTATCTTATATTTGGATTAAAAGAGGTTTTATGCAAGATATCTAAGTTTTTCCTTATGTATCCAAGCTTTTTTTAGCATATCCTTATTTTTTCCGTCGTATCCATCCGATAAGGTCCGATACGCCGATACATGTCATGTTTTGGACTTACCGATACGGCACCCGATACCGATATTTTGAACCATGCACATAAACAATCACAGAACACTTCAAAATAGAGTTTCAAAAAAGTCATATCACCATTTAGTGTCTGCTAAAAAATATAAAAACGTTAGTAGAGAATTATGCATAAGATTGTCTCCTTAATAGAAATTCATCACCGATATCCCAATGGAAAATCAGTCAAAAGAGTCCCTTCAATGGATGACAAAAACAATGAAAGAGGGATACCAGAATTATTTGACACAGTGGTACAACAGGTGATTCTCATGAAAATAAGGTTAAAAAAGGAACACCATAGTCCATACAAGGTGAAACATGACCGCTCACATGTCATTCATGAGAGGGGAGGGGGGCTATCAAATAATACCTAAATAATTAATAATTGCATAAATGGGTTTGAAAGGTTAGAATTGAGTGTTCAGAAGAAATATTCCACAAAAAACCACAACGAAGAATTTTCAAAAATTGTGTTACCAGAAAACTCCTTCAAAAATGTTTGCCACTGTCAACGAGGACTGCGCAAACACCACAAACAGAATCATGTGTGTCCATGCATACTGGCCAAACTGATACTTGTACATCTTCTTCTTTAATGTAAGAATGAACCACATAAAACCTGGGTCCAACATAGACAAAAAACTATAATTTCAACAGCAATGTGTTACGAATGGATATCAAGAAAATAGGTATCTGAACTCTGAAGAGCAATAAGCAACCAGCAAGCAGATAAAAATAAAAACGACTTCTGATTCCTGTGGAATCGGAAAGCCATGCATAATGAAATGCCAAGTGGATGTTACATGGACATTCTCTACATTTGAAGCATATGTATAAGAAAACAATGCTCAAGATCAAGTTTTCTCAAGTGTACAGATAAAAGTATAATTATAAAGGCAATACCAACCTGCAATATATAAGAAATAACAAATAACCATCTGATACTTGATAAGGCTGCTCACAAGCTGGTATAAGAATTTGTCTGTAGTTACAGTGTTGACAAGCTGTTGACTGAGAATTCGGCCATATACAAATAGCATTGCTGTGAAGAAAAAATGCCTGCAAAGAAAAATGAAGAATAAATACTGGAGTGACTATTATGTATACCATTTAAATGTATCAGCCACTTGGATATTACTATAATGTATGGCATTTAAGTGTATCAGCCACTTGGATGTTTTCATAAACGAGTTTCAACTTCCAATAATGTAACTACTATACAGGCTTTCCACGAACACATAAAAACTTATGCGCGTATTGGTAATTTGGTTTGCTTACCAATTTAAGAGCCTGAATCCTGGAAGATGCCTATCTTCATGTGCTTTCCTGAGTAGATTGAACAGCTCCCTTGCCATAAAGATTTGAATAACAACCACCATGGCCCAAATATAGAGATGACCCATGTAGATAATAAATGCAAACCCCCCAATCATCCACACAGATGAATATGCACGAATCAACATCGACCTGTATTTGTTTCGATCACTAAAAAGTAAATGGCCTCCATTTGCTTTGCTTGCCTCAGGAGGAACCTGATACCAAAGAAAAATCGTTTAGCTCCCTAACCATCCAGAAGAGGCCACACCAATATCATTTACATTTCCCTTTCTTGATAGTCAACCAAGAATGTATTCATTTAATACTAACTAGTCTCTTGAACTTGCACCGTTAATGGACAGGAAGTGTGAAAACAGTTCCAAATAACCATCTGTAAAATTCAAGTAACTAACCTCAGTTGAGCGCCTGCGGTGCCGAATTCGTCCAGTAGGCGTTGATGGGGCGCTAGTGCTATGATCCTTTTGCATGGCTCTTCTAGTTGTTACTCCAATAACCCCAAAAAAAATATGTTGCAAAGAAATACCCCTGAGAAATGCAATGAGGAAACAAGAGGATGTGTCTTTCACTCACATTATAGATTAAGGAGACACAAAAAATCAAAGCAATATTGAAAGAAAAGCACAATGCTTCTACACCATGTAGATATTCTGCAGAAGCTCAATGATGAAATGAACGAGTAAGATAACTAGAACTAGCCCAAGGAACAAATCATGCAATATGAACATGTTCCTAGTGCATGCGTTTCAGCACACTTCAATGAATAAAGTGGAAATTTCACAATCAATCTTACTTGCATGGACAAAAGGCTTACACATAGAGACTCACATAAATGGCAGCACAGTAACAAGTTTTCCGATTTTTTTTCAAAAAAAAGGTCCAAAATAATTCGTGACTTTTTTGTCAAAAGTCTAACTCACAAATAGGGGTGTCAATGGGATGAGCTGGCCCTGGCCTGATTGAATGGCTGGGTGGGCTTAGCCCTAGAACCTTAGACCTGGGACCTGATATACTACACTTCTAACAGGGCTGGCCTACCCCGATGAGGCCTGTTTGTTTTATTTTTTATTTTTAGAAGGCCCATTTTGCCTTTGTGTTAAGCAAGCTTGGCACGAGTCTGGTCAGATCAGGCCCGATTAAAACCAAGCCTGGCCCAGCCCGTTGATACCCCTGTCGCAGAAGGGCTCCCTTCCACCGAGATGAAGCTCTCAAGCCTCAAAGACCAGCGCTATTGCATCCACGCTAACTATGCACCGCAACCCAAAGCAGCTATCTTGACTTGAGCGAACAAGCTTTCTTCTGCCCTGTTAACAAGACACAAAAGTGGTCTGAATATAACTAGGGAACAAGCCAAGTATGGGGCTTTGCAGGGACCAGTTCGGAGTACTCACAAAGTATTCTTGAATTTTATAAGAAACCAAGTACAACATGTGAGCGCGGGTTTCGGGGAAACCCTGATTTGTATCTCACGGGGTGAGTTAAGAGTCACCACCTATTCATTCGGAAGGAATAAGTCCCCAGGGTTTGGATAAGGTCTTAGTCTAAGATTGAGATTAAAGTAAGAGGTTCGGTTAAGTCTGGGGAAGGGGTTAGGCACCCCAGCACTTCCACTTTTCAGTGGTTCCCTACTTGCTAGGGTTAAGCCAAATTAATCTCAATTTTAATGAAATGCCTTAGTGTTTAATGATAATACTAATCTAAGAAGGAGAAAATCTTAGATTAAGGTCGAACCCGGGTTGGGCTGCTTACGTACTCACATTGGGGTGAGATCAGACCGAGCGTAGTTCTGGCACATGAGCCCGTGCCAAGGCTAGGGGTGTGTGTGTACACCAAGGGTGGCTTAGGATCTAGCCGGGAGGCTAGGGGTGGTTGACCGGGTTGGTCAAGTGCTTGGTATTGGGCCCGGTAGGCCAATGGGTAGTCCGGTAGACTAGAGTTTGGGCCCGGTGGGCCGAGATTGGGCCCGGTAGGCCAAGGGTGAGCCCGGTAGGCTAGGGTTTGGCCCGGTAGGCCCAGGGTGTCTTAACCAAGGGTTAGGGTTGCTAACCGAGGTTAAGAAATGTGGTTAACCATGGTTAGGGGTGCTAACCATGGTTAAAAGGTCCAACACTTGTTTTTTTTGTCTTTTGGATTTTTTATATTTTTTCATGATTTTTCCTGACAGTCAAGGACTGCTTAACCGCAGTTAAGGTGGGGTGGTCACCATGGTTAGGGGTGCTAACCATGGTTAAATGGCCGGACGAGGCCATTTTTAGGCTTCTCAGATTATTTTAGAATTTTGAGCATTTTTTAGATTTTTTTCGGGTCCATGGGCTGCTTAACCATGGTTAAGGGTTAACCACAGGCGGGTAACCATGGTTAAGGGGCCGGCTGAGGCAAAAGTGGGCCCAGGGTCCATGGTGGGGCCTAGACTGGCCTCCTACCCGGTCTGGGCCCTAACAAAGTCTAGCAATTGCAAGAAAACCCAACATATCATCCAATTTTTAACCATAGTTAAAGCGAGTTTAATCATGGTTAACGAGGGATTCACGGGAATCCGAGATCATCAGTGTGTAACCAGCCATGTGGGGAACAATTTGAGCCTTTGTGGGGCCCAAGGGGAGTTCGGGTGTGGGCCCCACAGAGGCCCAAAGTTGCCCCGTTGAAGTTCACATAAAATGACAATTTCCCAAACAGTATTTTTTCAAACTTTGCGACGATTTTACTGCGGATTAGCTCAATCCCCGGGAGATTTGAGACCATAGTCGCGAAGCCTGCTATGAGAGGAACAATTTGGGCCCTTGTGGGGCCCAAGAGGAGGCCGTATGTGGGCCCCACAAAGACCCAAAGTTGGCTACTTGAGCTGTTTGGCAGACTGTCGACCCCACTTTAGGATCAATTTAATCGCGGTTAACGGCGGAATTAAGAGCTGAAATTTTACAGGGGGTAGCCGGGTATGTGGGGAGTCTAACCATGGCCTCGGTTTCGACCAAGGCCGGGTCTAACCTGGGTTAAACCAGGGTTAAGGTGGCTGCCCAAAAATGATTTTTCCATAATTGTTTTGAAACTCTTGTTTGGGGCTATTTGGGTGTAAACCAGGGGGTCCAGGGGGATTCCTCATGGATTGAGGACCCCCCCCAGACCTCCGGGAAAGCTGTCATGCACACTGTGGTGGCGGGGGTGGCGATCCCGCGGCCGAAACTCAAGGGAAGCTCCCCCATGCCTGTTGTAAAGGTAGGGGGTTGCTGTCCCAGGTGAACAGAAATATAAAAGAGTGAAATGGGGACCCCTAGATCAGGACCAGGGGTCCCTTATAGCAATGAAAAACAGCAAACAAAAAAAACAAAAAATAAAATAAAATAAAATAAAATAATGAAAAATGTATACCCTCACAGTAGTAAAAGGAGATTTCCGCACGACGGCGGCAGCTACAGGCAGGCCTGGGGTGGCTTCGCTGTTGCTGGGGGTTCAAGGTAAGAACCTAGAGATGGTGGAGGGTCGGGCAGAGCTCAGGTGGGTTCTAAAATTTTTTTTAGAATTTTTTTTTTTTAAACTTCTGAAACAGTGGTTGTGATGGCGGTATGTGGTGAAGCTTAGGGTGTAGAGGTGATGGAAGGTGCATGGGGGCCTTATCAAGGCTATGGTAAGGTCCGGATAGGGGTGACAGGAGCTCGGGTAGGGGCTCTCTCTTCACTGTATTTTTTCACAAAAAATCCCCCTAAACTGTGGTGGATGGTGGTGAGTTTTAAAGGAGCAGAGGGGAAGGATAGGGATGAGTTTTAGGTGGAGATATGGTGTGGAGTTGGATGGATGGGCTGGCCGAAGTGGATGAATACAGTGGTTGTTTGTTTTTTTTTTTTTTTTTTTGAAAACTTCTCAAACCATAGCTCCCACGGAGTTTTGGAAGGTGAAGGAGGGATGGAGGAAGGCCTAAGGGTCACTGAGATTTGCTCTCAGGTGGAGGTGAGGAGTGTGAGTGGTTCTTTTTTTGAAAATTTTTGAAATCTGTCCCCTGAACAGACACCACCGTGGGAATTAAATAGACAAAGGAGAGGAGGGGAGGGAAGGATAAGGATTGAGGTGGAGCGTTTGGCGTGGGGGACACGGTCTGGAGGAGGCAGGCAGCAAGGGAGCCAGGCCAGGCTGCACACTGTACTCGTCTTCACAAAGAAGACAATGAACAGTGTTTGCTGCTTAAATTATTTTTTTTTGTTCCTTTAATCGTCCGGTTGATTGAATTCGGCCCAATCCGCTTGTGGGCCTTGCCACATGGGATTGGTGCTCAATCGAATCCCCTCTTTCTTTTTTTATTTTTGTTATTATTATATTTTTTTATTCTATTTGAATTGAATTTTAAACTTTTGTCTTGTTCCCCTTTTTGGGCTAAACCACCACACGTGTGGGGAAGGCCAAAAATGTTTTACCCTAAAAAAAATTTGAATTAAAAAAGGGTGATGGGTCCCACCTTAGTTGGGCCTTGGTGGGCCCATGTTTGGGCCCAAAAATAAGGTTTTATCCATGTTTTTTGGAGTTTTGGACTTGAAATGGGCCTTGAGCCCATGGGGCTTTAGTCTAGGGTTTAGACTAGGTTATTGGACGAGAATAACCATGGTTAACGGTGGTTAACCATGATTAAGCAAGGTGTAAAAATTGGGTGCTTACACTACACTTGTTCAGGAGCATCAACCACAAATTATATTTACAACACAGACATGTAGCATAAAAATAATAAATAAATCACTGCATATAGTTCTCATGCAAGCTTCCTAGCTTAATGTGAAAGACTGAAAGTGTGTTGCCCTACGGCGGTGATGTGATACATGATAAGTTCCCATATCATTCAATCAACATGGGGAAAATTCTTAAAATAAAAAAATATTTCTTGTAATCCAAAAGTCTATGCATATATCTGAGAATATTTCAACTCCTGGATACTATCAAAACAAAACAACAAACTCTGTTTGCTCTTGCACAAGGACGACAAGGAAAATCGAAAAATATATAATAATTGAACTTTAGAAAATGCAAAAGTTACACACCATGAATGAAGTTAGACAACCTATGGTATAGTTTGGACGACATTAAAAGTATGTATGGTATAACCAAATCAGTCCACTAAGGGTTAACTTTTTTTAAATACATGAAACAGACAAACATTAAAGGAAAAGTGTAAAGTACAATTCCTTTCAAGAATATAGGAGCAGTTTGTGTATGGAAATATAGATTTTTATTGAGATTAACGCCTTTCCCTGCCTATGGAAGGAAGAGAACAGCTCTTACCTATGAAATACGGGTCACCCAAATCTGACTTTTGGATGGCTCAACTCAACTCAGGTTAACATGGATCTAGAGGGGGGATAGCAAAGGGGTTTACATTACCAAAGACTTTGATAATTATCTTCTTGAGCATGAGGAAGAGGAGCTAGAGTGCAAACAGGCGTTCGGGGAGATTTAGAAAGCTCCAGCCCCCCCCCCCCCCCCTTCTTCACCCCCACCACCCAAAAAAAGGTTCAAACACTCAAGTGGACAACCGTGTTGAAAAAATTCTCACTAGTGATCACTTGAGGAATTAGGGCATGCAAATTCCAAACGTATGCAGCATGTATCGAGAAGGGGATGGAAATGTGAGTCATCTACTTTTTTTTTACTGCCAGATGTTGCAAAAAATCTGGAGCTTCTTCCTATCTTTATTCAGGATCTCCTGAGTCTTCCCCAAGGACGCTAGACACATCTTCCTCAACTGAGGAAATAGTGTCTTCTGCAATTTGTTGGGGTCTTTCGAAGGAAAAGATCAACATAAATTTTGAGGGGTCCAAGTCATCGTTGCGAAGTTGTGCTATGCCATTGGATATTGACTACGTAATTGGGCGGTCATGCTCAAGGAATTCATGCATTGAACTTCATGCATAGTTGGAATCAAATGTATTGTTTGACTTTAAGCCATTTTTGTATAATACCCCTCCCCCTATTTTGTATAATAGGGGGGATCTATTTCCTAACTGATTGTACATTCTTTCTCTAAAGACTATCTATCATGGAAATAAAAATCACTGAAACCAAAATGTAAATACGTAACAGGAGACCCGTATAGGTTTAGGTAGCCCCCTTATATTGATACAAAACGGTTGATACGTATCGTTTATTAGTTATTCGTGTTTTCATTTATTGTGCAATTGTAATTGTATTTGCTACTATGTATTTAAATAGTTCCCTTGACTTTATATTTGGTAAATTTGGTTCTTATAACTCATTTTATTTTAAAAAATACTTTAACTTAATTTTTTTGTTTATTTTAAACAAATTATATATACGTCCGAAACCGATATGTACAAGCTTCAATTGGGACCAACACATCCCCTAAAATCATATTTTTAGTCCATGTTATCTATACAGTTCTGGTTAGTCATAAATAAATAAAGATAACATTTGAGGACATTCAGCGGCAAATTTTTGGAGACAACGACTTCAACATTCATTGTTTATTTTTATCCTTGATGGTGACCCATATTTCCATGTACCCAAACAGCGCAATAGGGATTCACTAAAGTCGAGGCTTACGATATGACTGCAGCAAATAGACTTACTAGAAGAAAGCAACCTAATTAATCCAGACACAATGATATCTGACAATAAATAAGAAATGCAATTTACAAGCAAGTAGAACGTAGATGTAATAAATTAGTATATTATCAACCTGTAGTAGGCTTCCTAATTTAGAAATGTCCATTGGAAGGTGAACCCATTAAAATATTTAAAGATAACAAAAATGGGGTTTCCACTAGTTTCCTGAGAGACATTTTGGATAACGATTCTAATTTCTATAGGATTCTTCTCAGGCGACCAAGGAAGAGAAATTGAATATTATTGAATTCTCAAGATGATTACAAAGAGACCCAACTAGGGTTTAAATAGATAATAGTATATAGATAAATATAGAAACTAAATCAAACCATTCCTAATCTAATGCTAATCAAATCTCAATCTCATTCTAAATCCAAATCTTTCCAATTGTGATGATGGTAATGATATGGTGCATCTCATGCATATCATAACCATACATGTACTCTATTACTCCCCTCCAAACTCATGTAGATTTGAAAATATGCGTGACTTTGATACTCAATCAGGTAAAGTAGTTTGCTAGTCATTCCAATGTTGTTGCAGATCTTGATAGTTGCCAATCGTCACCGTTGTTGACGTGTTGTATGAAGAGAGAATGATAGGGGGCTCAATGGGATAGACCTCTATGGGTCAATGAAAAGGGGTGGACCTCAATGGGTCGGGGCCTTAATGGGCCGAATAGCCTCTTGGGCAATGAAATGTGCCTCGTGTGCCATATTCAAAATGACATATGTGATCGTGTCTATGGTCTTGCCAAAGGGGTCACGAACAAAAGGGCCTCTTTGGACCTGAAAAGTGGATCTTAGTCATGCCCAAGGGGTCACAGCCTCACAGGTCTTGATATGGGCCTCAATTGGCCCCAAAAAAAAAAGTGAGCCTCTCTCTCTCTCTCTCTCTCTCTCTATTTTATTTTTTTTTTCACATTCAACTTTTTTTTTTCGAGATACATCCTTTGAATGATGATCAGTGGCTAAGTGTTTTGTGAAAGTGGTGGTGCCATGTAGACGGCAACCGAAGTTTGCTTGTGTAGCAATCATTCACTACGATGTGTATGTAAGACACACACTAGCAATACCCAATACACCATAGAGGTGACAAAAACATCATGTGGCATCCGCAGAGATGGATGTTGAAGAATACAGAGACATCCCCTATAGTGAGACATCTAAGTACGGGTGGAGGGTAATCATGGAGAGGAACGTGATTAATGCAGTCACAAACTCTGCCGAATGCCAACAAGCATGCATATATGCATGATAAGAAGGTGCTTGTGATCAACCCAAAGCACCCAATTATCAAGGAGCTTCGGGAGAGAGTCTTCAAGGACTCGGAGGATCATATGGTAAAGCAAACCGCACGGCTCATGTACCAAACAACAATCATGGAGAGGTGGGAGGAGTTTATCATAATAGGAATGATCTAGTTGATTGAGTGCCAAAGAAAGCCATTCATGACTTTGGCAACAATGACTACAATCAGCAGCTAGCATTAGGAGATGGAAATGGCTGGAATTGATTTGATCCAAAACAACAGCAACCATAGACGATTCAGGCTGATTTTCAATGAAGAAGTTTGACTGCAAATACATAATGGTGAACGGCAATGATGGTGGCACTCCAAAAAACATAGTCGATTGGTAGCATATGGTGGTATTAGCTGCAATACTAATGGGCATGAGAAACAGAAAAAGAGAGAAAAGAAAAGAGGATTTAGAGGCGTTTAGGCCCAACGGGTGGCAAGCAGCACCACCCGCCGGAAAAAGGGAATTAAAAAAAAATCAAAATAGGTGGCGGATTCTGATACCATGAAGAGAAATTGAATATTATTGAATTCTCAAGATGATTACAAAGAGACCCAACTAGGGTTTAAATAGATAATAGTATATGGATAAATATAGAAACTAAATCAAACAATTCCTAATCTAATGCTAATCAAATCTCAATCTCAATCTCATTCTAAATCCAAATCTTTTCAATTGTGATGATGGTAATGATATGGTGCATCTCATGCATATCATAACCATACATGTACTCTATTAACCAACTCCCACCACTTGCTGCTAATGTCTTATATCATAATAATTTTGCTTCAAAGTCAAAGTTGGAAATCATAAACAAATTAGACTTTTCTTTTTTTGATCTTCTCAAAATGTGTAGACACGGTCGTCTGACTGGTTTTTGCAGCTTAAATTGCATTAAAGCATGCCACATGTCATCAAATGTGTGGAAGAAATTGATGAAGTTTCTTTAGTTTACTACTCCTCTAATGTTCTATTTTCCCCCATATTGGTAATTGTACGTGGACTGGGGCTAGGGGGTATATTTAACTTACTATAATTATGGTAATTAATGAATGAAATACAAGTAAAGTAAGAGAAATGACGTCCAGCCTTTCTAGGTCATTCAAACCCAATCCTTCTTTCTCTCATTTTTAGCCCTTTTACCACTGCTGAATATGGAAAACAACATAACTGAAACCTTAAAACATCTATATAGCAACTCAAACTAAGAGAATCAACAAAAGAATACGCCACGAAATCACAAAAGAGAACCTTTCAATTACATAAACAGCACAAGCACTTTAAGAAAAATATAATTTGAATGTGATTAGTTCTTACACTCGAATCTGAACTTGAGAAGTCCTTGATGGTGAAATCTGGAACTGCAAACCAAACCAGGTAAGTTAGCATCATTTGAAGATATGGAGATAGGTTAGACAGATCGAGAGAGATTGAAAACCTGTTTGAATTTCGACGGAAGCCCATACAGTTCGAGACCGAAGAAGTTGAAACCCTACGGAGCAGAGACGAAAGAGGGGGAAATAGAGAATAAAGGGACTCTTCTCTCACCTGTCAAAGATTAATGTTATTTCTTTTTTCGTTTTTTTTTTACTCGGAAACAAAAAATAATAAAATGATCGAAAAATCCCAGTTCGTGTCATCGGCAATTTATCACCGGAGGATAGATAGTGTGGTCCAGCTTATTAACAAATAAAATAGTCACCTCCTTGGACGAGGTGACTTACCGTCTCGTCCCCCCTTTTTGGGCTCACTTGGTCCCTTTTTTCTCTCATTAACTGTCGTTAAGATTCGGTCACTCCTAAGGTTCACACATCTATCCTGGTTTTTATAAAAAATTATTTTAAAAAAAAATTAACCACAAGAAGAGGTTAATTTTTTAACCATAGTTCCAAGTATTTGTAAGAGCGAGGAGGAATAGTCCCCTCCTCACCCACTCTCGAACCAAATCCTCTACCATTATAGTTACGAAGCTAAGGTTCTAGTACCTTTTAACCCCCTTAATTGTGGTTAGGATTTTGTTAGCGTAACTTGGGGGCTATAAATGTCACAATTTTTCTGTTTTTTATTTTTTAATGTGTTAAAATATCAAACATGTTCACGTGATATGGCTACCCTTGCGTCTATAGAAACTTTTGGAGTTAATGTGACTGGGATAACACTCTTCTTGTGGTTAAGTTATCCTTCATTTTTAGAAAAAAATATTATAAATAAAATTTAATTGCGGTTTAAAAAAAAAATTAATATTTTTTTTTAAATTAAGGATAGGTGGGTGAACCTTAGGAGTGGGTGAATCTTAACCACAATTAAGATGTGTCAAAAGGGATACATGACGACCTTGGCAGCAGCGTAACCAGACTCCCTCGAGCCCAGTTATAATAGTAGAGGATTTGGTTATACATCTATTATCTATCTATACTAATACTATATGTCGATTGGTGCCACGTGACATATCTCAAATCACTTTATTCTCGCTTCAGGTTAATGACATATGTCTGCTCATGTGGCATATTGCCCTTAGCCAAACCAATAAGTTGGCATCACGTTGTCAATACCTCTATTTGAGCTCTATGTTGTTGCCACGTGTCATGCCACATGTCACATTCTTTAATTAGTTGTGGACCCCAATTAAACTTACTTAACCTCTAATAAAAATTAACTAATTAGGTCACTTATTAGGCCATAACGTTCACACACGTTCAGGCCTCTTCAGGCTCCCAGCGTTGAGGCTCCCTTTCTCAACGTTCATACCAAAACGTTCACAAACGTTCAGGCCTCTGCATTAATTTTATTTTATTTTTGGCAAGGGCCTTTGCATTAATTAAATCCAACAAATCTCTTTGACTCCCTGTATCATCCCGTCGGCTCCTTATCCATTATATCTCTATGACTTCCAAACTAGAGAACCCTCCAGTTGACCTTTCTCTCTCATTACCTCTCATCAGATTCCATTCATCTCCCCCTCTCTATCTCATCTTTCATTCTCCTCTTCCACTCCGTTCTCATGGTGCTACAATGATCGGAAAAACCCCAAAAAGGGATCTGGAGTTTTGGGAAACCCTCATTCTTGTAAGGAGAATGGAGCTGATAGTGTTTTTAGGGTTTTTTACTTCTAATGGGGGAATTCAAATCCTTTTGTTTGAGAGGACATTGTGTCAACAATTACATTCTAACAATTGCATAATTTGTCTTTATGTTTGTTAAGTTTTAATATATTTTTTTATTCTCTTTATTCACACACTCGTGCATCACACGGGGTGTTTCCTAGTATATATAATAATTGTCTCATGTGTAATATGCTACAAGCATGCTCATTTAATGCATATATCCAAGAGTCTATCTATGGGTACTCCTAAATATACTAATGAATCATAACCGTCAAGTGTTAACTATGAAAGGCTAAGATTAATGCTGAGCTAACACACTTTAAAAGAATGGAAGCCGAGCCACATTGAGTCAAGCCAATACTTGTAGTTTATAATATCTAATATACCCTCATCTATAATCTATATCTATAACCTATACTAAAAGAGAAAGTTAAGCACTTGTCATATAACCTATGTGGTTCACCTGTTTGCTTAACCATGTAACTCTCATTCGGAGCTGTCATAGAACTCTCATGGATGAGCCTCACCAAAGCTCATAGTAGCCTGCATGTGGAAAGCAATTGTCGCAGAACACTTTTAAAAGGCATTAGTGGATCCCACTTTTTTAACTATTTCAAAACATCCAAACTTTTTCCTATAACCTATACTAAAAGAGAGAGTTAAGCACTTGTCGTTGAACTTATGTGGTTCACCTACTTACTTACCGTATAACTCTCATTCGTAGCTGCCATGGAACTCTCATGGATGAGCCCCACAAAAGCTCATAGTAACTTGCATGTGGAAAGCAGGTATCGCAGAAAACTTTTAAAAGGCATTAGTGGATCCCTCTTTTTTAACCTTTTCAAAACATCCAAACTTTTTCACAGCATTCACTCCTCACAAGTGCAATATATCGGGAATATCGTCATACAATCCGTTTGGCTTCCGTCCCACAAGTCAACATGTGTCCCTCTTTACACCCCTTAATTGTGGTTAAGGTTCACTAATCCTTAGGGAACCATACCTTTTTTATTTAAAAATTTAACTAATGGAGTTAAAATTTTATAACCTAGGTAAAAGGACAGTTAAAGGGGCTTTGTGAGTGGGTCAAATGGTTTTGGTCTGACGAGAGCCAGACCAAATCGGACCCCCCAATATAATGGGATTTGGTCTGGCCCTGGCCAACCAAATCCATCTGGCCTATGCTCTACAGGCTGCCATGTGTCCCTCTTAATAATCATTAACTATGGTTAAGATTCACTCACCCCTAGGGTTCATACAATCCAACCTCAAAACTTATGTGGTTCACCTGCTTGCTTGTCATATAACTCTCATTCGCAACTAGGGGCGGAGCCACATGGGGCCCAAGGGGGCTCATGATGTCGTGCCCCAAAATCTCATGTTGGTCAAATGAGACTTTAGACCCATGACACTGCTTGTGCAATTTTATCTTAACAACATACAAGACATATTAAATATGAGTCTGGAATTTTTCTTTTCAATTGATAATAAAGGTCATCAATAATTAAAATAAATCATCTAAAACTGTTGACCAACTTAAACATAAACAATATGATTATTCATGGTGATCTCAAATACTATAATTCAAATCTAAGTAACATCATTAAAATCTCTTATTAAAACCCTATGAACTAAAATAAATAAAACTTAATAATAAGGGTGGCAGTCTAGTTTGATCTTCCCTTCCCAGTAATCACATTTGGGCCCTTCCAAGTATTCCTCATTGACTCAAGGTTCGGTTCCGAGATATCAAATCCTAAACCTACCAGCCGACAATAACAATTCGGCTAAGCAACGAAAATGTTCGGTGTATATTAAGTCTAGCTAACAATATAATATCATGTACTCATGATCATGCTTTATCATAAATAACATATCTCATAATTCATGGTGCGGAAAACATGTAACATATCATATCATTACTCATGACATCTTCAAACTCGTGACTTATGTAGACTTGTAAGACTTGTGCATGTTCATGTAAATTCTTGTAAAATGTGTATCAATATATGTATGATATTCGACAACGCTTGTAACTTGATATTCAACAACGCATGTAACATGATGTGTTTGTGCTTGTGAAAACATGTGTCAATACATGTAATCATGATTGTACTTGTGCTTGTGAAACATGTACTTATGAGACTTACCATGCAGTGAAACTTGTGCTTGAATGTCATGATTAACGTCCATCTAGGTTATCCCTTAGATTCCGATATCTCACAATCGAAACTCCATCAAAGCAACCCATATCACGATGGTAAAGAATTTTAAGTTGTTGATATCATCCTCTAAGTATTGTCTATCCGGAATTTAACCACATTACCTGCTTAAATACATATACATAGCATGCAAGATCATACCATAAAACTTAATCATACATGGAGAATATTCACTACAATAACCTTACTTAAAACAATAAACCAAATCTACTTTGTAGTACCAATTGTAATCATCATTTTTTCCAATTCAATCACCATTCAATATAAATCTCTTCCTTCATATTCATCCATGTAAACCCCGAAACACATCCCTCCCTCCATATTCAATCATATATGCATGAAAATTCCATAAATCAGTATATTATCATGCATCAATTACCATCGTCGTCTTCAATTTACAGTCATGAAAATCATTAGCATATCGTAATACATATTTATTATTTCATTCTAAATCTTGACATCAAACCTTCTTGAAATCATACAAAACCATACCCGCAACATGCCTATCAAAACATGATAATATATAAACATATATCCAGATATTGGCAATGTATATCTTATAACAATTACTAGCTTAGAACAATATATACTACCTCTCACAATTGTTTCCCTATTATTTATTACCTATGAATAGTCTTGGACTTTGATCTCCAAATTCTCATTCTTTTTCAAGCAAAACTCTTTGCAAAATCTTAGGTTTAATTCTCTCTAGGATTTCTTAAACTCTTAGAATGCTTACAACCCTAAAATCAACAAGTTAGTGGTCTATTTATGGGCCTAGAGTCCTTAACAATTACTAAATATCAAATTCGTAATCAAATTACGAAGTTTTTGGGCAAATTCCCAGCTAGGCAGTTGACCAACATGAATGGGCGGTCGATCGGTGGTTGGGCAATCAACCTGTCTTGGTTGGCGATCAACCGGTGGTCTGCATACTCTCTGCCCAAAAACTCCATATATTTTTCTAATTCTAATTTGCACTACGGGTTAACCGGTTATGTGGGGGTTCAACCGGTCTCCCTATTTTTGCTCGTTTTCTTATTTTTCTTTATCGTAATACTTAACCAATGGTCACATAGCATATAAAATCACAATAAAACAAAAATGCATTATTTTTAACACAAATACCAAAATTGCCATTCAATTTGCACAAATTCAAGACAACCAAATTTTGAGCCTCTATAGCTAAAGTTGTTGCGACCCAAAATACCCTCTAGGAGTTAAGGGATACTTTAATCATGACTATACTTAACCTATCAAACCATCCTATAATGAACAAAGTAAACATAACACCATAACGACATCAATCAGAGTGTAGAAACTAAAATGTAAGTGTAGATGAGTAAACCAATTTTTTTCTTTTCTATACATATCAACTGTACTCCAAGTTTGTACAATACATAACCCAAAATAAGAGTAAACATGCCTACTCATCAAAATAAAAAATATAATGACCTCTCTCTCTCTCTCTCAGTAATCACCCTGAAAGGGCCAGTGGTCTAAGTCATTTGCTTCCTCCTAAGGCTCCACATATGACTCCTCCTCGCCATAATCCTCTTTATCCAAGGGCCTAGGGCACAGATGCCAAAAGGAACTCGTGTACCTGCCGACATAACATGTACGACTGAGCGTGGAATACTCAGGGAGTATAAACTAATAGCTAACAATACTATAACAATCATAATATCACATAACCGTGCGCACGCGAATACAATTCATAAAATGCATGCTTAAAACATATCTTGGAAAACCGTTCATCAAACTTATTCTTTTCATGGAAAACAAACCCTCTTATGCATGCCTATAAGTTATTATGAGCTTCGAGTTCTTATAACCTTTCTTGTGAGATTCTAGTACTTATAATCTTCTTGTGAGCATATGAGTTCTTACAAGTTCTTCCCTAGTGGTGCCTTTCGTACCATCCCACTAAGCATCCACCAAAAGTAGCTTGGGAATATCATATGGTTAGTGGCGCTCCTCGGGCCGTCCCATTAGCTTACGAGTTCTTATAAGTTCTTCCTTAGTGGCGCTCTTCGTACCATCCCACTAAACATCCACCCAAAATAGCTTGGGAATATCAGATGGTTAGTGGCGCTCCTTGGGCCGTCCCACTAGCTTACGACTTCTTGTGAGCTTATTCTTATGAATTGCTTTGAAAACATTCCTTATGCTTTTTGAAATACATGTTTATGAGAAAACGTCGGTTCATACAACTATGCATGCTTGTACGTGACAATAGGTGCTATCATGATCGTTAGCATAGTCAACATCATATAGCATTTCTACAATTCCATAGACATATGAATTATTGAAGGAAAAACATATATATATAGCATTTCACTTAATATTTACCCAATGGGAAAATCCCCTAAATCATATCCTCATTTTCTTAACTTAGTCCTCATTCATGCATTTCAGCAAACATGTAGTGTACAACCCTTTCTTAGGTTTTTTAACATATGATTTCATATTCACATTTCATCAAACATCATAGGTGTATTTGTTATTGGTACAATGTCCATCCATCATTTCCATCACACAACATCATTACATCCTACTTGGTATCCATTCGCCTTAACCTCATACATTCACTACACATTCATTCCATTTCCATTAAGCTTATTCTTTTAGGTCTTATGATTTACTTCATGAAAAGAACTCAAATATAGGGTAATACTAGGTTAACTATAAGAGTGTACTAACCTTTGAGGATTTTCTCCTCACTTTGAAGAAAAACTCTCTTGCTTTGGAATCCTAGCTTGAGGAGGGACCACCACCGTGGAAAGGAAGGCTCCTTGCTTGATGGAGAAGATTCAATCCTTGATTGGGCTTCTCTTGATCTTCAATCCCAACCCTTCTTGCAAAAATCCCCAAATCTCCCTTCTCTTTCTCTCTTCCCTTAGGTTTTGGTTAACTCTAAAAACCCCTCAAATGGTTTCCTATTTATAGGTCAAGGGTTAAAACCCTTGATTACGCGTCTAAAATAAAAACAGAGTTCCACGATGACGATCGATCGTCATCTTGGGACGATCGATCGTCCAAATTTCAGTAAGTTATGCGATTTTCTAGGTTTCAGACAATCGATCGTCAGCTTGGGGATGATCAATCGTCCAAGTACCAGTGAGTTGCCCAATTTCTGGGTTTCGGGCGATCGATCGTTAGCTTGGGAACGATCGATCGTCCAAACCTCAGTGAGTTGTCTGGATTTTTGTTGTTTGGTATTTCGACTATAACTTTTGACTCTCTTATCGGATTTTGACAATTCAACTTGCGTTGAATTCTTTTTTCTAAGAGGAACAACTTTGATGTTTTATAAAAATCCTAATTTTGAGTTTTTAATTACCAAAAATGACTCTAAAGCCGACTAACATGCAAATGGGTTTCATCAACCCATTTTTACAGCAAATCCGATTTCGGAAATCAGACAGTTGACTTAACCCCGACTCAAAATCAAGAAAAGTGGTCGACATGAACCTCGAAGAGGGTTCCACTAACTTTCCAAAAATTTAAGAATCGCTCTATTCCGATCAGCGGTGAGAGAACTAGAGTTTTTCAAAGTTGAGGGTATGCTAAAGCATAACCTTTGTTAATACTTAAGAGTATTCTATACTCTTACTCTCTTCATTCCAAACACCCATATACTAAAATATACTCTTAAAAACTTTAATATATGATATCATTCATCATATTAGGCCATCAAGATATGGGGTTCTACAAAAGCCCAACCCAAAATTTTGGAAAAAATATCGACTATAAACTTTATAGTATTTATCACCTATGAGGGTGGATGAGTTGGGGGCCGGGGGGCTCTAGTCACTCCACATAGCAAGTGTCGTATATCGGGAATGTCGCTAGACAAAATCCATCTGGCTTCCGTCCCACAAGTCAACGCGCACCTTAGGGTTTAACCATACATTTTTTAAAGAAATTTTTTAAAAAATTAACTACATGAGTTAAAATTTCATAGCATAGGTTAAAAGGGCAGTTACAGGGGCTTTGTGAGTGGGCCAGACGGTTTTGGTATGGTGAGGGCCAGACCAAATCCGATCCCCTAGCGGAATGGGATTTGGTCACTAACCAAATCCATCTAGCCTATGCTCTACAAGTTGCCATGTGTCCTTCTTAATAATCATTAACTATGATTAAGATTCACTCACCCCTAAGGTTCATACATCCAACCTTAGTTTTTAGAACAGAAATATAACAATTAGCCATAACAAAGGGCAGTTAAAGGACTTATGTGAGTGCGTCAAACAGACTCCATTGTGGTTTTGTTATGAATGAGATTTATATACCATTATTTAATACAATGGGTTTATACATAACTAAATTGCCAGATGTATATATCAATTACCATATATGATTATGTGACGGGAAGGTTGGGTTTAGTCTTTTGTCATAAAGTAATTAAAATTATTTTTTAAAAAAATTGGATGTAATCCTGCACGTGCCGGGTTTACTACTTAAATAAAAGACAAAGTGGGAGCTAACGAAGGTCCTCTTCTTCCTTGGTGCGTTGCGGTTCCATCGATATTGACAGATGACTATTTCTTCTCCATTCAAAAACTGAAGAGACATATCAACGAGATCCAAAAACTCCTCACTACGAGCAAGATACAATCCCATGAACGGTTACCTGGAGGGGTCGTCGACTCTAGATCAGAATCAACAGTAGAACTCCAAAAATATAGAAATCGCACTTCTCAGAGAGATGCCCACCACCACTTCCCAGTTGTAGTTATTGAGATTTCAAATTTATGTTTTCTAGTGTTTGATGAGATGGTGGTGTTGGGTCCTCTGAAATTCAAGCCCCGTTTCCTTAATTTCTCCTTTTATAGATTTGGGTATCTCTTACTTTTAGTAATTTCTTTTGATTTTTTTTTTTGCACACTCAATTTGATATTTCCCTGGTGCTAAAATATGCCAATTGTGCAGTGCTTTATGCTTTTGATGCTTCCTCATTCTCACATCAAATCCATCATGTGTACCCCCTTTGCCCTAATTACCCTCTTTTGCTTCATCTGTGTATTTCTTATTTTTGATATTTTTGCTTTTCTCCTTTTTAGATATCATTTGTAGTATGAGGTCTCTCAATGCTAAAATGCACTGATTGCACTTGGACATTTATATTTTTCATCCATTCTCTGGCCAAAGGCTCCAACGTCTCCAGTTAAATACAAAACTCAGTGCTTACAGTCACAAATATGTAGTGCACCACAAATTTGTAGCTGGAACATGAATTGAGTTCATGATTGGAATTTCCAATGAAGTCCTCTAATGGGGGCGCTGGTGCTTCCACCAAATGGCTCCAAGTCAACATCCATTTCCATGTCAATCAATACTGTATATTGCCTCATTGATATTGGAAGATTGATAAAAAAAAAAAAAACACATTTATACTAATTATATATTGTAATATATCGGTTTTTACAAAGGACAAGGGAGAGTCGTGCACCGCGAGAGTTCTACAACCGAAAGAGGGGCAGCACCGAGGAAGGAGAAGACCTTCGTTCCATCAAAGGTATCAGCCCCCATTTTGTCTTTTTTACTCTACCTTTACCCTATGTTTGGTTGCTGAGAAAATAAGTAAAAACATGGAAAAGAAAAGAAAATTGGGTAAAACACAACTAAAAATCGTATTACAAATTCAGAATTTTCTTTTATTTTCCATGTTTTCACATAATTTCTCAACAACTAAACATAGCATTAATGATGGCATTTTAGGTATCATAAACTACAAGGAATGGCTTGGCTTGGTGTGGCTAGACTTCCATTCTTTTAAAGTGTGTCAGCTTAATCCTGACCTTTCATAGTTAGCAATTGATGGTTATGATTCAGGAGTATATAGGAAAGTAGGAGTACCCATTGACGGACTCATGTCCAAATTCCAACGTCCTACACATTTTTTTTGGGGTAGTCGATATCATTTACCTATATCACTAGAGTCAGCCAGTCAGAAGTTAGCTTGGGCAGTGAAGCTCTTGCTGTTCGTTCCCAAGGGGGATTAGATCCCAGACCTTCCCCTTGGAAGGCCACACCCCTACCACACGTTTTATAAGAGGTACTCCTACACACGCAATTAATGCAATGGAATGATTGCAAGTGCTAAGCAAAGAGAGAGTGAGTCTTTATGGAAAACACGGTTGGAAACATGTGTCTTTCTCTTAATGAATCTAAACCACAGTTGGTAAGTATTAAGAAAGTGGGGCGTAGACCAATAAAGACCGTCCATTTCGTTACATAAATGCAACCATGGATAAACTAAGCATTTTCCATTTGAGAAATGCTTACTCTCACTTGTTTGAATGACAAACCAATTTTTTTTTGTCAGCCCACTTGTGGCCAAATGACATTTGTTTTATTTTGGAGAAATGTAAGCATCATATGTATACTTTAGAAATACTTACACTCACTTCTTTTGATGACAAACCAGCTTTTTTTTGTCAACCCACTTATGGCCTTGCAAATTGCATTTGTTTTATCATGGAGAAATGTTAGCATCATATGTAAACTTCCAAGCTCTCATTACGGTATTTCTTCTTGCTAAAATTTTATTTTTCTTTTACTTGTTCAAGGAGTGTAACAATGACAATTGTTGTACTTAGTAAGAGTTTGATTTTTTTTTTTGAAATCAGCAGCTAACACTCCTCTTTTAATTATCAAACAAAAAAAGAGGGTGAGTATAAAAATGAGTGTATGCTTAGGAAAATTCTAAAATCATTTATATTTTTCTTAAATAACATGTCAAAAAAAGTTAAAAATAGCACGCTACTTGATGTTTCAAAACTCCTATGTGAACATTTACACCAAGGTGAGGCCTTAACCATATATATATATATATATATATATATATATAAAGTATAACCACTAGTTTAGATTAAATGAGAATGATCTTGACATTCCTTCATATTTTATTACTTTTTTAAAAAAAAATTTATAATCTTTGAGGCAAAATGAGCTCCAAGCTAACCTTTAAAAACATTGACAAAAAAAAAGTACTTAAATATTAAAATCATGTCAAATTATACAAAGTTGAGCTTGTCAAGTTATGGTCAACTAAATCTCAACTTGGAATAATTAAGGCTCGGGCCCAAAAATTGGGATTGAATTTGGATGTGGCTAGGTTTGGGTATAGTTTAGAGATGGCATTGAATCTGAATTGACCTCAGCTCAATCATTTGTGCAACATTATTGAGTAGATAAATCAATAACTCAACAACATTTCATGAGGTGAGTGGGTGTGTGTTGTGTCTACATGGTGTGTGATGTGTGTGTGTCCTCCTTTCAATTGCCTACGGTAACACCTTGTGGTGTTGTTGTGTTCAACCAAAAAAATATATATATACATTAATGGTGTGAATTAATCACTAAAAGGAGAAGCATGTGTTTGAGTTGATGACCATTTGATCATTTTCTCCCTCATGGTACTATGGAAATAAAAGTTTTTTCATAATAATACAAATGTGGTTTTGATCCACATAAACACAAATTTACTTATCGAATTAGGGATGTCAACTACCCAAACCACTAATGACCATCTAATCCTTTTCTTGCTTAATGCTACTATGGAAATATAATTAGTTTTTCCATGATACTGTAAATATTATGTTGATTAGGGTTGTAAATGGAGCGAATTCAATGCGGATAGTAGATTATCCATATTCGATTGGATTACATTATCGATTTGATATTTGGGATATTATAAAAATATATTATTTGTATTCAGCTTCAATTAAAATATGGATATTAATCGATTACTTTAATAAAAATGCAAAACAATATTAATAATATAATTCACTATTTTATATTCATTTGTATTCAAAACAATAATTTAATGTATCTTCTAATTATGTATAAAAATGCACATTAATAAGGATATTTTAGTCTTATAATATATATATGTTAATTGATTGAATATTTATGGAATCATATATACCAATATTCGTATTTTATCCAATTATAAATAGATAGTAACAGTCCTATTTGAATTCGTTCCGCCAAATACCTAATAAGACAATATTTTGAATTTTGAATAAAAGATTCAAATACAAATCAGATAATATATGTGTATGTTGATGACCCCATATGATATAGAGTAAGCACTGACAAAAAAGATAATTACTCAATATGAGCTACTCTTTGCCCTCCTCGATCATCCCATCCCCTTATCGAGCTGGAACTACCCAACTTAATTTTTTTTGTTAGTTTCTTGAGAAGATACATATAGTAGAGGGAACAAATGCATCGAGAATATATAATAAATGTGTTTGCAAACAAATTATATTGACAAAACTTATGAAGCTAGCAGAGAAATAAAAACAAATTAATTTGTTAAAGAATGTAAGAAATAGTATATTTTATTGTGAAGATCCCTCCCCCACACCATCTCTCTCCCTCGCTAAAGAAATAACTCTCACCAATAAAACTTAGAATGGGACACAAATGTATACTCTCATAAGCAGCCTTCGCCCCCCCCCCACACACACACACACACACTCACCATTGGATACTAATGTGTATCATGTGTATGCTACATACGCAACAAGTCTATTATTTCTCCCTTGAAATACTCATAATTATATTTTTTTCCAAATGATAAAAGTATACACATTATGTTAAAATATCATATTTACAAAAAATTAACCTGGGGAAAGACTCCGAGTTCCAACCTCCTTGTGGGTAAGGCCCCTAACTTACTAACAATCTAACAAGAGTCTAGTGTCAAGAAGTCGAAACAATAAAGACTGGAGATTCTTTGAGGTTATAGCTAGTCTCAAAGAGACCGGTTACAACTTGGACATGAAATGTGTCCTTTTGCCATTCAAGTTAATGGTAGTATTCACAAAATAGTTACAACCACTAATGAAAATACACATGATGTTTTCTCAAGTCAACAATAAATGTTTAGGTACCACCAAAAAGACGAACACCAATATTCTATTTTTTACCAAATAAATTACAATTGGATAACCCATGATGATATGGTCGGATTTTCATTTTATTAAGTGACACGAAAGAGGGATCAACATGTCTTTTAACTGGCCAAAACACTCTCTATGTGACACTTAATACGTGACCAATGAGAAATACCACTATGCTGTTGGGATTTGAAATACACGTTTAATCCCTAAACCCTTTGGATCTTTAAAAATTATGAATCACAAAAATCACACAGCAAATAAAAAAAGTTACTGACAATAAAATTGAGACAAAACACTGAAATATACGAGGTTTGACAATGTGCCTACGTCCTCGGGAACCACACCAATTCACTATCTTGAAGATACAGAGTACACAGTAAGAATGATGGTCACTTCTCACAGTCACACCTAAAACAAAATTGCAAACTATTATAAGTTTAAGGTTAAAACTGTAAGGCTGAAAATACCCTGCAGAAACGCTAAATATCGTTTTCGCTGCAATCTGGGCCTATAGGTCCATATTCCAGAAGCAGGAGGGCTTCGCCCCTACCACCCCCCGAGCAATCTGCTGAAGGTTGTCTATATTCCCAACATATGCTTCTTACTGCCTATTATAAATTTCTATAAACACAATTGTGATAGACAACATAAAAAAGATCAACTTGGATTGTTCTTAACTCATAAAACTACTTGGTTTTAGTAGATATTTTTCATTCACTATGCAACAATTGTAATATTATGGAATACAAAAGATTAGCTTTAATTATTCATAACTTTTAAAATTATGTCGTCATAATTGAGATTTATTAATCATATTGTCTTTAATAATTTATAAATTTATTAATATGGCTTATAAATTCTTACATTTTCTTTAAATTAAAATTTATGAATAACAATAAAATTAATAGAGTTTAAAGTTCTAAATCTCTTAAATAGTTTATGTCAACACCCCAGTTTTGTATCCCTCTTTTCCCTACCTCTTCAATGCTCCAAGGATCCATCAAGGCCTAAAATCTTTCTCCAAGGTCCAAAAATTATAAAATTAAGCCCAAGCCCAAAGTCCAACTCAAAAACATATTTTTGTTCATTTTTGTCTGGGGCCGTTCGAACAGTGCCGACAGAATCCCAGCAACCCCATTTCATTCTATTTTAGTACAACCTGCTCGAACGGTTCCATAACCATTCGAATGGTCCGTGCACTGAATCTTTTTAAAAACAGTTAGAACCCTAATTAGGTCATCCAAATTTGGGATGACCTCACCCCTAACCTTTCTGGACTATTCCCAACATATCCCTACCCATTAGAAAACCTATAAATACCCCTTGTTTGAGGTTTTAAACCTAATCCATTTTCAAGTTAAAAATCTTCTAGAATCCTTGAGAATTCTCTCCAAGAGAAACCCTAGTTCTCTCCCTAGATCCAAAACCTAACCCTAATCCTTAAGCCTCTACCCTCAAACCCTAGCCTCCATCTTCCAGCCCTAATCCGTATCAACCCATAACCTCCATCAGCCTTCATCCATTCAATTCAACCCATTACCTTCAACCTTTGGAGCTTGAAAATCAAGAGGAAAGGAGCTGGTCCAGAATTTTCAAAGCTTGTAGATCAACAAAGAATTCTAAATTTCATAATTCAAAGATCTCTAGATCAAGATCTAGAGGTTTGAACCTTGGTGGAGCAAAGAATGAGCAATCAAACGAAATCTGAAGCTTTCAAGCAACGTAGGAGTGGGTAAAATTCATCTAAACTCTCCTTTCATTCATTTTCTATTCAATTCCCTGTAAATCCTACTTGTAAGGAGCTCTAGTCCAATTCTAGAGCTCCATTTCCCTGTAAGCTTCCTTTTCTTTTAGGATTTTGCCATCCCAAGCTAGATCTAGTTTTTCTATACCAAAATCAAGGTATAAAATTGTTTGGATCATCTAAGGAAGGTAAAACCCACCTTATGTCGTGATTTGTGCCTTTTTCTAATCTAATTCAACTAAAAAAGGCAATCCAAGTCCAAAAACAGTTGAAACCCAGTTTACTGTGCCAAACCATTCGAACGGTCTGGTACAATAAGCTCCATTTCCCTGTTATTCCTTCATTTGGACCTCCTCACTAGTTAATTTGGCTACATCTAGGTTAAATAGACCTCTACTTGCTCTTTGTGTGGCTTGAATCAAGTTGAAATACCTAAAATAGGGTTCGAGGCAATCTGAAGGTTCGATTTGTGAGTTACAGTGCAGATCATTTGAACGGTTTCAAACAAAATATGTTTTCCAGTTTTCTATGTAGCCGCTCGAACGATCATCGATTCAGGATGCCTATTTTGGCATATCTGACTTGATTTTAGTGATCTAACCCTAATTAGACCTCATTTCCCTAACCGTGGTTAAAATTAATGAAAATTTGACTTAAAACAGATTTTGTAATCGGTACAAAATCGCGTCCATTCAAACGATGCCCATTGAAACAATAAATAGATCCTAGGTTTTGTACACAAATGTTCGAATGATACTAGAACTGTTAGAACAATTTGTGCACAAAATTATTGTTTTCTCCATTTCCCCCACTTTAGGTTAGTCTTGACCCTAGTTAGACCCTAGTAACCCTTTGTAACCCTTCTGGGCTTGCTAATAAGTCCTTCTAATCCCTCTAAAAGTCCAAAAACAATATAAAATCAAAACCTAAAGACATTATAAAATCAAAATCCAAAAATATTGTAAAATCCAAAAAGACCAAAAAGAAATCAATCAAAGTCGTAAGATGCGCTACCTTACTCCGGAATGAGTATAAACTACTTATGCTCCAAAATGAGTGCCTAACTACCCCACGCTCCAGAACGAGCGCCTAAACTACCACCAACTCCGAAATAGAGTATAAATTACGCATAATCACCTCCCTCACATAACTATTTTGGTCTAATTCCGCCAAATCGGATAAGTAGGCACCTCGAACAAGGGTGCGACCCCACCTAGGATAGTGACCTCTATCTCCTTCTCGATTAGCATTTCCCAAATACTTAGGCAATATCAATTGACAAAAAAAGTTTATTTGGATAAGACTTGTGAAGTAGGTTACCATCATAGAATGAGGGTCCTGGGGTGCCTAACCCCTTCCCTGGGAGGCGTTGTTCTTCTGTATTAGGCCCCGTCCCAGGACCATGCTCATAGTTTACTTCTAATCAGGCAATTAGTTAACCGCATTAGAAAATGTTTGAATAAGTGACTGATAAATTTTGTACTACCTTTATTCGTATTAACATTAGATCCCATGTATAAGAGTCAAAGGACTAAAAAAAAATTATTTTCTAAAAAATAGTGTCCAAAGTTAGGTTGGTCCAATGTATAAAAAACATTTTTACAAAACTGTATAATATAATGTTGATTTTGTCTATAAAAAATATTTTGAAATATATTTTTAAAAATCCTTTGATGCAGTATGAAATATGAAATCGAAACAAGACGATTATCGTCTCTCTCGTCAAGAACCAATCTTTGAATTCACCAATAAAATATATAAAATTCTCTATAGAATAAAAATTCTGCATGTATTTATAAAAACTGAGAAACTTCTTTAAACAGTGTCTTAAATACCACCCAAGTCCTAATTCGACTGAAATTCTCTAAACAGACAAACTTACTAAAAATAGTAAATTTTCAAAAATATTAAAAACTAAAAATTGACTAAATCAATTACTAAGGGTTTCTCGACCTAACTAAACTTTCAGAACTCAAAATAGACTTAAAAACGACAAGATGAAATTTATTAAAAATAGTTAAAATTCTCGATAGATGGTAATAGGGCTTGTTGGTAGCTTTCCAATGATCTAATTATGACAATTTTTATAGATGGTAATAGGGCTTGTTGGTAGCTTTCCAATGATCTAATTATGACAATTTTTACACTCAAGTGCAAGACTACACCCATCAGAAGCAAGACCGCACAGAAATATACTACTTCTTTTGGCAGCCCGATTTATTCTTGTCCAATTGTTTTATAAATTCACTATCCGCCTATTTTACATCATCCTTAAAAAGTTATTTATACTTAAGAATTGTTTTCTTAAAAATAACAGAGAGAGGAGGAGGAGGAGGAGGAGGAGGAGCACAAATCCTTTAGGCAAAATGGCACACCATTTATCAAGACCCACACATACCAAATCCAAATAACATGAATGTGCACAACGTATGTTTTTTAATTATTTAAAATCCTATTTGGCATCGCCCATCCATTAAGAATGGATCTCATGATCTCTCTCATAAGAGATGCCACACCCTACCATTAGAGCAAGAAGATTCTCAAGTCAACCACTTATTGGCTTTCTCATTGTCTTCTTGAAGACAACATCTTGCATGTATCAATAGTTCAATCATTTTAGAATATGTGTACGATGTAACTCCCAGTTCTAACATGCAATTAGTGTGCATGTTTATTCGTTGAAAACCTAAGAAAAAAGAAAAGTAAAATTGAGAACCACATTGACATCACATCCACCGTGTGAAACTGAAAATTTGTGAGCAAATCCCATTTATTTTCTAACAGGGATTTCCAGAAACTGCATTTCCATTTGTGCCCCATTAAATGCCAATTTCATCGTGAAACACGTTTATTGGTTTGCAACTTGCAATGCACACATGATATATAGAGCTTGGCGATAAGGGGGTGCTAATGAGCCTGGTTTAACGTTGTATTTTCTAATAGGCCCACTAGTTTGGGAGAGGTTATTGTGGCCTGACCCATTGGCACCCCTATGGCACATCACTAAGGAAAATTTATGAGTAGTGATTGGCCAACCCTGCATTCGGCTAGGTAGCCGAATGCCTTTCCATTTCTATTTGATTGTAATTAAGCTTAGTTAAGTTTAACCAACTTCAAATTTACATATCTATCTATACTAATACTATATGCCCATTGGTTCCATCTGGCATATCTCATTGGCCTCTATTTTTTATTATGGTTCATGCAACATATCTTCTCATTTATCTAATAAAAAATTGTCACGTCACCTTTTTAATTATTGTTCTTCCTTCCTAATTAAGTGATGTGTTAATTGCTCACCTTCACCCACTCACATTCTATTTTTTTAATTAAAATTAATTAAATTGTAACATTAATTTTTTTTTTCTAATTCTATTCTTTAATTGCAACTAATTATGTTGTAATATTTAAATTATTAAAAATATGAAGTCTAAGGGTCTTTTCTTCATTCTCTTCACATTCTCATTCTTTAATTGCAATTTATTAAAATGTAACATTTACCACCCTCAAATTTTACAACTCTTGGTCTACCTTCTCTCTAATCCACTATAAATAGTAGGCAAATCCACAAGACAATTTTCATTCTCAAATATGTAAGGATTTGACATGTTGTACAATTTAATTAGTATGGTTTACCAATGAGGTTTTTCCTAAACATTGGAGCATCTAAAGTGAAAATCTTAAGAAGTTTGTTTTCACGATAGCTATTAGAAAGTTCTCAAGTCTGAGTACATTATGACATGAGTGAATTTTCAGGTCTATATTTTGGGTAATTCGATGCTATTGGAAGCTGTCAGGTTCTGGTTCTGGCATTACTTACTTTTATACTTATGGATCTCTACATGGAGCTTTGACAGAGTATTAGTGTATTTTAGGCACTATATTGGGTCTTTTATTTTGCTCTTGCAGTAGCGATTTGAAATAACATAGATTATTCTCACTGAAATTAATGAGATTCACGCTATCATTGATATTAGGAGTAAAAAATGAAATTCAAATTATTCTTGATATTCATTGGTGTTAAATTGTCAAGTGGTTTCATCTAAAGTTCTTTATTTCTTAAATAATTGTAAAAAAAAAATTAACAATGATAAACGAAGGAAATAGTTATTTCATAAAATAATAGTCTACCCTAAATCTCTCCTTATATATAAATATATATAAATTATATTGATTTACTTAGGTTATAATTAATTATATTAACTATATAATTAGTAAATACTCTATAAGAAATTGAGTTTCTTGACATGGTATTTCTATTTGATTTTTATTTTGCATTTTCTTATATTATGCAAATCAGTGGTAGTATTAAAGTGAGTCTCACTTGAAAAAATTTAATTAAATGTTGTTTCAAGTTGAAGAATAGGAAAAGATTAACATTTTCTCTTCTATGTAAATTTTTCCTTATAATAACTAATTATTTAAAAAAACTTATTTATTTACAAGAATTATCATCATCTCTAAAACTTTTAAATAATTTTGACACATTAAATTTTTAGATGAGATGAGATAATTATAATGATGCAAACTTACTTTCTTAAAGTTATATAATAATAAGATAAAAATTTATATATAACAATAAAATTATGAATTTTTAAATGATTAAATTAGCTACTTTTAATAGGATACATATAAAAAATCTAAGAAGAAGAGATGACTAAACTATCATCATTTTTCTTCTATTTTATTTTTATTATTCTTTTACTGTCTATTTTTAATTTTCTCATCATATTTTTCGTTTATTCATTTTCTTTCAACACCCTGTGCATTTGCACGAAGTTTTTGCTAGTATTTATTTAAATAAATTTGAGAGCGTTTATCAACACTACTATAAGCTTAATAAGTACTTTTTTTATAAATAAGTATTTATAATAAGTAGGTATGAAGTTACTTACTCATAAGTACTTTTGGGGGTTCCTAGCTGCTTTTACTTATTGCTTATTTATTTTTATCAAATAAACTTATTTATAAATAAATATTTATTTTGATGAATAAGTAAATAAGTACGTAATAGTAGTGTTGTCAAACGCCTACTAAGGATGAATGAATCTTAACCACAGTCAGGGTGGAGCCACATGGGGCCAGGGGGAGAAGTCCCCCTAAAAGTTTGGAAAAAGAAAACATATTGTATTAATAAGAGTGTAGCCTGGGAGAGGGGCGGAGTCGGGGACAAGGGATTCTATCCCTCTAAGCTTTTGAGAAAAAATATATTCTTTACACGCACAAACAAATATCACGACCCATGAACTTGGCCCTAAAAAAAAAATTTTTTTGGAAGCTTTGCCCTCAAACCCCCATTATTAGCCCATGCAAGAGAATCCTGGCTCCGCCCCTTACCACAATTAGAATATTAAAAAGGACACATGACAACATGTTGACCATTCATTCGGCTAGCTATTTTATTTATTTCCCAAAATCTATAGTGAACAAAATCTCATGATGACCAACCTCAATTGAGGGGCACACATTCGTGAAAGGGTGGTGTACCATCCAGTGACTCAGTGAGTGAACATGCATGCTATCGTATTTAAGTCACAATCAGAGCCATGTGGATAGGTTCACTAAAGTTTAAGATTTGAGGTAAGAATAATAATGAAGTAGAGAAGAAGAGTACAAAATGCATGTGAGGGATTTTGGCCGGTTCAATGAACCCAAGCAGACCCATACATTCGCTGTCTAGGCCACATGAAGCAAGCTACACAAGCTGTCCCCGTTGGCTCTTGAACTTCGACCTCACATGACCACCTGCTTACAACGGCCAAATTTAGTCAAATCACTGGTAAAACTCAGGTCAAGGGTCAAACCATTGGTAGCTTTGAACGTAAGGAGTTGGAATCATATTCAATTGTGATTGAACTCAGACTCAATAGAGTTCAATTGAATCCACAGGTCAACATGTGTCCCTTCTAATCCCGTTCATTGTGATTAAGATTTACTAACTCTTAACTTTAAATAATCTATCGTTAACTTTTAGAAGGAAAAAATTATATATAAATCTTAAGGATTAAAACCTCTTAACCAAAGTTAAAAGGCACATTTAAAGGATCTCCTCTTAATCAGAGTTAAAAGGTACATTTAAAGGATCTTTGTAACTGTGAAGAGTTCAATCGCACTCAGCCATGATCTGGACTTAGAATGAAAGAAAATGTAACGCCTACAATGCACCTATTAATAATTATTGATAAAATTGTGAAGAATGATAATTATTTGATAAAATTGTAGAGAATGATTGGGTATGATGTGGAATATTTTGGATCTAGGGGATTGGGTCATGGGCTATTTCATTCATGCATATCCTACGGATATTGTTCTTCCTTTTTTTTACAGGGCCAGCTATCTCCTTACCTATGGCTATGTCTTGTTTAATAATTAAATTATATATATATATCTTAAATTAAGGGACAATTGCCCCTAGTCTCAAAACTAAATATTGTCATATAATTAAATAATATAAGTTTTTTTTTCTTCAAAAGTTCAAGATAACAGCTGCCCATTGTCAACGTGCGTATGTTTAGTCTCACACCAGTCATGTACGGGGCGTTCCGAGCCATTGGTGTGGGAGTAGGCAGCATCTGAATTGGCTAGTCACTTCGGTTGGCAAGCGCTCCGTGATAAGTGGTATCAGAGCCGACCCAAGGACATTGGGGGTGTTGGACGGATTAATAGCACATTGGGATTCAAGGGTGGTTTCCCTTGACGAGGGCGTCAGGGATTTAGACAGGAGAGCCTGTCACATGCGTATGTTTAGTCCCACACCAGTCATGTACTTGGCGTTCCGGGCCATCGGTGTGAGAGTAGGCAACATCTGAATTGGTTAGTCACTTCAATTGGCAAGTGCTCTGTGACACCATGCCTCAGGCTATGCCCTACTTTTTCAAAAGTCCAAGGGGGCACAGCTTCATGCCTATGCTACTCCCTATTATTTTTTGTGTGTGTGTTTTTCAATTCAGGGGCATGTGCCCCAAGCCCCCTCACTCTGCTCCTGAGTACATCATATAATATGGTGATGTAACTTTCAATGCATCATTAAGCAAGCATGTGAGGGTGAGTATCCAGCCAAGCCGAGCTAGCTTTTATCGAACAATGTAACTATTCAATCCCATTAAAGGGTTGGAAGAAACCTTAAAGATAACGCATGTAAATGTTTAACCAATGTAAATTATATCGCTAAAAAAAATATAATTTCATTAACATGCCTTATTATTTTTTAGAGGGGCGTGTGTAGAGAGTTGCACACAAAATTAACTCAGTCTAAGCTACATTCTTTGTAAAGATGCTAGCCCCAAAAGATTTCCAAGCTCTCACTCCAGCTGTTGTATGTGTAATTACTTTTCTACGTAGTAACTTCCTAATCTAATTGTTGGTTTTTCAAAAATGGGTAGCATTTTTTTAAAAGCAATTTAAAAGGCAGAAAAAAGTGTTGCAACCTCTGTTATATAGTGGAAATTTGTCGTAGTGGAAAATGACAAAACATGTTAAGTTAAGGTCATGCTTCTTGTCTACTTAAAAAAAAGAAAAAAAGAAATGGTTCTTTGACACTTGTGACAATTGCAGTTTAAGAAGTTTTTTGTCATATATTTTAACGGTTCGATATAGATCTATCATTGAATCATGGAATTGTACATTTGTACTTTGGTCCCTTCCATGTTAATGTGCCAACTCCAAAGTGTGCAAGTCTTAAGAAAATAGACATATCGTTTTTTTTTGGTCTGACCATGTAATCGTCTTTAGGTTTTTTTTTGAGTCATAATGTAGGGACAAAAACGAAATTTGAAATTCTAATCAAGTCTTTATCGTAATTAAGATTAAATACGTAGGCCCACAATATCAAGATTAAATGATAGCATTTGTAATATCTCTTTCTCTCTTTTTTTTTTTTTGCTTTTTTGGGACATTTGATGTGTGTAAAAGAAATTATGAATCAATGAGGACTGCACATTCCACTGCACAGTGGAATGCGGCGGTAATTTAAAACATTTCCTATTTCCTTTTTTTCCTCTGTACTTTGTCCGAGAAGCTCTTCGGCCATCCCTCTCTCTCTTCTGCTCGACACAAACACTCGGACGAAACGCTTAGATCTGAGACCGCCAGTAATCTCAAAACCCTAACTCGAACAACGATCTAGGTAAGTCTCCATTCCGCATTTTCTAATCTTTCAACTAGTGTTTTTTTGGAAATTATGGTCCTGCTAGATGCTACAGTTAATTTTCTCGTGACCTCGTGTCGTTTAATTTTTTTTTTTTATGGGATTGAAATGGTTTTGATTGGAAAAAGATAGAGATCTGTAAATTTTGGAGTTCGTCTGGTGATTGATTGTAATGAATGTAGTGGTTTCCGGGCTAGAATTCTGGAGATTTTGGAGGAGCGAGGGTTTTGAGGTTTTACTACTTAAATGAAGTGAAATGCTTGTACCCAGAAGGAGGGACCTTTTTTTAACTTTTCTTGAACGTGTGATCTTGTTCTAGGTGCTTATTTTCTCGATTTTAATTGCTCAGGAGCCTGTGATGTGCCTTGGATGCAATAATTTGGTGATTTAAGTGGCTTGGAGTCGAATGAAGTAAGGTTAAACTGGTTAGGAACTTAAAATCTGGTAATGTGTTTATATATATGTTCTTCTGTAATAATAGAAGCTATGATTTGTAAGATCTCGACTTGAAAGCTCATTTTTGTGCAAAATGAGTTCCAGTTTGAATAAATCATGTTGTTAATTAGTTTGTCATGAGGTATTTGACATATAGGAAAGGGGGTCAATTTTGTTTTCTCTGTACTGTTTTTTAGGCCAATGTGATTTATGTAATGAAAATCAGAGGACTTCTCTTATAGATCTGATTTACTAGTGTAAAAAAATGGTGATCTTTGCACTTACTAGTATCTTATTTTTGTATACTCGATCCATGTTGTGTCACCTTCCAAGATAGAGTTTCTTTTTCAAATTGCTTTGGGATAAATGAATTAGAGGATAAAACTGATTATGGAGATTCCCAAAACTAGGGTTCTGTATTTCATTTGGTTTCTAATTCTTTGTAATGCTCTTCAATTCATGCGAATTTTGATCTTATCTATTGACTGGTATTATGTTTTTCACCTATGCATTATGTGGACAGGTGTGTATGTTGCATTGCACTTGTCTGGTGAAGTGCCACATCTAGCTGGACTATAAGTCTATTACTATAAGGTATGCAGATTTCGGGTTGTGTTCTTTGGTTGTATACAGATTGAGGAATATGTTCTGAACACTCTGTAATGCAGGCAAGGTTATAATTTGTAGAGAAGCTCTAATGGCAGTCATGGATGCTCGAAATCCACTTATTGGAGAAACCACTTGCGGGTCTTTGCTGCAGCAATTGCAGGCAATTAGACATTTATAGCTTATCGCCTTTTTTCCTTGTTTATTTTCTTATATACTTTTCAATGTTATGTGGAGCTAATGGTCTAAGAAACAGAGGAATAAGCGAATAAAATGACGGGTGTTTCAATGCAGCGAATATGGGATGAGGTCGGTGAGAGTGACGAGGAACGGGACAAGATGCTTCTTCAGTTGGAGCAGGAGTGTTTGGATGTTTACAAGAAGAAGGTCGACCAGGCTGCAAAATCAAGGGCACATCTTCTTCAGGCCTTGGCAGATGCCAAATCTGAACTCTCCAGTCTTCTCTCAGCTCTTGGGGAGAAAACAGTTGGAGTTGTGAGTAATCACTTAAACATTATTTTCTCCAAAACACTTCATTTTCCTGTTACTGTAAAAAATCTCAAGAAGTGAAAATTCGTGTCTATCTTGATGGATTTCAATAGCTCAGGATTAATTGTATATTGTAAGGGAGGGAGGGGGGCAGTTTTATCCCTGGTGTTGGGGAATTGGCTATCCTCATGGGTTTTGTTTTGTCTATTCTACAGCCTGAGAAGGCGGCAGGTACGATCAAGGAACAACTTGCAGCCATTGCACCGGTTCTGGAAAGGCTATGGAAACAGAAAGATGAGAGAGTAGAAGAATTTTCTGATGTACAGTCACAGATTCAGAATATATGTGGAGAAATTGCTGGGAACTTGAAACATGACGAGCAGGTAGGGATTCCAGCAGTTGATGAAGCTGACCTTTCATTGAAGAAGTTGGATGAATTTCACATTCAACTCCAAGAACTCCAAAAAGAAAAGGTATTGTTCCCATTAGATTAAAACAGTTAGATTTTAGTAGTTATTATTATTATAATTTTAAATGTTTTGGTTGTTTTAACTTTTACATCCTTTGAGTTGATGGCCATCCATTGCCTTTTTTGTCTGGTAGAGTGGCAGGTTGCACAAGGTCCTCAACTTTGTAAGCACTGTGCATGATCTCTGTGCTGTCTTGGGGATGGACTTCTTCAGTACTATTACTGAAGTTCATCCAAGCTTAGATGAATCTATTGGTACGCAATCCAAGAGCATTAGCAATGATACTCTGTCCATGCTGGCTAAGACGGTACTAGCACTGAAGGAAGATAAGAAGCAAAGGCTGCAAAAGGTACCTTATTTTTTCACAAAAAAATATTCAGCTCTAAGTTTTTATCATTTTGGTACTCACCTCTGTAACCTAGAGTCCTAGACGGGTAGACATAGCATGTATGTTGCTGTCTGCCACAATGATCATATGTTGACATGCCCTTACTGTGTAGAATCATATCAAAGTTAATAAGTATACCAGGCAAGGATGTAGATAAGTCTATTTTCTCCTCCTACTAGCCATGTGTAAATTTGTCTGACACAGGAGATTTTGTGATAAGTTTCTTGTCTGTTTCACATCTTGATAATGGTTTCTTTCTTTCCCTTTGAAGCTTAATCTTCATTGCATGGGTCATAATTGTATGGATTTACTATGGTAGTTTATTGTACTGTACTTTATCTGTGAGCGCGGGTTTTCGAAGCCTTGATTAAAATCTGACGGGGAGTTTTGAGTCGCCACCTATTCATTCAGAAGGGTTAAGTCTCCGGGATTTGGATAAGGTCTTGGTTTGCGATTTGAGATTAGTTTAAGAGGTTCGGTTAAGTCCGGGGAAGGTGTTAGGCACCCCGAGGCTTCCATTTTATAATGGTTCCATACTCCTTAGGTTTAAGCCAATTAAAGTCAATTTTTGTTAAAATGTCTAAGTGTTTAAGATAAGACTAATCTAAGAAAGTAAAACTAACTAGGGTCGAATCCGGGTTGGGTTGCCTATGTGCTCACATTTGGGTGAGATCAGATCGAGCGTAGTTCTGGCACATGAGCCCGTACTAAGGTTAGGAGGTGTGTGTGTACACCAAGGATGACTAACAAACTAGTCTGATATACTAGGGTTAAGTTGACCGGGGTTGGTAAAGTGTAAGGTATTGGGCCCAGTAGGCCAAGGGTTTAGTCCGGTAGACTAAGAGAGGAGCCCGATAGGCTAAGACAAAATTTGACCAAAGTTAGGGTTGCTAACCGGGGTTAGGTCAAATTAACCATGGTTAGAGTTACTAACCATAATTAAAAAGGTAAGGTCAACCCCGGTAGGTTGAGAATGGGCTTGGTAGGCCGAGGGTGAGCCTAGTAGGCCGCAAGATGGGCCCGGTATGCCAAAGATGGATTTAACCGAAGTTAGGATTGTTAACCGAAATTAAAAGGGTGTTAACCATGGTTAGGGGTGCTAACTATGGTAAAAAGGTCCAGAAAACAGTATTTGGTCTTTTTAGATTTTCTTGGATTTTTTGGGGATTTTTTCAGGTTTTTTCCCAGAGTTAAGGATTACTTAACCATGGTTAGGGGGTGGGTCACCATGGTTAGGATTGCTAACCATGGTTAAATGACTGAAACAAACCATTTTTGGGCTTCTCAGAATATTTTTGATTTTCTGAGTATTTTTTCAAAATTTTGTGGGTTAAGGACTGCTTAACCATAGTTAAATGTTAACCAAAAGTGGAGTTTGACCATGGTTAATGGTCCTAATTAGAGTAAAAATGAACACAGAAGGTCGTTCTGGACTCCTTGGAATATTTCTGATTTTATGAGTATTTTTTCAGAATTTTGATGGTCAAGGGTTGCTTAACCATGGTTAAAAGTTAACCAAAGGCTGGGTTAACTATGGTTAAGGATCTGGTCTGGTCAGGATTGGGCCCAGGGAGCATGGCAGGGCCTAGACTGGCCTCCTACCTGGTTTGAGCCCTGTGCAAAGCCCATTAAAAGTGAAAACCAGAAATGGAGGCAATAGGATTACGTCCATTACAGTTTCATTTTAACCAGACTTTGCAGAGATTTTAACTTTGGTTAGGGACTGACCCAGAGGGTTCTGCGACCACAGGGATGTAGCCTGAAGTTCAGGGAAGACCCTGAGCCTTTGGTAGGCCCAGGGGGAGGTCGCTTGTGGGCCCCACAGTGGTTTGAAGGTACCCTGGTATGAAGACTGAAATGGCAGCAGATAGTCTACCGCCATTAACTAACCTAAGGTTTGGGTCTATTTTAACCAAGGTTAAGGTCATGGTTAGCGTATGGGATGACTATAGAAGATAGCCAAGGGTCTGAGGTTTACAAACATGGCCCTGGACTGGACCAGGGCCTAACCTAACCACGGTTAAAAGGTTGTCAAAGTGAATGGTTAAGAATGGCGGTAGTTATTCTACCGCCATTCCTGATGGCTTTTGAAAAAAAAAAATTTCCCCTACAGGGGCTGCACCCAGGGTTGCCAGGGGTTCCCTCATGGACTGAAGGACCCCTAGAACCTGTAGGGGATTTTCATGATGATGGGGGTGTTGCACCCAAGCTAAACACCTCAAGGGAGTTGCCTCCATGCCTACGGTTAAGGCAAGGGGATCCCTATCCTTGGTTGAAGGCTACTGGAAGTGAAAGAAAAACAAAATGGGACCCCTGGAATAGGACCAGGGGTCCCTTACAAAGCTTGGAACAGGAAGTAAAGAGGGGTGAGGGGTGGCCCTACCCTCTGGTTTTCTTTGGCAGCTGCTGTGCGAGGTGATAGCAGGTGGAGCGGCTGGCAGTGGTGCAAGGTGTAGTCTGGGGTGTCCTAAGACCTAGCTAGGTGGAGTTTAGAGGCTTAGGAGGGGTGTGGAAGGGCTGGCCGAAGTTTCGCAGGGTTTTGATATGGAGAAGGAGGAGTGGTTTGAACTCAGGTGAAGGGGGACTATTTATAGAGTTGGGGAAGGACATAGGGGCATTTCTGGGATCACCATAGGCGTGGGGGACAAGGTGGATGTGAACCAGGGTGTTCCAGGAGGGTGCTGATACGATTTCTACAGGCAATAGGGAATGGCGTTGAATGCATTACCGCCATTCCCAGATTAGTGCAAAAGGGGAATGGCGGTAATTCATTTACCGCCATTTAGGGCTTTTACTATTTTGGGCCCAACCCTAGCATGCTTAAGCCGAATACACTGTAGTCTTACCCTTTTAGGGAATGACGGTAATGTAAATACCGCCACCCTCAAAATTTGAATTTTTAGGGCATGTGGGCCCCATACTAATGGCGTTGAATGCATTTCCGCAATTCCCAGATTAGTGCAAAAGGGGAATGGCGGTAATTCATTTACCGCCATTTAGGGCTTTTATTATTTTGGGCCCAACCCTAGCATGCTTAAGCCGAATACACTGTAGCCTTACCCTTTTAGGGAATGACGGTAATGTAAATACCGCCACCCTCAAAATTTGAATTTTTAGGGCATGTGGGCCCCACACTAATGGTCTAAAGGCTTTGTAGACCCATGTTTGGGCCCACAGAGGTTCTGGGCTTTGGTTTTTGGGGTTTTTTGGGCCTGAGATGGGCTTGGGTGGACCCTAGGGTTTAACCATGGTTTACCTAGGGTTAGGGGGTTTTACTTAGGGTTTGTCTAGGGTTTGGGATTTTACCTAGGGCTACTGAGGTTTACCTAGGATTTAGTTGGGGATAACCATGGTTAAAAGGCTTAACCATAGTAAGGGCAAGGGTGTAAAAATTGGATGCTTACATTATCCATATAGCACATCAAACAAATATAATATTTGTGGGCATTAAGTTAATCTATCACATATAAGTTTGTTGATTATTCATATCATACAAGGAAATTTTTTGGGTCCATATATGCATTTTTTTTTGCATGAGGAGCAACATGTAAATAGTTACTTTTGGAACCCGTGCTATTTCACTCTCTTACAAGTTACAACTTGTTACTTATAAAATCACTTCTTTACATTTTTTTCATTCAGATGTAATGAATTTGAATTCTCAGACCTGTATTCATGTTTTTTTTTTCAGCTTCAAGAGCTAGCATCTCAGCTAATTGATCTGTGGAACCTGATGGATACCCCCATGGAGGAGCAGAGTTTGTTCGATCATGTTACCTGTAACATCTCGGCATCAGTGGATGAGGTTACCATCCCTGGGGCCCTTGCTTTGGATCTTATTGAGCAGGTAAGAGAAGTCCACTAGCATACTTACAAGTTACAGAGCCCTAAGTTGAAGTGAATTCCACTAGCTGTACCCTAATATTTTTGTTATTGTTGTAAGGCTGAGGTGGAAGTTGAAAGGCTTGATCAACTAAAAGCCAGCAGGATGAAAGAAATTGCTTTTAAAAAGCAAGCTGAGCTTGAAGATATATATGCCCATGCTCATATAGAAATAGATACGGAGACTGCTCGAGAAAAAATTATGGCTCTGATTGATTCTGGGAATGTTGAGCCTTCTGAGTTACTGGCTGACATGGATAATCAGATAGTAAACGGGAAAGAGGAGGCTCTCAGCAGAAAAGAAATCTTGGACAAGGTTGAGAAATGGATGTCAGCTTGTGAAGAAGAGAGTTGGCTTGAAGACTACAATCGGGTATTTATTATCTCTTTTAATTCTCCAATATCTTTGCTCTCTTTGCATTTGTTGCTTAGGGATTAGGATATACACCATAATGTGGAATACACAGGACATTGCATTGTTGTCCACCATTCAACTTTACCTAAATCAGTGCAACTATGGCTTAAAACTTCAGCCAGGTTCAATGCAATCATGCAACTCAGCCGTGTAAATGGAATTATGAAAAAAAAACTTTTCAAGGCCTATTTATTGCAAGTGTCATGTATATTGCCAGCAATCTTGGTGTTGGCTGAGTCGCACACAGAAGCAAGTCATTGAGTTACTGTTCCATATCGACATACGCTCTAGGTATGCACTGCATAGGTGTTAGAATCATCACTTGATGCTCCACTACTAGGAATCTCCTAGGCCAAACATAATTCTGGTTTGATGTTCCAACTGTCTAATCTATTGACTCTCTCGAGCCTGTGAATTATTTTCTGACAATTCTGGCGACTGTATTGATGGAATAATAAGAGCAGATCAATACATGGTCTACAAGATCCCTAGATGACCCACCCCAGTGGTGAGTCATGACTCATGAGTCATCACCCTGCATGTCCATCCCATATGATTTGCAGATAGGACCATAGGTCATGCCTGTTTGCTACTTTGCTCATGTTATGAGGACACCATGAATTCTTACCTTGATTTAAAATAAATAAAATGATTAATTCTTTTCATTTCTCACTTTGTCTCTACTCTCTATTGATCGAGCTAAAATGTTGTACCAAAATGATCAGCTAAAATGTCATGTCTATTACAAATAGTAAAGGGCAAAGTACAAAGCAAAGAAATAGCATGTAATCCTCTCATTTCTTGGATGGTTTCACTCAGTTCTCTGATGTGGACTTGCTGAAACAGGATGATAACAGATATAACTCAAGCAGAGGAGCACACATAAATCTCAAGCGTGCAGAAAAAGCTCGCATTCTGGTGAACAAAATTCCAGGTATCTATAGAACTGTAGATCACCACCTCAGAAAGCACAGTTGGGGTTCATATATATATATATATATATATATATAGGGGAATGCTATCCTTCATTAAGACTAGTGAATTTGTTAACCTTCACCAAACTTTTTTACTCCTATGTATTTTTTTTTGGATAAATACTATTCTTTAATTACAAAAAAAGTCAAACTGCATTTATTCTCTCTTGCATTTAATGATTGCCCCCCTATGAAGGTTAATGACTGAGCACCCACTGAGTGAACATTATCAAGATGGATTTAGGAGTGAATGGATGGTTAATCCCTAATTCATTTTGCATGAATGAATGGGGTACCCTGGACATCTAGATGGCAAACTACCACCGTCCTATCTATTCCTATATGTGGTTTACATGCAGAGGGGTTTTGAGACCCAACCCTTGCCATCCGATAAGTCTCATCTAAGAGATCTCCTAGGATGAAAGAACAGTTTGGACCCTTGTCATTCAATGGATGAACATGTTATGCTATTCAGGGGCATCGACTCACCACTGTATGGTCCTATGTAGGAGTCTAGGAAATCTCATTATCATTTAGCCTCCCAGTTTCTTTCTTGAGCTTGAGCTTTCACCTTTCCTTTTATTGCTGTCAAAAGATTGCAATATATCCGATCGACACCATCAATCATTTGGGTTGAATTTGGTGAGATCTAGATGAGAATTGTCAAATGGTGAGTTCCTGTAACCCTGCATTTGTGCAGGATGCATGGTGAAACAGTCTTTAATATTTGGACCATTGATTTCCCTTCAAATTATTGATTGATTTTCTTGGCCATGTAGTTCTGGTTGACTCCTTGGTGGCCAAGACTCAGGCGTGGGAGGAGGATCGTGGCATATCATTTGCTTACGATGGTGTTCCTCTCCTTGCCATGCTAGACGAATATTCCATGCTCAGGCATGACAGAGAAGAAGAGAAGCGGAGAATGAGGGTAACTGCAAAGACACATTCTGTGTACTCTTTCTTTCCTTTAACCCAAGTTTGGGTGATAATGGTGGGTCATTGTATAGGACCAGAAACGGTTCAACGAGCAACTAAACACAGAACAAGAAGCCATGTTCGGTTCAAGGCCAAGCCCTGCCCGACCGCTTGGTCCGAAGAAGGTGGTGGGCCCACGTGCCAATGGAGGTGCAAATGGAACTCCCAGCCGACGGTTATCTCTGAATGCTCATCAAAATGGTGCTAGATCCACGAGTAGAGATGGAAAGAGGGACAATACCCGTCCAGTGGCTCCAGTGAACTATGTCGCAATATCAAAAGAGGATGCAGCTTCACACGTATCGGGCACTGATCATATTCCGGCTTCACCATGACAGTTAAGATAGGAGAGATATCAGTAGGTCTGTACCCATGTAACCATTATTAGTCTAGTTGCCGCTCTAGGAATGTATCTTCCAATAGTGAGGGGTAGTTAGAGACTGGCTCAGTTGTATGTTATACTAGCATTTGAAAGCTTTTTAGTTGATAAGCTTTGTTGGCTCTTGATTCTGATACATAATGCAATTTTTCTTCCCTGATTCGGGTTTAGGTCGTTTGGAAGTTTGTAATCCATCTCCCTTTTGCTAAAAACTGGCCTGTGAACAAGTGTTTGGTGCATTCTAAGTCGTGCATTGCATTGGATGCCATGCTCGGTCAAATTAAGATTTGACCCGGTAAATAATATTGTTTTCATATTTTGGCACGGCCCTCTAAGCATCTAGGGGCGTCCTAGATTTACTTGAGCCCTGTTTGATTAGGGGAAAATGAAAAAAAGCAACTTATCTTGCTTTTCTTGTTCATAATAATCAATGTATTTTTTTTTTCTGGAACATCTGATCGAAGTCCCCCGCGTGTGATAGTTGAAAAATCCATGGAGCAGACAAGTTACCGTTTTTTTTTTTTTTTGTAACAAATCCCCTTTAGGCTTTAACAGCTCTCAACTCTAAGAAGTTTAAACTCCTACGGTTTTTTTTTTTTTTGAAAAAATATCAAGAATAGATGCTTAAATCCTAAGAATTAGTGAATCTAAATCATAGCTAAAAGAGATTAAAAGAGACACTTTTGTGCCCTAGACTTTTCCCTTCGCTCCACCAGTGAGGAAGTGACTATTTCCTAAAACAGATTCCAGATATGAACCGTTCTCACCGGGTTGCGGCCTAACCGGGTATCTTGACAAAAAAAAATAAAACCCGGCGAATGTTAGTACTAACTAAGTTCTGCGCGTCCACCTAAAATTATAACTTACGTTTTCGTGCCTCTCTCTCTCTCTCTGCGAAAATCTAAGAAATCGAAAAAAGTGATGGGGAGCGAGAACGAGCCAGCGAAGCTCCTCCTACCTTACCTTCAGCGAGCCGACGAGTTGCAGAAACACGAACTCCTCGTCGCTTACTACTGTAAGCCTTTCCTCGTCTTCAAAGCTTACGTTTTGGATAATTAGTAACCTTTCAACCCTAGCTTTTAAACTCTCGATTATCTTGGGTTTCTTCTTTCCTTTATCTGTGTCTTTTTTTTAGGTCGATTATATGCGATGGAACGAGGCCTCAAGTTTCCTCAGAAGGAGCGCACCAAGACTACGAACTCGCTCCTTGTTTCGCTCATGAATCAGCTTGAAAAGGTCTATTTTTTTCTTTGTCTTTTTTGGCTGATAGGTTCGTCAATTTAGCAATTTATTTGGGGTTATATTGAAAAAAAAGAAGCCGATTCTATTAATTTTAAGTTCTTCTTGTTACGTATATAATTTTCAAATGATCGAATTAAATTATGAGTATTGGCGGATTGCCTCTTTATAATTAGGTTGTGTTGTCGATCTCTCTGAGATGATTGGGAATTCGAAGTTTTTTTTTCGGTTGCATGGTGGATTGATTTTAAGGAGGAGGAATTCTAGGTTAAAATGTTAATCAGCGGGGTGGAAAGTGTGGCCTTTATTAGAAAAATTCTCTAATGTGATTGGGGAGCAGAGAGCCACTATTTACTACTAGAACTATTCTCCAGCATACTGTACGATTGATTCTCAAGGTGGTTCTTAGCCATTTTGTGGAAAAAAGAAGATGTATAATGTGTGAATCATTTCATAAACCAAAAATTTTGTGGCAGAGTTTCTAATTTTATGGGCATTTCAATTATTTTATCAAGGCAGGCAGCTTCAAGTAGATTCAACCTTATGGATATTTTCGGATCATGGGCAAATTAGGATCAAAGGGTGAAAAGTTATCAAGTATATCTTGGATCTAGACGGCACTGGGGTTGAGGGAATGCCATTTATCAACCGGAATGTTTTTTAGGTTTATTTTAGCCCCATGCAATTCATCATTCCAAAACTGTTTAGTTTATTAAATTTTTTTAAATCAATAAGTTTTGTTCGACTTTTATGATAAGGTCTGAAGTTTTATAGGCTCGGTAGTGATGTAATCTCTAGCTCTGCAATTTTCGTTGCCAACTATTTGATGAATTTTTAATCATCAGAAATATATATTGGTGCTAATTAAGCTGGTTGGAATCTTAGTAGCAGGACTATTTTTTCCAAGGTTTTTATTTTCTAAATTACTTTGTTTACTAGGAGAGACATACTTCTACCATTATAAATATTGATTTATCGTATATTCATTATCCAAAGTTATTAATGATTTATAGATCTTCATTAAAAAAAATTTCTTAGTTCTGTATCTTTCTCCTCAATGGTGTCTATCTGTCCTGATTCTTCTCATAGGATAAGAAGTCACTGAAGTTGGGACCTGAAGATAACTTGTATGTGGAGGGATTTGCCTCAAATGTCTTTGCGAAGGCAGATAAGCAAGACCGGGCTGGGCGAGCTGACCTGTACGCCTTTTTTTTTCCTCGTTATAAGTTATATACACCAATCTGATGATCTCGTCTTATACACTAAAAGTTCATGCAAAACTAGCATTTTGGTATACTTGGCGTGCATTGATGGAATGCTGCTCACCATTTCATGGCATCAGATGATCATTACCACCCCATCTATCACATTCCTCTGGATGGTGAATGCTTTGTAAAAAGCATACATATCAGGTCCTAATCTGATCCAATTGAATTTTAGCATGAAAAATCTCGTAGGTGGGAACCATTGAATGTTGGGTCATGTCCTTCTTCATTAGGACGTGCATTATTATGTTGTTTATAAGATCACGGCCTTTGATAATCCCTTAATAGAAGTTAATTATTGTTGGTATGATTTTGTAATCATGTCTTTGAGCTCACTTGTCGCAGGAATACTGCAAAAACCTTTTATGCTGCGAGCATCTTCTATGAAATTCTTAATCAGTTTGGTGAACTCCAGCCTGATGTAAGTTTGTAATCATCCTATACTTATTTCCACGTTGACGCTTTGTTTCTTTTAGGGATTTAGATTATCCAAGGCCGGAAGATTTTGGAATCTTTTTATGTTCTTCTTCATGATTTGAATAATTCTGCGTTGACTTTGTTGTGTATTTTACACATTTATGACAGCTTGAACAGAAACAGAAGTATGCAGTATGGAAAGCAGCAGACATAAGGAAAGCTTTGAAAGAAGGAAGGAAGCCTGAACCAGGCCCCCCCGGCGGTGATAAAGATCTATCAATTCCATCAAGTGCAGCATATGTATGCTTCTGAACCTGATAGTAGCTTCATCTCAAATAAGTTAATATATGATATGAATATGATCAAAGAAGAGGTGAGAAAAAGAAACGCTATCAAAATGGTTTCGTTCTAAAACCAATCAGAAAAATGCTGGTGGATAAAAGTGATTTGTCGCGGTTATTTCTAAACAGAATATTGAAATTTGTTTCTTTTTCTTTGCAAATGTGATTGGAAAAAAAAATAATGAGCAAAGTGAGTTGAAAATCTTTTTAGATGGTTGGGCTCATAAAAGAAAAAAATCTTTTGCTACTATATAAATAAATGGCAAATTAAGAAATCAACAGTCTTCATTTGTGACCTCAATCTTTAGAGTAAAATATGTCACAATTGTCAGAAACTTATCCCTGGTTATCAGTTATCACTCGATATTCCCTACTTTTTTTTTTTGTTTTGAAATCAGCTTCTGTACTCTGGTAACTCTAAATATGGATATAAACTTCCTCACTTTTGAATTTTGGAGATAAAGGACTTTCCAAACACAAAATTCGTTGGGAAATCAGCTTCCGTGATCTGGTAACTCTTGAGTATGGATATAAACTTCCTGACTTTTGAATTCTGGAGCTAGAAGACTCTCCCAACACAAAATCACTTGGAACTATCATCTAAATAAATCATAAATCTCTACTTGTCAAGAGGAAAGGACTTTTCCAAGTAGAACTATTTTAATAAAGGAGCCAAGCCAAAACAAGGTCGTTTGAGTTGAATCCCCAGACATGATCAGGCTGAAATCATTAAAATTTCAACTTGAAGAATCCTGCTCATATCATCATGACCAATTTGCTGGTAGGCCAAGCGTCTGGCTCACAGCTCTGAGGTATGCTTATTTTGCCTCAGTTTTCTTGGTCAGCCTTTTGTTTGGTGCTTTTCTCCCCTCTAGTTCCGGATCTCACAGTTTGAGGCGTTTTGACAACACAGACCTAGAGGCAAACATGTTTACCTAGATAAAGACTTTACCCAGCGCTTAGCCGCCTGTAAAGACTTTACAGAGATGAGGAAGATTCAAGACCTCATGGTTTAGCAAAGTATTGCCGAACGAAGACAGTTTGACGAACAGCGGCAGACATCTATCCCCCAAACCTCTACACCAAGAGTCAACAGACAACCTCAGAACCCTCAACCTAGAAAGAACGAGAAGTATATTCTAGGTTCAGACAACAAAAAGGTATCCATACGGCAGGCAACTTAGAAGACCTAAGGCCAAAATGGAAGACCGAGAGTATTCTTGTGTATGAAGGGAAAGAGACTTATGTCCGAAATAAGAATCTCCCTACATATCTAGAAGGATATACCAACACTGCTAAGATGACAGAAATTCCTATGAACTTCGTAGGAATAAAACTAGACCTAGATAGAGTCGACAATATCAAGAAGGCTCTAGACACGTGGAAAAGTAGCATGGAATCATGCTTCGCTTTACACAAGGTATGGACAACAGAAGAATGTCATGCCTATGCTGAATTCTCCTTCGAAGGAGGAGTCAAGAGATTCATTAAAGACTTGTTCAAAGCAACAGATGACGAGTTGAAAGCTCTGAAGCTTCAATATTTGGAAAAATATTGAGACTAGAGAAATGTTGATGGATACATTTGGCTTATTCATAGGGAATACATAGGCCAAACCTATGTATTTGTTTTTGTGGCTATCATCATCTTCTTTGATGTTAGAGCTGGTTGTTTTTGTGGCTCTTTCCGAGGATTCTTCTTGCGAAGTGTCTGTTTTTAATCCTCTTGTATGAAGTTTGTCTTCTTCTCGCATAATTATGAGAAGTTGTCTAATTTTTTCAGTTTCTTCTACTGAAAATGGTCGCTCAGCTTCTTCGGCTGAAAGTGGCTGTTTATCCTTATTAGGATTAAAACATGGTGGTTTGTCTGTATGTCCTCCACAACCACAGTTCGTCATATGACCTCGGCCTCTACCTCAGCCACGTATGTCCCTTTGGAACATATTTGCCTGCACATAAGAGATGTTAGCAAAAATAGGATCACGAGATAGAATATCTGGAATAATATTATTTTTTCCGGGTATATGTTTTACAGTATACCTGAAATCAGATAGATACATTTGCCAATTAAGAAGGCGTGACTGTTTAATAATCCCTAAATTATTGTTAAGGAAGGTCTTAACAAATGTTGAATCCATCTTTAAGAGGAATTCATCTTGTCTAAGGAAAAGCTCATAATTTTCGAAGACTTTTATGACTGCATACAGTTCCTTCTCATGGATGTGATATCGAGATACCGCGTTTGGAAATGTACCGGATTTGTAACAACAAATTCGTCTTTTCTTTGTCGAATTTATTGATGGCTAAATAGACTGCTCCCCATTGTTTTTTGGAGGCATCGGTTTGTACCACAAACTCGTCGTCTTTGGAAGGCAATGCTAAGGCTGAGAGGTTTTTAACCTGTTCCTTAACTTTCCTAACAATGTCTGTATCACGTTTATCCCATTTGAAAGAATTGGGGACTTCGGTTTTTCTTAATTTAGTGGAAAGACTTCCTCTAAATGTGGCTATGTTCTGAATGTAATCAAAAGCACAATTCAGTAATCCCAAAAAGGACTACAGGTGCTTTCGATTAGCAATCTGCTCAGGAAAACCTAAGATTTTCTTGGCGATGTGTTCTTGTAGGGTAATAATTCAATTCGAGATGGTTACACCTAAGAACTTAATCTTTTCTAATGCTATTTCAACTTTGGTAGGGGAAATAACAATTCTATGCTTTTGTATTTCATGGATGACTCTTTTGCAATGTTCATTGTGCTCATCAAGGGTCTTTGATGTCACAAGAATGTTTCCTCAATGTAGATTAAATAGTGGTCTCTGAAGATCTGATCCATCCTTCGTTGGAAGATTTGTGGGGCATTTTTGAACCGTATGACATTACTAACCATTCATATTTTCCTTGCGGAATGGTGAAGGTTGTCCAAGGGATGAATTTTTCACTCATGGCAAATTGCCAAAAGCCTGACATACAGTCAAACTTGTTGAACCATTTCTTATCCATGATGAGCTGGACAAGGTTGTCTTTTGATGGTATCTGATAGTTCTCATCAATGGTATTGTTGTTGAGTAGTCTATAATCGATAATCATCCTTGGTTCACCTCTGACTTGTTCGGAGTGATTGTTGACTAAGAAGGCAGACGAGGAATGTCTAGAAGTTGATTCTCGTACTGGCTTTAGGCTAAGGAGTTTCTCGACTTCTCTTGCTAATTCCTTTCTTTCATCTGGATTAGCAGCAAAGGCCCTTCCTTTAATGGTTTTTTCAGGGTCTTTGAGGACTAAGGCACAAGTGGGTCTTTCTATGTCCCATTTGTCCGTGGGGCTCGTGGTTAGATTGGTCTTAAGCAGGTGTACGACAGACTCATTCATCAGCCTCCTGCATTTACAGAACTCATCCTTGATGAATTGAGATTTATATTATTTTGCATAGGCTTGAACTTTTTTTTTGAAAGGTAGTGTTGGTTCGAACTTGCTCAGACTGATTAGGAATACAGGCGTTTGGCTTTTACAAAGTGTGATTTGGGCAATGCCTCGTGTACATTGTGTACTGTATAATGTATATGACTGCGACTTGTCTGGGCTTGAACAATCTGGGATACCACCAAGGTTCAAAAAAAGGGTTTCGGACACCGTAACGGACACGGCCGAAACCGTTACGTAACGCCGTTACGTAACGGTTTCGGCCTTTACGGAGTTTTTTTTTTTGGCTTAAAAATTCAAAAAAATCACAATAAATAAAAATAAATAAATAAAATATGTAGGTGTAACGTAACGGTAACGGGTAACGGTGTTCACCGAAACCGTTACGTAACGGGCGTTACGTAACGGTTTCGGCGTTTTTTAAAACCATGGATACCACGGTCTTGCCTGGAGACCGATTATTTGTTCCTTGGTCTGACCCTTTTGGCTTAATAACAAATGAATTGACTCTGGAAGTAACTATATATACTATAATCTGACTGCCTCATAGGGTACTTGTCATTATGGAGAAGTTAAGCACTTTTGGGTATTCTCTCAATAAGTTTCTCTTTGCAGGACATTGGACCGAGCGAAATTAATCCAGCTAGCCATCCAGGATCAGGAGCTAATGCATTACCTCAGTTCCATGATAAAGTCAACCACCAACCTTCTATTGATGCTCCCACTCCACCTCCCTCACACCCAACAGACGATTATTCCTCCAATGATTTCCATCCACCCGGACCACCCCCACCGGTCAATAGACCAGAAAATGAAGCTTATCCTCAGCCGTACCACCAACATTACCCACTTGAACCCCAACAATCATTGCCGCAAAATTACCCTTCTCAGGAAACTCCCTCTCCCTCCTACTCTTACCCCAATTTCCAGACTTACCCTAGCTTTACAGAGAGCAGCCTCCCGACTGCTCCATCTCATTATCCTTCTTACTATCAAGGCTCTGATTCTTCCTACTCTCAACAGTCAGCTCCTCCCGAATCAAACTACCCATCAACATCTCAGTACACCTCCAGTAACATGAATGGGATCCATGAACAACCTGCCCCAACTCCTGTCCAAACATTTCAATATGACAGCAATTACCAACCGCCACCTGATAAAATTGCTGAGGCACACAAGGCCGCGAGGTTTGCTGTTGGGGCTTTGGCGTTTGACGATGTGCCAGTTGCAGTGGACTTCCTCAGGAAATCACTTGAACTTCTGACAAATCCGTCGGCAAGTCAGTAAGTTCTATGTTTGATATGGCAGAGTTGGTTGCTTTCCAGCAATGGTGTTGTGTGTATGGTTTGATTTCTTGTACAGGGGCATGGATATCTACTGGAAATTGTTGAGATGTTTCATCTTCATATCTCAACATAGCTCTAACACTTTCATTGTCACACAACATGAATGAAAAGATGACCACACATCTCATTTGTAATTGTGCTTGAGAAATTATATAATAGTCTGCGTCGGGCTGTCTTGGTTTTCTACCAAAGACATGATGCCACTGGTGGTTGATCCTATCAAGATTGTCCTTTTGATGGACCACCTCCTCTGTTGCACATGGTCCAGAACTAATCTTATTCGGGTGATTGAAGTCATCCTATCAATTATACAATGTCATTTCAATTTCTTTGCACCCTCTAGATTTCTCCTTTTGTATAGGATTGTTTGGGATAATTAGGGAGAAGTTGCTTTGCTGGACGCAATCTCTCTCTGTCTCTCTCTCGTGTCGGATGCTGGGAGTAAACATCATGTATTAGATGCTTAGGGTAATCTTAGTTTGATGTTTTGCCTGCCGGAATGGACCATTGAAGTTGGTATTGCTTCGTCACACCAAAGAGACCAGGCTGGACTATGTTATCATCCTCCAAAGGCTATAACCCTGCATTTGACTACTGCTTTCATTCTTCTCCATCTGGATTTTGCTCACAGATTATATTGCATGGTTTTCGATTCGGTGAGCATGAGAGGATCTGTGATAAGTGTTGGGTTGACTTTCGTTTTTGTTTAATGGTTTGGCTGGTATTGCTTTCAATTTAGGAGATTTCTGTATGTTTTTTTATTTCTTCTTTCTTGAGTTTATGTGCTTGGAAACTCTATATCTGCAATACAGCTTTTGTATATCTGTTTTACTATTTTAATATAGAGGAATAATCCTCTCCTCGTACGAAGAGGGGAGTGAACTGTCTCGCACTCATAAAGCCTCCTTTGAACTCTAGTTGAAAAGTTTTAACTCCTGTGGTAAAAAAATTTCCCTAAAAACTAAGGGTTGGTGAATCTTAACCATAATTAAAGGGGACACATGGCAAGTTTTAAGGGGGTGAGACAGCTCACTCTCTTCCTTGTACGAAGAAGGGATGATTACTTCAGTCCTTAAAACATAATAACTCTGCATTTGGCCTTGCCAGCAAGGTGGTGGTGAGGCCTCACCAAAGAAATTTGTTTTGCTGGGTGCAATTTCTCTTTCTTTGGACCAATCTGCCTTGTTTTACTCACTGTTTAAAATAAACCAATAGATTTAATGATTATTATCATTCAATCAGGTTGTTTTTTTTTGGCTACAGGGGATCTCCAAGATGGGACCCCAGTTGGTGGCCCCTCCTCTGCATGTTGTGTGATTGGTATCTGACACCAACATTAGAAGCAAGGATTATTTGCTAAACTTATAATAATAAGGAAACTCTAGAATTGGTTTACCCATGTATTTGATCTTTCCAATACTATAGCAACTATGGATAATGCTAGCATCTCTTTTTTGATTGGAGAGAGCAACTATGGATAATGCTAGCATCTCTTTCTTTTAAGACACTCTTTTTTGATTGGAGAGAGTGATAGTAAAAAACATGTGTCCTTATCTTAATGGAAGACAATAACACATGGTTGGTCCATAATGAAAGTGAATTTGAAAGAAAGTGAGGCTAGCATTGCCCACATAGATTGGTGACAACATAGATTTTGTATCAAGGTTATCCATGCACCCAAATACAAAACAACCCCACTCCTTATTTTCCCAATTCTTAGTGAATTGCTTATAAGAAAAGGAATTTCAGTTTTGTCTCACTGGGACCCAAATACAAAACAACCCCCCACTCCTTATTTTCCCAATTCTTAGTGAATTGCTTATAAGAAAAGGAAAAGGAATTTCAGTTTTGTCTCACTTGACTTCTTTGTATGCTTTTGTGAGACTGGGACACCAGTACAGGTAAGACCACCATTACTATTATCACCAATTTTGTCAAATTGTGTTTTGGTGGAAGCAGAGCCTTGGCTTAGTAAAAATCAAATGTGTCCATGAACATCCTTCCCTCTAGGCCTCTCCGCTTAATTCTCTCTTTATAGTCCCCTGAAAAAACACTAATCCAAATCATTTCTCAACCTGATTACTCATTCATGATTGATTCTTCTGAGAGGGAAAAATGGGAGCAAACCTCTGTAGTCTCAGACAATCCGGTTCGGAGCAATTAACGAAGCAGAATGGCTTAAAAACAGAGAAGAAAGGTTATGAAAAGCTAGAGTCCCAAGAGAAGAAAATAACAAAAGTGAAGGAGTTGACATTAGAGGAGTGGCTCTTAACTTCTCCAGGCTTGAAGCAAGATTGCATCAAAGGAGATGTTCTTAAACAGTCATCTAATAGGATCCACCCATCTTCTGCTATAGATAGCTTCTCTAAAGGAGACATGGAAGTTTCTTCACTAAGTAGAAGCCAAAGTGGGAAGTTGAAGAAGAAGGTGAGCTTTAGGTTGCCTGAAGAGGCTGATATAATCATATTCTATTCACCAGTTGAGCAATTTGGAGAGTGAACGAAGGCTCTTTGTAATGTCTCTGAGAAGGCTAGAGAATTTGGTTTGCTTCATGTTGATGTTTTCCTATCCTTGCCCCTTATTTTTGTGCAATTAAAAGGTGAATTCTCTCTACCACTAGAGAAGATTGTAAGTACTTGGGGAGGAATGATCCAGTAGTTCTCAAATTGAAGCACCATCATCCTTCATAGTGTCATGATCTAAATATTAGCTTTTGATAGCCAGTCCTTGAGCTTGGGAAGGCCAATCCTTGGAACAGCTCAGCCTTCTCAACTATGTTGGCCATTACTGTTTTGGTGCAATCATTGTAGAGAAGAATCATTTTCCTTTTCCATTGTATTCCCTAACTTGTTCGGTTGAAATTTTTTGGCCAAGTTGAGGCTAATCCGATCAACTCGGCCCGGATCTAGGCTTGTTCAGCCTTTACCAAGAGGGATTTTGAATCCAAGACCTGCTCCTAGTGGGGATTCCCTTAACCACCATTCCATGGGGGTGTTGACAACTAGGGCTGTCAATGAGTCGGCTTGAGTTGGCACGAAATGAGCCGAGCTTGAGTTGGGTATTTGAGTTCTTCAAGGCATGCTCAATGATTGAGCTCACTTGTTAATCGAGCCGAACACAAGCAACACGTTGTTCGGCTCGATTATTTTTACTGCACTACATATAATACCCCTAATAATATTAATTTTCACATAAAAATTAAGAAATTTAAATAGAATTTAGTTGTTAAGGTAGCACTTAGTTAAAGGGTAACTAGAATTCTCTCTTATATCTCTCTGTTTTAGAAACCTCAACTTATAAAGAAATACAAAGGGAGCTCACCCCTTTTATAAACCCTTCTCCAACGCTCTTTCTTCACATTTTTCTCTTTTTTCATTCTAGTTAAATTGAAGGAATAAAAAAATATATCAGAAAATCATGAGCACGAATGTAGGTATGTTTGTTTTTGTATGTGATGAGAAATCCCTCTTGGCATTAGTTGATGATGTTTTTGTAGCTAAGATTTTGAGGGCTTCTCCATATTCAAAATTAATTGTTAAGAAGACGTTAAACTTTAATTTTTCCTGCATTTCGTCACTTACATGAATCACAATTTCTACAATGAATTTATCCGGTTAGAATAGGGATAAACAAGCCTAAAATAATAAGGAAGTTCACGAGCTTACTCGAGCTTGATTATTTATAGACCAGCCAAACTTGAGTTGCATTCGAGCTAGCATATATATGTCACGAGCTGACTGCTGAGTTCAAACAGCAACCAGCTCGGCTCATCTCTGCTTGTTTACACCCCTATAATGACAACCCAAGACCCGGATTGTAATCCACTCATCTGGTCAACTTGCTGGCTTTCCATGGGTGGGACTTGGGACGGACATATTTCAAACCGTTTATAAACTGGGCTGGATCCAGGTTATGCTATGAGTCATTCCAATCCGACCCGGCTCATTGACACCCACAGTTTTCAGAAAAGGAAAATAATCACCTCCTCAGCCGATGAACCAAGCTGCTCACAAACTGCTCAAGCTCGGCTCAGGTTCATTTACTAAAGCTCGAGCTTGTTTATTTAATAAACAAGTCAAGTCCAAAGCTTGATTTTCAACCTCCTTTAATAAACAAACAAGCTTGAACACACCACTACTTGGCTCAGCTCGGCAAAACCCATATTTGAGCCTTCAGGCTGTTTCAGTTCTTGGTATAAGAAAAGTTGTTCCCAAAAAACAATGCCAAACAGACAGAAGTGTATTCCCAACAAGAATGTACACATTAACTAACGGAGCACCATTCACCAACCAAGCACATAGAAGCGGAACCTATGGCAAACCAATAATAGATAGAGCCAACCACGTTTTGTGGTGCATCCAAACTGGCCCCTTGAATCTAGAGCAAAATTTTTAGAGGCTGGGAAAAAGCAAATTCACGGAATTTCAAACATCCTGAGACTCTATAAGCACCCAACCTTCTAACTCTTAGGCCATGAGCCATCCAAGGGGTGGTCCACCAATTGAACAGTCCACACCAACGGGGGAGATTGGCCACAAACATACAGTCCGAGCATGTTGCAGAGGAATATAGTTTTGAATTAGAATATTTCAAATTCGGAGCGTGGCAGAAGAAATTCCTTCAAATTTTAATTGAGGATAGTGTAAATACAGAAGCCCGGGGCACCGAAAAATTAAGATTAAAATTACAATTAGGGAGATGGATACAAACTGGGAGTAGAACTACATAGCATACAAGTCATGAGGTACTAACATGGCCTAACAAAAAACGTGGCCTTCTCATCAATTGTCGGAAGGCCCCATCTGCAACAGTACCTGGTATAAAAACAGGTTTAAAAAAACTCAGAAAATCCTTAAAGCAAGTACTTGAAAAAGAAACATCTAAATGATGAAATAAGAACAAGATCTTGTGTGCAAAAAAAGATGATTTGATTGAATTATTTTGATAAGCTCATATGACACTAGATATACGTTATTTTCTCTCATCTGTGCTTTCTAAATGAGGCAAGTCTATACAGAAAGTAAGCCAAGATAGATTGCAAGCAGAGGGTCAGGTCCCAGCATTCAATGGGTCATACTAAGATACTTCCAATTATCCATAAAATGGATGCATGTGAGCCCATATATATATATATGGGATGTTAACGTTCACCCCAAGTGTGAACGTTTCCATCATTCACGCAAGTAAAAGTGGATGACATTCTTGTAATTATGGATAGAATGTCAGGCAATTTACAAAATCAGTTTCTATTACAAAGAATGTCACTCATGCTACCCAAAATTGCCTTGCATGAACGTTCTCATGCACAATGTGATGGTTATCAATCTCATTAGTACACAGTATAGTATCAGGTTGATTTAACCCTAGGGCATATAACCGTGATGACATTGAATGATGGGTTATTATCCTATTCCAGGTGTATCATACTATCATGCAAGATTATATGGATCATTGAGTAATCGGTCATTGGGTCATGACCATAGTTAGTAAATCAGCGAATCATGCACGAATTAAACGTGGTGTTCGGTTAACAATCGATTCGGCCGTCCGATTCAATCATATGGTTGTATACACGGTGTTTTGAGGCAACGAATGATTCGCGAATCAGCCTGTGTATCTTTTTTTTTTTGGTACTGAGAATCAGTCGCATATCTTACACGCAAACTAAAGACAAAAGTTGATTTAAACAAATCCCAGGAGCCGTCTGGTCTGCGTTTTTCTCTCACCAGCTCATTCTCACTCACGAGTCACAGGATCACGGCCTGAGCATGGTCCTGATCACCGGTTATTACTCTCTCTCTCTCATGCACAGGTGCCTCTGTTTCTCCCTTTCCTCCCTCCATCTCTCAAACTCAATCACCAACTCACGATGGCCCATATCGTCGGATCGCTACTGCAGGAGGTTTCTCTCTCGTGCGCGCATGCTCCTCTATTTCTCTCCCTCATTCATCTCAGTCACCGTCACGGACTCATGGTGTGATGAAATCTCATAGGATCACCATGACCGCCGGAGGTTTCTCTCTCTCTCTCTCTCTGTACGTGCTCACCCTTTCTCTCTCTACGTGTTCACTCTCAGTCCTTTTCTCCATTCTCTTGTCTTTGCCTCTTTCCCTTTCTCTCAAATTATGAGTTTTTTTTTTAAAGAGTAGATATATCTTTTTTTTTTGTTAGAGATTTTGGATCTTATATTGTCAAAAAGTTGTTTGGCAAGAGTTGGGATAGAATTTGAAATTACTATTAAGTTAAGATTATGTTTATGGAATTAAGATAGTGCTCACCCTCTGTCCATCTCTTCCCATTCTCTATCTTCACCATTCTATTGTGTCTGCCTGTCCCTCTCTCTCTCTCTCTCTTTTAAAATTTGATTTTGTTTTTAGAGTAGCTAAATTCTTTTTTTTTATTGTTAGAGATTTTAGATCTAATATTGTCAAAAATTGTTTGGCAAGAGTTGGATGAAATTTGAAATTACTATTAAGTTCATGTTTATGGAAAGATAAAACAGGTCATTATATCTTTATGTAACTATAATATATAGAAATTACCAAGCAATTTGTGTGTGTGTGTGTGTATATATATATATATAAGAAGAGAATTTTTGAAATTAAAATCAAATAAATTTAGCCGAATTTTTGAATGATTTTTTTTTAAGTTTTGACCCGAATTATTCTCATACCGTACTTTTGACATTCTACTTTTTTTTTGCCGAATTTGTAAATGAATTATTAAATAACTATTTCGAATTATACGCGAATGATTCCCGTGCCGAATATTTGTCGTACGCAGAATTACTAACTATGGTCATGACACCCTACAGAATTACCCTTTTGAATTTCAAACGGAAAAATCTCAAAATAACCTCATTGTTTCTCACACTATCACGAAAGATTTCATAATTTACTGTGATATCAAGAAAATGTATTAGTCATGTCATACCTTAGTAATCCAAACCCTAGGTATCTGTGTCCGCTCCCGCTCTCAAATCGCACTCCCATGGTTTGAGAGCGGATTCGTGACAGGAACGCAATTTCAAAAGTTGTGGAGCGTGGTTTCATACTAATGGTGAGCGGTTTGAGCGCATAGTTCCAAGTTTACGAAAGAATTCAAATTCCAAGGGGAAAATACTTAAAAGTCTTTTCACCTCTTTTAATCTTTTTCATTTTTGAACAATGGTACAAGTACATCAGTCATGAATTTAATTTGTGTCAGCCCTCGTCTCTTCTTTAGTTTATTTATTTTTAATTTTTTTTCAATAATCTTTTACTTTTTATGTTTATACGAGGTCGGGTATCACTGCTAACTGCAATTGAACTCTCCCTGAGTTCAATTGAGAGTTCAATCGCACCCAAATGTATACACTTGTTTCTTTTAACTCTTATTAATTGTGATTAGAATTCATAATCTTTAGAGTTTATTAATATAACTTTGGTTTTTAAAAAATATTAAAATATTATTTATATATATCAACGCTCTGGAAGCGCTCTCAACCCTATCCTAAATTAAAATTTGATGCTCCCGCACCCGCTCCCGCTTTCGCTTTGGTTACTTAGTGTCATACAACATATCACATGCATTTAGATTGAAACGCATCAAAATAAATTTTATTTCCTTTTACAAAATTAACTTGACCAATCCAATTTGGTTTTATAGAATCACCTTGAATGAAATTACGTTATTAACCACAGTTACAAAAGGACAAAAAAGAAACTTTTTAACATCCCCATCCAACTTCCCCTTTTCTTTGTTCTTTTTCTCTTTTTATTTTATTTTATTTTTCTCCCATTGCCTGAACTTTTGTCTATAATTGAGTCAGAGAAATCTTGGCCAATCGTCTTCTGGTCCTATAGTTTTATGGTACATGTATATTTTTTATAGTTTAATGTAATTTTAAATGAGCATTTTTTTATTTAAGAAAATGAGTTTTCAATAATGCACTAAGGATGGTTTTATAAACCACCTTGACTTGATCAAAAATCTGTTGTTGAAAAGCACAGATCTTTTTGTTTATATTTATAACCCCAATGCATCTTATATGAAATACGGCATACCCGGTACCGTTTTTATATTATTTGAAACTATAAGATTGTTCATGAGTTTTTTTCCAATTTTAGATGACCAGAGCTAGACAATGCTTCCATAAAAACAGATTAAAAATGTGATATAGCTAAAGCAACATTTGAATAGCTAATAAAGTGTACCTGATCAAAGGAAGCACTTGGGAATCGCCTGGCAGTAATAGGGTTGACAAAATAATGATGCTTAATAATGGATATGGCTCGAATTAGTCAGTAACTGGTCGGAAAAGCCCTTTTGATTCATCATAAAACCATCTACAAAACAAAGTTGTTATATCAGAAAATAAAACTATGAACTATGGTACACACACACACACACAATATGAAACATTAAGGACTCATCTGTCCTCAGCCATACACGTGAAATCTGTTTATTGCAACTGACATTTAAATTCATAGATCAAACACGCACATGGTGCAATATAGAGGCAGAAGCCTTTGTAACCAGTGTAGCACTACTAACCAGAAAATATTAGCATATAACAGTGACCAATCAAAATTTTTTTTTATAGACATGTCTTCTTGCTTTATCCACTGATTTCCCAGGAAACGACAAATGTAGTCATTCTAATAGAAAAATCTGAAGCAATACCATAACAGTGTAATGGATGAAATTTGATGTAATGCCTAGTGGTTTTTGTACAAGGCAGAAAATACCCAATTTCACTTATCAATGGAAGAAATTATGATATTGTGCTCTTTTATTCTCCACTTTAACTCAAAATGAAAAAAATTGCCTAGGTTTACCCTATTCCAGTCAGCACCTGCACAGAGAGAGAGAGAGAGAGAGAGAGGGAGGGAGAGAGAGTAACTTAGTAAAAAAACATATAAACTTCTATTTAAGATTTCAACCCATGTATACATATAACATAGGGATGAAATTACAATTCCAGGACCTTCAGATAACCAATTTATGGAAATACTGGTCATCCTGGTGTTCTACTTGACAGCATCTTTGCAAATCCATGGACATATCAATCCAGGTAGAGACATTAAGAGTTTTCTGCATCCCATAAAAGTTAAAACCATGCATCTAATCAATTAGGTTAATTATAAGTTTTTATTTCTTTCTTTTTCTGTCTTGTTCACTTCTGTATGTGCACGTGAGGTTAAGGTGGAAGGAGGGAATATCATGCACCTCGTGTCCTAAAACTACGATTTACGCACAAGAAATTTTCTTCATATCATGCATCTTTTCCAGTAAAGCAGTTGTGTAAGTAGCTGTGAAGCATTTGCAGTCGAATCTAAGAAATTAGAAATGAAGAGACATACTTGCATAGGAAAACTGGTTGTAGCCCATCATTTGCTTCGTGACCTAAATGAATTCTTCTTTGACTTTCTTCCTTAAATTTGTTTGGAGGAAGAACCTCACATGGGCCCAGAATTAAGCCAGCCATTACGGTGCTATCATGATTAGATTCATACACCTACATCAATGTAACCAGGAGATCACATGAACTTCAGTATGCAGACAAACATCGAGCATAAATGTCCATTCAGGAAAGGGAAAAAAAAGACAGAATTTCATTACATCAACTGTAGGCACCAAATTGCATGTGACCATGTAGTACATTAAAAATTAAGCCACCAAAAATTCATGTGTGTGTGTTACGTAGTCCGAATGAAAACATAAGAAATCAATTCAACTCCACCTCATTATCTTCAGGGGTACATGGGCGGCCAACAACCTCTGGCAGGTCACCAGGCAAGTAATACCGATTTGTAATAGCCCACTTTGACCTAGTTTTCTTATCCTCCCACAGGGCCTGCAACCCAAAAAAAGAGAAAAACGGGTTTTTCATGAAATTTTTTATAAAAAAAAGCATATATAGGATTTAAAATTGCAAAAGTTTCTCTGCTAAGCAACAAACAAAATGAGATGCCTGTGAATAACTAAAGGTAAAATTCAGCAACTGTCAACACCATAGAAAGTAACTAATAACACAAGGGCTTTTTTCAGAGATAATACTAAATCTTGGCCAGGTGATGCTCTCATGCATATACTTATACAAAGAAAAAGGCTACAAGAATCATGGGGAGCTTGATAAAGGCTTACCTGAAGCTTAGAAGGTGTCAAATTGCCATTGTTAGAACGTAAAAGAGCATGGTCCTGTAACTTGTACACTACTCCATTGATGCAACAAGACTGATAAAATGTCTTCTCATCCACAACTTGAAGTATATCACCAATCCAATCCAGACAATGCAATCCATCAGATGAAGACCTAGAGCAATCATTAGCTCCATTCCCAATACCAGAGGTTCCAACAGAACTTGCCTGAGCAACATCTTGGTTGTCTCGCTTGATATCATACCTTGGCTTACAGTCAACAGTCTCTCTTGAATTATTCTCAGAATCTTCAAATGCGGGTTTATTGACATGATACTGCTTTGATGAAACTTCAGCACAGTTCAATGACCCGGTTCTGTCAACATCTTGTCGGTTGCATGGGGTTTGTGAGCTATGACCGATACCAATAACTTTGTCAGATGGTTTTGCAGGAGACTGTGACTTGAGCTCAGAAATTGATCTCCCTTCACATGGAGATGATTCACTAATTTGAATGTGTTGAGTAGATTTTTCATTTGGTTCACCAGAAAGAGAAGAAACAAGAACTGTCCCTGATGTTTCCCTTGAGTTATTGGGGCAAGTTCCACAATAAGGCCCATCGTCCTTATCCTCCATTTGTATTCCACTTGCCAAGAAATTGGCTCCTTGTATTTCCCTTGCATTTGGCATCATTATGTCAGCTGCCGGCTCAATTTGACTACTGCTTGTACTACCAACATGAGCAGGATTCTGTAAACCAGGGTTTCCATTTGCTGTTATCTTTGGATGAATGACCTTTTGATCTGAATTTTGAATCTTTTTCTCTGAAGAAGCCTGAACTCCAGCTGTGTTTGAAGATACCTTTGGTGCACTCATATTTCTCGTAACACGACCATATTTAGGGGGCAAAGGCTTCCCATTGCTAGATAGCAAGCACTTTGGGCAGTGCCACTCACCTCTAGGAATGCCTTTTTGATTGTATGACTGGAGGCATTTTAAGTGAACTCCTTTCTCACAAGCATCACAAACAAGTGAACTTTCTACATCATTAATTGTAAGCTTGCATATTTGGCAAGTCAAAGCCTTATTCATGTAATCCCTTGAAGGAGGAATCCAGTTAGGATGCTCAGGAAGCCTTGGTTGCAGAAACTTCTGAACATTCCTAGCAATGTCAGCGTGGTTAGTGTAAAGTGAAGGAGTTTGCACCAAGTTTGTACCCTGCAAAGGCTGATGTACACTCGGCAGACTCCCAGATGCGGTTTGAATAATGAAAGATTTAGAGGTTTGATCCCTTGACGTTTGAAGAGCCACTTGAGAGGTATTCATCTCAGGAGTTCCCTCAACTTTAAAAGGAGTATGATCTGGCACCTTGTATTCTTGACCAACTTTAGCTACTGAGGCAGATTGGGGTTGTTGGGACCAAGATGGAACTTTCTCCAGCGGATGAGCACCAGAAGAATTTGCTGCACATAAATGATTTTCATAATCAATTAAGATATCTTACCAAAAGAACACAGCATTGGATAAAGTTATGGAAAGAAGATGATGACCAAAACATTCTGGGCACTGATGAAAAATATATGCAACGTCTAACCATGTTATACACCATCATAGAATAGAATTCAAACCAAAAAAATAAATCCTAAGAGGCATATTGGAAAATAATCACTAGAAAGCTACCGACCCCATGAGCCAAAATGACTCAATTAAATGATCCTAAAAATCATTGGACCTATCAACATTTTTGCAATTTTCACCATAATTTTTCCTGACCATCCATACCAATACAACCAAGCATATAATTAGGCATATTTTATCCAGCCAACTTTTGGTCAGGGTGAGACCCAATAGAGTTATTAGGATCATCCAATCAGGTTGAGATTTAACACAGAGTATCCTTAGGCAATAGCCGCCCTTCTAGTGGGTTGTACACTCTGCATGTGCACCATGGGTACCTACGCTCTTGGTAGGCTGTCCTCATCAAGTCCTACCCTTTTGGATCTTTAGAATTAACTAGAAAAGCACAACGAACACGGAGAGTTCAGATCATATGTGCAAAGCAGAAGTTAATCTTCCACCACACTCTGTATTTGCGAAAAGGGAAAACAGACAGCACCTCGAACTTCCAATGCATAGGAAGGCCCATTTGATCTTGCATCCAATCTGAAATGTGTTGTTTCCATTCTAGGAAATGCTAAAGAAGAAGCATCCCTTCCTAAATGACTGCTAGACAGTCCATTGGAGACGATAGCTGATTGTACTTCATTGGTGGGCAACTGATTCAATGGGGTTGTAGAAGTTACTGCAGAAACATGAACTACAGATGAAGCAGGTTGAAAGTATCCAGAGGACATTGGTATAGATTCAGTTTGTCTTAACGAAACCTATGAGCAATATGTAGCAGCGTACCATGGGTTTCGGCTGTTGCACCAAAGCCCGCTTGCAGCCGCTGAGATGAATATGTTGCAGAATGTACAGCAAATTCCTTGGATTTTTCCATCTAGAGAAAGAAAGCAAGACAGAACATCAGAAGAAAATAATGACAGAATAAGATGTGATGCAGCTATCTATCAACTGAAGCGCATGGAAGTACAGTATAAGCATGGATTCTAAAAAATTCTACCCCCTTTTTCATATTCAAAGTTCTTGATGATGCAAACAACACGTTTCACTTTAAAGACATCAAAAGTACAGATACATTCTCCATACTGAAACGATGATGGGGTATCTGCCAATAAACATTTACATATGAAAAAAATCAATAAGAATGTATTCAACTGAGAATTAGAATGTTAGCATCCGATTCTGTACTCTCTGTTATGCTTATGAGACCGGAGCCCTTGGTGAAGAAAACTAATCTCTCCAATGAATTGCTGATGGAACGGATTTAACACACCAAGAATTGTTGTCTGATTCCTGAGTAATCCTATATATGAACTGCCCATTATCATGATCAGTTACCCTTACACACATTATATGTGTGAGTGAAACACATAACACAACAATGAGTCACTCAATTGAACCAGGGTGCCATTTACAAATATTCATGCTCTTGCGACAATATAAAAACAATTTAAATATCACATGTACCATTGAAAGGCATAGTAACAAAGTTCTCCGATTTTTTCAAAAATTCCGAAATAATACGCAACTTTTTGGTCGAGTGATTAATTACCGAACTATCATGATTTTTTGAAAATATCAAGACTTTTTTAAAAAGTCGCGAATTTTACGAATTAAACACAAATTATTAACGACTTTTTGAAAAAAGTTCAAAATAAATATCTAATATATAAGATATGTTTGTTTATAATTTAATAATTAGTAATCTTATTTAATTTTTTTTCATATCTTACCCGATGTTTTACCAATTTATTTTTAAATTTTGCCAGTTTTTCCAAAAAAATTCCTAGACGAATAATTCTCGAACTCTGACTTGGTAACTATGGTTGGTATCATGTTATTTTCTTTTCAAAATTATTTTTTAAAAAAATTTTATTGATTTCGTTTTTTCCCCGAAGTTTTCCTAACTTTGCCGAATTTTTTCCGAACTAGAACCCTACCGAATTATTCTCAAACCCCAACTTTGTTACTATGCTGAAAGGCAACAGAACAGAAAGAAAACCACAAAAATGGAACCCTGACACAACAACGATAAATGAAGATGCCTCTTAACTTCTAAAGAACTTGAATAGTAGTGTAGTATGCCATCATTTGGAATGTAAGCACTAGTAAATGAGAAGGAAAAAAAACTTTCTACAACTGAACCAAGTCCAAAGAAGCTTCAGTGGTGAAACATATCAAGTCGTTAGCACCTAGGAACATAGTAACCCAAACCGTCTGAACACCTATCCGCTCTTGCTCTCACGGTTTGAGAGCGGGTTCGCTGCAGGACCACGGTTTCTAATTTGGTAGAGTGCTGGTTTTCGATTCCCACTTAGCTATTTTGGTTTGTTTCCCATAAAAGCCATTTTTACCTCCTAAAAGGTTGACAAGTAAGGCAAAATATCTCTAGTCTTTTCTCATTTTCTCTTTATTTATTTATTATTATTTTTTGTCAATCAAGTGTAATCAATGTTAGATTTTGTTAGCCAACACTTCTTTACAACTTTTTTTTTTCTATTTATTTACTTTTAGGGCATTGATTCTTTACGCGTCCACGTTCCGCCCTTGCGGAAATCAAACGCTTCCCCAGGCCACCAAGTTTCCATTTTTTCTTTTTTAATAGTTGTTAAGCTTAATTAAATTAAGATTAATATATTTTTTTTTAATGAAAATCAACGCTGGATGGATGAACCAAGGGGTGAGTGAATCTTAACCACAATTAGTGGGTGTTAAAAGGGACGCGTGGCAGCTTGTAAAGCCCCCTTTAATTGTGGTTAAGCATAATCAAACTAAGGTTAATATTTCTTTCTAAAAACCAAGGTTATATGGATGAACCACCCTAAGGGTGAGTGAATCTTAACCACAGTTAGTGGGTGTTAAAAGGAACCATTTTTTTTATGATTTATAACTTTTTATAATTCTCGGTTTTATTAATAAATTGGGTTCAATTAAGTTACTATATATATATATATATATATCGACCCTATCCTAAATTAAAATTTGACGCTCTCACTCCCGTTTTGGTTACTTGGCCTAGGATTGAGTTGAGCCGTTTCAGCAAAAGATATTGTACAGCCTAGAATATGCATATTTGGGTGGCATAGGTAATTCACAAAACAGAAACCTTATAAAATAGATTTTACATTTGTGGTGCCTTCCTCAAGACCTCAACTACATGTTCTAACTTGTGATCTTCTTTCTTCATCAAAGATCATCAGTTCAATAGTCCACAAACCTCTGTGACCCCCTATTACCTTTATCATTATCTGTACATATATGTGAGCCTCTCACCTAATCATTACAGCCAATGTGCCTATACCAAATGTATGAATATTTTTGCAAGAGGTTATTATCATATATAACAAAAGATAATTACAAGGAAACTCAAAAGAAAATAAAGGAATATAAGAAACTAAATATATTAAAGGTAGTGTTAAGCCTTTGATCTTTCTTATTCACAATAATAATACATAAAGCATTATTAGTGATCCCATAAATCAAATCAATGTCAGGTAGAAACATAAGGACAAACCAACAATATATGAGGACCTCGGCCTCTATTAAATGATAAATTGATAAGGTACTTAGAAGAAGGAAAAAAGGAAAAAACAACTAAATGCCACTTTAGAACTATGGAGCAGAAGGAATGCAATTTCGTAATAAAAATAAGAAAAGGAACCCATATTCATAGAGGGCTTTTCAGTAAGATTTATCCAAACATTAAGAAAAGTAGCCACCCTCCTAAAGGAAGAAAGAAAAAGAAAAAATCCTTATGTTAAGGTGCATAATCCTAATAAGAAAGAGGTTAATGAGTTCTTACACGTGGATAATGTGTCAATCTATCATATACGAAGGCACAGGAACTACAGATCCCCTTGGAATAATTTTTGCAATTGCACCTTAAATGCAATTTTGTGAAAATATCTATTTTCTCACTAAGCTAGGTGGTTGTCAGCAGACTTCAGTACTGGGCTGGGCAAATGTTTGTTCCTCGTTTCAAGAAAAAAAAAAAAAAAAACTAAACCGAGAAAATGGGTGGAGGGCGATGGGCCACAAATTGCACAAATCTCTAAACCAATGTCACAAGGCAGAAAAACAATTGCACTAAACAACCTCAAGTAAACCAGCTCATAGACACAATCCAAGTGTCCAAAAACAGCAATAACACCTACTTTAGAAGTTATAATTTGCCAACCTACTCTAATAAACTTCAGGTTTTATGGAATGACAATAGTTTTCAAGTTTCGGTTAGGAGGTTAATAACCACATAAGGAGAAAAATATGAGCAGCCAGCCCAACAACAATAATAATATCTTCAGCCGGATATGACTGTGTAGGTAGAAACTAGGAAACTTAAAGGTTCAGCATGAACTGATCAGTGCAGCTAAACCATGAATAAGAGAATAGATTTCAACTCAGTAGACAGTATAAGTGTCTAATATAAAATTGTATTGTTGCTAGATCAGAATATAAAACACATTGCAATCCACTAGACTATTAGAGGCAAGGATTAAAAATACGGTTTTGGGGGATGTATCAGTCCCAACCAAAACCTATACGTATTAGTTTCAGACGATAAATATAATCTTTTTCTTCTAAAAAAAATAAAATCAAATTAAATTAAAAAAATCAAATGAATTATAAGAACCAAATTTACCAAATATAAAGTCATGGGAAGTGACTCAAAGACAAAGTAGCATACACAATTACAATTACACAATGTTGAAACATAAATAACTAATAAGCAATATTGTCACCTGTTTTGTATCAGTATAAATATCGTACAGGGGGCTACCGAAACCTTTACGTATAGGTTTTAGTGATTTTTATTTCCATGACTAGAGTAGCACACAGCTAAACATAAACACTTTCAAATAGTTTCTGCTTGCATAGACATCTGAATTTTCACAAACATCATCTTTGACTATTTATCCAAGTAAATTTTCCAACCTGATAGATAGTTCTGTATTTAACCAAATGTTTTCCAATTAATTACATGTTCAAAAAGCATTGCCATTATCAACATGGCAAGCGAATGCATCATCAATCATAACTGTTAAAACCTTTCGACAACACCCCATTACTTTACAACAAAGTGAACAAACACCTAGTACAGTAGTACTTGTTAGCGTATCACAGGAGATACCTTCCGAGAATCCATCCCAACCATTTATGGAATCACCACCAAAGCAAGAGATCACGTGAGCTGGGTGATCTGGACTCTTTCCAAAAGAGTTGTTTAGAATCTTATTTTAATAGGAACTTTACAGAATGTGTAAATTCAAAGAATCCTATCACAATAGGAATTCCTATTTAGTGCTGTACCTATTGCCTTTATATATAATAGTTCCTCTCCTCTATTGATTAATGAGGCAGAGACTTATTCCTCAATATTTTGTAAAGATTACATGGTATCAGAGCAATCATAGGAGCGTTCCTATTCGATCCTCATGGCTTCTTCTCCATTCCCTAATGGTATGAACCTCATCAGCATCAAGTTAGATCGTGACAACTATCTCTTATGGAAGAGCCAGTTCGTACTTGTTCTTCGGGCGAACAAACTCATGGGCTACGTGGATGGTTCCTTGTTATGCCCTTCCCCATATCTTCAAGATGATAATGGGAAGCCGACCACCACAGTTAATCCGGCCTATGACAGTTGGCAAGAACGTGACTCTCTCGTTCTACTATGGATTAACGCTACACTTACAGCACCTGTGTTACAACGTGTTGTTGGTCTTCAAACCTCGCGTGAGGTATGGTTGCGACTCGAGCGCCTTCATCTTATCCAATCTCGCTCTCGGGTTTTACAACTCAAACAACAATTTCAGTCCCTTAAGAAAGGAGGCATGTCCATCACCGACTATTTAGACAAGATGAAAGGAATTGCTGATTCCTTAGAGGCAGTGGGCCAGCCAGTATCTGATTATGACTTTTGTAACCAAGTCCTCAATGGCCTTGGTCAAGAGTACGATCCAGTCCATACCTCGGTTCTCAATCGTGAATCTCCTATACTATTTGATGATCTTTTTGGTCAATTGCTCACTTTTGAAATTCGCTTAGATTCACATGCTTCGATGAATAGTTTTGATAAACCATCCACGGCTCTCTTTACTAACAACGCATCACAACCCATCTCTCAAGGTCGTGGCACATATCGGGGCCGTTCAGATCGCTACCGTGGTCGTGGTCATGGTCGAGGCCGCCATGGTGGAGGTCGTGGAAATCCTCAATATGAAACTCAGCCTCATCCGGCTCAGACTGCAAAATCAAACTCAACTAATACTTGTCAGATATGCAACCGAGTTGGGCACAATGCCCTAGACTGCTTTCACCGTCTTGATCTATCTTATCAAGGCCGCCAACCACCTCAAAAGCTTCAAGCCATGGTTGCATCCAAACAGGCCTCCTCAACGTGGTATACTGACACCGGGGCTTCGAATCATGTTACCGCCGACCTAAGTAATCTTTCTCTACATTCCAAGTATGATGGGCCTGACAGTGTAGCCGTTGGTAATGGTAAAACTCTCCCTATATCTCATGTGGGCACAACCAAGCTTTCCCATAACAATAACCTGTTTCATCTTGATCATGTCCTTCATGTTCCTCACATGAAAACCAACCTTATATCTGTGTCCCAATTCACAAAAGATAATAATTGTCACTTTATCTTCACTAACTCTCATTTTTTTGTGAAGGACAATTCTACGGGGAGGACCCTCTTCCAAGGACGGATTCGTGATGGCCTATATCCTATTCAGCTTCCTCTACTTGCATTGAGTCACTCTCCTTCGGATTTGCACACGGTTCGGCTTGGTAGTTCTGTTTGGCATCACCGGCCTAGGTCACCCGGCTCCACCCATTATGGCTGGTTTATCTAGGCAGTTATCCCTCTCTGGATCATCTAAACTTTCTTCTGTTTGTTCCTCTTGTCAAATGAGAAAAAGTTCTCGTTTACCATTTAGTGTGTCTGAGTCTGTCACTAATTTTCCTCTTGAACTTGTTCACACAGATGTGTGGGGACCCGCTCCCGAATTATCAATAAATGGCTACAAATTTTATGTTAGTTTTATTGATGATTTTTGTCGATATTGTTGGATTTTTCCCCTTCAATTCAAATCTGAAATTTATGAGACCTTTGTCCGCTTTAAAGCACTTGTGGAAAATATGTTTGATAGGGTGGCGAATATACCAGCCTCCGTTTTAAAACTTTCTTGTCACTTTCATGTATTTCACATCGCATTTCATGTCCCCACACTCCGCAATAGAATGGCCTTGCGGAGCGCAAGCACCGACACATTGTTGAGACTAGCATTACACTTCTCACTCATGCTCACCTTCCTCCGCGTTTTTGGTTTGATGCATTTGCCACTGCTGTATTTTTAATTAATCGTCTTCCAACTCGTGTGCTTGCCAATATATCTCCATATGAAAAATTATTTAAGCAATCGCCCAACTATGCTCTCTTACGTAGTTTCGGTTGTGTTTGCTTTCCAGTCCTTCGCGCCTACATGACCAATAAACTTACTCCTCGTACCTCCAAATGTGTCTTTCTTGGGTACAGTCTTAATCATCGTGGCTATAAATGCATGGATATTCGCACAGGTCGCATCTATCTTTCCCGGCATATTGTCTTTGATGAAGAAAATTTTCCGTTTGCTGAAAAAGATTTGGCACACCCATCCAATGGAAATACAGAGGGACCCTCCCCCACCATCCTTGGTCGTGTCCCTCCAGCCCCCCTCCCTACCCCTACGGCACCGAGCACTTCCTTGCCATCACTAACTCAAGCCTCTCCCTCTACACCTACCCCTACACCTACCCCAATAATTCCACAATCCTCTACCTCTAGTATAATACCCGAGCCTCCCCTTTCCCCACAACCCATGCCTTTGCCTGACCCCACCATCGGCCCACAGCACCCTTATGGTACCCGATCCAAATCTGGCATTTTTAAACCCAAAGCCTTGACTTCCTCCACCCGTTACCCACTACCAACGACTCTATTTTCACCTACCACCACGGTTGAACCAAGCTCCTATACCCAGGCCATCAAATACCCGGAGTGGCGGGCTGCTATGTCACAGGAATTCGATGCCCTACAGAAACAAGGGACGTGGTCTCTTGTTCCATGCCATCTGGTAAGAACATTGTTGGTTGCAGGTGGGTCTACAAAGTTAAGCAAAAATCTGATGGGTCTCTTGAGCGCTTCAAGGCGCGTCTGGTTGCAAAGGGCTTCCACCAACAACCAGGTGTGGACTATACTGATACCTTCAGTCCTGTCGTCAAACATGCCACCATTCGAATCGTATTAACCCTTGCCGTTCAGAATGGTTGGCCTATTCGACAAATGGATGTTCACAATGCCTTTCTGCATGGCATTCTCTCTGAGGAGGTTTTTATGGCACAACCCCAAGGCTTCACGGATCCCGCTCAACCTACACACGTTTGTCGATTACATAAATCAATTTATGGCCTCAAGCAATCCCCCCGGGCATGGTTTTTACGTCTCACTGATTATTTGCATGGCCTCGGCTTTACTGGTTCTTCTGCCGACACCTCTTTATTTATTCGGCGTTCGGGTGAGAGTATCCTATTTCGTATGATATATGTGGATGATATCATTGTCACAGGGAATCAAGCTTCGGCCCTCCAAACTCTTCTCGGCGAACTCAATCATCTTTTTGCCATGAAAGATCTCGGTTCCCTTCACTATTTTCTTGGACTAGAGGCTCATCAAACGCCCAAGGCTCTATATCTCTCTCAATCCAAATATGTTCGTGACTTACTCACTCGTGCCAACATGGATGGAGCTAAACCCATTAACTCACCAGTTGCATCTGGCTTCAAGTTGTCACGACTTGATGGCGATCCGATTACCGACGTAACAGAATATAGAAGCATTGTTAGCGCCCTACAATATGTCACTCTCACTCGCCCAGACATTGCCTTTGCAGTTAACCAAGTGTGCCAATTTATGCATTCTCCTCGGTCAACTCATTGGGCAGCCGTGAAATGAATCCTTCGGTTTCTCAAAGGATCCATTACTTGTGGCATTATTATTCAGCAGCGTCCTCCTACATTACATGCGTATTTTGATGCTGATTGGGCCGGTGATCCGGATGACCGGCGATCTACCTCGGGTTATGGAGTATTTCTTGGGTCAAGCCTAATTTCTTGGAGTGCCAAAAAGCAGCCAACAGTCGCTCGCTCTAGTACCGAGTCTGAATATCGCTCCTTGGCACATACCGTAGCTGAGTTAGCATGGATTCGCATGATTTTGCGTGACCTCGGTGTCTTTCTTAAATCTCCGCCAATCATTTATTGTGACAACATTGGTACCTTGTCTTTAGCCTCGAATCCGGTTTATCATGCTCGCACGAAGCATGTCGAGATAGATTATCATTTTATTCGTGAAAAAGTGGTTCGAGGTGATCTCGATGTTCGATTTGTGAGTTCCATTGATCAAGTTGCCGATATTTTCACTAAGGGTTTAACCACGGCGCGCTTCAAACTCCTACAGTCCAAGCTTCACGTCACTGAAGTGCCGCTTTGCTCGCGGGGGCGTGTTAGCGTATCACAGGAGATACCTTCCGAGAATCCATCCCAACCATTTATGGAATCACCACCAAAGCAAGAGATCACGTGAGCTAAGTGATCTGGACTCTTTCCAAAAGAGTTGTTTAGAATCTAATTTTAATAGGAACTTTACAGAATGTGTAAATTCAAAGAATCCTATCACAAAAAGAATTCCTATTTAGTGATGTACCTATTGCCTTTATATATAATAGTTCCTCTCCTCTATTGATTAATGAGGCAGAGACTTATTCCTCAATATTTTGTAAAGATTACAGTACTCATCTGTTAACTTTTTGTTCTAATTTGTAAAATAAACATCACTGAAAATTTCAGAAAACATATATGCCAGACAAATATTCATATAGTCAATTACCTTCAAGTGAGCATAAAATTGGAAAGCAGTGTGAATGCCATAACAATTAGCATGACTAAAAGGAAGAATATTGAGGATAGAAATTATAAAAAAAAATGCAAAACTTTAGAGCAACCCAAATTCAAACTCTACCTTTCTCTTTGTGAGCAACAACTTCTCAGCGATAGCCATCTTCGGAGGCCGAAACCCTAACATCTGATCCCTCGACCTATTAAGACCAAGATCCTCAATAACAACCTTAACAGCATCCTTTGGAAGGATATCATTGGGAGTTAGCACTTCGCACATCCCCCCCAATTTCTCCCTGGCTTCCGCCATGAGCCCTTTCTCCACATCGGTCGGGCTCCTCGCACCTCTCATCTTCCCTATCGCCGACAAAACCAGAACAATCTCCGCAACCCTCTTCATATCTCCATCGGAATCACCTCTCGCCTTCTTCAGCAACCGGACATCTAAATCACCGGTCCCGTCCGGTCTCTTGTCACTAACTGACGCCACTAACTTGTCTGATCTCACCACCGACGGATCGATAGACTCGATACCCGCCGGATCCATCGCAGAACAAACCGTTCAAATCTCTCATTCACCGAGCGAACTCCACCATCCGTCGAGTGGCGAACCCCAACGCCTGGAAATCTCGTCGCTACGCCGTTCTCTCGCGAATTGGAACACGAATCAGCGGAAATCGAAGGAGAAACCTGCACAGGAGATAGATCAGAAGCCATAGGAGGGAGGGTAGAGAGATTAGAAACCCTAGGAGAGAAGGATGAGAGGAGAAAGAGGGAGAAAACGGAGGGAAAGTTTAGAAAAATTTGAAAACAATGATCCGTTAATATACCTTTTGGGCGGGTAATTGGAGAGAAAGAGCTTCGTATGTGGTATGGTGAGAGAAGGGGCGGTGAGCAGAGAGAGAAAGCGTTAGATTATAAATCGGTTGCTCACTCGCTCGCGCACAAAACCGGGTTTTAAACGGGAAGGAGAGACGATAGAGAGTCGAGTCGCCGAGGGAAAATATAGTGTAATAAGTGAATAATAGCCTAGGGTTTTTTTTATGTTTCATCTCTAGGGGTGGAAATGGGCCGGACTTTGCTTGCTTTTTGTTGATTTTTTAATAGGCCCGACCCGGTTACAATACTAGAAGCTTTCTACTAAGTAGATTCAAGAGGTTTGCTAGCCCTACTTCCCAGTCAACTCTTACCTTTCATACTCCACCAACTACCTATTCATTACGTAAGATTAAAGCTCACTCCCAAAAGAAGAATGGATGGTTGGTGGGGGTTGCGAGTAAAGGTTGACCTAGAGTAAGGCTAGCATTCCTCTTAGATCCAAATGAGGATGTACATATCCTATAATACTTACTATAGTATATACTTGCACCGCTGTATGTAGGCTGTCAAGGAGCCAAGCTAACCGCCAGGGGTGTAGCCTTGTGGTCAAAGGACGAACCGTAAACCTGGAGGTCTCGAGATTGAATCTAGGCTCTCCTCAATATCGGATGTATTGGTTGGGGGTTTACCTATACATCACATGAGACTAGTATGAGTCTGAGCTCGGGATACCCATGTTTATCTATTTTTTTTAAAAAGTATCAGGCTCGGGCTGGATATGGGCTGCCGAGTGAAAAATTTTGAGCCCAAGCCCGGTTCAAGCACTATAAGGTCTCCCCTATCCTAGTAGGACAGTAAGACTTTACCAACTAAACTAACTGACACCTACTAGCTGTATGTGTTTAGAACCCATGGTAGGGTTCTCACAAAGCTGATACGCAAGAGACTTTACCAACTAAACTAACTGACACCTACTAACTGTATGTGTTTAGAACCCATGGTAGGGTTCTCACAAAGCTTGATACACACCTAAAGCAAGGCCGTGTTTGATTAGCAAGAAAACATAAACCAAAAAAATATGAGAAATGAAATGAAATTCGTAAAAAAATAATTAAGAAAAACTTTAAATTTTCTAATTATTATTTTATTATCATTTTTTCCTTGTTCCTTTGTTGTTATTTTTTTCCCCTCTCTTGTTTCTCTTTCTAACCAGATCGATGCCTAAATAAAGTCAGGTTATCAAAATAAATAAACATAATCAAATTAGTTCTATGTCAAAATATAATAACATTTAAACTTAAAATTATCATAGTAAGGGTGTGTTTGGCTTAATTTGATTATTTTGGCCATAGAGTAGGGCTAGCATTCCTCGTTAGATCCAAATGAGGATGTACATATCCTATAATACTTACTATAGTATATACTTGCACCGCTGTACGTATGCTGTCAAGGAGCCAAGCTAACCACTAGGAGTGTAGCCTAGCGGTCAAAGGACGAACCGTAAACCTGGAGGTCTCGAGATTGAATCTAAGCTCCCCTCAATATCGAATGTATGGGTTGAGGGTTTACCTATATATCACGTGGGACTGATATGAATCTGAGCTCAGGATACCCACACTTATCTATTTAAAAAAAAGGTGTTAGGCTCGGGCTGGATATGGGCTGTCGAGTGCAAATTTTGAGCCCAAACCCGGTTCAAGCTCTATAAGGTCTGAAGTAGTCAAGCCCCTAACCCAGTACGAGAGTAAGAGACTTTACCAAACTATACTAACTGACACCTACTAGCTGTATGTGTTTAGAACCCATGGTAGGGTTCTCACAAAGCTTGATACACACCTAAAGCAATAGACTTTACCAACTAAACTCACTGACACCTACTAGCTGTATGCGTTTAGAACCCTACCATGTATGTGTTTAGAACCCATGGTAGGGTTCTCACAAAGCTTGATACACACCTAAAGCAAGGCCGTGTTTGATTAGCAAGAAAACATAAACCAAAAAATATAAGAAAGGAACTGAAATTCGTAAAAAAATAATTAAGAAAAACTTTAAATTTTCTAATTATTATTTTATTATCATTTTTCCCTTGTCCCTTTGTTGTTATTTTTCCCTTGTCCCTTTCCTCTCTTGTTTCTCTTTCTAACCAAATCGATACCTAAATAAAGTCAGGTTAGCAAAATAAATAAACATAATCAAATTAGTTCTATGTCAAAATATAATAACATTTAAACTTAAAATTATCATAGTAAGGGTGTGTTTGGCTTAATTTGATTATTTTGGCCATAGATTTTTTTAATATAATAATTGGACATACAATAACTAATTAATTAAATCATCAACAAGTTTGAGCTATTTAAGATAGTATCATACTTATTAAAATGGTAGTTATTTGATAGAATTGATTAAATCACTTGTTATTCAAACATGTTTAGACTAAGCAACCCTAAACCAGACCCACACATCTAGAACACCTACCCAACCCATGAAGGGTGGGGGTGTTGTAAATAAATTTGTAATGTCGGAATCCATTTTCTTAAAAATGTAGTGGTTTAGATTAAGGCTATCAACGGATTGGATTCAAATCGGATCTGCCTAGATCCGAATCCGATCCGATTAAGAATCCGACAAATTCGAATCCGATCCGATTACATTTGTGAGATCCGAATAAGGTTAATTTTTAAATATATATATATATATATATATTAATAATTTAAAATCTAATAATACCTCAATTAACTCTAATTAATGTTAAGTTTTTTAAAATTAATATTTTATGCATAGAAAATCTAAGTAATATATTTAAAATGATTAAAAAAAATTATATAATCGGACCGGATCACCCTATATCCAGATATGATCTGATTATAATCGAATTCCACTGATCCGATCCGAATCCGATTTGACAGATCACATATAGGGTCCAAAGTCCGGCTAATCGGATCAGATCTGAATCGGATCCGGATCATGATCCGATCCATTGACAACCCTAGTTTAGATGTTGGTTCCGAGTAGGGGTGTAATAGAGTCGAGCTGAGTTAGGTGTTGTTTGAGTTCATCTCGCAACGTATATAGGCTTGCTTGAGATGTGGCATGTTAGCTTGAGCTTGGCTTGTCCATAGCTAATCGAGCTCGAGCCTACTTGCCAGCTCGCTCAACTTGTTGACAGTCTTGTTTTTTTTTTTGGAAGGACCACCTTGTTAATTATAATACATAACAATGTGAAATCATATTTTTTAAGTTTTAATTTTAAGAAAAACTAATTTAAGTATCTTGTTTCTATGTAGAAAATAATAGTGCTAAGAGTATAAGTGTTCAACAAAAAAAAAAGAGTTTTAAGTGCCCAACATAGTAATATAATTAGAGTTGAGGGATCTACCTCTTACTCGAGCTCGATCAATTTAGGGGTTGTTTGGCATCGTTCATTGGGAATTATTTTTCTTATCTCAAGAATAGAAATAGTCTAAACACGTTTGGCAAAATCATTTTTAGGAAACGATTTTAAGAATTATCCTACTTTAGGCACAATTTTTATTGAACAAAAAAAAATCACTTTTCAGAATCAATTATGAAAAGCGCGTTTAAAACGAACGAGATAAGCATCAAAATTGACAAGATAGATGAGACATAATTAAAAAATTTGGTATTTTATGATACTTATTGTAACGACCCAAAATCCTACTTTGATCAAAATAGGACATTGGATCACCACATTTTTTAAACCTGTTTAAATCTCATGACATACAAGATATATAACACGAGTTTCCAAAATAAGAGTAATAAAATTTCGATATATAAAACCAAATCATCCTGCTCAAGTCTATGGTCAACATAAACATAACCTATCGTAAGCAAAATAGTATGATACGCAACTATAAAGTAATCTGGTAAGCAACATAATCTAAGAGTCTATTACAAAACTTCTCACAACTCAAAAGTAAAAGCCTAAAAACACCTGTTAAACTCTCGCTCTCCCTCAACCAGAGGATCGCTTTCATTCTCTACGTCGTAAGCCTCGTCCACCCAAGGCTCACTTACAAACTCGGGCTCCACACTTGTCAATACAAAAGTCTGGCTTAGTACAAAAGTACTCAGTGTATATAAAATCTAACAAACAACATAATATTCATGCACTTACTTAGAATCATAACCAATAGCATAATAACATAATCAGAGTGCAGAAGAACATTTGTTCATATACATCATATAATCACCTTGACTTGTGTACTTGTGAGAATCTTAGATTTATGAGACAACATGCTTATGAGATGCTTATACTTATGAGACCACATGCTTGTGAGATGCTTATGCTTATGCACGTGTTCAGATCATACACTTATTCAGATCCTTTATTGGGTTTATTCAGTCTATCAGGTGTATGCAATACTTATGCTTTTGAACCTTGGAGCAATTTATTCAAAACATACACTTATTTAGATCCCTCATTAGGCTCATTCAATTTATCAGGTATATGCAATTCTTATGCTTGTGGTCCACATGTGTGACTTGTGAGACTCTTATCATAACATATACGTGAGTTTGTGCATAAGTGTCGCAATTAACATTCGAGTTGGTCATCGCTTAGATTCTAATCTCCCACCATGGAAACTCCACTATACTGTCTCATATCATATAGTTAGAGAATTCCCGGTTTGAAAGATTTTCCTCTAAGTTCTTATCTTTCCGAATATCAATTACCATGCAAATAATTAGGCATGACTTAACAAATAATCACATATAAATACTTTATCATGATTCTTAGCACAATTCATAATCAATTTCACAAATATTCATTTATAAGTTATTCATTGTCCATTACATATTATTATGACAAACAATAATACATCTTTGACTTGGTTTCTCAACAATTCTATAGTATCATATTAATATTTATCATCTCAAGCATTTCAACAAACATCTTGGATACGTAATTTATAAATACATTGTCATTTCTCATTTCCAATATTTCATCACACCATAATTCATTCATACAGCCCAAACACAATCCACATCCATACATTCATCTCATTCTCCATAGTTTTTCTCATCCTTCGTATATTTCATTTATAGTATTAAACCACATTTTCATCTCTAATAAACTTAATTCATACATATTTGGAGAAAAACATATCTAATCTCTATTTCTATTATTATATCATACTAATATTCACAGAACATCATAACAGGGTTGAGTTGGATAGTATATCGACCTTTGGGATCCTTCCATTTGATCCAAAATTCTCCCAAGAATGTTTGAGGTTGATTTTCAAGCTTTCCTTACAATCTCCTTCATCTCCAAGCAATTTCTTTCTTAGAACCCTAGATTTTATCTCTCATTTTTGCTAAATTAGGTTTAGAAATGTTTAGAATTTTTGAAATAGAACCTTTATTTATAACTTAAGGGGTTTAAAACCCTGATTTCAGTAACTTTTAAAAAATTTTGGGTGCGATTGCGATCGATCGCACCTATATTGCGATTGATAGCAACTCTAGTGCGATCTATTGCACCTGAGGCTGATCTGTTGCATAGAGAGTTTCTGTAAAAAAATTACTGAGTGCGATTGATTGCAACTAACATAGTTCTTGACATTCTGTTGTTTTTCAACAGCAACAACACCAACACCCTTTTTCTTCAGCATTAGCCCATCAACATACTTATTTTACTTTAAAACATTTAAGTAAATGTTTTTTCATTTACTTTAAGTTTTAAATTAAAATAAGAAAGTACCCCCCATTTAGATTTAATAAAAAACACTAAAAAATCCAATTCCTTATAAATCAAAATCTCATTTTCCAGTTTTAGGCTAGAAACTGAAAATGTCGTTCATCGTAAGATTTTCGATAGTTGAGTTAACCACTCTATACTTAATAATAAAATCTCATAAAACCCCATACCTTTATTTAACCTATAAACATTCATTTTCGGGAAAAATCATTTCAAAATTTAATAATTTATGTTTTTGCTAAAATTTCTAACATTCCTGCACTTTAAATATTTACTTAAGATCATTAAGGAACAAGGTATCACATATTTTCATCTTTGATCATTTAAACTCTTATTAATCGTATTGAGGACATGAAAGAAAATTTTGGTCTTTACACTTATATATGTGTTTATGATATTACCATATTTAATGCCTAAAATAATTTTACTTATTTTTCTTTTTTTATCAAAACGTAATTATGTTATTTCTTTTCTTTATAATTGATTATAACTAACAGTTACCAAACCAAATGTATTCGTAGTAAAAAATTGGTTATAAGAATGAAAACTTATAAGAATTAATTCTTTTTCAGAATGAGAGAATCACCAGAATTGATGCCAAACGGCCCCTTATTAAACAATATCTCTCTTTTAGCTTTGGATGGTTTCGTTCAATGAATTAATTTATCTTGCTCAAGCTTGGCTCGTTGACAGCCTTCTAATCTTTCTTTTGGTTTGAGATATACATTTAGGCTGCAACACCGGTTAGGTGTTAGTATCTCTTCAGTTAGTGGGCGGGTGAAGTGTATATGTAACTCCTACCCTCTCGAGAATGGAACCTGATACCTCCCTCCAAAGCAGGGGATACACTACCACTAGGACACAGCCTTCTAATCGAATCCATCAAAATCCTTAATTTTAATTTCAAATATTTGAATCTTAAGTGATATTTTGGCTCGTGAGCTGGCTCAGCTCGTTGACAGCCCTGGTTCCATTCCAATCCATCAAAATCCACAACTTTAATTTCAAACATTTTAATCTTAAATGTTTTTTTTAATTGGAGATATCTGGTATTTAGAATCCATTACAGAGGTGTCCATGAATAGAAGTTGTGAGAGACGGACCTCACATTGCAAGTATCATTTGTTTTGATTCTTTTACAATGATGGGTTCTTAAATCGCCATCAGTTTGCGAGAATTTATTTCATAATGATATCATCATAGCGTTAGAGCACATCAAAAAGTCAGTTGCAACCGGTCCTTATTCTTTTAAGGCTTTTTTTGTTGAGTGAAAATGTTGTGGAAAAGAAAATATTCGCGAGAATATTGTCTCCTCATTTTTAAAGAAAATTTTCCCCTCAAACATAATTTTAACTATAAAATTATTTACAGTAAAAAACACTCATTTTGGAGCATTTCAAACACAAAAATAAGAATTTCTCATGAAAATAATTCATGCACCTGTTTTCCCTCAAAACAAAAGATGAAATCTGAGTCTCAAGAGTGTGACACAGCATCTCCAAGGTGAGCTATGGGTCCTGATACTTAGTAGCTTAAATATTTCTTTTTGCATGAGGAAGAATCCCAGTTGCTTGAATTATTGTAAAGAGCATTGATTGTCCCTAGTGGCTATTAGGCTCTTGGTTGTAATCTAAAATTTGCAGCCCCTTAATCTTGTTAGTGGTTTTAGGTTTCTCCTGTGACAGGGTGGCTGTAGAGGTGGACTCAAATTTGAAAGCAAGCCCATGTAATTTGAGCTATATGAATCACAAGAGCTGATTGCAGAAAATTGATTACAGTTGCTTCCAGAAATCAAAAAGAAAATGACCCTGGTAAGTAGCTAAGAATATGGGATTGCGTTTTTAAGGAATACGATCCCAAGTGAAAAATACTTTAATTGCACCCTTCCCATCTGTCCGGGCTTTTGGGATTAGTGCTTGCGTCAGATATTTACAACTCTAACTTCCTCTAACTAAGAGAGAGTTTTTGGTGGGAACGGTAGATGGTCCTTTGAAAGGCAAGGCCGGTCTAAACTCTAAACCCGGGGTTTAATCCTAACTACATACCCCAATTTCAAAGCAATAATATATAAATATTTTTAAGAAAAAAAATAACAATAAATATAAAGAAAATGACTCTCATTTCTTCCAACTCTCTCGAGTCTCAAGCAACTGCATTCCCTACGAATACCCCATTTTCATGCTCTCCACTTCACAAAAACTCCTTTAGCTGCATTACGAAGCAAAAATGGCTATGAAGTCCTTCGTTAAAGTTCATCCAGACTCACATTTTCCTCTCCAAAACCTTCCCTACGATGTATTCAAGCCCCGACAAGGCGGAGAAGCTCGTCCAGCCGTCGCAATCGGAGACTACGTCTTGGATCTCTCGGCGATCGCTTCCGCCGGTCTTTTTAGTGGCCCAATCCTCAAGAACTCTGATTGCTTCCTCCAGGTTCCTCGAATTCCAGTTCTCTTCTTTTAATTCGATTTCATTCATGTTTATCGTTGATAAAAAAATGTTGGGTGTGTTATGTGCACACCAATTTTTGATGACTACACCCCATTTATAAATTTTCTCATATTTTGAAATTCTCTATATTATATTTTTATATGTGCACCTCATTCATAATTTTTTTATTTTTCAATCTGATTTCTTCTTTATTCGTCATCAACTCTCCACCGTCTCAATTCGTCATCGATTCTACATTAACCAAAATTTTCTTATGTTCTCATTTTTTAGCTTGACAATTTTATTTATCTAAGATTTTATTTATTTATGAAAATTTAATTATATGATTTCTCATATGTCTTTTATTTTCTTTGTTTAATCGATAGCTATTGAAAATTCAAATATTTGTTTGACAATTTCTGATTATTTGTAATTCCCTCCATTTAAGTGAGATAAATTGATAAAAATAAGAGGGAAAAAAAAAAGGTTTACTGGTATTTAAATTTTTGTGCACCACCATAGTGTACTTGCATAGTTTATTACCCATAAATATTAAATTAGAAAATTCCAACTCTTTAATCAAACAAGTGGTGATTGCATTATTTATTCTTCGGTAAAGTGACTCTTAAATGAAAGTGAAGGTAGCACTACCCTTTAGCACTACCCTCTATTCTTGGTGTTATGTGCACTCCAATATTTGATGTCTACACCTCATTAAAACTATTTATTATATTTTAAGGTTATCAATATTTTGATATGTGCATCACATTCATAATTCATTTGTTCTTCAACCGACTTTCTCTCCATTCGTCATCACCTGCTAATGGTCTCAATTCGTCATCACTTCTCCATTGACCAACATTCTCTCACGTTCTTACTTTTTAATTTGACAATTTTTTTATTATTTAAGATTTTATTCATTCTATAAAAAATTAATTATATGATTTCTCATATACATTTGATTCTCTTTGTTTGATCGATAGTTGTTAAATTTAATTATTTGTTTGCCAATTTATGATTATTTGAGGTTTACTTCATTCTAAAAGTATGAGAAAAAATGATTAATGGTATCAAAATTTTTATACACCATAGTGTGCTTGCATTGTACATCAACGACTTAGCTCTGAAATAGTACATTACCCATAGATATTAGATGAAAAAATTCAATTGATTTAATTAAACAAGTGGTGAGTGCCTTATTTATTGTTGAGTTAAGTGACTCTTAAAAGAAAGTGGAGCTAGCATTATCCTCTATTGTTATAGTTAAAAAATTTGAAGTTTGGTGTGTAATAATAAATTTTATAAATAATTTTTTAATTATGGTGTGCATTTAAAATTTTAAGAAATTAATGGTGTGTAGTCATCAATTTTAAAAAATGAGGTGTAATCATCAAATATTGGTGTGCACCTAACACAACCCAAAATGTTTCTTGTTTGATTTTCCTGTAATTGTAATTTAGTGGAACTAGGGAGTATTTCGATGACTAGCGATTCTTGTAGTTGTTCTTAGAGTTTGTGCAGGTTTACTGGATTTGCAATGTATGTTAATGGGTTTTATTTCTTTTTTGAAAATACAGTAGTGTTCAAAATTTCCTCTTATTCTAAAATGGATTTTTATTTATTCGAATTTATATTTATAATGTAGTTGTTTGTTGGCTTCAAACTTCATTTTTGTGTTTGTTTATGGTGAATTATGTTTTATCATGTCTTCTTTATTGAGGTTTCGAGTTGTGGATGTGGATGAGAAACTAAACTAAATGATGCATTTTGTTATGTTATCAGCCTTCTCTCAACAAGTTCCTGGGAATGGGCCGACCAGCATGGAAGGAAGCTCGCACAACGATCCAAAAGCTATTGTCATGTATGTTTTTTTTTTTTGGATCGAACATAATCTCTGTTTATGTTTTCATCTTTTCCTACTGGTAAGATTGAACTTATTAGTAGTGGGTACTCGAAGAATTTGAAAAGGGGTGTTAGATTTGGTGTACCTGAGTATATAGAATATATTTAATTATTCAATGTAGTTTTTGTAACACTACCCATCAAGCTGAGAATGGAAGTCTCGAAAATTTATTATGGACTGATTTTGAATCCACGAGAAATAACTCATTTTTACTTTGACGAGTTCCTGAATCAAAGCTGAAAAAAAACTGATGCAGCCAATGAGCCAGCTTTACGCGACAATGCCATTTTGAGGAAGAAATCACTTTTGGCAACGGTATAATAAATTTATGGACTGAGTCTACTATTACTTTAAATGTGTTTTTTTTCTCTTCGTAATATGCAATGCTTATTTTATGTTTGACCAATCAGGACAAGGTAAACATGCTTTTGCCTGCTATGATAGGGGACTACACAGACTTCTTTTCCTCCATGCATCATGCAAAGAATTGTGGAACCATATTTCGTGGACCAGAAGATCCAATTCCCCCAAACTGGTATGTCATTTTCGAAGTTATGACATAAATAAATGGTTTGCTAAAATTTAAGGGTTGAACCAGATAGCTTTACTTGACTGAGTTCTGTGGCAATTTCACAAGGTTGTGGCTACACAAAAGAGGGGGGGTTGTCATATTAGGGAATGTTTTATAGCTAAAATTTATTGTTATAAAGTGATTTGATTATGATGTGATAATGTTTCTATCTTGAGATTCATGCGATCTCTATATAATCCTCAATGAGGAGCCATTGTAATCATCTAAGCTATTCAATAAATCAGTTTGTTAACATGTATGAGTCAGTTGCTGGCCACTACTCATCTTTAACTGGGCTCTTCAATATGTCGAGTTATCATATCAAATAAATTGGACTGCTTTAGAAGTATGTTGTACATGAAAACATTACATCCTTATTTATGAATAACTTATCTAAATTGATTAAGCTGATAAAGAGTAGTTTTCTTTTACTCACTATTCATAACATCCATATGGTGATAAGTAGGTGAGTTGTTCGAGTACTATTAGATTGAATACTTTTAAAGTTGTATTAAAGGTTTGAAAGGGCGAGACAGCCGACTTCTGTCAGGGAGATTAACCTCTAGGCTGTCCAATGCATAAACCTGCATATTTATTTTAATTATTAAAAAAGAGAAAATTAAGAAGATATAAAAAAAATTAAACATTTGAGGTTGGATCAGTACTTTTTTTTGTAGCTATTAGCTACTTTGTTTCATTTGTATTTTATTTTGTATTATGTGACTTCCATCCATGCCCTCAACATTTTCCTCTTCAAGCTGAAAACCGTGTAGTACTTTTCAGGTTCCACCTTCCTATTGCTTACCATGGACGTGCATCATCAATTGTTATCTCTGGAACTGAAATTATTCGACCAAGGTGACCAATTTTTCTTTATTTGCTTGTTTCTTTGATGACTGATATCTGATATTATTCGACCAAGTTGACCGAGTTTTCTTCCTTTGATTGTTTATTTGATGACTGACATTATTGGACCAAGTTGATTGAGTTTTCTTTCTTTGCTTGATTTCTTGATGACCTTGCTTCGAAGGTCTTACCCTTCATGTATTATAGGCACCCAAAGGTCATTTGCTAACATGTTATGAGTTACAATAATATCTGTACAAATAGAACACCATTGCGGATGTTCAGCTACTTAAGAGTTAAGGATGCATGACAAAAAAAAGAATTTCTGAACTCCCTAGTTCCCACTTTGTATACCTCAATTCTGGTTTAGGTTCTTAACCCTTCCCAGTAGGTTACCCATTTTATCACCGTACAAATAAATAATTTAAGAGACCAATCCCAAGGCAGGAATTTGTTTGCACTCAATTTTTCAATGGAGATTTTAAAGCCTGCATTTTCCACTTATGTTTACTCGTCATATCTGTCTAGATTCTATCCCATATTATTGTCTTGTTTATATCTCATATAATCTATTATTGTTATATTTTACAGAGGTCAAGGTCATCCAACTCTCAATTCTCCACCATATTTTGGACCTTCGCTGAAGCTTGACTTTGAGTTGGAGATGGTTAGCCTCTTACTGGGTGCATAACATTGTTGCCTGACCAGATATATGCAGATGCACACTCACAGTCCTAGATATGACACTGAACTTTAATTCGATTTCTTCTTTTTTCTAATACAAGTTCATCATGGCTGATGAAAACAATTTCCCATGTGATGTGGGTTCTTATATTGCTCTCAGGCTGCTGTCGTTGGTCCAGGAAATGAATTAGGAAAGCCAGTGGGTGTTAATGAGGCAGCCGATCATATCTTTGGACTTGTATTGATGAATGACTGGAGCGGTAAAGCACAGTTCTTCTCATTTCTGTTGCATTTTTCTCATCAGGTTTAATTGCGGATGCTACATTATTTTGAAGTTGGTTTTGACAGCTAGGGATATTCAAGCGTGGGAATATGTTCCTCTTGGGCCTTTTCTTGGGAAGAGTTTTGGTGAGCATATGTTTATATATATCATATGGAGGTGCTTCAGTGTTTTAATTATCTACTTACGCGTATTGAGACCTTAATTTGTGCTCGGTCTTGAATGCTTGCAGGTACAACAATATCCCCTTGGATTGTGACATTAGATGCTTTGGAACCTTTCGCTTGTGAAGCTCCTAAACAGGTAACCAATCATCTTAATTGTTTCAGAACATAAAACAATTGGAGTTTATAACTTTCTATTTTCTCGCATGGAATTAGTATAACAGTTACCCACTATGACACTATAAATTGCATGCTATAAATTGCAGGAGCCTCGTCCATTGCCGTATCTGGATGAAAAAATATCCAAGAACTATGATATTTCTCTAGAGGTAGTATCGTGCTGCTTCTGTATATTATTTATGCTTTATTGGTTCTCCCTCTCTATTATCTATCAATTTCATGAAGATTTTTGGCCTATTTTATCTTGTCGTTTTAATGTTCAGTCCAGTTATGATTTTCCTAGTAGGCCTTATTGAGTTCCACTCGTTCTACTTATGAAATGATCAGAGTTCGACCTGTTCGTACTTCGTATGATAATTTTGTAGCATGATCCCTTATAATGGTAAAACTGCTTTCTTCTTTCAAGGTTCAAATTAAACCCACTGGACAGGAATATTCATCCATTGTCACAAGGAGTAACTTCAAGCACCTGTAAGGAATTTCAAATTGATCATATTGTAGTTTATATGTAGTCCAACATTAAGATGAATTCTTGCATATGGAGGTATCAATTGGACCTACTGCCCAGTAGTTAATGGTCAATGGCCATTCATATTGGCTGATGTAGATGTAGTGCATGGTACTCTAGCATTTATATTCTCCTACGAATGGGTGACTCTAAAATTCTTCATTTTACCCTGCCATCGAGGAATAAATATTTGATTGGCAATGCAATGCATGTATCTGGTGCTATATTTTCCTGGGGTATTACAAGCTATTCATTGAGTTTAAATGGTCAATTGATATGCTAAAAGTATAGAACCTGCCTTTTCAAAATTTATACATCATTTCGATTTGAACTGCTTTAGTGATAATATTTCTTGACTTCTATATGTTGTGGATTAGATATTGGACATTGACGCAACAACTTGCACACCACACAATCAACGGTTGCAATTTGAGGCCTGGCGATCTTCTCGGAACTGGGACTATAAGCGGACCTGTATGATTTTGAATTTCTTTGGATAGTTTGAAGTGATAGTGCCCATACTGCTTCAGTGTTGTTCTGTTCATTTCCTTATTTCTTTAGTTTTTTCCATGTACTGTTTGAGCTGAAGTTTTACAACTATCCCAATTTCCTAACAGGATCCAGAATCTCTTGGATGCTTCCTGGAGTTAACATGGAATGGCCAAAAACCACTTTCTCTAAATGGTTCAACTCGTAAATTTTTAGAAGATGGGGATGAAGTAATTTTTACTGGTTGTTGCAAGGTTCTTTCTCATAAAACTTTTCTCGCATCTTCCTTGAAATTTGATGCATTACAGTATTACACACACACACAGAGTATTCTTTCCTTGTACCTTTGTAGATAAAACGTCAATGGTTTTAAAGTGAATATTTTTATCTCACTGATATAATCTGTTTGAAGGATTGTCCTCATTTTATTTCCAAGTTATGGGACTAGTTCTAGGCTTCTAGCTCTTCTATAAGGGTCCGTTCTTTTGGTGGAACTTTTAAAGTCTAGAACTTTCATAGTTTCATGCTTAATTTTACTTAATGTCTAGAACTATATTATTCCATAGAGTGCAAAAGTTCTACAAATATGGAACTTTCAAGTTCTACCCAAAATTTTGGATGTTTTAAGTTCCATCCATGTGGAACTTCTGATTAAATTGAACCCAATAAATCTGAGATACCATTGTGTAAATGATTTAGAAACCCTCTCCTCCCAGACACTTGCCTCTTGTTCTAAAATATTAATGTTCCGGACTTTTAAAAGTTCCACCAAAAGAACGGAGACTAATGGAGCTTGGGGGTTTATTTGTCGGTTCTGTTGGGAAAGCCAATGGTTTTAAAGTGAAGATTTTTATCTCAATGGGATAATCTGTTTGAAGGATTGTCCTCATTTTATTTCCAAGTTAAGGGACTAGTTCTAGTCTTCTAGCTCTTCTATAATTGAGCTTGAGGGTTTATTTGTCTATTCTGTTGGGAAGTTGCATCTGGTGAACTTGTGTTTCTATCATAGGAAAGCACCACCCCAATTTCAGCATCTTATAATTCTTATCTTGTTGGTAGTTAATACCTACTTTTCACTACAAGCTGTTTTTGGATTCTTAGCACGAAATGATTATGTGAGATGTGGCTCTATGGATAGTGTGTTTTCTCTAGGCACTTGCTGTTGTTTGCGGGAAAGAGATCTTTATTTTTGGGTATTAGAGTTTTGAGTGAAAAATGCTGAAAATGATGGACCTAATTATATTTAGCCTCATATTCTGGAGTCAAATCTTCTACAACATAACTCAATAGGTTTCAACCTCATGTCCAGCCTGCAAATTGAAAATGTTGAAAATGGATCCATGTGACTATTTTCAGCAGCACCTTTTCTTTTTCCAGTGTAAAATTGTAAGAAAGCCACCCTGCATCAGCTTCATGAACTTGATACGCCATCCATCCATGTCCACGCAACACATGTTGGATGTCTGCATATCTGTAACATCTCATACTATCAAAAAATGCAAATTCTAGACTAATTTATGTGAATCTTTAATCAATTTGTAGGGAAATGGTTACAAGGTCGGGTTCGGGACATGCTCTGGGAAGGTTGTTCCGGCACCTTTGTGAGGAATTTTTTTTTTGGTTTCTAGGGTGATTAGGCCAAGCATGGGTCCAACCCACAACCTTTTTTGGAAGTTTCACTTGAAACGTAGTTAAAAATTGAGTGCTGAATGTATTGTAAGACAAGCTGGAGCTGCCAGTAGGGACCTTTGATTCATGGTTGCTATGTAATATTGATGCTATTCTGTTCTTATTCTCCTTACTCCAGTCCCATTATCCTCATTTATGTGCTAGTTGTCTGCAGATTTTATTTAATGGTGATGGATAATGAATCTGTTCTCAAAAGTGGCTTCAATTGCTACACATCCAAGGACGGAATGGTCGCACTAAGACCTCGCAAGGTCGAGAATAATTGGGCAGTGATTTGATCCAATTTCTGGGAGGTGTTGAACCTCCCAAGCTTCTGGGTATGAATTCATCCACTAGGGTACCTTCATTTGCTGATACTCAAGTCCGGCACTTCGTAAGTTTGGTCATTTGACGATGCATTTTCATTGTCATTTAACAATGCATTTTCTTATAGGAACTGCATTCTTTTGAGAACCATGCTTTTCATTTCTGGGGTAGCAATTCCCCGTAAGACTTCAAATGCAACAAAATGAATGATTTCAAATCTCATAAAAAAAATAATAAGACTCGAAATCTCATTATGGTAAGAATTAATCTTGTAAGAAACCTTGGCAAAGCGACCCAAATTTCCTAACAAATACACGACAATGTGTAACGTGCCAAGCTTTGTAAGTCCCAGCAAAAGAACAAACCCTTAAGGTCCTAACTACCTGGGGTTGCCCTAGCCCCTGGCAGTTCAAACTGAGTATATTCATGGCTGTTGAGGGGACTGCATCTTGCAGCCGCCCTAAATAAGAGATGGATTTATCACAGGGTGATGAGTCTTGATTTAGCTTGGGATGAACCACAATCTTATGCATGTCTCTAATGTTTTGATATAGCAGAACAATGGTATTAAGGGATTAGATTGGTGGTGACTGGGAATAGGTTTTTTTTTTTGGTGATGACTGGGATTAGGGTTTGGGTTGAGTTTTTTCAACCTAGTTGTATTCCTGGTTACCTGTTATTTTTTCTTAAGGTTACTGGGTTTGGATGGGTACTGGGTAATTTGAAGCTGATGTTTGATAAGAAAATGGGTATTAGTTTGGTTGGATCATGACCGGTTCTGATGGATTATGAGGCACAAGGAATTTGATTGGGGGCAAGGTTAGGTCTATAAAAAACATAAAAATCGAGTCCATTGGGATAGGGTTGATCTGCTGGGGTTATCCTTAAAAAGTGGTGGGACCGTGGGATCATGCCCCTTTGTTTTTTTTTTTTTTTGCATTGGGTGGGACCATGTCCTGGGAAGGTTGCATCACTCGCTCTTTCTCGTTGGAGGATTCTGTGATGATCCACGACTGCCTGACATTACATTCTTGATTTAATAAATTAAAAAAAAAAAAATTCTGTTATTAAATCAACCGTTTTTTTGGGTAAGCAATCCTTTTCACTTGTTTAAATAATTTATTAAATCAAACTCTTTTCACGTGTTTAAAAAGATATTCTGTTTTAGGTGCCGGTAGTTTAGTTGGTAAAGTCTCCCACTTACGTCATGGTGGGTTACATCAGGGTGGGAGGGGAGGGTTACCCTCATAATGTAGCGGCAGAGGTCCATGGCCTCCAAGTAGGGGCGTACTCGAGCCGGCTTGGGATTGTCTCTGGCAAAGCCAGAAAGGGCTCTCGGGGTTCTATACATTGTGCGACACTTGGTGTAAGAATGAGGAGAAATCATTCCATTTTCTCTCCCATAATTTTGACTTCTCCCCATTTGATATCTCACGCCCTTATTCTCACACACTTATCACCACATGCCTTATTATAGGTGGAGAAGGCAAAATCATGATTTTGACTTCTACGCCACTTTTCACCTATTCTATGGAACCCCGAGACAAGCCCTTTCTGGCCAGAGACAATCCAAGGCCATTCGAGCCAGGTTGAGCTGAGCTTGGCCTGCTCATTAATAAAGTACATGTATGTTGTTTTAAATTTTATTTTTTTATGAGAGAGCATATACCCATATTAGCACATGTATGATTATGATATGCATGAGATGCACCACATCATTATTTTCTTAACATAATATTTCCTTAATACTCAGCTTGGTTTGAAAATTTTTCATCTATGCTCAAGTTTGGCTCAGTTTGAAAATTTTTCATGTACACTCAAGCTTAGCTCGACTCGAATTTGCTCAACTAGGCTCGAGCTTGGCTTGAGCTCAAATTGAATTATTAAAAGACAATTTTTAAATAAAAATAAAAATATTGTTATTATATAAATATTTATATATATTAATTATATTATTTTTAAAATATAATATTCAAGTTGAGCGGAACTCAAGCTGAACCGAGCCTCAATTGGGACAAACTTCGAGCCGAGCCGAACTTCGAACTAGCCAGGTTCAACTACACCCCTACCTCCAAGGAACCCAAAATAATAATAATAATAATAATTTTTAAAATTAAACTGGACCAATAGCCTGCCTACACATTTGCTGTAGGCTCATATGCTCTTCGCTAACCACTTGGAAGCCCATACAAAATCAACTTTACCGATTAAAAAAATTAGCTTAGAGATTCCTAAACCGTTTGATTTGGCTGGCTTTTGTCATGCGTCTCCTCATCAGGCCGTGACCCGAGCTGAATCAAATAAACCTTGGCTCAAGCTCGGCTTAAATACATTTTCAAACTCAAAAAATAGCTCAGCTCGGAGCCTATTTTTCGAGCTCAAACCGGGCCGAGCCGAACTTCGAACTAGCCTAGTTCAATACACCCTTAGCTCTAAAGTAAGGCCGTAAATGGAGCAGATATTGGCATATCCGAATTCATATCCGATTATATATCCGGATATCCGAATTCGAATAAATATCTGGTGGATAGTGAAATATGATATTTGTATCAGACTCCGATTAAAATATTCGGATTCGGATACTATCCGAATTATCCGATTAATTTTTTTTTAAATTAAAAAATGTAAATTAATATTTTAAAAATGTAAAAATATATAAATTTTTATTAAAAAAATATTTTAAGAATTACATAAATTTTATAAATTTAAAATATATTATTTATATATATTATATAATCGGACGAATATTTATCGGATCAGATATACAGTATCCGAATCCACATCCGATTATAAATGGATAATATTTTACTACATGAATCTCTTTCGCTGGATACCTATCCGGATAATAATCCGACTAAACGGATTCAGATACGAATTAGATATGGATAATATCCGCATCTGTTTGCAGTCTTACTCCAAGGAACCCAAAAAGAAAAAAAAAATTTAAAATTTAAATTTAGAATGGACCAATAGCCTGCCTACACATTTGCTGGCTTGCTGCTGCTCTTATGCTCTCCGCTAACCACCTGGAATGTTTTGCCCATACAAAATCAGCTTTACCGATTAAAAAAAAAAAAAATCAGCTTCGAGATTCCTAGCCGTTTGATTTGGCTGGCTATTGTCACGCGTCTCCTGATCAGGCCGAGAGCCGATGGTAAAACATCTGGTCTTAGCTGATGTTTGCAAAACTGAATTCTAATGGCTAAGACGATGTATCATGTCTGTATGTGGTTGTGTGGTGGGCCAGATATAAATGAGTCGGTACTCGGTAGTCGTCGGCACCTTATATCTTTAAGGTATTATTCCATGCTCTGATGCTGTAAGAAGATTCCTGTTTCCTCACTCCTCTCATTGCCCAATTGGATTACTGATGCTTGCAAGCGGATCAGGACCATCTTTGGTTAGTTTATTACCAAATAAAATGTATATCTATTGATGCACACGCATTCTACTAGATCACAGTGAACAAAGCTCATCAAAGTAAATGCTTGGTTGGTGGTGCGTAGTGCGCACTCTCATACCAGAAGCCATTGTTGTCTAAGTTGCACTTACAGTTACAGATGGAACCCCAGTGGAGAGAGAGAAGGGTTTATCCCCTTTTGGGGATTCTCTCTGTTGCTGCGCTTCTTTACATGAACCTCGGCGACAAGTTTAGATTTCCAATTCTATGGCAGCCGAAGATGAGCTTCGTGGGTACGAACTCTACCCATTTCGTCATTAATGGCGATGCTGGAGAGCAATCAGTGGTGTACATAAACGGGTGGAATTCGTACTGGTTGATGGAGGAAAGTGTTTGGAGCCCTTCCAGAGCTAGGGTTTCTAAGATGCTACGGAGAGGAGCCCAGATGGGGATGACTGTTTGTAGAACTTGGGCTTTCAGTGATGGAAATGGTCCTAATGCTCTTCAGATTTCACCTGGGGTCTTCAACGAGAAGGTCTTTCAGGTTTGTCTTTGCATCTTATACGAATATGTTTTATTCTTATTTTTAATTGGTGCTTGGAGTTCTACTTAGTGTTCTGGTTTGTATACAATTATTTTGAACTGTGATTGCATATCAATTTTAGATTTTTGTTTCTTACTATTGTTCTCTAAGATGAGTTTCTCAGATTAATGCACATAAAGTATAAAATAGTCTTTGGGGTATGTTGCCTTACATCTTAATCTGGGTCATCTGGAGAGAGAGGAACTGGAGGATTTTTTATGGGATATACTCCTTAATCCAAAGATTTGTGCATCTATTGGGTTGGACCTTCGAAATCAGGCGTCAGCCCTTAGGGAGTTTGGGGATGTTACTAGGCTTGTCAACGGAGCGGATTCAAAGCGGATAGTTCTATATCTGCATTTGATTAATAATATCCACTATCTGATTCCGCTCCGATATCTGGTGGATACCAAATTAAGAAAATTAAATTGGAATTCGTTTATATAATGGAATTCGAATATTATCCCCATCCGTATGATTATCATAATCGAATTCGAATGAATTTGGATAATATCCGAATTCGTCCGATTATCATGTGCTATATTCGAATTCTTCCTATTATCTGATAATATTCGCAAGATAATAAAAAAATCTCTAAAACAATTACAATTTGCAACAGTCCATAACACAACTCCCAAAACAAAAGGAAGAAAAAAATGTTATTAGAATCTTACATCAATAAATTGAAGCTCTGATATGCTACCCTAACCTTACTAAGGAGTGATACGTTGTACCGAATCACCTAAAATCTTCAGTGGATGGGCTTTGGTCTTCTTATGGGGAAGAGGAGTTGATGATCTTCAAGGCGCTTAAGACATTGATGTCAAGCCGTCAAGAAGCTTCTCCTTTTGATTTATAACAAACCCTAATACAGAGGAGAGGAGAAAAGAGGAGATGCAAATAAGAGAAGAGGAGAGCGGATCGGAGGAGAGGAGAGTAGAGAGTCACCGAAGTGGTGAAGTTCGAGCGGCTGAATTGTCTCAAAGACAAAGGAGAAGAGAGGAGAGTAGGATGGGTTATGGTTTGCCTTATGAGAAGATATTTGTACTTAGACTGTAGAATTACTTTACTATCCTCATATAAATATAGTTATTACTATGATACCTGAAATTTTGTTAAAGTATTTAAATAAGTATGAAGGGCATATGTAATATATAATACTATTCCTATTTGGTTGGATACGTAGTGGAGCGGATAGTTCCTATTCGGTCGGATATGTAGCGGATCGGATAGTGGACTATCCGTATCCACTCCGAATATAAACGGATATATGGTTTGATATCCGAATTTGATCCGCCGGATACATATTCGGATAATTTTCCGCTTAAACGGATTCAGATACAAATCAGATATGGATACCATCCGGACCCGTTGCGCCGTTGACTGGCCTAGATGTTACTATATTTGATTTTGTGTCAAGGTGGATTCAATTAGTTTTTGATGACCCTTGAGTCTTTGTATATACTTGTTTGGGGAATTGTCTCATTCCCTCTCTTGTATATCCTTTTCCTTCTTAAGATAGTTCTCGCTATTCATTAGAAAAGGTAGAAAATAAGGTACAAATTAGAAGAATCATATCTACGCAATTCGATGCAATCGTCTAGTTGATAATGGTTTCAATGGCAAAGTAGGTTCAATAAGAAAAAGAAAAGAAACAAAGAACTAGATAAAAGAGACCATTCTCAGACCTAATGATTGAGACTTTTTTTTATCGCTTGGATGTTGAGAGTTGAGACGTTGTTAGACCCTTTTGGTTATCCTTTAATGTTTTGATATTTTTGTTATGTATGGAGCCTAATTGCACCAAGCCCAGTAGGTTTGTGCTATAGCAGGTAGTCGCGGGTCAACGTCGCCCTTGCCCAGGGGCTCGAGGGCGAAGTCCCTAGACCAATTTTTTTGTTTGGCTCAAGCAAGCCAGGATTGGTTCGAGTGAGAATGGCTTCGCTTGCACGAATGTGTTACTGTAACTTCTGTCTAAGCAATTGAGGCAAAACCCATAGCTAACTCGCTCAAGTGAGAATGTGTTGGCTCGAGCAAGTGCCGTGGGGACAGAATAGTAACTCGAGATTTTATGCTTGTTTGAACCCTAGTATATAATATACTTTTGAGTTTAGGGTTTCTTATCACTCCTGTCACGAAGAAAGTTTCCAAAGAGACTAGAGAGAACTCTGTAATTGCTTTTTTTTTGGGTTTGCCTTTGATCATAGTGAAGCTGGTGTGGATCCGTGGACGTAGCCCATAGGCATCATTGGCCGAACCACTCAAATCTTGTGTTCTTGTTTTTGCATCTTGTTTTCATTTTTTTCTTTTATGTCTTTCGTTTATCGGTGTGGGTTGTCGAGCGTGTTCCCAACAAATTTTAACCTTGTTGAAATCTTGGATTTGAACCCGAGCACCCAATTGAGCTACTGATTCAGCTCCAAGGGAGATTTTTTTTATCGATAAATATTTAGTATATTAGAATATCAAAAGAGATACAAGCAGTTTACGGGAGAGTAAACTGAGAACAGGGGAAAGAGTGTAAGGAGAAATGCACTAATAGAAACATGCAACATATACAAACTCTAACTCCTCATAGTAGGATATCACCCACTTCCGCCCCCAAGTGACGAATAGACGCCCATTCCATGATCAAGTGCCGAATGCGAGCAACAATGTGGGAATTTGAAGAGGAGGATTGATGGTTACTAAAGAGAATTCTCTTTGTGATTCAAGGAAGTGATAACATTAATATCGATAAAAAAAAAAGGAAGTGATAACATTAATTCCCCAACATTCCTAAATGAGGAAAAAATTTAAGTTTGAGAAATGGTACATAAATTACCAACCGAGAAATTCATTTTAAACAAGTTTGCATGCGAGAGGCTAACATGGAGTGAATTAGTATATGTATGATTTTGCTGTTATTTCTGCTCTGTCATATTTGCCCGAATGTTTTGAGATACCAATGGAATAATCCAATTCTTTTTATCAACCTCTATATCATATCCATATCCTCTTAGTTCTTACGGATCACTGAATCCCTTTAGTTTTCACTTTTGTGGCGATGTATCCACGCACAACTGGGCAGCTCCTCAATTTTATGCCCCTACTCCTAGTCTAATTGAGTAATCAATCTGCCCCATTTGGTTTCAGGGATTGGATTTTGCAATAGTTGAAGCAAGGAGGCAACGGATAAGATTAATCCTTAGTCTGGTAAATAATCTGAATGCCTTTGGGGGGAAAGCTCAGTATGTAAGATGGGCACAAGAAGCTGGAGTTAATGTCTCATCCTCAACTGATTCATTTTTCGCACACCCAACCATAAAGGGTTACTACAAGGAGTACATTAAGGTATGCTTTTGAACCTTCCATACTGTATTGTTGTTGGTTATCAATTTTTTTTTCCTGAATGGAAATTCCCAAACTCTCCATTGTTTCTTACCATACTGATAAAGTAAACCATACTAGCATGGTTGCCTACGTAAAGTCGTAAACCATGATCCGATAAAAGGACTTCATCCCAACTATTTCTTATCTTTAACTTTATCTTGTACTTCTGAAATGTTGGACTATTGAGTTGGGTAATAATTTTGTATTTCAGTTTTCTGCATTACTTGTTCATTGGGCCTGTTAAGCACACTACAAGGTCAGGCTAGAGCATTGAAATGGATATCTACTTCATGATCTCCATATCTCTAACCTCTGTACTTGGTCAGATGCAAACGAAGTGGAATCAACAACTTTGTGGCTCCAATCTAGGGGATCTTTTATGCGTGAGACAAAATCAAATATTTCCAACCACCTGATACATCGACTTCCTTTGGGACAGCTTGCTATTTAATTTCAAACTATCCAAACGATATGATACAATATATGGTTGGATTATCAGATTGGTTCAATTATTTGCCATGGGACATTTCTGAGGTGGACTCCACTGGTGGACTCCACAAACAGTGGATCTCAACCTCTGAATGTTCTCCACATATATGACAGAAGTAGGTTAGGATGGGAGATGGGCATGCTGCCATCTTCCTGAACCCATTATTCATAGTTATCAAAGCATCAACTTGATCTTGTAATGTAACCACTTCTTATTTAATTGATTCAAGTACCACTCAACTAGATCAGTCTTCCGCGGAACTCGGGTGAATTTGAAAACAAGCTTAGTTTCAACATTTCAAGGGCTGGGAAATGTTGAACTAGATTGCCATCTTTCTACACCTTTTAGTATGCTTTTAGTGCTTTTATCATCTGTGTTCTGTTTTACGTTCTGCAGGCTATTGTGACAAGAAAGAACTCCTTAAGTGGCATCAAATATTCTGAGGAGCCTGCCATATTTGCCTGGGAACTCATGAACGAGCCCCGCTGCGCATCCAGTTCATCTGCTCCTGTTCTTCAGGTGAAAATTTATCCAACTCGGATCCTATTGGTTTACATATGTTGCCTTTCAGCTTGAAAAAATGTAGGGTACCATTGAGGAGATCCTAAGGACGACAATTGGTAAACTTGGGGGAGGTAGAGGGAGCGAATGGGTGCCATCTATTGTGGAAAAAATACATCAACCCAATTGGATGACAGTAACCGTCTAATCTTTTAAACAGTTTGTATACTTATGCTTATATTTTTCTGTTCCCTTAAAGAGTAAAAATATATTAGATAATTACTGTCGTCTGACAAGTCTGACCGTCAGCCACATCCTCTAGTATAGTAATAAGCCCTTTGGGGGACCGTTTAAAGGGTCTACTCATTTGTTACAATACCTTTCCTCATTTTCTTTAGTTTCGACTATATATATATATAAACTATCACATGAACTACTAAAATTCTTTTGGTTGATTTTTTGATCTGTTCCGTGATGTTTTCTCATGATGCACTTTTTTTTAAAAATAATTTTACAGACTTGGATTGCGGAGATGGCTGCATTTATCAAGAGTTTGGACCAAAAACATCTCGTGACTGTTGGACTCGAGGGTTTTTATGGGCTGGAGGCAACTGAAAGATCTGAAGTGAATCCTGGGGAATGGGCAGCCTCACTTGGATCGGATTTTATACAGAACTCAGCAATCAAAAATATCGATTTTGCTTCGGTTCATGCATACCCGGATAGCTGGTCAGCAAATTTGGCTATTTTATGGTTTCAGAACATATGATGGACTTGAGGCCCATTATATGTAATGGGCCCAACCATAAGGGCGTCCCACAAATTAATTAATTTAATCAGGATCGGTGCACTTCTTGAATGAGGTATAGCCCAAAATCAGAAATGGAGGATCTTAACCTTGGGGTGTAGAGCTTAATCTTAGATGGATACAGAAACTAAGGTTAAGGCTCAATAGCTAAAAGCTAAATGCTTGGCTCTTGGAAGTATACAATTGGTCTTATTTTGGGTCTACGCCTTATCCAAGAAGTACCTACGAAACAGTCTAGATCCGCAAGTCAGTGGACTACATAGTGCTCATTGAATCAAGGGTTATGGACCTGAGATCCATATTTTATTGAGTTGTTTCACCAAAGTTTATCATCAGTTATTGTAATATTGTATCATTAATCACTTATAGTGAACATTTCCATTGTAGGATCCCACATGCAGCATTGGAGGCAAAAGCAAATTATCTTTCACATTGGGTGGATTCCCATGTGAGTGATGGTGAGTACGTGCTGAAGAAACCGGTTCTTTTTACAGAGTTCGGCTCCTCTTTGCATATAAAGAAACAAGGAATATATGATAGAGATTTTTTGTTGAAGACGGTTTACGATAAAATATATGATTCGGCAAAGAAGAGGCAAGCTGGAGCAGGAGTCCTGATTTGGCAGTTATTAGTTGAAGGAATGGAAGAATATGGTGACCAATTTTCCCTTGTAGCGTGGGAGCATCCATCGACATATGAACTGATAATAGAACAATCGTGCAGACTACTAAATATATTTACGAAAGGCGAAACCAACAGGAAAGTTCACCGGGGGAATCCCTGCTTTGGCCGTATATCTTAATGACAACCATTTTGAGTGGGAAACGAAGCCTTGAAGTTAATTTGTGTTTTGATCAGGAAGTCCGTATGACTATTTTCTTGCGCGATGAATGACGAGATAGTTTATGGGATTTTCTGGGTGAATCTGAGCAAAGTCATTGAAGTTTTATTTACTCAGATTTGATGGTGATGCAGCTCTTTGATGTTAATGAAGATTTGTGTAAGCAGACATATTGGTATTGTGGATGTTGGCTGTTGGATATGTACAAAAGGCTAAGCTCTTCCAGGTTCCATAAAGGTGCGAATTTAATACATGTGATTAATATTTACTCGACTCTACACCTCTCAATTTGTTTTTTATTCAACTCTATCAAAACATTTGTATTGGTATACCAGAGAAATAATGCATAATTGATTATGAAGTGATTCATTGACATCGTCAAGTTATTTCTTTAGATCTGTGTGTTCTTTTATAGCCCACCTCTCTCTCTCTCTCTCTTTAAACTTACATTTTCCTCTTTAGAGTTCAAACTGTCAGAAACTCAGAATGGATATGGAATCAACTGGTTATTGCTGCTATGAACTTCACTTTTTAACTCTTTCCTTATGGGCGTTGAGGCCATAGATTCACTGGACAGGTCAGTACATGTTGCAACCCTCAAGCCAGGGGAAAACTGTTCATGGAGTGAAATATGCAATTGCAGTCTGTTGTTTCATAATTCTAATTAATATTTGAAGAAGTTATGGAATAGGAATACGATTTAAGTCAACATCAACAAGAAGGAAATTTTATGACATTTCATAGTTGTCTGATCTTACAGAAGATCTTATAACTAGGAACTAGAAGTCCATATCCTATCAAGTATTAACAGATTCAAAGACCCAATTTGGAGTTGTTGCTGGTCGGTGAAACAGTTGGTGGTTGGGATGAAACATCTTTGCATTTGATTTCTCCGTTATTTTGTGCCTGCATTTGATTGTTCTTTCTATCAGCTTCCTTCGAGCAATTGTTCTTGCTTACCTATATAGCACAATTGAAAAGACAATCTATAAGTGGGTGTAAACCACTGTTACAAATCTCCCGAGAAATATCTAATTTCTCTCGAGAAATACCGAGAAAAACATCGAAAGTTTAAAAATCCGTTTTAATCTCAATGTTTTTAAAATCTCACAAGAAATACGTTTTTTCCTTTTTATTTCGTTAATATCGCGAGATTTAACCGAAATTTTAAAAATATCGCGAAAAATTCCCAATATTGTTGTATTATTTTCAGTCATTTTTATTATATTTTTAATCATTGTCGATATTTAGGCGAGAAATACCCGGGAAAAAAACTTCAGATTTGAAAATCTCCCGAGAAAAACTTCAGCCGATAAAAACCCGAGAATGAAATTTGTAACACCTGGAGCAAACGGACTTTAAAAGCAACTAGTCAACTGGGTTGTTGAAGCGGAGGTCACCCGAGTAGTAAGCAACTCTGTTGAGTCATGGCATTTTTTTCCCAGAAAGGGATAAAAAGAAACAGTTATTTTCCATTTATAAATATTTAAAACTAAAATTCAGTACTCATATATCTCCAGATTCACCAGACGATCAGTTAAGTCTTCATAGTTGAGTGAATCGAGTGTGGATCATTAGATTTTTGATTCAAAACTATTCTATTAACTATAACTCTAATGAGTTCTACCTTGGTCGAATTTGTTGGGTACTGGTAGCTCGGCTCACTTTTCCTTTCCGACATACTTTTAGACCTCAGCCTGTTCTTTGCAGGCTTATAGCTATCTTTCACAGTCTCTGCAGTTACAGTAAAACTCTTAATCCCAACGTATACCTCATTAGATCCACAAATCTCCTTTTCTTCTCCTGCTACATCAAATTTTTTCTTTATGATCATGGGTCTTCGATCACTGGTTGTTGGCTTGAGTGGCTTGCTCATATGGGCTTCAACCAAAGAGCTTTCTGGCAGGCGGGTCGCCATCCACCGTTCTAGCCAGCTCCAACCCATGTTGGCTTCCGTAGTGTCGGATTGGGTTGATTTTCTCTTTGAACAAATTCGTAGCTATTAACAGATGGGGTAACTCGAATTATTTCATGATTAATCTCATTTTCCTTAGGATAATTTCAGATGAATATTTCAGCTATACCTGTTGTGAGAATGCATAAGCTAGAGCTCTCTCACGTCTGGTTGTCGCTTCCATTCTGTTCTGGATCCTCAGTTTTGAAATGTTGCTACTCACTGTGCTGTCATCCCAGTCTTCCTGCAGAATGCATGTGTTGAAAGATATATTTTGAGTTGAACAATGGTAGTTCAGGCATAGTTGCAGGGAAGCTATGTACAGGGTGGGAAACTCGCTTCTCAGGAAACTTGTTTCTCCAACTCACTTTTTCAGATAGACTCGCTACCTAGGAAGCTCGCGTCCTCGGACAAATTGCTTCCTAGGAAGCTCGCTTCCATCACGTCTCATCTAATAGTTAAAGGGAGTTGTATGTGCAAAGTGATGTGGTAGACCACACTTTATGGCCTAGGGTGTGGAATCTAAGCAAGTATCGTCGGTTTGAAACGTAAGTCACCTACTTTTTCACAAAAATCTCATATATGATAAAATCAAGGATATAGCTACCCATAGATAACATAATGGGAATGAGGAGCCTATATCTCATTTCTCGTTTCCCGTTTCCTAAGGTTTTTTTGATTCTCGCTTTCGCTTTACTTCTCGTTTTCACTTCCTGCTCTAGTAACTATGGTTCAAAGTTTAATTCCGACTAATGGTGAATCTCATCTGAGTTGAGTGAGTTTCGATTTGGGCACCAAGTCACCTGAGTGACCGGAGATTCATATTGTGATGTAGTATATAAATCTTAGCAGAATAATTTATACATTTTCAATATGTTCTACAAATCTGAGTCTCTAGATTTTTAGGTATATTAAAGTAAAATAGTAAATCCACTATGTTCTGTTATGACTGTTGATCTGCAACTCTGCTTTGTTATCATAAGATTCATAACACATTATTTTGATCTGGTATTAGAGTAAAGGTTGCTTCTGGTGGTCTTCCTTGACCTCCATTCCTAATTAGAATTTCGATATCGGATCTTCTTCCTTTGGTGTTACTGTAACCATGTTAATCTTCTAGTAAAAAAGGCATTGCTAGTCAGAGATTCCTATGTTATATAAGTGCTTGCACCAATCTATTGTGCATTACTATCTACATATCAGAACATGCATAAGAAACTGGACTTGGATTGTTTTACCTTTAGTTTGGATGCCTGAGTAGGTGCTTTGTGTTGCACTCGGTGCTGAAGAGCCACACTTTCCTCTGAAACTGTAAGAACTTCCATTGAATTTCCAGTTTGAACTTCAATTGATGTACCCACAGACTCCCCACTTGGACTTTCTGTTCCTTTGACAGTCTTCCCATCACCCATTTGTTTGGTTCCTTCATTACGCCTAGCCTGAAATTCAAACACTCGAATGGCTAAAAGAAACCAGGAACTCAAATCAAGAGAAGCAAAACTATATAAAAATTACAAAAATGCTGTAAGTGAACACAATTTCAAATCTATTTCTCTTATTATTTTTTTTGGCAACTGACATTCTTAAATTTGAATGCTTAATTTTTCCTTGCTCACCATATTTTCATGAGAATATTGTAATTTAACACAAAAGGGTCGATTTCTTGCGTATTTTTGGAGGAAATTAAACCATTTATAATTTTTTGAAAATTTAAGAATATGAAGATATATGTATATAATCCAAGCAGTGTGTGTGAAGCAACCAGAGAGCCTCTAAATGCTGACTGAATGACAATTGCTGCATCTTCTTCGCTCAAGAGTTTAGTGGATGAATTTTGATTTTGTTCGGGTATTTGTTCTTCCTTCTCTTTGCCTTGGATTTCTACTTGATCCCTCAATTCCTCTAGCATGGGCTGTGTAACAGTGGCTTCAGAACTCCGAACAGAAGCTGAATTGTCCTCAGCAAGGACTGAATTGAATTCATCTCCACACAGATAGGATCTAACAGAGCTCCATCTTCTCTTATCCACCCCAGAAATCCTTACCTGTTTGGATCAAATATAAAATCAATGGAATATATCTTACTCCGTAATCCAAAAAACAGAGCAATCCAAACAGATTAATCAAACTGGCTGAATTACCAATAGCCAATAGTAGCAAACAAATAAACATTTAAGGTAAGCAATAAAGATAAAATAACCCCATCAAAGAATTCATGAAATTCAGTATCTAACAGAAGTAATTCAATTTTCAGAATTCAGCTAGCATAACTTCAAGAAACCGAAAGACCACAATTAAAGTGGCGCACATTGCTTTCATGCGTCCTCAGAGATCGACTCTTAGAGAATACAGTCCGGACCAGCTCCCCAGTGAGACCCATCTAAAATCAGCAAACCAGAGCAAAATTCTCAAATGGGTTCTCTATAATTATATAGCCAAAACCGTCACTAAGTACTGATATTTTCCAAAATGAAAGGAAATACAGAAGAAAAATTGAAAACTGCTAGTTATATATATATTTCATTCAATTGTACTCAATAAAGCTAAAATCAACTGATATTGGTTAAGTAGAAAACCCCCCACATGTTAGCTACAACCAAGTCAGGATTAGTAGAGCTTTAGAGCTGGACATAGATTCAAATCACAAGGAGAAAAAGAAAAGTAAAAGTAGATTGAAAAGATGGATATGAGAAGTAATATTGCTTTTATATTACTTTTTGCACATGGCTTGCAACAGATAGGCCTATTAAAGTTTGCTTGCTGTTGGGTCTTTCTATACATACTCTGGCCCTTCTCATGAGTACTGCTTATTGAGTTGCTGCAGATCAGTATTTTGTATTTAAAACATGTCTATGCCAATGATATGGGTTGGTGCGGACACCCGAAAGGAACTAGTCTATAGGAAAAATTTGGAGTGGGTCAGTGCGGACACCCAGAGGGACTAGTCCTTGCCTCGAAGGGTTTGGGACACCCTTCCTTGACCAAAAAATAAAAAAATACTAAGTAGATGATAGTAACTGTAAAGTATAACTCAATTCTTTTTGTTGGAGAATGGCTGTAGGTAATTGCTTGGAAATTGGAATGGTGATGAATACATAGTCTGATAAACAGCATGCCCGCCAATGGCAGCCATTTGATGATTTGAAGGGGTTGAACATGAAGCTCCTAGGGGAAGCAATGCTTCCCCCATTGGTTGTGTAGTACATCACAACTTTGATACGGGATCAAGTCTCGAAAGGGTGTGATGGTTGAAATATCCACTAATTTCACTAACTTCGAACAAATACTACCCATATTAATTGCAGTTGCGTGTGTCCTAAAAAAAAACTATGTTCCGTTGTTTTGGACAAGTGAAAAGATTTGATGAATGGTCTGAACAGTTACTAGAAAGTCTAAGTGGGGAGTTTGAATCTATTAAAGTCTTAAGATCCAGTATACATACACCAGTAACCACCCATCTCCCAATTCCTAGTATTCAGCTCACTTTCCTTCTAATGTAGAGTCCGAATTCTATGTTCAACATAAAATTCCAGGTGGCCCACAGATTAATTTGTCCAGATAGACAGCTTGATTGGCTACATCTACGGCATGGGAGGTAAGGCACACACAGGAGCTGATGAATCTTAGGTCTCATCATATATCGTTGCTATTAGAATTTGAGCAGCCAACTTTGTTAGAACATATAAAGGGTTCTTTGTTAATATAATACCTGCATTTGGAGCCAGAGGCCCTTATTTTCCAAACTAAAAATAATAAATAAAAGAAGATAATCAAATAGGAAATTAAAATAAAAGCTTTTTCATTGCCCAAAGGAGATGCACAACCCAATTTGAGTACAGTATTTCCTTTCTTCCTTTTTAACTTTTTATCTCCATGAGTGATGCCCCAGGGATTCCTTTTCCAGTCTTTACCCCAACCCTTTATATGGATGGGAATAAAGCTTCCTGTTTATTTATATGACCCTTTGATTATCCTTGACATCAGGAGAAAATGGATTGGGGTTCTATATTCAATGGCACATACAAGTATTGAAATACAATCTACATTCTTACAGGTAAACATCAAAGGGAGGGAAAAGAAAAGAAAAAATCGCAAACCCGCCAACCCAAACTCATCAAGCATCCAAAAGTACCAATCTTGTTGGGCATTCGACGATCCTTTGCATATTATAAGAGATCATCTTCCACATGCAGTCGCCTATCGTCTAGTAGCGCAGTGGCTAATAAGAAGTAAAACCTCTTACAGTCTTGTCTCAAAGAAAGTAATCTGGTGCAGGTCTTTTGGATGGAGCCCCTCTTGATTCCTGCATTCCATTCAATGCACCAAAAAATGCAACCAAAATAAGAGGCAGTATTAAATAAAGGAATGCAGTACGAAACTTCATATCTCTTCATCCACTGACCATATACATGCGAGGGTCACGTCAATTCAATCGATCATCCAACTCATTGATGGTAAGATTTCAATGGCTGATTTTTGACCAGTTTGTTAATCTGGAATCTACCCATTAAATGTTCGGACCTGCTTCATCTGAAAGTGAACCGACATGGATGGCAGATGGGCAGCAAGCATATATGATTTCTCCCCTTTCTTATCGTCACATGTCGGTTGCTTTATGGAGGCCAGATGATTTTGGTGTGGCGAGAGCCAGATCAAATCAGGTCCGGTAGTAAGGGTGGTGAATAGATGTCACACATGGCGAGTAGAGGAGGTGTGTACGCCCAACACACATACACGCTATCACCTCCGTAGTACAGTAAAGGCCATTCCACGCGGGAGCAAAAAGGCTTCGGCAGAGTATAATACTCGGGCATTAAATCTGTTGCCATAAATAAGGCTTCGGGTAGGGTTTTAGGGTTTAGACTTTAGCGGGCCTCGGATTGTCTCTGGCGAAGGGGCTTGTCTCGCGGTTCCATAGAATAGGGGACAAGTGGTGGAGAAGTCAAAATCATGGGGCCAATGATTTTGACTTCTCCGCACATAGTAAGACATGTGGCGATAAGTGTTTGAGAATAAGGGGGAGAGATATCAAATGGGGAGAAGTCAAAATCATGGGGGGAAAATGGAATGACTTCTCCCCATTTTTATGCCAAGTGTCACACAATGTATGGAACCCTGGGAGCCCTTTCTGGCTTCACTAGAGACAATCCGAAAGTGGCATTAGTTGTAGGATCGATAATTTACAACTCTTATATAAGGGACGGTTGGTTTTGGATCTGAATTCTTCACATAAGATTGTTATTTTGCAACGTTATCATGATTCAACCGAGGGAGGACATGCTGGCTACTTGAAGACCTTCAAACATGTTCGACAAAATTTCTGGTGGAAAGGCTTAAAAGAAAGATATCAAACGGTATGTAGCATTGTGTGATATATGCCAAAGGAACAAGTCTGAATCCATTGCTTCTCCTGAATTACTACAACCATTACCGATACCTTCTAAGGTTTGGACGGACATCTCCATGGACTTTATTGATGGACTGCCCTCTTCCAATGGTAAGACAGTTGTGTTTGTGGTAGTAGACAGGCTAAGCAAATATGCACATTTCATCCCACTTTCCCATCCCTATACGGCTGCTCAAGTGGCCCTCACTTTCGTTGACCATGTTTTTAAACTTCACGGTATGCCTTCCTCCATAGTATCGGATCGAGATGCAGTCTTTACAAGTGGCTTTTGGCGAGAGCTATTCCGTTTGCAGGGTACCACACTTCTCATGAGTTCATCATATCATCCGCAAATAGATGGGCAAACGGAACGGGTGAACCGATGTATCGAGACATACTTGCGTTGCTTTACTACTATGCAACCGAAGCAGTGGACTCGTTGGCTTCCATGGGCCGAATGGAGCTACAACACGGCTTACCACGAGTCCATCAAGTTGACACCTTTTGAGGTGTTGTACGGACAAGCCCCGCCTACAGTTGAACCATATATCCGTGGAACCACAACAGTTCATCATGTGGAACAAGGCCTACTATCCCGAGATCTCACTCTTAGTCTACTAAAAAAAAAATTTGGTAGCCGCCTAAGTACGAATGAAGCACCAAGCTGATAAGCGACGATCCGAGCATACATTTGCGGGGACATGGTATATTTGAAGTTGCAACCATACCGACAAACTTCTTTGGTTGCGAGGCAATCTATGAAGTTAGCCCCAAAATTCTATGGTCCATACAAGGTTCTTGCTCGGATTGGTGTTATTGCATAAAAGCTCGAGTTACACGATAATACTCGAATTCATTCGGTATTTCATGTCTCATGCCTCAAGAAAAAGATTGGCGATTCAACAACGATTGCTACAACTCTGCCAGTTTATACAGAGACTGGATTAGCTGATCTCTACCCGGAACGCATTTTAGATAGACGGCCAATTAAACGCAATAACAAAGTTGTGACTGAAGTATTAATTCAATAGGTGGGAATGCTGGAAGAGGAAGCAATATGGGAATGGTGGCCAAACAACGTTTTCCAGAATTTTCGACCTTGAGGACAAGGTCGTTCTGAAGATGGGGATTGTAACGATTCCATTGTGCTTATATATATACTAGCAAACACCCCGTGCAATGAACGGGATAACAAATAAAATGAAACTTATAAAGTCCATATTTTAGTGTTGGCTTATTCTGGTGTCAAAATAGTGAGTCTAGTGTGTCTTGTGTCATTGCCTTCAAGCGTCCTCGACAAGTGAAGATGAAGACCGAAGAAGATTAGTTGAAGACATTTCTACATAACTATGTCATGAACACACATGCACATGCAACACGCACACACATATGCTTTTTGACTCTTCTATATTTTTCTTTTGTACATTACCTTTCGAATCTTAAATCATTTTTTGGGGCACAAGGCATCATTTATCTACCGTTAGTAGGGGTTGACACATCAAAAAGAGGGAAACTTCCCTCCCTTTGGTTTGATCTCTAGACCTCTCTCAAATGAGGGGCACACCTTACCATCTGAACCAGCTCCTAAAAATGAAGTTTAGTTTCTAAAATTATTAATATACCAAACTAACAAATGCCCTAGGCATAAAGCAATTTGTGCTTTCTCTCTTGACTCATGGTTGTCACTAGGAAGTTTTTCAGTTCATAATAGATTGAGATGCTGGCTTCTGCCTAAAATGTTTAACTAACAGGGATTTGGAAATCAGATGCTCCTTTATCAAAAGGAATTCACATTACATTTTGTCAGATTTTCATTGTCATTGTAGGAACAAGGGTAATCATCCATACTTCAGCTCAGGGCTGAAACAGACTCCACTAAAGAATAGGCTTTCGTAGGTCATTAGGGCATACTTTGTTCTTTAGTGAATTCACCACGCTTCTTAGAAGTGTTATCTGACATAGGTTCTACATTGTAATAGGTTTCTGAGTACACTACCAATGTTGAAAGATTGACGGGTCCACAGTTCCTGGAAATATATTAATATATATTCGACCATGGCATCTTAATTATATTTCAACATAATGAAATAGACTGCCCTTTGGCATGATAATGAATATGTACAAAATTTCCATAAGAATCAAGTGATAGGGCCAAGAAGTTCTTATTATCATTATTATTTTGCAAGCCATACTTCTCCAATAATTTTCAGATCCCAAATAGTTGGGATGAGGCACTGATGATGATTGTGCTTCGCTAATCATATCGAATATCATTATTGTAACGGATAAAATTCGTAAAAAGGAGCAAAAAAAAGGGCTAAAATAGGGATTTCTCATGCTCACAAATTCTAACAATTTAGCCGACATCAGCCCACTTGGGCTATGTGCTGGCTCACTTGAGTGTTGTCTGACAGGTGAACTCATCATGACTGCACAAGTCATGATGACTCAAAATGCCTATAAATAAGCAAGAATCACCAGAGAGAAGGGATGGATGGTGCGAAAGGCAAGAGAGGAGATCAAGAAAAAGAAGAGGAAGAGGAAGAGGGAGATCTGAGAAGCTTGAGTCATTCACACCCCTACTCCGAAGTGCTGTGCAGGCGGCCACTCACCTGATTCTCTCATCTTCCTTTGGTGTTCTCCGGCTACTTGATGCTCTTTATGGTCTCACAATCGATTATGGCCGTCAGATTTTCTCAAATAGGCCATGTCCGCCTGATGCTCTCCATGAACGGTCACACTGCCACTTGCACGGCCTTGCAATTGATCATCTGGTGAGTGCAATCATACTTGAACTTGTGCCTGACGCTGTGAATAGTGCCAGAATCCGTTGTCCCGTTGTGCTGTGAATAGTGCTGAATACGTTGTGCTGTGAATGGTGCCAAATCCGTTGTCCCGTTGTGTTGTGCATAGTGCCGAGCTCGTTGTCTGTTGTCTGATGTACAACGTAACCGTCGTGAGCTGTACAACGTACACGTTGTTTGTTGTACAACGTACACGTTGTCTGCTGTACAACGAACCCGTTGTCTGATGCACAACGGATGCACAACATATACGTTACCAGTGCCTTATCCGAGCTGTGTTGTCTGTGCCTTATCTGAGCACGTTGTCAGAGCTATGTTATCCGAGCTAGAGCTACGTCATCCGAGCTGCGTTATCTGTGCCTTATCTGAGCACGTTATCAGAGCTAGAGCTACGTTATCCGAGCTACGTTGCCAGTGCCTTATCCGAGCTACGTTGCCAGTGCCTTATCCGAGCTACGTTGTCGGAGCTATGTTATCCGAGTTAGAGCTACGTTGTCAGTGCCTTCTGAGCTACGATGTCTGTGCCTTGTCAGAGCTACGTTTTCTGAGCCATATTCTTTGTGCCTCCTGAGCTACAATACCCAGTGCCTCACCAGAGCTCGTCCTCAAGTGCATATACCTAGTGCCTCACCAGAGCTCGTCCTCAAGTGCATATACCCAGTGACCTCACGATAAGTATCTTTATACTATTATGTTCTTATGTTCATGTGCTTGTGCCTTATGTGCCTTATACTGTGCTTGTGCCTTGTGCCTTATACTGTGCTTGTGCCTTATACTGTGCTATGTGCCTTATACTGACTTTATCATCGGAGCTTATTTCAGGGTGCACACCCGCCCCCTCAGACTCATTCACAGGTGGAGTTTTGCTATCATTCCTCTACCAGCTAAGCAGCTATAGACGCGTGGCATGTACGGGATTTTTCCCTTTCAAAATGGCGCCGTCTGTGGGAATTCAACCCTCTGTGGGAAAAATTGAGAATGAGGCAAATGGGCTTAGACAATCACAAATGACGAGCATCTTCTACGTCTGAATGGGCTTTCACTGCATGACAATAATCAAGAGGTAATTATCGAGTGCTTTCTCAATTGAATTATCGAGTGCATTCTCAAGTGATTTATCAAGTGAACTGTCCAGTGCATGCTCTAGTGAATTTTCAATATCAAGTGAATTATCGAGTGAATTATCAGCCTATCAAGTGCCTTATCAAGTGAAAGATCAAGAGAAGCGACCAGTGCCATATCAAGTAAAAAACATCGTGAATGCAATATCAAATGATGTCTTATCTGATATGTCTGAATACGGTGATGGGACATTTGTAGCTTCTTAATGACATGTCATTCGAGCAAGGTGTCTTACCACACGGTTCAACACATATCTAAGCATGATGCTCACTACGGGACCTCTGTGACTCAGTCAGATGCATTGTCCAATAAGCGACCAATTGACTTATTTTTATGCAATGCCATCTGAGCATGGTGTCATGATGCCCCATTACGAGTCATTCGCGTGAGATAGCATTTGTCTATATTTATGATGGTTTTTACTGCAAACTCATCTATGTGCTTATCAAGTGAATCTCTGTGCTTATCAAGTGAATCTCTGTGCTCATGCATCTTCACGTGTTCATGCACATTCTCGTGCTCGAAGTACCTAATGACTTCATTTTTCTTGGTGTTGTGCTACATGTACATTCCCATGCTCTCTGACACGTGCTCTGAGGTACTATGCACGAGAAGCAATTGCTCTGACCTGACTAGGGGCTGATACAAGCTCGTCTTCGCTGGCGAAAGCACAACGTATCAGTGAGAACGAAGCATCTACAACGGAAGAGAGTGGAGAGCGAGAATTTTACCCATGAAGTATTCTCGGCACCTCGAACGGAGTTCAAGGCACCGAGAAGGGGCTAAATGTAACGGATAAAATTCGTAAAAAGGAGCAAAAAGAAGGGGTAAAATAGGGATTTCTCATGCTCACAAATTCTAATAATTTAGCCGACATCAGCCCACTTGGGCTATGTGATGGCTCACTTGAGTGTTGTCTGACAGGTGAACTCATCATGACTGCACAAGTCATGATGACTCAAAATGCCTATAAATAAGCAAGAATCACCAGAGAGAAGGGATGGATGGTGCGAAAGGCAAGAGAGGAGATCAAGAAAAAGAAGAGGAAGAGGAAGAGGGAGATCTGAGAAGCTTGAGTCATTCACACCCCTACCCCGAAGTGCTGTGCAGGCGGCTACTCACCTGATTCTCTCATCTTCCTTTGGTGTTCTCCGGCTACTTGATGCTCTTTATGGTCTCACAATCGATTATGGCCGTCAGATTTTCTCAAATAGGCCATGTCCGCCTGATGCTCTCCATGAACGGTCACACTGCCACTTGCACGGCCTTGCAATTGATCATCTGGTGAGTGCAATCATACTTGAACTTGTGCCTGACGCTGTGAATAGTGCCAGAATCCGTTGTCCCGTTGTGCTGTGAATAGTGCTGAATACGTTGTGCTGTGAATGATGCCGAATCCGTTGTCCCGTTGTGTTGTGCATAGTGCCGAGCTCGTTGTCCGTTGTCTGATGTACAACGTACCCGTCGTGAGCTGTACAACGTACACGTTGTTTGCTGTACAACGTACACTTTGTCTGCTGTACAACGTACCCGTTGTCTGATGCACAACGGATGCACAACGTATACGTTACCAGTGCCTTATCCGAGCTGTGTTGTCTGTGCCTTATCTGAGCATGTTGTCAGAGCTATGTTATCCAAGCTAGAGCTACGTCATCCGAGCTGCGTTATCTGTGCCTTATCTGAGCAAGTTATCAGAGCTAGAGCTACGTTATCCAAGCTACGTTGCTAGTGCCTTATCTGAGCTACGTTGCCAGTGCCTTATCTGAGCTACGTTGTCGGAGCTATGTTATCCGAGTTAGAGCTACGTTGTCAGTGCCTTCTGAGCTACGATGTCTGTGCCTTGTCAGAGCTACGTTGTTTGAGCCATATTCTTTGTGCCTCCTGAGCTACAATACCCAGTGCCTCACCAGAGCTCGTCCTCAAGTGCATATACCTAGTGCCTCACCAGAGCTCGTCCTCAAGTGCATATACCCAGTGACCTCACGATAAGTATCTTTATACTATTATGTTCTTATGTTCATGTGCTTGTGCCTTATGTGCCTTATACTGTGCTTGTGCCTTGTGCCTTATACTGTGCTTGTGCCTTATACTGACTTTATCATCGGAGCTTATTTCAGGATGCACACCCGCCCCCTCAGACTCATTCACAGGTGGAGTTTTGCTATCATTCCTCTACCAGCTAAGCAGTTATAGACGCGTGGCATGTACGGGATTTTTCCCTTTCAATTATCATGCCAGGTATTGCTGCATAGGTTTCAAATAAGCCACAATTTTTCTTTGGATGGAGTTTTAGACATTTTAAACTCAAAGAAAATGACAGAAGCTGGCCCATTAGATTTGATTGACGATAAGAATAGTGATGCAGAGGAAGGCATTGATGAACAAACCCGAGGAAAGTTGGGTTATAATTTACCAGGATCTACGCCCAACTGTGGAAGGCCTGTTATTCGAACAAATTGCTTAAGGATGGCACCAACAGGTCGATGTTGGGCAGCAGCAACAACAGAGGGAGTTTTAGTGTATTCAGTAGACGAATCCTTTGTTTTTGATCCCACTGATCTTGACATGGATGTTACACCAGAGGTACATATTTATTCAACATTGGTTATATTAATATTTGTCTTATTTATAATGTCGTTGCTTCTCAGAGGAAAATGAACATTACAAGAAAGCAAGGTTGTTGATTTTTCACCAGCCATTTCAGTACGTTCAGGAAAATTTGTTTATTTTCATGCACTGATGTTTTAATTACTGTGATGTTGCACAGGGAGTTGATGCAGCTCTTGATGAAGATGAACCCCGGAGAGCATTATTGCTCAGCCTCCGTCTAAATGAAGATACTTTAATTAAAAAATGCATTTTGGCTGTGAATCCAGTAGATATACCAGCTGTAGCTTCATCAATCCCTTCCAGATATTTGCAGAGGTTAATTGAGGCATTTGCAGATTTTCTAGAAAGCTGTCCACATTTAGAGTATATTCTTCAATGGTGTCAGGTCTGTCATGACTAATAATGCTGTTAATTTTAAGATTTCACACTGGTTACCGCTGTGCATAATGCCATATATCACCATATGTAATGATTGATTTGTTTGTTCCACAGGAGCTCTGCAAAGCTCATGGTCACTCAATTCAGCAGAATTCCAGAAGTCTGCTTCCGGCCCTAAGATCCTTGCAGACGGAAATTAAAAGGTTACATAAGGAATTGGCAGATACATGTTCTGCTAATGAGTATTTACTTCGATATTTATGCTCCACAGGCATCAGAAATGGATATTATGCTCCACATTCATCAGAAATGGATGGGCATCGTTTTAAATTGGTTAGCACTTTGGTAAGCCTAGCAGAGACAAAATATTAAATTAAATTAGGTCAGTTTGTTTTTGAAATCGGCAGCATCACTTTAATTTTTTTTCCCTTCGCCATTTTATTTTGTCCATTCTGCCAAAAAAAAAAAAAAAAAAACTGAAGATAGGTTATAATCTCGTCTTGTTCCCAGCGTATTATAGCAATGACTTCGCACCTTCCTTCCTTTGGCGAGTAAATCCATCCTTCGACCCCCCAAAAAACAAAAATTTTGAAATTTTTTCTATCTTTTAACTAGGGTTAAAAGATAGTTAAGATTTATTATCTTAGGAGTTAATTGTTTTTAGTAAAAAATATTATAAATTTTTTCTATATGTATAACATAAATCTTTTAACCCTAGTTAAGATTTATTATCTTAGGTGTTAATTGTTTTTAGTAAAAAGGGTAGATGTATAAACCCGAGGGGTGAGTGAATCTTAACCACAATTATTGAGTGTTAAAAGGGACATGTGTCATGTAGGGAGATGCATGCACATGTTCCACTAAACATGGATTGCGGGTGTAGAAAAACAATCTCTATAATATAAAAATATAGTAATTTTAGATGAGCCCAGCCAGCATTTGACTACATAATCAAATACCTTCCCATTCCATCCCTTTTTTTTCTAAAAGTTAATATTATTTTTTTTTCTAAAAACCAAAGTTAAATAAATGAACCTTAGGGGTCAGTGTATATTAACCACAGTTAGTGTGTATTAAAAAGGTGGGCAAACCGACATTTTGTTACATAGTGGAAATGCACGATAAGTTAAACATTTTCCTTAATTTTATTTATATAATGACTCTATCAAAAAGGAGGACCCATGTTTAAGCTTCTTGTTACTAGACCTTTTTAGAATGCAACATTAACAAATTTTATGACCATCATGAACCAATTACTCTATTAGGACTTGAAGTTGCTTGCAGAGTTGTGCGTGACGTCAGAATTATTTTTTCGGTAGTAACGGTTGGTGCTCCGTCTATTCCTCATGATGACGATCTTACCCTTGTGTGAGATGACATGTAAGGTTGGATGAAGGGCACGATAGGTCATGATACTTTCATCCATGATACTTGTAACTGATTTGATACTTGTAAATGGGCCTGCTCAGTTATTGAGAGTTTTCATAACCGCCTTCCTTGCTGTGTTCGTGCTTCAAGATATTTTGGCGTCTAATTCTTCCTTCTCGCTTTAGGCTTCTAGACACATTGTTGTCATTATGTGTTCTGTTGTTTCCCTCGTCATGTCAAGTGAGTCCGGATCTTCCTCTGACGACCATTCGAGGGTTTCCAATCAACCGACTGAGAGTAGCTCTTCTTTTTCTTTTTCTTCAATTTTTTCTTCCAATAACGAGGCTACATGGGCTTTCCATTCATGGATTACGGGTAGATATGTGATTCCTCTGTCTATGGGGGTGCAAGCTTTAGATGACCTAGACGGCCTGAGCTCTATCCTCAGTTCGATTATGGTACTCTAGTCTCAATAGGATGCTGAACTTCGGTTCCCTCTTGACCCTTTTGATTGGGGCACTACTTTGCGAGTTTTAGATGACTCCGAGGTAGATGCATCCAAATTTTTACCACCTTATAGCTTAGGTTCAAAAATACGCCTGGGATGGTTATCAAGTCGGGGTTAGGCACATTTTAGTCGGTTGCTACATCAAACATTGCCCCAAAGACAAGCAAAACTTTTAGTTAACTGCCCGTCCGTCATAAGGAAGATCATTTGTCCAAGGACTTATCTGAGACGAACAAGGACTAGAAAGGTTATCCTTTGCTAATCTGGGGAGCATGAGAGGTCCAAACAGTGTGGGAGTCCCTCATTCTCCTCAGAATGGTAAAATCATAGCCTTTGTACCTGTTTAGTTTTATGGAGATGCGACCTGACTTGGTCTTTTGCTCCTCTTTCTGTTTTCTGCAACCCCAAAAGAACCTAGGGTTGAGCTGACTGAAACCAAAGAGGGGGAGCTCAAAAGCCTCTTAGGGAAACCCTCAGGTTCTAAGTACTTGCAGTGGATGAAGATAGTTTACGATTCTCCTTAGCCCCTTTCCTGTTCTCGCGCAACATCTGGAACTTCTACGACATTGGCATCTACTTTGTCTGTTTGAGCCGAGCACTCGAGGTCGGGTGGTGCTGTTGAAGGGTCCGTTCGAGGGTCTAGAGAAACTAGTGAGTTTTGTGCAAAGAGGATGAGCAGAAGGTTGGCATTCCTCCCCCTCTTCCTAGAGCTTCTGGTCCAAAGAGGACGTTCTTAAGACAACTTTTTGAACGCGGCTAGAACACTTTGAGTACCTAGTAATGTCGTTTGGTTTAACAAATGCATCAACAACATTTATGGATCTAATGCACAAAATATTTTTGAGATATTTAGATCAATTGGTGATAGTATTTTTCGATGATATCCTGATCTATTCTTGTACTCAGAGAGAGCATGAAGAGCATCTGAGTATCATCGTTCAGACTTTGAGAGAACATCAACTTTATGTGAAGTATAGCAAGTGCGAGTTTCAGTTGAGTGAGGTGAAGTTTCTTGGACACGTTGCATCAAAGGATGAAAAATTTATAGATCCTTCGATGGTTGAAGCAACCCTTAATTGCCAGCGACTACATCAGTGTTGTAAGCACCCAATTTTTACACCCCATCTTCAACAATGGTTAATAACCTTAACCATAGTTAGTCTGTCTTAACCCTAGGACCTAACCCTAAAGCCTGCCGTCATCCTAGGTTTAACCCTTGGACCTAACCCTAGAACCTACCTTATCCCTAGGTCTAACCCTAGGACCTAACCCTATAGCCTACCTTAACCTTAGGTCCAACCATAGGATTAACCCTAGGACCTAACCCTAGAGTGTGCCTTAACCCTAGGTTTAACCCTAGGACCTAACCCTAGAGCCTGCCTTAACCCTAGGTCCAACCCTAAATTCAAAATCAAGCTCCAAGACCCGTGACCCATTTGGCCTAGCCCAAGTCCATGTCTTTTGATCAAGACCAAATCCTCAAAGGGTTTAAACACTAAAGCCCAAGCCCAATGCCAAATTTTAAAACCCATTAGCTCATGAACTATGGTCCATGAACTAGACCCCAAAACCCATTTCCCTTTCCATGTTAACCCTAGCTCCAAAAAATAGCTTCAGACCTGCCTTTGTGCAAAAACAGAAAGGTCAGACTGTCTTCACCCTTCCCACCTTCTCCCCTCTCTTATTTACCTTCTTCTCTCTTTCCTTTTCCCTTGTTTTCTTTTCCTTTTTGATGCTTAACTCATGTAACCAAGAAAACCCCAGACCTGACCATGCTCTGTTGATGATAAAATTCAAATTGGAGGCAAGGCAATCCATTATCACGCCTGCTACAGCCCCTGTTTCCCTTGCTTCCACCTCCTGCCCCTCCAGGTTTGACCCTCCAATCCTTGCACTTTGCTCCATCTAACCCTGATTTCAAAATTTGAAAACCTTTCACCCCATTCTTCTTTAAAGAGAGAACCTCTCCAATTGGAAAAAGGGAGGCCGAAATTCCCTAGGAAAAAAAAAGGAGAGTTTCCAACCTAAACAAAGTTCTTTTATCTCAAGCATCCCACCTCACATCTCAACACCAGTCCTCCACCCTTAAGAAATTTCGGCCAAGAGACAGAGTGTGGGCCTGAGGTTAGCATTGGCTAGCTTCCTTAGTGAGGCCACCTCTGTCTCGAGTCCTAGTCACCCCCTGCTCTTAAAGCTTTGGAGTCCTTGAAAGGTGGGTCTTCTTTATTCTGTGCATTCCCTTGTTTGTGTTTGTGCTTTTGTTGTTTTTATTTTTATTTATTTTTGATTGTTTTTTATTTGCTTATTTCCCAGTCCTATTCTAGAAAACCTCAAACCACTGGTCTTCACAAATTAGTGGGGAGGATCCTTTGTCTTGCCATTAAGAGCAAAGGACTCTCCCCATGAAGAAGAAGAGTGTTTGCACTTTGTTTTATTTTTATTTTTATTTTTATTATCATGTTCATCATTTTGAACCTTTCATGTCCTAAGGTCTAACCTGTTAATGTGGTAAGGGTTGGCTCTTCTCCAGGTTCCCCTCATCCTCTAAAACAGTGTTAATTTCAACATTGATTTGGGGGTGTCAACACTGTTTTGGACGCTTGGCCATAGTAAGTTCATCCTTGGCCTTGTCTTTCGGCCTTTAGACCATTGACCAGGGCTGAACCCAACCCTAGTTAGCTTGCTGTCCAGACCAGGAGAGGATGAATAAATGTTGTTCTAGCATGTGCTCCAGCATGTTGCCGGTTCCCATAACAATATCTCAAGATCTCAACAAAGCCAGGAGTGTCAGCATCATAAGTAACCCCTAGGACAACACCTATGCCTCCTCATTTTTCTTTCTTTCTGGTGTTCTCGAGAGCTGAGAAATACTTTTTCTCTGGCCCTATTTACCATCTTTGGCTGCACGTTTTCTTGATAACATCGGACCATAGCAGAATTTCAAGTGTTTCAGAAAACACCCAAAATGCTAATATTGTATTATGGATGTTTTCTTTGATTTGGGGTCCATCCCCTTGCTGTTAGTTTTGCCCAAGAACTCCTGATTTGCTGGGGTATTGTTGTTAGCCTAAGGGTTACAACCTTGGGCAACCTTATTAATTTTGATGATAACATAATAATGGAATGTCCATTGTGGTACTAATATTTCTATCAAATGTCTATAAAATTCAGATTATGAGAACATTGACACATCATTCAAGGCATGAAGCGTAAAAATGACAAGACAAATCAAAATAGATTCATACAAGCAAGTCTTTCAACCATATGCATGTCATCAAAAGATTGCTCAATCCAAGTCAAAGCAAGCCATTAGATCAAAGTGAATCAAATTGAAGATGTCAATGATCATATCCAAAGTCTAAGTCAGATCATCAAGAAGAATGGAGAACTCTTGGAAGAATCATGAAGACAAAGTCAAATAAGAAAATCCAATATCAAGATTGAAGAGCAACTCTCAACATTCTTTAAGAATATTATTTTTATTTTTGAGAGAGTCTATGACTTATGTAAGAAGTCCTCAAAGTGTGGAAAGTTAAATTGCTCAGGTATCTAGATTGACCATAGGAGCCTAAGACCAAATTGAATATCAAACTAAGGTCCTAGAACATCATAAAGAATGAGGAAAATATTAGCTAAGAAAAGCCAAACGACCTTGGAAACCATTCCCATCATAAAGGTCTTCAAAAGATGAGAATTCTGTAAAATTATAGAGCACTCGTCGACAAATGAAGTTACAGAAAGTTTTGTAACTTTCTGCCTTAGAACTCAGTGAATCTAGCGACCCCTCTTGCATTCATCGACGAATTCATGTGGGAAACCCCCAAATTGCTCCAATGGCTATTTTTTAACGGCTAGTTTGACATTTGATATTTTCCCAACGACACTATTCATCCAAGAACTATAAATTGAGTTCATTTATGAACCACAAATAGCTATTGATCTACCATAGATAAAATCATTAACTCTCATTCAATTCTCACAAATCCCAATCTTATCATTCATTGAGAAAAATCCAAAAACCCCTAATCTCTGTTCTTGAGCATTTCAACTTTATACTTTGAGAGATTTTATTAGAGCTTCAAAGCAATCTTTTCAGCTCATCTATGGACCACTTTTCTAGATTGAAAGCAAATATTCAATTTGTATTGAAGAAATCAAGAATCTTGGATTCTTGTCCTTGCAGTAGGGAGCTTCTTGTAAAGTGGAGAGAGGACTGTTCTCTTGCACGCCAAGGCTTAATCTTCGCCTGTAAGAAGATTGGAAAAACTTGACTTTCACCCGTGAAGAAAGTTGTAAAGGTTTGGGCTTCACCCGTAAGAAGTCTTGCGATAGTGTATCATGGAATCCTCTAAGCGGGAAAGCTTGAGGCGGGGACGTAGGTGGGAGTGCCGAACCTCGAAAACAATTCTCTGTGTTTGCTCTCTCTATCTCTCATCCTTTCTTTATTATTGTTTAATTTAGAATTGGTAGAATTCAATTCCCTTGTTAACTAGTTTAATTAAAATTATGTAAAAAAGGACTAAGTAGAAATTTAAATTTGCCAAGACCCTATTCACCCCCCTCTAGGAATAATACTCCTGTAGTATGAAATAAGTTGTTGCAAATCTAATTTTGGGCTTTGCCATTTGGTCTTGAATCTAGGGGAAAACCTAGAAACCTTGATTAGGCTTTTAAACCAGTGTTAAACCCAACCCCAGTTAGATTATCTTGCCACCTAAGTTAGGCCGACCACTTCTTGTACTATGGATTTAAACCCCATTAGAATCATTTTTCGTTTTTTATCCAAAACAGTGTTAGAAATCAACACTGTTTTGGACATTCAAAAATACTAAGGTGGGCTTCATTTGGACGGTAAGCAAAGCCAAACTAAGTTTAAACTTAACCCTAGTTATCCCCTCTTGCCTCATGGATCTTAAACCAGGGTTACATTTAACCCGGGTTACATTTAACCCGGGTTAACCCTTCTAGGCTCTTTTCCCCTCTTTCTTGTTCAAAAGAGTGCTAAAACAACATTGTTTTGTGATGTTTGGTGGCCAAATCAGGGTTAAACTTAACCCTAGTTAAAAAATTTTGTCCCTTAGGACTCAAGCTATTGTTACACTTAACTCTAGTTAACCCCAAACATTTCTTTTCTCTTTTTCTCATCCAAAATAATACTAAAAATCAGCACTATTTTGGGCATTTAATAAGGCAAAAATCAACTTTTTTGGTGGATTGCTTGTCAAACTAGGGTTAAACTTAACCCTGGTTCAACCCTATTGTCCTATGGACCTTTAACCAGGGTTAAACTTAACCCTAGTAGGATATCCCCCTCATTTTCTTGTTCAAAACAGTACTGGAATCAACATTGTTTTGGGGTGATTATCTTGGCCTTTTTCACCATTTGGGGTCCTCACCTCACGGGGAAACCCCCCATAGGTAATAATGCTTGACCAAGGCTTAACTAACCCTAGTTGATTAACTCTACTTTGAGTCCCGAATATATGGGAGGCCACTCTAGGCCTTCCATTCATTTGGGGACTATCCTTAGACCTTAACTTGAGCTAATTAATCCGTTATACCATACTTAACCTTTAACTGGGTTTGAACTAACCCTAGTTAATCAACTTTACCATCAGTCTAGAATATGTAGGACGCCACTCTAGGTGCTGCATTTATTTGGGGGACCACTATTGGGGTTAAACTTAACCCTAATTGATCCCATACCCTTAGTTTAAATAATTTAAAAATCTGAAAAATTCATAAAAATCCAAAAATACAAAAAGTCCTAAATTTGATGTGGCCACCTTAGACCATCTTTAACCATGGTTAAATAGACTTAACCATGGTTAACCCTAACTTTTGCATCCGGGCTCAACCCTAACAACTTCGGTGCACTTTGGCCAACCTATCCTAGCCTTCGGAAGAAAGGACCCAACCTGGAAGAAATGGCGTTAAAATCCCGAGCTCACAGCTTTGACGACTCTGTTGGGGATATATAGGTTTAACTTGGAACCTAAATTTAAGCCAAAATAACCTTAAAATTAATCAAAATGCCTAACACATTTAACTTAATGTTATCTCTTTTATCTCTTGGGTGAATTTTGTAATGAGCATTCCATACATACATAGTAGTATAATGACCCATTTAAACCCATAGTCAGGCATAATACGCTTACGGCTGTTGGATGATTATCCTCAGGGAAGAACTTGAAACGTTCTCGCTTATACCAATCATCATTTTTCAGGTATGTTCTATACCAAAGAATCACATATACGGTGTTAAGTGATCCTAATCCCTTTAGGAACACCCGCATCCCTCGACATCTTGTATGTAGCTCGGCAAATGTATAGTCTACAAGCAACCCATTAGGAGGGATACTCTAAACCCTAACCTACTTGCACTCTATACCTGTTCCCAATCATGATTGAATATCAGGACACTTTACCTAGGTAAACACCCATCTAGGGGCATGTAATGATTCATTCTTATGCATGTAATAAAATTCACCTAACCCTAATTTCAGACACTGCATGTGGGGTTCAAATCCCAGCTAGACATGTCTTGACAGACCTATCTCAGCCTTGACCTAATAGGCCCCGGTTCCCAATTAATAACCTGGGTAGAGTATACCGGACTTCTGTCCGACTGCCCTATCAGATCACATATGCTTTGCCACGCTCAATCAAAAAATCATTATCATTTTTTCATCTACATTTGCATTCACTTTATTTAATAGATTATAGTCAAGACAGACTTTTCTAAATACACATATTTGATTTTCTAGCAGTATGTCTAGGATCTTTTTACCATTGGTGAATTTAGTGACAATTTGAGTTGAGTCATTAACTTTAGATTTTAAATTATCACACTTATTGCATTCAATGGTTTGAATTTGAGGCATAGAAACAAATTCTAATTTTTCTTTCTTTAGTTTCTTATTTTCCTCTTTTAAGATAATATTTTCATTTAGCAAAAACTTATTTTGATTTTCAAGAGTGAATTTTCTTTCTTAAGCATTTGTTCTTAGAAGCCACTTTTTCTAAATTCATCATATAATTCATCGAATGCTTCTCTGAAACCCATTCTCAAGCGAGTCAGTTACATCGTTAGAATCTCTTAAAATACAGATGAGTCAGATATCTAAGTGTCCCCACATATCCAAAGTTTTATTGGTAGCATCTACATATTAATCATGTTGGTCAAAAGAAATACATAATAAATACTATTCAAGTGTCCGAGTCTGTATCCACATGCAAGATCATACAACTAACATATACAGGTTTCATTATTTTTCTTTTTCCATTTCATGGCCAAACCCCTAACATCAACTCTGAGATAGTGCTACCAAGTTTTTTGATATTATGTTACACCCATTTTAATTTTAGTTAGAGTATTTGAAATTGAACTATGATAGGTGATTCTGGGACCTAATTGGTCTTCCTAGCACTATTCATGCCACAGATAAATTAATATCTATTATATAGATTTTTAACAGTACCCATAATCTAATAAAACAACAAAAATAAGATGCTGGCTCTGAGCAGTAGCCATTTGGAGGAATAGGGGAATGTTCGAACATACCAGATACAAGAGCAGTGCCATCAAGAAAGAACCTTGCGACTAAGCCCAGTTGTCTAACTATTAACGTGGTCATTAACAAGAACACCATAAGTGCACAAAGCACGTTATTATTTTTATGTGGAGTAGCAAAAATCACAACTTCGAAGCCAAAATGTTACAGGGAAGAGCATTATATAAGGTCATATATGCATCACATTATCTCATTCCTCTTGTATAACAGATATTAGAAGTGGTTCAGCAGATGATATTAAGGTGGGGGGATTTCCAGGATCCGCAGTTCCTCCTATATGGGGTTTAACAGGGAAAATTGTTAATGACAATGCTTTTTCTCAGCACCCATTTTTTAAATGGTGAAAACTTCTTTAAAGTAGGAAGGGAAAAGCTTCTTGTAAGAATTTTTTTTTAAAAAAAGGTGAGATTTTTAAGATAAAACCTATTACTAATATCAAAATCCGAAGAGACTAAAAAACATCCTCCAACATAGAAATCCAAACCAGATTGAACCCATATCCCAAAAATCAAAACAAAGAAAAGGGCATCCATCCATACATGTTCTAACCAAATCACAAGCCTAATAAAGTAATGCAGTTAGTACTAAAGAAATGATTACAAGAGAAGATATGAAGACAAGCAAAACAGAACGGAACCCATGAAGATTCAGATGAAATAAGAGATGGATATGGAATTAAAATGGGGTTTGTCAAGTCTTACAGTGACTGGTGCGTCGACCCTTTGAACGTTGCTCTCCTCAACAAGGATTTCCATGGCTATAAGGCAAAGAGCCTTCACTTCCGATTCCTTCAAAGGCTCGCAGTTCTTCAGCTGCACTATTTGCCTGTCCATGTCTGACATCTCTCCTCTTCTTTCTAAGAGCATTTACAATGTTGTATGCCAAATTGGCTGTTCCAAATTTGGCACAGCTCAGTCCCAAAGTGTCATATTTGGCACAGGTTGCTACAATGGTATGTGCCAAATTGGTTGTGCCAATTCTACTTTTTTCAACCAACATATTTTTCATGAGACCAAATCCATTACGGGCAGATCTCGGTATCATCTGTGAGATCACCACGTGTCCCTTTTGACAACCCTTAACAGTGGTTAAGATTCACCCATCCCTAAAAATATTTTTTTTGGATGAAATGGTAAAAACCCAAATATAGCCATTAGAGGGTAAAATGATAAAAAATTATAGCCGTTGGAGAGCAAAATAGTAAATACCCATCAAAATTCAATGAGTCAAAGGTGATGCCAAATTATAGCATATGCTATAAATTGACACTACTATTTGCTACCATTGGAGCCAATTTTCCTTAGAATGCTATAATATAGCAACAGATCAAGAAATGGAACTGCACTGGAGATGTTCTAAAAGACCAAAATCCAAACAATTTGGAGACCCCTTTCAGTCTTCACTGCATCCAAGGTTGTTTGAAATTGCGAAAATTTCCAATTTCAGAACCCCCAACGAAAACCAAATTTTTTATTATATATATATATATACACACATATTATTCACTCGAAATGTTCCAAATTCTAATATATTTAGTTATTTACACTAGTGGGTGGCACGTGCGATGCACGTGAAAGAGAGTGGGAAGAAGGACTCTAGCGAGGGAATTTTAAAAAATTTCGTTTTCAAATTTAAACTTAAAAAGATGGAGTAGTGAGTTGAAACCACATCATACCACATATCCCTACTTTTTCTCTTGAAAAGTAGTTACAGCATAGAGAGGGTGTGCCTCTTTGTTGAGTGAGATCAAGGAGGGAGCATGAGAGAATATAAGGATAAGGATTTGAGGGAATCATGGAGATATTGATGAATTATTTTTAGTTGTAGTTGATATTACTTCAATGCTTCTACTAACTTTTCTCATGTAAAATTAGATAACATAATATCTTAATTTTTTTTAATAGAGTTATGGACAAAATAGGAAAAATAGAAAAAATTCATCCTTACTAAATATAAGATACCAGAAAATTAGGACTCATTAGAAATATTAAAAAAAAATCAACCAACTTTTTAACCCCGCTTCTCTCATTATAATAGTAGAGAAGAGATAGTTACGTACAAATCACTTATTAAATTTAAAATTAATAAGATAAGCTTTTTAAAAATGTATTATCGAGTTAATTTAGTTATTACATTATTAATTTCAAATTAAAAAATTAGTATTATTATTTTAATAATTATAATTATCAAGAGTACTGCTAACTCCAGGTATTTAAGTTTTTGTTTAAATAGGTTATATTAATAAGCATCTTAATATAAATGCAGATTTGAAATTAAAATTTTTTAAATTACCATTATAAAAATTTATGAGTATAGTTATTAAGTGTCTTGATATTTAAGGTCTTTTAATTTGAAGAGTAAGAAAAGTATTGAAGGTTTTATGTATCTTAAGTAATGAATAAAGATATAATTAAATTTTTAATATAAAAAAAGAATATTATTATTTCATTTTTTAAATAAAATCTTAAAGTTTTGAAAATTTTTAATTTTTTGAAAATATTAATAATATTTTTGTAAATTCCGATGTTTTTTAATTAAATTATTAAAACTAGCTTCAAATAAAATATTGATTTTAAAGGGGTGTCGAGCAAGGTTTGAAATCCAATTTTTATTTCCCGAAATTTTGGTTAGTTTCCTCCTCTGAAACCGAAATTGCATGTATCTTGGGTTGCATTATTTTTGTCAAAATTTTAGAAATTTGCTTGAAATTTTACAGATTTATTTTGAAATAAATTTTTTAAATAAAATATCAATATTTATCGAAATATACCAAAATTATTGATATACTTATTGAAATTTTGTAAGATTTAAAAAAAATCAAATTTTATTTGAAAAACTAAAATAATGATATCTTTGTTACTAATTATAAGTTTAATTAGATGCGATTCCATTATTATAATAAGATTAACTTAATAAAATAGGATACGTAAGACCTTTAAACATTTCTACTAAGCTATTTAAACTAAAAAAACCTAAAAAAATTAAGACCCTTTAAACCCTAAACCTAAATACTAAGACCCTTAAACACTTCTACTAACATATTTAAACTATTACCATAATAACCTATCTAAATATTTTTTTTTAACTAAATAAGTGATTTATTTATGTCAATATTAGATTATTGAAATATGTCAATATTAAATTATAAAAATTAAAAATTTATTTATTTAGGTGAAAATTTTGAAATTTCAAAATATTGACATTTATTGTTAGAATATTTTGTTTTAATAAATATTCAGAAAAGATATAATTTTTGAAATTTCTGTTCTGCTTGGGGACCGAAATCTCCAATATTTTCGAGATTTCAAACCTTAGTGCCAAGAGCAAATTTTAGCAAAATTTGCCTAAATTAAAAACCATGACTGCATCTACAGCACTCCTCTACTATTTATCATGCTGCACTTCTTTCGTGCATTCTTCTTCTATGTTTCTTTAATGGGAGTTTTGCATATTAGCTATTGAATTTGACCTCCTCTGGATATCAATTCTTGGGTTTCTGGTTTACAAATTCAAGGTTTATGCAAAAATTTGCATATACAATCCTTGGTGACTTTCATTAAGATTTAAACCAATATTATTAGTAGAATGCATTACTGAATTACCCATCATACTTCGATTATTTTTCTTAATTACCAAAATGGCATTGGGGTTTGTTGACATATAAAAGAAATAATGAAAAATGTATAAAAAATTATGTGCAAGTCAAATCTGTACAGATATTGAACAAAAAGCAAAATCTATGAACCTTTGGTATACTTTTGAATTTTATTTTTGCAAAATTGTACCGTCTCTCCATTACGAAAATGCAATTGCTTCACACTAAAAAATGGGGAGCTCCGCTTTTCCGCCAGAGGTTCGCTCAAAATTTCACTCTTCTATTTTCTACACTAATTTTTCAACAAATAAACATAGACGAACATGTATATATGTATGTATTACTATAAATCTAGTACATAAATGCTAGCCTCAGGTCACCGTCTTCCCTAGACACAAAGTGGTGGCAACAAGTGTCAAACCATCTCCCTCTTATAAGGGAGTTCGGATGGGCAACAACGCTTGCTGTTGCACTGTTGCCCCCTTGTGTCTGAAAAATGAGGGCCCCACTCATGGTTGATGTAAGGGCCACCCTTATTGAATGCAAGACCCATTTTTTTCAGACACAAGGGGGCAACAACGCAACAGCAAGCGCTGTTGCCCATCCGAACTCCTTATAAGGTAGCAACACCATGCGTTGCACCCTGGTGCTAGCACTCCTTAATCTAGTAATTAACTTAAATAAAGATCTTAATTCTACCCAAAAAAATATTACAGATACGAAGTAGGCTTGGCCAGCCAGCGTTGGCCTCTCAAGTTTTAAATGTGTGGATATACTAGAAAAACAAAGGTTCTACCAAAAAACGAAAAGAAAAACAAAGGTAAAAGAAGGAAACGAACTAAATAAAAGGAAAAAATAAAAATACCAATCAATATTCGGTTATGGAATGGTACATTCATGAAAACATAGCAATCCGCATGGTTTAATAGTGCACAAACACCATATATTGAAGTTGTTTGATCAACTGGATTATCCAAATATATTTCATGACATGGATGCCTGGGTGTAAAAAAATCAAGTTAGTAAGAATCAAAATATATATCCTTCAATCGATCATACATCATTCAATATGCATTCTTCCTTCTTTTGCATTGTGTATTAATTCACCTAAGGTAACAATATTCAATTATATCTAACCTTCTTTTCTGCTTTTGCTGCCTTTCAATTAATTGATGATCATGGTATGATGGTATCTCCATATTCATATCTGAGATTCTGATTAATCTACTCCAAGTCCAAGGAATTTGAAACAGGCGCGACCTTTCTCATGGTAAGTAGAATTGCATTTGGTCATGTGATTTTCCACAAGGATACTTTGGCTTGCTTAGTGTAAGACATAATAGAGGCAAAGCAATTTCTCGAGTAGTCGCCACCAGTGAACCGCTTGCATAGGTCCCCGGTTCAATCGGTCCAATTGAATCGTGGTAGAGGTTTTAATCTTTAAAAAGTATTTAAAACTGTTTTAAAATTGTCTGTTTTTTCCCAGTTTTCCCTAGCAGTTCAACTGCTCAGGTTCTACCGGCTATGCATTAAAAGACTGGTGTGAATTCTGCCTAGTTATTGCCATTTTCGGAACCGTGGACCTGACCGGTTCAACCAGCTGGTCCAGTCCGGTTAATAAAACACTGGTGGCCGCACCCTAATGCTCAGTACAAGCTAAAATGGGTACAAGACTCACAACTCACAAGTTCAAGAACAGATTTAAAAGATCAGTCAACATGCCCTTGCAGTTAAGGGAGCAAAATAATTATAAAGCTTAGAAGTTAACATCAATGGATTTGCTCGACAGGCGTTATGGTGAAGCTGCAGAAGCATAAGCAACAGCTGCTGATCAGGAAAGTTGATTCCAATCTTCAATATTCTTTTTTTATTTATTCGAAGGACCTCTAATATCCCATACTCTTAAAAAGTAAAGGGCATGCAAAGCGAATTGTACAATTTGGATAATTGCAATTAGTAAATCCTTTCCTCAGTTAAGAAGCACTTTAATCTCAGCTTAAGCGTATGTTTGGTTCAACTGAAACTGGATTATTCATTCCTACAATTTGATTGTTTTTCTCATTTATGAAACAAATGAGAATTCTCACTTTGAAGAAGGAAAAATAAGAAATTTAAGTATAAGAAAATAAACTAGTTTGGCTAACTTTTATTTTATTTTATTTGGTGCACCTTTCAACTATCACACTTGGAAACCCTATGGAGATACACTTCCTACCATATAGAACCAAGGAAGTGTAGCCCGACTTACTAGAGGTGTAACCCGACTTACTTTGACAAACAAAATTCAAATGGAACCTTTTTCTTTGGATAGGGCAAGCATGATGGTTACTGAGATAGCAAGTAAGGACTGGTTTTGTCGTGGTTTCAACACCCAGCACTTTATCACGGACAGAAAACCACATTCCAGTGGTTTTCTTGGGTGGTGTGGTGTGTGTGTGTGAGTTTGCATGTGGTGTGTGTGTGTGTGTGAGTTTGGGTGGTGTGAGTATTCCCTTGTCTTTGCCTTCAGTCATTGCCTTGTGGTATGATTGAGTTTACCAAAAAAAAAAAAAAAAAGTCAGAAAATCCCAACAAAGTTGTCAAACTCCTAAATATAATAATCCCCCAAAAAATCAAAGTAAGTTTTACAAGGAAGTCTCATAGACATCAAGAGCAGTCAGCTGTTTTCCAAGCCAAATAAGATTGGATGATCGTTACCCGCTCCTCTAGCTCAGATAGCGAGGTTGTGTTCTTCTCATGATACCCCGGGTGTGTGGGAAGCAGGATGTCCACTCACTAGTTACTTACCCTAGCTACTAGCAGAAGACAAATGATGCCTTCTATCAAAAAGAATGAAAAAAAAAAATAAAAATCTCCTTTAAAAAAAAAATAAAAATCATTCTATATTATTTTATGTGATTTCTATATGCTATTAAGCCCTTTTTTTGGGTGAAGGAAACAACACACACATATCAACTAATTAGAATGCAGTCATCGACTCATCCCCTCTTTCTTTTTCTTTTTTTTGGGGTAAAAACTAAGTCATCCCATCATTGTGCTAATTGATGTAGGATGCAACTGTGGCTCCTACTCCCCACTTCTCGTCTGCAGCGTGAAGTGCGGTGTCATTAGAGGCCATTCTTGTAGCCTATTATGACAGCCTACGTACAGTCTCCCGTTTGCACCTACAATTATCTATTTGAAGTGATCAAGAAATGCATGCTCCTGGCATTATTTTCATATACAAACATATATGATTTCTCATAGCATGATCTTCATATGCACCCACAAACACGTTTGTGGCAGCTGGCTGTGTGTGGGTAAGAGAGAGAAGCACGTAAGTTGGAACCTTCCGAGTTTTTAGAGAAAAACGAAGATGAACGGGGCTAAGCGATCTGCCGAAGCTGTGAGATGTAAAAATGCACCGGTAGGAGAGCGTTCCGCCTTAGAAGGAAGCACCCTCGCGAGCAGGTGTGGACGAAGCGGAAGCGAGAATGTCGGCTCGAGTAACGCAAACATTGGTGAGAATCTAATGCCCCGAAAACCTAAGGGTTCCTCCGCAAGGTTCGTCCAGGGAGGCTGAGTCAGGGCCTAAGATCAGGCCGAAAAGGCGTAGTCGATAGACAACAGGTGAATATTCTTGTACTACCCCTTGTTGGTCCCGAGGGACGGAGGAGGCTAGGTTAGCCGAAAGATGGTTATCGGTTCAAGGACGCAAAGTGACCTTTTTTTTCAGGGTAAGAAGGGGTAGAGAAAATACCTCGAGCCAATGTCCGAGTACCAGGCGCTACGGCGCTGAAGTTATAGCTCACTGGGAACATAGTACGATCGGGCACACTATCACTCTTGCATTGGGTTGTGGATTGGCTTTACTAGATTGATAAGCATTAGGAGTAAAGGTGGATCTAAAAAGTGTATTCGTTAGGGCCTAACTATGCCCAGGATAATAAACTGGAAAAGCAACATTGAATGGGTCATCAAACGGATCAATCATTACTCGAGGTGGACAAGGTCTAAAGAAAGCATTGCGGGGAATGAAGACACAACCGAGGCAGGGATGTGAGTCTCAACATCGAGACCGTGTTGGCTGGTGCCGAGGAAGGCGGGAATTGACTCGCTTTCCCGGACGAAGGGGATACTGCTTGGACAAGAATAGGCGTGAAAGAGAAGTAGTGGAGGGGGTGGCTCATGAAATCCTCTCCATCCCTTCTCGGATCCCATTTTGGATACTACCTTGATTGTATCTAATGGGAAGGATCTCATATCGATGAAAGGGTCGAACGCATCTCTCCTTGTTTCTCTAATCAATATAATTTATAGCTTGTAATGAAGCTTTATTAGGGAAATAAATGTTAATAAACTTGGATGATCATAATGACCCTATAGGGGGTTTAAAATTCAATAGATAAGACTCCTAAATTGGAAAGATAAGATAATCCTAATCTAATACTAAAGAAAGTAATCTACGAATATGATTGTGATGAGATACACTTATGACACACACTGTATTTCATCTCACATTTATTTCCCTAATAAGAGCTTTTTGGGTATAAATATAGAGCACACAAACACAAACACCCTCGTGCATCAAAGCACACAGCGCCCACACAACCCTCAAAGAGGGCTGTATGGCAGTATGGGGCCTTAAGGGTACACGAAATACTAGTAACCCTAATAAGCTCAATTACCATTCAAAATAAAAAGAAAATAAAGCTTAATGAGATCCTCACCTTTGTCAATTAAAGCAGCGCTACCTCTATTGCATAGTCAGAAGCTCTAGTTAAGCAAACCACATAGAGATCATATCAGCCAGAGATCTATGCCCACCACAAATCCAGTGTAGTATCTTAAACACCAGAAAGCATACACGTACGTGCATCAAAAGTCTCTTACATGTGCATCAAAAATCTCTTATGAAGGAAAGAAGGAAAACCATGAATAGATCTGCATACCTCAAATGAGAGAGAGAACAATAGCAAGCACCATGTTTCTTTTGCATCGACCCATGTTTTCCCACAGCTTTCTTGAGCCTATGGCAAGCTTGTCTTCCGCATATGATCACTTCGCCCATGCCGTCTAAGTTCAAGAAAGCTGTGGAAAAATATGAGTCGACCCATCATCATTGCCAACTACTCTAAAATCCTCGAACACCATAGATATCACTCCTAATCCTCCAACGATCACATTTCATGCACTCGGAAGAAATTAAAAACACTAAATCAACTCCAAAACCCCAAGTCCACACAAAACATGTTGGCTTCTTTATAGTCATGAATTCGTACTATTTAGAAAGAGAGACCATGAAGGCAAACTCTCGAAACTGAATTTCATTCTACTTCTCTAATCTATAGTGGGTATGGCAAAAGAGCCTTGAAATGACCCAATCTAACATGGGTCTCAACTCCATTCTACTTCTCTAAATCAATGGGTATGGCCAAAAAGCATTGCAAGTACTAACCTAGCTAACGCGGTTTTTATGGTAAACTTGTTTTCAACTCGATTTTGCAAACTCTAATCTAATCATACTCCATATGGATTAAAAAAAAAACCTTCAAATCACCATCTCTAACATGGATTTTCTTGTTGGAAACTACAACTACTCCCTCTCTCTCTCTCTAAATCCTGAAAGGGTATGGCCAGAAAATTTTGAAATTACCAAATTTAACGTGGGTATTCATTGGGGTTGCAACACACAACAGATCGATCTTCATATTTGGCATAAAGGAAACCGTACAAAACCCTAACAAAGAACCTTAAAAGCAGTCATTAAACCCTAAAGCTTGCTAACTCTAACGTGCGATTTCTTGTTTGAAGTTTGAACTCTGAACCTACATTCTATCTCTCTAAAATCTATGATGGGTATAGAGAAAAAGCCTCGAAATCACCATCTATCGGGGGTTTCCAATGGAGTTGCACCACTCAGAGCTCCATATTTGGCATGGAGAAAACCCTAATCGAGATCACCATATATAAAAAACAAAGGAAACCCTAAAAGAAGTACTGGAACAGTGGAACTGCACCACATCCACTGTCTAAGTCCTATTAGCGGGTAGGAAGGTTAGGGCAGGAACCCTAGAAAAGCAGGAGGGGTTCGTGAAGGAGATGTACAAAGTACAACGAGAGAGAGAGAGAGATTGGATGGTTGAAATGACCGAGATGGAGAACACGTTAAGCTAGCTTTATTAAGCACTAATTAATTACTGAGGAAGTTGAAGTGTGGAAAATCTGGGGCTATCTTTAGTGCCACTCCCAGAGGAAACATGGTGGGTGATTACAATTCCCGCCATCAGCGCCGGGACTGGGTGGCGTGATCTCTTGTTTTGTCTCTTGGACTTTTGACTGCTCCAGATTTCGTATGATATGGGTTTTGCAGTCGGCACAGGATTCTCTAGAGTTCAACTCGAGAGAATCCTCTCGAGTTGGAACCCTAGAGGTCGCCACGTGTCTCCTTTGACACACCTTACCCAACCCAACCCAAGGGGTGTCAAAGGTGACACGTGGCGACCTCTAGGGTTCCAACTCGAGAGGATTCTCTCCAGTTGAACTCGAGAGGATCCTGAGCTTTTGCAGTCTCTCTCTCTCTTGAGTACTATGTTGCTGGAGGCAAAGGTTACCTATCGGTACTCCCTTGACCAAAATGACCGTCTATAATTTGTATGGAAACTAGTCACCTCCGAGGAGGGGTGTCTCGACTCCATTTCTTGTCATGTGTCCCCCTTCTAACCCCATTTAACTGTGATTAACATTTATCCACCCTTAGGTTCATTCATCTACCCTTAGTTTTCCTTAGTTTTCAGAAAAACAAAATAAATTAAAAATTAACTAAAAGGGTTAAAAAAACTAATCTGAGTTAATGGGAATTGAAGGGTCGGCTATGTGAAAGCGAGGAGGAATAGTCCCCCTCCTCGGGCGACGAGGGGACTATTGCTCAATTTCTGTGGCTCCTGTAATGGGATCTGAATTCTGATTTCTGAACTCTGAAGAAGTACTGGAACCCACAATTTGATGCGCCCACTTCCTCCACCTGATCACCTGTGTGAAAAAAGGACTTCCTAATTATCATGATCATCCATGGCATTCTTGTGAATTTCCATTTGGTAAAGTTACAATGCTCTCCTTGGTTTTCGTAAGAGAAATGCTACTTAGAACTAGGGGTGTACAATGGCGGGTTGGGCTGGGCTGGGCTGAACCCAGCATCTTATGTATCCCATGACTAACCCAACTCAAACCTAAAATCATTCCAATGCATTTTGAAGCTCAAACCTAACCCATATATGATATTATAAGTTTGGGTTGGGTTCCGGCCAGCCCGGCAACTCTATCGATTCCTCTTTACATGTAGAAATCGAAAAGGTAGAGAAAAAGGGAGAGTATATCTAATTATAGAAATCAAGTGGAGATAGTAGATCCAACTATAGAAATAGAAGAGTTAGAGAACAAGAGAACCTATAAATGAAACCCTCGTTGCTTTCTATATATTTTTTCCATTTTTTTTGGATGCAAGAATGATTGACTAAGGGTCTTATTATGTGAGGTTGTGTGGGTGTATAAGAAAAATGACGTTAAATTTCGGCTAGTGGGATTAACTAGGCTTTATTAAGGTTTAACAAAAACCCAAACACTTAATGAAGATAAAACCCAAACTCAGCTCAAACCCATGGAACCTTAGCCCAGCCCGCCCTAATTCGAGCTAGGTTGAGTGTACAAGCCTACAATTCTAATTATGGGGAATCCCTCTTTTAAATTATTTTACTTGAATTAAGTTATTTTATTTACAAATCATACAATTCTAATTATTCATGTAATGTTATTTGAAGCAAGTTATTTTATTGAAGAAAAAGTTTTTCGTTGAATAAATAAAAGTGACATAAATTTTAGGGCGTCACAAGATTTTTGATGTTCTAGTACTATTGTGTCACCTAGGGATTAGTCTTAGGTTGCCTAATGATCATATTGCATTTCTATTTTCATATTAAAAAAAAAAAAACTTTAATTTACTTACCAATTTAGGATTAGCTTGTGTACGTAAGGGGTGTTGGATTGTAAATGAAATGAGTATATTTAAGTTTTATTACATAAACTAAGGAAAAAAATTGAATAATTTCAATGATAATAAAATTAAAAAGGAGGTCATTCTAAAAGATTTTACTAACCTAGACACTGTAGAGACCTGAATTTTATTTATCGATGTTCGTGTCATTTATGTGATGCATGTTAGTATTTCTATCATAATCAATGTTACGGTTGCATATTAAAAGAAAGAAGAAAATCGAAAACATGAGAAAACAAGGGATTTGGTTTGAACAAAATTTGAGCTCCATCGAACAATTACAGTCGAAGCAATAAAACAATATCCCGAATGTAAATTGTTGAATGAAACCAAGAATCGTTCGAACGAAACCTAGTTTGTTTGAATGATCATTAAATTCGTTTGAACAAAATTGCGCATAAACCTTCTAAATCATGCAAAGTCGTGAGAAACTGGGAAACCTTTATGTTAAACCCTATAAATAGGTTATGATTCGTGGGTTTAGGGTTTTATAATCACACTAAACCTAATTTTGAAAGAGAGGATCTAGGATTTTGAAATGAACTTTTGCTTGGAGAAGAAGGAAAAAAGCTTTAAAAAAGGAAGGAGTTCGTGATCGAGGTCATTATTTTCGATGGATCCTTGGTTTCCACTCTTCAATTCGCAAATTCATTATCCTTTAAGATAGATATACTTTCCTAAGTTAATGATTTCATGATCATTGATTAAATATAAGATTAAGACTAATATTTCAAGTAAGAACAAGAATAAGCATGTGAATGAATGTAGATATAGTTTCCTATGATTAACAATAACATGAATATTGACTTGAGCATAGATTTTCAAGCGGATATAATCTCTTTTAAATTAATGAATTAGGATCAATGATTAAACATGAATAAGAATTGGATATGCAAAAAGATGTGAATTTCTAAGGATTTGTGATTGTATGATTTAGAATTATGATATAAGAATGTGGAATTTCTATGCAAATAGGGTTTATGGTGTGTTGGAAAATAAGAATGTTCAAGTGTATAAGTTGTATGGTTCGGTGTAAAAGTATGAAAGTTGAACATTGTATGACTGATTGATCTATAGTAAATAAGAAAGGGATAAGATTATGATTTGTAGGAATTTATGCTATGAACCATGATTAAGCATGTTGACTCTATGATTATATGATGTGATGATGTATGATGCATGTATGTAGTGATTTACTTTTGGGTAAACAAGCCTTGAATTTTGGTCTTGTAGTTTATGTTATTTATCATGGTGGTATGAAATGCAATGATGAATTTTCGATGACACTAGATTTTTAATTTAGGGTATAGCTAACAGAAGTTTTATCACTTTTACCCAGTGTTTTAAAACCCGGACCGGACCGGTGGGTCGAACCGGTTAACCCGTCACCCGGTTACCATAGTGGGTTGGGTTGGTCCTTTGATGGGCTGAATACCAAACTCGGGGTGACCCAGTGAAAACCGCCCAAACCGGCGTGACCCGGTCGACCCGGCCGGTTTTTGGTGAACCGCCCGGGTCATGGAAAAATGTATTTTTTGTCCTATTTATCCCAAAATAAAATATATTAATAAAAAATAGGAGTTTTAAAACAAAACCCTAAAGAAAAAACAAAGACTACGTAAGAAAAATAGGAAATTGGAGATAGAGAAAACTAAAAAATCAATGAGGTGAGATCAAAACCATTCTTTTTTTTTTAATTTGAAGGATTCATATATGTTGGATAATTTTAGAGGACTTGGTCAACCATAAACTAGTTTTTAGGATTTCAAGAGAAGGATAACATAGTTTGATACTTTATTTTATGCAACATAGTTTGATACTTTATTTTATGCAAATAGACTGCTGTTTTTCGTAGCTTAGATAAAACTTGGATTATGCTTTTATTTTTGATTGACAGGAGTTGACTATGTTCATTTTTTTGTTAGAATTGTGCAATTATAAATTTTCTTGTTAATCAACATGTTAGCTTCTTTCTTATTTAAGTTATGTATTATTTTAATCTCTTGAATCACCTAAAAAATTATATCTCTCGAACCAAATCTTAAAATAGGAAAGAAAATATTAATATTAAATATTTTTATGGCATTACTTAGTGTCATTGGGTCAACCCGATTGACCCGACGGTCCGACCGGTTTGGACCAACCCGCCCCCTTGACCGGGTTAGTGTCCGGTCTGGGTTTTAAAACATTGCTTTTACCTCACAAAGTATGACAAACTCATAAGTATGACAATCTCACAAGTATGATAAGCTTACAAAAATTCTCATAAGCCTCACAAGTAAGTATGTATGTATGATTGAGTTTTCACAAATTATGGGTAATAACTTTGTCTAAGATCATAAAGGTATTCGTACCTATTACTCAAGGATGCTAGTACCTTGCTAACAAGTCTAGAAAATCAAGGGTACATAGTACTTGGCTTACAAGTAGAATTATGAGTACTAGTTATGTGACACAAGAATCCTATGTGCTTTGACCCGTGCAATCGTTAGTTACTCGATATGAATAATATATCTTATTTTCTTCACATATATAGTATTGAGTTATTTTAAATTATCTCACAAGTGTATGCAAGGTCAATATGCTCACAAGTCAAGTAAGATGATATGCTCATATGTTTTCGCACTCTGATTTAAATATTTAGGCATGCTATGCTAAGCTATGATAAGTATGATTACGTAAATCTTATGATATTGCTAGTTCGGTTTTATGTCTAATGAGTTGCATGTGCTCAACCGATATATTTTATATCGGTAGGTTTATATGCTGAGGTAATTGTTGAACCTTGGGAGGAGGAAGAGTACCTTGAGGAAGCTGAAGATGATCACCAAAAGACGAAGAATCCTTTGGACCAATTTTATTAATATTGACTTTATTAGATTATTAGATTATTTCATTAAGAATTTCAAGGGATACACCCCGTCTCTTGCGCCAGTGGTGGGGTGTGGCCTCTCTGTTGAGAGAGGTCTGGAGATCCAATCTCCCAGGGCGATGAGTCTGCAAGAGCTCCAATCTCCCAAGCTAACCACTAACCATTGTTTTACCCAATAACCGTAGTTAAATGATACTCTCAGCAAAAAAGGATTTTTAAGGGATGGTAAAAAGACTTGATTCTAGGTGGATGTTTATGTTAAGATATTGTTGGTTACTTTGGTCCTAAACATGATGAGATTGATTATATGATTAAAGAATTTTTAAATTTGTTCTTTAGTATGCCTTATAAGCTCATGTTTGAGATAAGAGGTCTTGATATGAGATTCTAAGATACTGTAGTGTTATGAGTCAAAGTTTTATTTTGACCTAGATGAGATTTTGGGTTGCAATAGAAACGATGGGGGCTTAGATGCCCGCTTCGTGACAAAACAAAATATATATCATTTTACTATGAAAGGGCCCGTCTATGGCCTTCACAACAACAGCTCGCACTTCCATTATTAAATTATATATTATTTTGAACTTTTTTTTTTCCCAAAAAACACACTTAAATAATATATGATCAATTTTTCTAATGGTTCAATACAACGAAACATCGATTGATCGATATTTTGTATCGATAGATTGTTGTTTTTATAATGATAGTTCTAGCAAAAATATCGACCCCTCTGAAAATATTACTCTAAAAATATTTCTAGAAAAATATCGATAGATCATTTTTTTTAATGATAGATCGCAAAAAAGATTGATCTATCACAATTACATATTGATCTATTGAAAAAAGTCGATTTTTTGAAAAAATAATGATCTATCGAAAATAAATATTGATCTTATTGGTATAAAAATCATCGACTGACAAAAAAAATCGATATGAATGTAATTGGTATTTTGTAGCCGAAAAGATGCCTAATAACAATTTAATCTCCACACATAAAAACTATTTCTTATTGTAATTGATATTTTGTAACCCGAAGATGCCTAATAACAATTTAGTCTACATGCCACCACCTACCACTATTATAAGGCACCATCTGCCCCGAAGAAGGAGGCACTATGGAGTTAATAGGACAACCTTTAATTAGTATACTCAAAAGACTTGGCTGAAGATAAAGGAGAATCTAGAGGCCCTCACAGGGAGAAAAAAAATTGTATTTGAATAGCTATAATAGCCACATTTATAACCTATCAGGTTTAAGTTTACTGGATCCATCATCTTCTCCAAGCCACATTGGAGAATATGTTCAATTCAAGTGAGGTATGGGGTGTACGAGGTGTAGATGATGCATGCAATGTTGTCAAATATGTTTATTTTGTAGTGGGCTACGCCCCTAAGTGTTGTATATATTTACATAGTGATTTATTTTGTAGTGGACTACTTGAGAGAAATTTAAGAGAATCTTTGAGGGAATCTTGTGAGAAACCACTCTCTTCTACAGTTATTTCAAAAAGGTTTTTGGAACTTTGATATTCTTTCTTTGCCTAGCTAGTAGCAAATCAAGGATCACAAATAAAAAAATCTTTTGTAATATTACTCTTCTATTATTTTTATCTATTATTTTATTTATAGCATATTTACTCTCTAGTTACCCTCTAGAATTTTTAGGCTATTCTATTTTTTATACTTGTAAATTTGTTTGGATGGCTGACCAGAGGAGATCAGCCTCAAGATTGTCTTTAGGGCCTAATCTAGGTCAAAGATCAATTTTGGTTGGGAAGATTTCTCAGTTGGATCCCATCCATTGTTGATCTATCTCAATATGCACCCATCTTTGTATTGTTTGATCAATTCGTAAACAAAGTCGAAAATACTTGAAATTTAGGTGCATTTGGATGCACAATCGGTTTTTTTTCCCTGTTTTTAAAAATTGAAAATGACTCGTTTATTTTTTTCTTCATTTTCAATTTTTTTTAAAGCATGAAACACATTTGGAATTATCACTTGTTTTCTTTTTGCTGACTGAAATGTGGTTAGGCTACAACCCCGGTTAGTGAGTTAGTATTTGTTCTGAGTTAGAGGTGGGTGGAGTTTACAATACTCTCACCCTCTCGGGAATGGATCCTGGACCAAGTGTGTGGTGACTAGCACCACAACCAATGGGGCAAGCTTAGCTTCCCCACTTGTTTTTAAAAATGGAAAATTAGAGTCAGATACAAATTATTCAAATTATTCGAAGGGGAAATAGTTAACGGACTCACGAAATCTGTTTACAAACCTAAGGCTGGACCGTCCAGCCTTAGGTTTGTAAACAGATTTCATGGGTACGCCTATCACTGCTCTATTCGAATTTGTAATTTGATATGAATATGTATATACCACTATTCACTTTGAATTCATTTCGTTAATCACTATAGATCTGAGATCGTGTGAAAACAATTTAGAATTTTTTTAAATAGTAAGCATGGAGTTATTTTATATATATGCTGCCTCCTACTTTATACTCTACTTATAAAGTAGTAGGTTTAAACATTGAGTTTAAATATGAACTAGAGCTCTAATTCAAGAGACAACGGAGCTTGTCATGGTGGTATGAAGATTACATTAACAATTAATCCATACATAAATGCCCTTCTTTTATTTTGTATTCACCAATACAAACATAACAGCGGAGCCGCAGGCCAGGATTTTCATGCAGGGGCTAACAATGGGGTGGGGCCATGGGGGCTTAGCCCACCAATTTTTTTTTTTTTGAAGTCCAATTTCATGGGCCATCTCATTTTGTCCCCCTTTAACTATGGTTAAGCTTAACCAAATTAAAGTTACTATTTTTTTTCTTATAAAAAATAAGTTAAACCCTTAAGGGTGAGTGAATCGTAACCATACTTTTGGTGTTAAAAGAAGGATATGGACCGCCAATCAGCTTCTTCTTTTTCTGGAGGATCTGCAGTCTTACCAAAATATCAGCAAGATGCGAATGGACTCCAATGTGCATGGATCATCCATCGTCCATTTCAGTTCATCGATTCACTAATGGGACTCACACACGTCAGCAGCCTCAAAGTTTTGGGTCCCATCACGAATCTTCCATGGTTAGGATCATTTGAACATGGAAATATGTATATCTGTGATTCTTGTGCCTGGCTCTCTCTCTCTCTCTCAAATGAAAGGAAGAAGTTTTTTAACAAAGAAGACACGAAAATAGCAACAGGAGTACGCAAACAAAGCCCTTAGTCAAGGCTGTTTATACATCTAAATAAGCATAGTTAAGTAGAATAGATTTTGCTAGGCCCACTCTCCCTTATTGCACATTCTTTTTTTCAGGGCAAGAAGACAAGAATTGTGTGATAGGGCATAGCTGTTTGACACAAAATCCTTATCTTCTTATCCCTAAAAAAGGAGAGAGTGCAATAGGCAGTAGGGGTTGAGATATCCTCTACTTAACACAGTGGCATTTGCACTGGGCCATGCACTTCTTGCAGTCCGAGAGTCGTGGCTTCCCACCATCGCAATCGCATCTTTTCACGCATTTAGACTGCGATGCACCACCCCATAAGCATCTGGCCATGCAACGGAGAATAGGTCCACACGACGAGCATCCATATTTCATCTGATCAAGAATGCAGTCTTTACATCCATTTCCATCCCCAGTGCAAGCCAGAGACGGCGATATCATAAACCACAGCATCAACAACATTATGGCCGCCTCAACTGTTAATCGAAACGGCGTCTTCTCCTCCATCTCTTCACATGAAACAATTCATTGCAATGTTTTTTAGCTACCCATTTATAGACGAGACCTCTCTCACAGACACAAACACACGAGATATGATATAGTATTGCGTTACACTACTCTTTGGATAAAGATCCAACGGTGGACAACAAATATATGTACCCCCATCACTCATTTTGGGTTGCTTGCTTCTCAGAATTACCGCATTAACTGTCATTTAATGTAATCTTTTGCAGTTGTAGGTAGTTTCGCATGCATGTCTTAAATCTTAATGTCTTGGGTTGCGTAATATTTATGTCATCGGTTTTCTATCCCTTCTAGTTTTGCGAAGTTGCTGCCTGAGTCCAGCCCAAAATGGGTGTCTACTCAGTTGATCCCATGGTTCCTATCTTACCGTATAACGAACACATGGCCCCATCGCCTACCTTATCCCTGTCATTGAAGGCGCATTGCACACTTCTTTAGGGGGCCATTAATTCGTTCATTCTTTTGTGCCTCACTGTTTTTTGTTTTTTTGTTTGAGGGCTCAGAGGATAGATATCATTTACCTACGTCAGTAGAGTCAGCCGGTTAATAGTTAGGTAAGGGCATTGAGACTCTTGCAACCCTTATTCCTGGGGATTAGATCCTCAGACCTTCACCCTTGGAAGGCCACACCCCTACCACTCCTTTGGCAGAGTGTTTTTGTTTTTTGTGCCTAATGAACCACACTACTTTTACCACCCAAAAAAAAACACTACAAAACAGGCTGGTGTCCTAGCCTATTCGGCGCAAGCTCGATCTCATGGCAATTTGTTTTGTAACAAGGAACCCAAGCCCACCCTTGGGGTAGACCTGGTAAAACCCGGCGCATGCAGGACCCCACTTCCGACATGAACAGGTAAGCCTAAGGCCCATGAGAACCATAGAACCTTATAGGGGTAGCCCTAAGGGGATGGCAAGAATCCAACCCGGGATCGCATCTTTCTTGTGCAAAATGTCAAATCAATTGAACTCTAGGCTCAACGTTAAGTTTTTTAGAGCAAACTAATCCACCCAGATTGACCAGTATACGCCGAACAAAGTAAGATCAATGCGAAACAAATGCCCATGCACAATGCTACTATGTCCATCGATTTCGATTTTCTGAGACAAAATGTTTGTGGATTCAAGTACAAGGCTTTGCAAGTCTTGTCATTTGTTGGAAAAATCATGTGGTGAAGGAGAAATTGACCCGACATATATATATATATATATATATACCCGAACCGGACTTGACCCAAACCGAACCGATCCGGGTCTAGGCTTGGGCTACTTGATGTATATTCGTTTTTCGGTCAAATTCCGTTTAAATCCTGGGTTGGGTTTTACCCGTTTGATCCATTCTTTGAATGAGTTTTCCGTTGGTGTTTCAAACTTCCAGTAACTATTTTTCATTTCTTTTTGTGTCTCTTCCGAACAATCACCTCTGTTCAAACAAACACAAGTCTATAAATTTAGACCTTCATTCTTGCTTTTAATCAATCGTTTTTAAAAATCTCTTTTCTGCATTGTTATTGGTTCGAGTACAAACATTGGTTGGTTTGCTGGGTTTTGCAGATTGAAGTGTTACATCTCTATAACCGAAATCCATTTTATCTTAGGAGACAATTACTCATCAACCTTGAGCATCGAGATGGAGTAAATTCGTCTTAAAGAAACTGTGATTCATATAGCTCGGATTTGTTGTTTCAATTTACTGTTTATTCACAGTACAAAGTTTATTTACCGTTTCAGTTTCCTTGTTGCTTTTATTGAGTCATATCTGTATTCATTAATAGTTTTCTGAATAATTAGAACTACATAATTTACTTTTAAGTTATAGGCTATGCAAGTTATTACCAATGGCTTCAATGGATCTAAAACCTCACTTTAATGATGAAATATAAAAAGTTATTACCAATGGCTTCAATGGATCTAAAACCCCACTTTGAGTCGGACATTGACTTATAAGAAAGGCGAGAGAGGATGGTCGCATAGGAAAGGAGAGAATGGATAGATGAGAGGAAGAAATGAAGTTGGAGAGCCCTGAACCATTTATTTTTCTTTTTTGAAATCTCTTCATAAAATTAAGTTTCACAGAAATAAAGTCCTTCCCTTTTGGGTGAAAATTGAAAATTCAAATTCAATGGGGTTTTAAAATGATACAAGAATTGAAATTCAAGATTTAGGGGCTGAAATTGACCATTTTGATGTTGTTCTTTTGTTAAGAATCCTCAGAATTTCAATTCTAGCATCACTTAAAAAGCCAAGAAATGTGAACTTTCAATTTCCATGTAAAACTATCTTTGCTCTTACCAATACATCAGCGATGGCCATTGTCTCAACCCCAACATCACCTTCGAAAAATAAAAAGGCAATTCAGATGGAAATATTTCCATGGAAAAAGCATTAAAATTGAATAACATATAGCCAAATTCTCATATTCTATTTTCATAATTAAATTATTGCAATTACAAAATTCATACTTTAAACGAAGTCTGATGATACAAACACTAATTTTTTAGTGATGGATAAAAAAAAGGATAAAGAGAAGTGTCTTATGCTTAGGTAGATGAAGCACAAAATGCAAAAGCAACAAAACCAATTTGTAAGTTCTTAGAGAAATGAACCATCAAACTTTGTTGCAACAAGAATAACACCCATATCCTACATATGAAGATTTGTAACTGTCAAATGACATTTGAAGTAAGATATACTCCAGTGACCAGTCCATTATAACAATGTTGATTTACCAGAAGTGTGGTATGTACTCTTTCACAAAGCACCTCACTCCCCTTCACTGAGGATTGGTACAATGAGCGGTTTCATCTGCGCAAGATATACGATTGCCCACCTGACAAATCAAAAAAGGAACACAGTTTTTCATTCATTACTCATGTGAAAAAAGAATGGTGTAACATCCAGCATAGAGAGGTTTTCACTAGATTGGATCAGAGTGGCATGCTCTCTTTTTAAAAGAGAGAAAATATAAGAAGATGCATAAAATACTTCCAATCAACCATTCCCCGACATTACCTGTCAAATTTCAGACATTCATCAAATTCACTAAGAAGTCCATTTGGTAGTATGTAAAGCATCAAGACTAATAACAGATGAGAAAAATCATTATTAGTGGACTGCGCAAGTGCTGCACAAATTTAGTCACAATATTCAAGTGCTTTCCACATGTTTGATGTTAAATACTTAAATTGGAGCTAAATTGTTTAATATAGACAAAAACTGGCACAAGGTTATAGAAAGAAAATTGAAAATTATGAGTCCTAAACTGAAACTATCAAGTGTGGCTTTACTGTTACAAGACACAAATTACCAAATTTAGCATCCTCTACTCATCTAATCATCATATCCCATCCTTCCAATCCTCTCAAGATGTTCTCACTGGCACCTTCCCCCTTCCGAAATACCTGTTCAATTTGGTTTTCAGCATCAACACGACATTAACTTCAAGAACTTTCAATATCTCTTAAACAATCCGCTTCTATCTTATCCAACCCAGATCTTGCACATTCCATCAATAGACCCTCGCCAAAAAACTAACGAGACACCTATTTTCCCTGCTTCCATCATCTACCTCCCCGAGTTTCAATAACTGCAGCGTAAAATACCAAGAGGACCTTTTGCAATGCCTCAACACAAAGCACGCAGGCAAATGAACAGTAAAGCATTAAACATAATAATACACTTCCTTTTCAATTCAGCATCAAGAATAAAAGGATCCATCTTATGTTCCAAGATCAATTTTCTCTAGAAAGATTATATAGTCCCAATTATTATGTGCAGTGTGCCTTGATTCTGCTCATCACGTTAATTTTATCATTTCCACAAAATAGACCTCGAGAAACTTTATAGGTAGTGAGTAATATATCAAACTAGAAATGCCCAAAGAGAAACTACAGAACATTTGAGAATCTTTTTGTACATTATTCAACATTTCCTTTGACTTCAGCTGCTCGGCAATATGTCCTCTTTGACGAAGTTCTAGGGCGAGTCATCTAATTAGAAAGTTAGATAGAAATACTAAAAAGAAATCCTTTTTCCCCACAATTTCATGTTCTGTATAACGCATGAATGCAACATAACGGTGTACAAAGGAAACAAAAAAAGGAGTTTGTTGCAGAGGCAAGGCCTTCATGGTTCTGCCAATGTGGATCCACTAGTTCAAAGTTAGCCGACATAATAGTGGAAAGCATCTAACAAGATTAGATGCACAGAAGGGAAAGATAATTTTGTTACCAGCCATTGACGTGGATCCCAAATAACAAAAAGTTTGCCACTTACCTACATATGTACTCTCAATCTTGAATCCCAGTAAAGGTTGCAGAACAAAAGTTCTGAAATTACACATATAACAAAAAGTTTGCCACTTACCTACATATGTACTCTCAATCTTGAATCCCAGTAAAGGTTGAAGATCGAACAAAAGTTCTAGAATTACACATATCCTATTAGTAAACCATGAGAGATTACAGTTTAATGCCTAATATACAATTGATACAGGGTGGGGTTTCAAACCGTCTTGATTGGATAAATAATCTTTTTTTTAAAAAAAATATGAACACAATTTGCCATGACTAAACTACAATATATACATGTTTATGCTAAAGGTGCTGGAGAACAATGTCAGACTTGCACACAAATCATTTCGAAGGACTTACAATGTTCCAAAATTCAGTCATTACTGCAAAAATAAGAATGTGCAAAGACAAAAAAAACTTACATCATCCAACAGCAAACAGTTGCTGTAATGACCAATGTTAGGTGGAACCTGCATCAGCACAAATAGATTAGCCATTTGCAGATGAAAAAAAGAACAGAAGATGAATCAAAAGAATCAGTGAACTCGAGTGTCCAAACAACATTTGAAATAAGTAAGCACTTAATATATCATTATTACAAGCAGGTCCATGGGTCCCATTCTCATCCGTGCTCAAATCACCCATCAAATATTCAACCATAATAAGCGTGTGAGGTTTATACCACGAGCTCAAGCTTGAAGCTTAAATCCCTTGAGGCTTACTCCTCAAAGTGTGAGGCTCCCATGAGGGGCCCACCTCGCTTTGAGGCTTGCTTAGGCAAACGCTTCATCTCACACTTTTGCCTTCTAAGACACTGATTTTCATATGGATAAACTTGAAAGCTTTCATTCCCAATGAAGTTATTACAAAATACTGAATGTCAAAAAAATACAAACAGCAGATTACACAAATCAAACCCTGTCTAGTCCCAAATCAAGTGACTCAAAATATTTCCTTTCTATTTAGATAACACGTGGATTGTGCCACTGAATTATCAGAAAATGAACTATAAATGCTAACCACAGACAATAAAACTAAGTACAAAGAAAAGGAACTAAACACATTCTCATATTGAGATCGTGGTTCAATTATGGACTATGCCTAACAACCTTGGCTTCTCAATTTTGGTCTCATCTTAGCAACCGGGGGGAAAAAAGAAGACCATAAACGTGTTGCATAAAATCCATTAATTAAACCATGATGAGAAGAAAAATCTGCATAGCTACTCAACAAGTACAGAACTCTTCAATCAAGATAATACTCATCTATGATCCAATTAGCATATTCAAGCTAGTTCTACAATCCTTATATTTAAAAGAAAAAACATAGCAACTTAGAACCAGTTCTAATTACATCATTCACGACCCTTCAATTCAAAACAAAGATTCAATATAGTTCTACCTACAGATTTACGACCTACGATACAGAAAGAAAAAAGGCAAATCTGAATCCATAAGAAGAATGGAAACATACAGATTTGCAGAAGGTCCTTTGTTGCAGCAGATTCTGGCCAAAAGAGATGCAATGATGCCCGCCACAACAAAAATTAGGGTCGTTATCAAGAAGCCCATAGCGATTAGATCTCACCACAAAGGAGAAGCGAATTTCTGCGACGAAAGTTTTAATTTTGAAGTCGATCATTCGAAACCAGAATTCAATTAAAAAACAAAACTTTGTTCCCGAATCTGAAAATGCAAAATTTCTGCTCTAAATCCTACAACTACGGGTCCGATTTGGGCGCAAAATGGAGACCATAATTGAGCAGTGAAATAAATAAAGAACAGAATCCCAAACACCAGTCACCTCAGACGATCTGTATGCTTCTCCGGGGAGTCTCAAGTCTGAACTGAAGCTCTTCGCCTCAGCTCCGCTTGTGTTGCGTATATTGAAATCTGTGTTGCGATCCCCCCAAAAAAAAAGCCAAATCTTCTACGGGAGGTAGCCACGTGTCCCTTTGACACCCCTTAACTGTGGTTAAGATTCACCCACCTATCTTTGGTGGGTGAAACCTAGGGGCGGGTGAAACTTAAACATAGTTAAGGGGTAAAAAAAAAGACACGTGGCTACCTCAAAGGGTGATAACCGGATTTGGCTGGTTATCACCGTAGAGGATTTGGCTTTAAAAAAACGGTGTTTTCTAGTCAATAGGTTTCGGGCCTTTTGTCATGCGTCCAGGACTTATGGTCCAGCCCTCATGGCTACTGGGCCTGCCACAAAGCTCAATATTAGTGTTTTGGACTTGCTAATTAGGTTGATTTCTCGGGTGTGAGTCCATCTTGGACCACTCATTGACCAATTAATGTGCAAAAGGGCAAAACCCTTACCCTAAGTTATTTTTTGGGATGTCTTTCCCCTATTAAGAAAATGAGTTTAAAAGAAAGTGTAGCTAGCATCGCTCAATAAATAAATAAATAAAATGAAATAAGCTGAAAATCAAAAGCTTTGTAACTAATCTCGGTTTGAGAAATCACCTTTGAAAAATTTATGATTTTCTCTTTTTTCTTTAATGTTTGCAATATATATATATATAGCATTGTATTTTATCCGTTGCTTATAATATATTTGAATTTAAACATTTTATGCACAACATATAAAATAGAAAGAGACCCTTTGGTTTAGTCGGATAATTATCTGAATAGGTATCCGGCAGAGCGAATTTAGATAGTAAAATTACTATCCATTTATAATCGGATACGAATTCGGATAGTGGTATATCCGATCCAATAAATATCCGTCTGATTATATAATATATATATATATAAATAATATTTTAAATTTATAAAATTAATACAACTTTTAACATATATTTTATAAATAAAAATTTATATATTTTTTAAATATTAATTTATATTTTTATATTTTTTTTAAAAGTAATCGGAAAATTCGGATATTATCCAAATTTGGATATTTTTAATCGGAGTCGGATACGGATATCATATTTCACTATCCACCGGATTTTTATTCGGATTCGGATTTATGGATATTTAATCGGATACGAATTTGGATATAATACTATCCACTCCAAATCCGCTCCGTTTACAACCCTAAATGTAGGTAACTTTGACTTCCAATATTAGGCTCATTTTCTATCACTTATCTACTTTGAGTCTATGATTATTAAATATATTTTCCATATAATGCATCAATTATCTACTATGATGATTAAATGCTTGCCACCGGGACACACCTTGCCAGTGAGCTTATCACCCACATTTAGTGCGAGAGAAAGAAACAATATTTTTTTTTTGCTTAGGGTATCATTTAACTACGGTTAGTGGTTAAAACAATGGTTAGTGGTTAGTTTGGGAGATTAGAGCTCTTGCGGACTCGTCACCCAAGGGGATTGGATCCCCAAACCTCCCTCAATAGAGAGGCCACACCCCACCACTGGCGCAAGAAGCGGGGTCTTAAGAAACAATATCATTTGTATGAGCATTATTATTTTTATTTTTTTTTGTAAAGTGATCACGAGTACAAAGTACATTTAAGGTTTAGAAACCTAAAAATAGTTTGATAGTTGATATTTACATCTTCCCTTCCAAAATCTCTCTCTATATAGCCAAGAAATCCTTGCAAATTTTAATAAAAATGGGGTGCAGTTAATTAAAATTAATCTATTATCTTTCCTAAACAAAAATGGAATGTTGGATGCAGATCATAACGAAAAACAGTCTTTAGGCAAAATAATTAGTTATTTATTAATTTTTGGGTATATGTCAAATGGTTAGGCCATAACCCCGGTAGTAGCTGTTCTAGGTTAGTTGGTAAATGCCTCGCATTAGAAGCCTGAGAGGAAGGATATTACAAGGAAAATACTTAACGTACGTGTGGTTTCCAATTTGTAACAAAATGACCTCTGTCCTCATTGGTTCAGGCTCCAATTTTAAATACTCATCAACTGTGGTTAAGATTCACTCATGACTCACCCTATAAAAAAAAAAAAAAAAAGAGCAAAATCTTAAGTTTAATTTATTTAAGCTTAATTAAAGGGACACGAGGACACAGGGTAAGGGTCCGCTAACCACTTCTCATATTACAACAGAGAGGACTCAATCCAAAAAGAGTCCAAAAACCTATCACAAAGGGGGACACACTACCATTGGGACAAGCCCCATGGTGCCTAGGCGGAATACTTAGGCTGGGAGATTGAATAGGAGTACAAGTACAACACAGAGGGCAAAACCTTACTGAAATACACTACTGGACTTGAATCCATCTGGATCAGTCAGTCTGGGTTTGAGTTGGCCTGAACTCCAACATGTCCCTACCGAGCCTGCTCGAACACTGGCCCCGGCTGGCCCATAACTTAGGCTGGGTTATTTGAACAGCGGCAAAGGGAGTCACAAACAACCGGTTGACAATCCCTGCTCAATACATACCCTCTATCAAAAACCTAATCAAGACCCAAAAGGCAATTTCAGACAACCATTGATGCCCTCCAATTAACAACAAAAGAAATGCAGTCTCAGGCAAAGAATTGCTATGCTCTAAACATTTTCAATGCCTTTAAAACATTTGAAATGTTTGAAAATGTTCACTTTTTACAAACATTTTTCTTTTCCTGGAGTCTGCTTCTTACCACCTTCAAATGGATAAAGAGAAGGTGGAATCACAACCCAGATTTAGATTAGATGTACATACAACAGTGAATTTTCCGCTTGAAAAAGAAATAAAAAAATTGCTAATATGTTAATGGAAAAGGTGTTGCCTGTCTTGAGAGAAATCTCAGCCAAGCACAGCTACCGAAATGTCAGAATCTGAAGTCGGGATCAACATCCATTGCCCAAGTAAACTTTGCCAGAAGGGACTTGTTGAATATCTGCAAAGATTAGGAAATAATTAGCAAAATCCAAACTGAGAAACAATTTTACCAAGACAGTCAGACTGCAGTGCCTCTTATCAACATCAGTATGCATTTGGACATGTGTTCCGAATAAATAGCGAGAAGCATCAGCACTAGAACAAGGCATCATCTCATCTTCAAAAAACCCACACAGAAGAAAATGATCACCTTCTCAATGGGAACTTCAAGGCGCTTGCACCATGCAACCGATATCCTAGGATCAAGATAATTGATCTTTGATGTGCCTAATGCCACAGTCTTCAGATCCTCTTTGGACTGCATATCTCGTTCCATTTTCTCAACCTTGGCATTGGTCTGAGCAATCTTCCTATCGTACCTGCATTTAAATAAAAAGTCAGCAAGGACAAAAGACCATTTAGACAAAACATGTGCAATGGGCACAAGTTCTATTACGCATCAGGGGTCAAGTTCTTCTTTGGCTTCCCATCAGCGTCCTTCAGCGGGGGCTTCCCTTTCTTTGCCCTAGCCAGATCTATTTTCAGACCATCCAACGCAGCCTACTCACAACATGAAAATCTCAGTTTCAGCAGCATGAATTTAACAGAAACCTTGAGCTCCAGGGATGAGAAAGTATAGAAGATCCAAAAAGAATGGAAAATAGCTTGGATAGTGTCCCGAGCAAACACCAGTCCAACTTAACAAAAGAAGTTATCTTCATTAAGCTCCAGAGATGAGAACATATCATAGAAGTTCCAAAACTAAACAAAAAAATAGCTTGGATAGTGTCCTGGCCCCTAGGCAATGGTCAGTCCAACCCTACTGCATGTGAACCATGCCATCGCTCATGCAGTCAGTAGACCATCCCAACTTCCCAATGGTCTTCAACCATAGATGCCTCAGGTTTCCTCTGGAAACATAGAGTAGATATGGCCATTACCTTCAGCTCATCCATCTTCTCATTTAACCTTGACATTTGTGCACTGTGGGACTTTGACACACTACGTTGATGATTGCATATAATTGCAACCTGCAATATGACAAGAGTCAAAACCAGCAGAGACCATAAAGCAACCCAAATGGATCCCAAGATTAGGTAAAGAAAAGAGAACCTTTCTACAGCCACAAAAACATCCTTACCTCCTTGTTTGCATGCTGGTAAACAACAATTTTCTCTGCAACATCTCCATCCTTGGTTTCTATGTTCAACTGTCATCAAACAGAACAAGACTCAGGAAAAATTAAATCTTTTTATATGGCATAGAATAATAGCATCCCAAGCAAGGGAAAACCGGAAAACCATAGAGGAGAAAAGACAAAGGACTACACAAGGGGTATAGATTTCACAAGCATGGGATTCTCTCATCACCATAACATTTTCTGCCAAAAAGATAAAACCTATGGTCTTCATTTCTCACAGTTTTACAAAATTTCCTGAGCAAATACAAAGCAAAGGAGGTTATCAGTAAGAAACAAAACATAAAATAATAAGATAAACTCCCGAGGAGGCAAATAAATTTCTCCACATTTCCTAGGAAATATTGCAATGCTTTCGTATGGCTAATAACACTGTATTATTTACTAAGATATCAAACTTAAAACTGTTTATTCTACATAATATGGTAATACCAAATGTGTGGGACAACACAAGCAGTACTGGCAAACACGTGAGATGAGGAGCTAGGATCTCAAATGCATGATATTAAAGCTTCACATTCCCTCTTTTTTTAAGTAATTAATAAATAGCAATGAGAATGTAACGGATTTCAAGAAAGTAAAGTAATATTATATATATATATATATATATATATATATAGAGAGAGAGAGAGAGAGAGAGAGAGAGAGTAGCATTCTAATGAGTCATGCTCATTAAAGCCTTTAATGAGCGGTCCCTAATAACGTAACACGTGGCGGGTTGCTCTAAAATCCAACCGTTGGATGTCAAGACGGGTCTACCAAGAGATAAGTGACAAAAAATCAGCTCGATCAGACATTTATAGACCATCCGATTGAAGATGGGAAGATTGGGTATTTCCATAACCTAGATAGTGAACCCTAAGGGCTGATAAACTAGGGTTTAATCGAACGGTCTAAACACGTCCAATTAGACTAATTTTTTGACACGTATCTTTCAATGGACCCACCTCAACATCCAATTGTCGGATTGAAAAAAAGACTGTCACATGTCATCTTTCAAGAGGGACCGCTCATTAGTATCCTCCCCTATATATATATATATTTCAACCATCATATAGGCATGGTTGTTAAATCGTTGCGATTTGCGATTCAAATCTTGGGTAAAACGATTCCAATCATAAGTGAAAATCGTAATTGGGTTAAATCTCATTCAATTTGTGATTTAGATTGCGATTTGCTATTCAAATCGCACGATTCGAGGATAAAAACCCCTATTACAGACCTATACTTTAAAAAATATTTTTCTAAATGTTTTTATTCTTACATTTTTCTAAAGGTACTTCATCTCTTAAGAAAAGAGAAGGAATGAGAAAACCCTTGTTATGAACATGCCAAACCCCTATTAGGGTTGTCTTTCTATTGCTGTGAAATGGGAAAAAAGGAGAAAGAAGAGAAGAAATGAGAAAGAAGAAAGATGATTGAATTGGAGAGTTGGACTCTTGGAACACTTGATAGTTTATTTAATTTGTCTTTTTGATACTTGATCTCATACAACATGATTATATAAGTTTTTGTTGATTTATCTTTGATGATATTGGGGATTATGTTTCATTTATAGAGTTCATTCGCGTTTTGTATAGTGTATGCAATGAAATATTCATTACTTGCTTTTATCAATAGATATGAATGACATCTTTTGGATAATAGATTATTTCATTTTTTCCTGATTTATTACGTATTTTCTAAACAATTGGATTGAATCTTACAATTTATCCGGATTTGAATCAAATCGGTCTTGAAATGACTTTACGATTCGATTACGATTTAACAACCTAACACATAGGAAAAGAAAATTTTAAGAGAGGGAGAAACCAAGTTAGATTTATATAGGGGAGGTCTACTAACGAGTCTGTCTTCTTACTTAGACAATTACTTAGACAATTGACAGGAAAGTTTGAAACAAAGAAGAAAGATTTCTATATAATATTTATTGACTTAGAGAATACATCCCACAGAATTCCTACTTCCTAGAGAATTAATCTCATGGGTGTTGGAGAATAAAGGAATTCTTTTTTTAAAAAATGATATCATTAAGGACATGTATGATGGAATAGTAATTACCGTGAGAACATTTGATGGTGAGACAAATGAGTTCACTGTGACACTCTAAGGTTACATCAGGGGTCAGCTATTTTGTCTGCATCTTTTTGCAGTGGTTATGAATGAATTAACGGCTCATCCGACATAGTACTAATTGATGAAACTAAAGAAGGGGTAAATGTAGAATTGTGGATGGATATCTTAGAATCTAAGGGTTTAAAAAATGGTCAGACCAAGACAATAAATGGATTGCAACTTTAATAAGAACACATATAGGGCAGAAGAAGTAGTTAAATTAGATGACTATGAGGTACCCCAAAGCAACTAGTTTCGGTATCTTGGTTTAATTATTCATAAAGTTTAAGAGATTGAGGAGGATGTTTCCCATTAAATTAGAGATGAGGGGGCTAAGGTGGTGTTGTGTATCCAGAGTGCTATGTGATAGTGCATTCCGATCAAACTAAAAGGAAAATTTTATAAGATAACATAAGCTTTTTGAACTAGAGCATTGGGCTACAAAGAAGCAATATGTTAAAGAACTACCTAGCCAAGAAGAAATGTTAAAATGGATGAGTGAGAAGACAAGAAAATAAAAGATTAGGAATGAGCACATTTGAGAAAATCTGGGAGTGGCTCCAATAAGTGATAAACTAAGGGAGAGTCGATTGAGATGGTTTGAACACGTTCAGCGAAGACCACTAATGGCTCTAATGAGTGAATTAATGCAAATTGAAGGCTCTAGGGTGAAGGGAATGTGAGAAATGACGTGAATGGAGATAGTGAGGGAAGATTTGAAAGCACGTGATTTAACTTAAGGTATGACTTTGAATAGAATGAAATATCAAAACAAGGTTCGTGTTCCTAACCCCAATGTGTTTGGATAAGGCATTGATGACCACTTGTAGTGTAATACATCTACATCTTACTTATTATACAAAATTAAAATTTTTTTAATCGATATTATAAATCTACATCTTACTTTTTATACATTAGATAGGTCTATATTGTTGATATGTTGCCTTTTTCAGTATGATACATTGATGTAATCTAGTTGTGGTGAACTAGTCTTGCCCCGTGAAGACAATTTTTTACTTGCTTTTGCGTGTTACTTCATTAAGTTAAAGTAAGTACTTTTGAATGAAAACCAATTTCTATAATATACTGCTTTCTTCACAATGTGATCCATCTTTCCCAACTAGAAGTTGAAATGAAATAAGGGACATGTATAAGGAACAAAAAGGGTTCTCTTTGTGTGTGTGTGTGATGCGTTGGGAACATTTACAACTTGCATCTTACCATCTCATCCAAAGTGATAGATGCATTATATGTACGGAAAACTTTTGCTGTGAGGCCGGGCATGAGCTCTTTAAGATGAGCATTCAGTTTACTGGTATCTAGCTTGTCAAAAAGATCATCACCATCTCCTTTCCCTGAAAAAATTATGAAGAAGATACTTATAGGTGGACTTTAAATCAGAAAAGAAATATGTTGACAGGGAGGGCTATATTCTCACCAGTTTTGAATTGCCCAATTGCTTTATACACAAGAAGCTCAACTTCAACAGTGTTGAAGTATCTAATGGAATCTTTACCAAGAAAGTCAAACTAGATGAGAAAAGACGAGTCCAAATATTATTGCCAGCGCAAAAACGACAAATACTTGCTACCAGCCACGAAGTGAGACATTATCTGGAGATAGACATGTCATACCTGTAACTTGTTTGGAGGGACTAATGTAACATTTTCCACTTTCAATGTGCAACAACCAACTGTATCGGCCTCATCATCATCCTGCGGAAGAGCAATCAATTATAGGAAGAACACCTGGGTAACTTGTTAAGTAAACAATGCAAATATAAACACTACTATGGCTAAATGGGGAACTTATACTACATAAAACATGCAAGAGTAAGATCCAAGAAGCACAACTAGCATGCCTACAATTTATGAGAAGATAAAAAGCAGAATCCAAGATATTGGTGATCAAAAGGCAAAGAGTTTTACCAGAACTATTTTAATAACATCAAACTCCCTCAGGGAATTCATGTTGAGAGTAAAGGTATGGTACCTGCGTCAAATATGGGTGGGTCAGCAGTACCCCACAACCTATTTGGAAAAGTCATTACGGCGCCAGATTAGGGTAGTTCGTCCTGCTGCAATAAACATAGTTTCGTGACAGTGTGGAGCCCACATCTTGGGCTCCACTTTTTCCTGTTTTGCGCCCTGAAAACTAGGCCACATTTGGATTCTGAGATGCTTCAATTATGAAATGGCCATCGGGAGATCAGTAAAAGACCTGTCCGATCCAGGTCTGAAATTTGCAAACTGCCCCAACTAATGTTTTAAAACCCAAAAAGTCGACTTGTTTTAGAACCTTGCCGAGTAGAGTCAACTCGGAAACTCGGGCAAAACTTGTTTGAGTAACGACACCTAAAACTCGAACATATATAATATTTTTCTAATATATATGATATAAATTCAAAATGTTTTGATAAAACATGCCTAAAATGAGATATATAATTCAATATATACTAAACACCCCTCTTTTGTTTCATATATATACTAAGGGTGGGTGGGGTGTGTTAAAAAATACATAATTTGGTCACTCGTATAGGCCGGTTTACTCGATTTTTTATTATACAAAAAAAAAAAACATAACTTGGGCAACTTGGAGCGGGTCGGGTTTACTCGGTTTTCAGTGTCACTTCCGAGTTTTACCTCAAACTCGGCCGAGAAATCTTCAAAATACTACACAATACACATAAGAGCTTTTTGAACATGTTATTTTTCTCCTAAGACCAATACTGCTATAATATTCCATTAAAAAACAAGTTCCAATTAATAGGCTATTAGGCTTAGCACTAGAAATAGTTTTTGTCAGTTCAAACTCTAGATATTTGGAGCTTCTATTCAGTAAAGCATTAGTTATGTTAAAGACATTTCCTTGAACATGGCTTAACATCCCTAAACTATAAAGTAATAAATATTATTGTAAAAACACTTTTGGAATTTTTGAGAACAGCTGAGTTCATCACTCCTGATCTCACTTATAGCAATTGAGGAATCATAGGCAGCTTTCAAGGTCTTCCTGCGGCCTAACTGCACTTAATACATTTGCAAGTCTTAGAAATCCATTAATTAAAAATAATAATGAACCCAAAATATCTCAGTTCACTATGTACTTGTTGGAACCAGTGCTATCAGTGATGCGGATATAAATACGTTTAAATCCAACCAGAATAAGCGACTAAACAAATAAGCCAAATGGACATAATAATCTATGATCTGAGCTCTCCATAATCAAAGAAGTATACAAGAGGGATAAAAATATGAATATAGGTTAAGATAAAAACAAATCCAACCTAAGGTTACCTTCTCATTCCCTGCCCTGAGAGCTAGCTTATCAATAAGATAGGTAGCAACTGCTATCTGCCGCTTTGTAGCATCTTTACTTATGAAATCCTTTGTGTATGTTGCTCTGATATTGTGTATGTAGTCCTGTGTCCAAAATAGTTGGTTACAGTTTTTCAATGCCTGATCAATACTATATTACTGGTAAATACCAGGGATGAACAATCATTAGAAGCTGAAAACTGAAACAGCATGGAGGGTTTTACTTTCAGTAGCCTTGCTTTCTCATATTTCTCCTTGTCACTTTGCCCTTTCAACGAACTGCTAGCTGCCAAGAAGACATACTTGAATTCTCTTGGATTGATTGGATCATTCCAAAATGCTAACCACGTAACGGTATTGTCATGCTTTACTTCTTTCCACCTGCAAAAGTGCCTCAATAGTTTCAACACTCCAAAGAAAAAAAAAGTCCCAGCTCCTTATTTTCCATCTGAACACATTGTGCACAACAACCTTTCACCAGGAATTGGACATTCTGGAATTGGGGCACCTTTTCCTATATTTATTGTAATATCACTTGGACGGATGCGTCTTTTCAGTTTTCCCATCTGTCACCAAAAACACCAACAATCAGTATCAAATTCAAAATGAAAATGTGACTTGAGAACTAAAGCAAATGCTCCAAGAATACTAACTTTAGCCATATCATATAAAGCATTCCATTGTGGAGTATTATATAATATCTTTCATTAGGGGAAAAAGATTTCACAAGAACCTTTGGATGCTCTCCACGGCCGCGGAACAGCCCAGGTGGTTCGACTCTGAAGTTTCCAACCTGAGATTCCGATAATGATCAAAAGCCCTCACATGTACTTTAGAGAGTAGTAAGAAAATGTGGCAAGCATCCAAACAAGAAAAAGCTAGATACAACTCCACACATACATCAGTAACCAGTGAAACTAATCTGTCTGATAAGCACAACTACCATGTCAGGCTTATGATAGCCAATTAAGAAATATGCAACTTCCAGATCATTTAGAACAAGAAAACCATATCTACAATACCACAAAAATATCCAGGAAACATGAATGTCATCAATATGGAGATGTATTTACGGTAAGGCTAATAGATCCCACGGTCCACAGTAAAAATTTCATGGCATCACATAATAATTTACCGAAAAGTAAATATTTAAAACAACAAACACTGAGGTAGTGTTCGGTTTACCCTTTTAAAAAATGATATAATCGAATTTTCCATATCCATAAGTGCGTTATAGTTTTTTTGATCGGTAATGAGAAATATATTAATCAAACATGGGAACTACAAGCAGTTTACAAGGAAATAAACTGAAAGAGCAAGTAAGGCATAAAAATTACAACATATAGAGCAATGTCCAGGCTAACTCCTCATAGTAGTATGTCACCCACGTCCTCCCCCATGTCACGGATAGAAACCCATTCCACAATAGAGCGATGGATCCGTTCTCGAATGCGAGGGATGGGAAGAGAGGAATTGTCAAAGACACGGCTATTCCTCTCTTTCCATATGGCCCACGAAGTAGCTCCAGGCAAGGTAGTCCAAATGGCTCCCTGAACGCCCACTAGTGACATCAATGACCAACCTGATAAGAAGTACAAATAGGAGGAGGGGAAGACCTAGTCCACCCCTAGTCGAGAGAAAAAAGAGCCCCATATCTCAAATACAACCGGGAATGCAAGAGAAAATGATCTACCGTCTCTTCCTCCATAAGGCAAAAGAAATAGCGGTTTGCCATAATCCGCCCTCTACTCTTTAAGTGATCAAGTGTAAGAATTTTATTCAGAGTTGCAGTCTATAGGAAGAAAGATACCTTTGATGGGACACAGGGGTTCCAGACAACGTTTGATGGAAAAGAGTGCGAAGGTACCTGGAGTAATGTCTGTAGAAAGGATCTCACTAAGAATCGACCATTATTACTTCTAGACCAAATCCTACAATCCATAGCCTGAACACATGGAGAGCAGGAGTATAAACGAACCAAAAGGGTGTAAGTCCTCAATCTCCCATTCATTTAGGTCTCTCCTCAATCAAGGGCACCACACGAAATCACTACCCGACCCCTCAAAACAATCAGCCACCAAAGCTTTCCTATTAAGGGCAAGATAGATTATGTTTCCAAAATTTTCCTTCAGTCTAGACTGCCCACACCACAACCATTCCCAACCTTGTATCTAATGTGAGGCTCTAAGAGCTTGGCTACCGACAAGATACCTTTCCAAAGCCCAAATCCATGCGAACATCGTACCTCCTTTGATTGCCATCATGAGTTAGTGCCATATTTGCCAATGATGACCTTGCACCAAAGACTCTCTCGCTCAACTCCAAACCGCCAAACCCATTTGCCCAACAGAGCATTATTGACGCTAGGGAGGGGAACTAGATTGAGACCACCCGCCTTAGCAGGTTTATAAATTTGATTCTAGGTGAATAGGTGATTTTGTGATAAAAAATTACCGAAATAAGTGGTAATTATTTAACTACTTGAAATTGTATTTTAATATCAATCACTCAATCTCTTCTCAACTCCTTCCTTCTCACCTCCCTCCCCAATCTCCCTCCCTCTTGCCATGGCAACAGTAACGGCGTAGGCAACAAAGACAAGGCTCCACCCTCTCAAAGGTAGCGGTGAGCCACTGACAACACTGCACTTCTTCATGTGGAGCACAATGCAGTGAAGCACAATGTATCAATAGTCAACACCCTTGAATAAAACCTTGCCATTTGAAGTATTTCAGCGTTCGATCTTAGGCTCGTGGATGTTTCTAGTGTTTCAGTTTCTTAATTGTTTTTCTCCAAAAATTCTGAAAGAGGGTTGCTCTAAAAACCCAAATTTGGGTTTATTTGTAAAGACAATATCTGAAATGTGATTCCCAAAAAATGTTGATTTTGAGATGGGTTTCTATAAAAATCCTACTTAGGATTTCGGGTCCTCAAGATATCCCCTAATACTGAATGGTTGATCCAAATCCTTGCTTCTAAGATGAAATTCTTCCTCAATACTGGATCTAGAAGTTGCAAGGTTTTGAGAAGATGTCTTTTCAGATGTTTTGAGGCGGTGTCGGCTACAAATCAACTTCGGGAAGAGCGTCATATATGGGGTGGGTGAGGTGCACAATATAGGGGAGTTGGCAGCATGCCTTGGGTGTCGGACAGGGAGTTTTCCTACATCCTATCTCGGGCTTCCGTTGGGTGCGTCGTACAAAGCAAAAACAGTTTGGAGCCCGGTCATTGAGCGTTTCTCTAAGCGCCTTCAAGGATGGAAATCTCGCTTCCTTTCCAAAGGAGGGAAACTTACAATGATCAAAAGCAAGTTGAGTAGCTTACCAACATACTTCCTCTCCCTCTTCAAGATTCTCGTCTCGATTGCTTCCACCCTTGAAAGTATCTAGAGGGACTTCCTTTGGTATGAGAGAGTCGACATGAGGAAATATCATTTAGTAGACTAGAAAACCATAACTTTACCTAAATGCGGCGGTGGCCTCAATATCACTCTACTTGTAAGGGTCAACAAGGCAATAAGGCCTGTTGGGTAAATGGCTTTGGCGGTTTGGGGAATAGAAGAGCAGCCTGTGGAGGGAGGTGATTGTTGCCAGACACGAGGCATTGAATAGGTGGCGTCCCAAGAATGGGCAGGGCCCTCTGGGCGTCGGAGTCTGAAAAGCTATAATACAAGGCTGGGAGGAATTCTCATCTCACACCCACCTTAAGGTGGGCAATGGAGAGCACATCAGCTTTTGGAACGACCATTGGTGCGGCCAGGCCACACTTAGACAATCGTTCGGAAACATATTCCTGCTTGCCTCCAACAAACAAGCATCAATAACGGATTACTTATAGCGGCATGTAGGGGTTTCGATTTGGGTAACTAAACTAAGGCGTAATCTATTCTATTGGGAGGTTCAAAACTTGCTAGGGCTATTATCCCAAGTCATGCAGGTTACCCTGCTTCCTACCGTTAGGGACAGTAGAGTCTGGTCTCTAGACAACAAGGGGCGATTCTCTATGGGATCCTTCTTGAGAGCGTTGCAAACTGGATCTTCACTATCTTTTCCTCATTAGGCTGTCTAGGTTCCATCAGTTCCCTCCAAGGTATCTTTTTTCATGTGGACTGCGGTTGTAGATAAAATCTTAACTATAGACCATCTTATGCAAAGGCTGGAATTTGGCCAACAGGTGGTATATGTGCCTATGCGCAGAGGAGTCAGTGGACCACCTCCTACTTGTCCGGTGGCGCGAGAGGTTTAGTCCTACTTCGTTTCCCACTTGGGCATCCCTTGGATCTATCCCGGTTCCTTCCGGAGCTTCTTATCTTGTTGGCTGTCAGTATCGTTATCGTCGCCAGTAGGAAGCGTTTGGCCTCTCCTGCCAGGGGCGATAGCATGATCCCTTTGGAAGGAGACGAATAGGAGAGTTTTCGAGAACTCAGCATTGCCCACCCCACGGATTCAAGAGCAGATCCGTTTCCTAGTTTCAGCATGGGGTTCAGTTCGGGGTATGGGAGGCAATCCTTGGGGGATCACTTTTGCAACATGATATGGTGTAGATCAAGATTTTGCTTTGCTCTCTCTTGTTTCCCCACATTTCATTTTCTTGGTTTACCTTTGGTGAACCTTGTGATGTAGGCTCTTTTATCTCATATATATATATATACCTGTAATTTACCGATCAAAAAAAAAGTTTTCGAGAAGAAAGACTTGGAGATTCTGGCGAGAGAGATGATGCGATTGAGATTCGCATTGGCTCTATTTCTTTACTTTGCAAAATTTGGGGAAGATTAGATCTGCTTCTGAATAATGTTTTCTTGGATTTAGTGGCCAAACAAGTTTAATTGCCCAATCAATTATGTTAAGCAGTTTTCCACATAAATAAATGTGAAATGAACTTATAATCATGGAATTGACTTCATCAAAAGATTATAAGTTCATAGCCCCTGCCCATTCCCATTTGGTGGGGAACTGACAAATAGATCTACTAATTCTTTGATTCCAGACTTCCAGTTAATAAAAGGGGCCTTGAACTATGTAGCCAAAAACCAACTAAGTGATCAATGAAGGAGATACCCTTCATACGCATAGCATAGCTGAAAAGTCAGTCTATGCTATCACCTCCTCTTAAAGAGTGTGTTTTTTATGAAAGGTACAAAGGCAAAAGCATCTATACAAGGTTTAAAAAAGCGGTTTCGGACGCCGTATCGGACACAGCTGAAACCATTACGTAATGGTTTCAGCCGGTTTTTTTTTTTTTTGCTTAAAAAAATCATAATAAATAGAAAAAAATAAAAAACATGTAACGAAGAACGAGTCCTACAACCGAAACCATTACGTATCGGGAGATAAGTAACGGTTTCAGGCGATACGTATTTTTTTCAAGATAATGAATTGGTGTGGCGAACGAGTCTTACGACTGAACCCGTTACATATCGGGCGATACGCCCAATACGTAAAGGTTTCGGGTGATGCGTATTTTTTTTTAAAACAAGTAAAGGCACGGTATCGGGTAACGGAGGCAACCGAAACCGTTACGTATTGGGCGATACGTAACAGTTTCGGCGATTTTTTAAACCATGCATCTATACAACAAAAGGAGCCCTCATTAATATATTACATAGCATTATAATATAAGTTATGGCATCTTTATAAATACCAGACAACTTATACCACCATGTCATGTATACATGCAATGCGACCTAGTAAATAATCACTCATAAGGGGGAATGTGAGCTGTCAAAATTTTCCCACGGTCAAAATTTGTAAACTGAATTTGATGGGGCACATAGCTAATGCTTGCTTCATATACCATTTGATAGAACAAGAGGGAAAAGATAGGAAATACTCGAGGGGATAAAAAAAAGGAAAAACACATGAACTAGGACTACAGAATGAAGAAACCAAAAAGGAAAAACATGCACGAGGAAAACCTAAATCCTTTTAGGGGAAACTATACATGCCACAACACCTGGCAGTTGGGTCAAGGAAATAGAGTCAAAACAAGTCAGTTTGCATTGCACTTCACAGTTCCCTACAGAGAGAGCCTTAAATGTTAGATTGATGCAATCACAAATTCCATAACACTGAGGAACCAACTTCTGCAAAATTTTCCACTAAAATAAAAGTAAGAATACTAAGGCTATTTTCTCACCACAGCATCTCCTCTAAGTATTGTTGTACTAGGATGAAGGGGTGCATCAGTTAAGTCCTTCATTTAAAACCTTTTAGATTATTCATTTGTATTTTAATAAAGGCACCTTCAAGGGGAAACAAGACAAATTAAACTTAAATCCTTCTTTGCACTTTCCTGCCGAGCACTGAATAGAAAGTACAGATACTGATAGAGACAAATCTATTGAGGTTCATATCATAAACACAACAACCAAATGGAGTGCCAACTGCAAAATATCCATCAAGACCGCAGATATATAACATTATGTACTAATAAACAAACCACCATGCAGGATTAGTCAGAAAAGTCATATCTTTAAAATCCATAAAACATGATATATTAATCAAAGCTAGAGGTAACCTTCTCCTTGACACCATCTACATTTGCCCACATATACTTGTCCTCTTGTTTTAATTTCTCTTCTTTCAAGGCCTTTTTCTCCTACATGAACCATGACTGTTGGGTCAACAGTTTTCGAACAGAAATAATATCAACCAAAAGTTACTTTTCAAGTTATGATTTCAATACAGAAGCATCCACAGAAATTATTATGCAGGGGGCATTATGATTGTAACAGTCCAAAGCTAACAATGCATGACCTTCACAATATCACTCTCTAAGTGGGAATCTAATTTACCTTCCATTCTTGGAAGGAGAGCATTGAAGAAGAATGTCAGATTCTTTTTTTTAATAATTCCAGTGACAGATTATTATTCCAAAAAAAAAAAAAGTAAACCTATACCACTGGGAGGAGAGCATTATGATTGGTCTGCATTCAGATAAAAATCTTAAAGAATAGTTGCAGTTGTAGACAGCTACCAAGTTGATTAGCTCGATACCATTCCACTGTGGAGATAAACTTGTGTAGATTTATGTAGTTGAAAATATAAGGTGGATGGACGTTTTCTTATTTGTTTATGTAAAGGTAACCAACTCCCAATGGATTGGTAAAAGCTCCCCTTGGGTGACATGACAGGAGGACCCACTAACACCAACAACAAACTGTAGAAAAATGAAATCAACACCTTGTAGTGGCACCCAAAATTCAATAAAGTTGATGAATTTCTAATTAAAATTACTAAATACTGTGTCTAATAAAAAAAAAAAATTCCTAAGGATTGTCTTTCTGGTTCTAATTTTAGCTTTTTCGTGCATCTTTAACTAAGCTTATGATTCTGAAAATATGCTTACTATTTTACAGATCTGAAAGCTTCATAAAAGTACATGGATTATTTACTCAAGAGCAGACGATTTTCTGGTGCAGCAGTTGGGAAGACTTAACATTAAAATTTTATAGTAAAATAACTTAGTTTCCAGAACATTGGATGCACTTTAGCCAAAAGCTTCTAAAGAACTGGTAGTGTCACGAGAAAAACAGCAAATACATTCCTAAATTTGACACTATAAATCACATCAAAATGTTTCACTGGATAAAAAAACCATGTGTGGTGGTATTTGAGGGTCAAGTCCATTAGTCAGTCCAACCATACAGTTAGTAGCTTCTTGGCATAGCTTATGTTATTCTCATTTTGGATGGAGTTTAAGAAAACCGATGAACAATGAATTGAGGAAGCATACAAAATAATTAACACAAGAAGTTAAGAACTACTCAGTTTTTATCAAATTCAAAAAACTTTTTAAGAGCTTGGTAACTTACTTCCGTGCTCATTTGTTTTTTCCTCTCTTTTGCCTTCTCATTCCATTCATATATTGGGGTGAAATCACAAAGCTCAAACTTCTTAATAACATGGTTTTTCCCAAGTATTGCTCTCCAATCATTCATGAAATTCTCTATAAATCTCTGTTTGGTTGCGTACTCTGTATCTTTCATCACTGCAAACATTGTTGCAACCTGCAAATTAAAAAAAATAAACAAATAACTTATCAGCAATTCAGAAGTAAAGCCTTTGATGACATCTTATTTATTGTATTAATTATTAAAAAGCCACCCTTATACCAATGAGAACATGTGGAAAAGCAATAATGAGCGAAAAGAAATTGGGATAATCAAACACAATAAAATAAATATTATGAGCTCACCTCCTCCTGTTCAGGAGTCAACTCAACAGGCCGTCCATTGTAAAGCATCTTCACTCCATGAGGCTTGTATGGAGGTGGAAAAATAACACCACTGTGCACCAAGCTAGTCCATTTCTGCCCCTCACCAGAGTTAGGCTGCAATTTTGTCGACTTTGAGTATTTTGAATTCTTTGTTACTTTCTTGGACTTCTTGGTTATTTTCTTGAATGAAGAGGGAGCAACTTTTGTTGTTGTTTTCTTCATGGATGATGATTTATTATCGGATATAACTGACTTCTTCATTCTCTGGGCAATAGGAATATGGTCATCGTCATCTGCCTTTCGTTCTGCTTTGACAGATACTTGCTTAACTTCGGTTAGGACGGACGCATCTGAAAGCTTCAGCTTTTTAAGGGAAGACTGACCGGAAGTATTGGCCTCACCTAGAGGTCTCTTGCTCAAACCTTTAGGAGATTTCACGAGTTGTTTATCCATCTTGTTGGTACCATTTTGTTGACATTTAGAAGACAAAGGTTTCTCTTCATGGGAGTTGTAAGACTTGCTAGCAGCTACCCCCGCACCAGACTTCATTAGGAATTTTTTTGACGACAAAAGGATCTCATCTTCAAAATCTTCAGACGGTTTCTTTATCCTAACCTTTGTCTTTGCTGATGATGATGAACTAGGAGTAGATGAACTAAGCCCCTTTGAGACATGGTGGGAGTTGTTTTTTGTTAATCCCGCAGAAAGTCTAAGACTCAATGGTTTATCATCCTCAGAATCACTATTTGGCTCAACGGGAGGCTTATTCATATGTTTCTTCTGCACATCAACACCCTCTGAATTCTGTTTCAGTGAATGTTTTGACCGATCAGCTAATGAAGTTGATGCATTTGAACTTGCTACTGCTGACTTCAAAGTTGATGCAATTGCAGGTGAAAACAATTTACCCTTTTGCAAACTTGAGTTTTGCCCATTGGAAGAATGCACATCAGATGCTCGCCTACCTGATGGCCCATCATACTTTTGAGATGATGACTTTTTTATTTCCAAGTTCAATTGATTTTTCTTAGATGCCGTGTTATTCCTTCTGAAAATTGTAGGTCCATCATCGTCATCATCATCATCCTCAAACATTTTTGGTTTGACGCAAGCCTCAACAGCCATTATTCCATTTTCCACAATGTTGGCATGTATGTCAGATAGTTTCCTGAAAACAGCACAGTTTCAAAATCATAAATACCAAAAAATATAATAAATTACATATAAGTTATAGACTCCAGCTAATCCAAATAGATACAGCTATGAAGAAGTCACAGAAAATAAAAATGTAATTACATTTAAACAGAAGATTACTAAATACCATCTGAAATCCATAATTTAAGCTCTCCCCACAATTGTCAAACAAAGAAATTGAAAAAAAAAAAAAAAGGTCAACAGCATGGCACTTTATTAGTTAGACTGATCAATAAACATAGAAGAAAATGTCTGGATTTAATCAGATAAAATAAACAAAAATAGTTAAAATTCAACCTCAAGTTATCCACCAAATGTAAGTATTACTAGACTCTATTTCCATAACCAATTAAACTGTATTACATATATAAGTTGATAAGTTCCGATTAGTAAAGAAAATTATGTCTGAAACATGCAGAGGCATTTACAATATTGATAACTTTTGCCTCTTTTAGGAAAATTGTTTACAGACAAGGCCATTCATTCGTACCAACGAATATCTTAAATTTTGGAATCTTGAATCTAATTTTACCTTAAGTTTATATTTACCAAAAAACATAATTTCAATAAAGTGAAGCACTAAAAAAATATGAAAAAGCTCTTTCCCTGCATCAACCAAATAAAAACTCATACCCATATTGACTATCCATATTGACTATCAAGTATCAATTGCTAAGATGAAGCACCCACTGGAAACATCTGGCAAGTTAACACTTGACAGTGAGAACTGAGAACAGCCTAGATGATGTTGTATGCTGGATTTGAGAGCAATATTGCAGCACGAACTTGGAAGTTCCACCAAGTCATGCAAGAGCTTCACATGAAGTGAGTGAAACTCACCTAATAGAAAACAACCAAGGTTTTTTCCTATTTTAGAGCAATTTAAGAATTGTCTTAGACTGTAAGACTATTCAATATGTAGCATGAGTATTGAGTTTGAGTCACTCATTCTCAAATTGCATGTTCATAACTTCTTCAATGTCCTCAGCAGTCAGCACCATAGTCACCAAGTTGGAGTCAGAGAATAATTTGGCTGAGGAGAAGTTCGAAAAAAATTGGTAAATTTTGGGAAATTCGGAAAACAAAATCGGGATTGATAAAAAAAAGGATGAAAAAAATAATTACTAATTATGAATAAAACATAGACAGATATACAAAAATATCTCATATATTAGATATTTATTCACGATTTTTTCAAAACTTCATGAATAATTCGCGTTTAATTCGTGACTTTTTGACAATTCGTGATTTTTTTCCTAAAAGTCATGAATACTCATGAATTAATCGTTTGACGGAAAAGTAGCGAGTTACACAGGATTTTGTTGAAAACATTGGCGAACTTTGTTACTATGCTCAACATTAGCTTGCCTAGGTCACACCCAAACAAACAGTAATACACATGCCACCCGGGGAAAAATATGAGGGAGTGAGAAGGAGAAAGAGAAGGAAAAACAAAAAACGAAAATAAGGAGACATTCTCGAAAATAATAATTCAAGAAGTGCAGAAAAAATTTCCATGCACCCCATGGATATAAATGATAACATATCTCGACATCATCGAATGGCATGAATTATGTGCATTCAAAAAAGTTGGTAAGATCCAATTCAAAAGTGTGTCATGACTCATGAGTGGTGCGGTTTTCGAGCATTAACATCCTCTTCTTCTATTAAGTAGTATTGTCATAATAACAAGTCTCTTGCAGATTGTACATCACCATCTAAACTGACCCCGTTTGATCCACAAACAAATTTGTGAACAAAAAGGAATAGTACAATATGGATAATGAATAAAATAGGTATCCAAATGCCCAAAATCGAAACGAAAGGCTAAAATTCTCAGTAGTGAAGTCATTTTTTACTAAGAGAATAGAGGCTACAAAGTTTATGTTGGTGCTATTTAGCTATGGCTATTATCTCAGGCTAAACTATAAACAAGCAAAAACATCAAAACGTTCTGTTTTACAACAAAAAATTATTAACATGCCAAATTTTTATGCCCCAAAACAAAAACAACACGAGTCGAAAAACCCCACAAATTAATATCCAATAAAGCTCAAGCAAAAGGTCAAATTATGAAATCTATCTGAATTGCAAAATTTAGCAACTACAGATAACCAAAAATATAAGTAGAATTGTAATTAGAAAACCTTACCCGCGTGTAGCGGAATCTCACTGAAATAATAAAAACTATCAGCAGAGATTAAGAGAGGCCTGCAAAATACATAATAGAATCATTCAAATTAGCTACAAAATGGTGAAAATTTTACAGGCAAAAAACAAAATGAACAAAATCAATATAATCAAACCCTAAAACACGAAAGTAAAATAAAATCATTTCTGAGAAAAAAATATATATAACATTCATTTCGATCTTCGAGTTCAACTAAAAACAATACCCCCTCTAAATACCAGAAGAATGGATGAAACCAAGCTAGGGTGAGATCTTAATGCTATATAGATTTAGGGTTTTTTTTCTGCTTCGTCTCAGACTCCTTAAAATCTATAAACATGAAATAGAAAATCAAAACACTAGTTCAGAGAACTATTAAATAAATTTACCAATTTTTATTCAGCTTAGGTTTTTTTTCTCTTCCCTCCTATACAAATACAGCCTTCTATTCTTCCTTCGATCTTCCTTGTATTAAGGTACGTATATCTTTAAGTAAAATGACTATAATAACCTTGATTTCGTATTGAATTTACTAATAAGATCGACTTGGGGGTGGCAACTGGCAATTGGACCGGCTGGGATTAGCCGAGCTTAGCCCAAAGTTCAAAACCGTAGCTCAAGTTCATCTCGAGCCCCCCAACCCAAGATCAGCTCATTAATAACATTAGGCTTGGAGCCGAGTTCGGGCTATCCTAAGTTAAGTAGATTGCTGGCCGAGTTTGACTCAACCTTTCTATTTTGGAAAATAGTTAGTAAAGCTAAGGTTGGACCTCACTGTCCTCTTTTATTGTTCATTTGACCCTTTTTAAACTATTAGGTAATAGTTTCATAAATTCAGAAATTGAGAGTGCGTTGAGTTAGGGACTATTAAAGACTGTTGGATGTAATCCATGAATCAATTTTATTTGCTAGAGTATGGGTTACTCTTATATTATATTATATATATTAGTAATTCAGGTCTCGAGTTGAGTTAAGGACAGCCTAACCTCAGCCCAAAATGTACTACGGGCCTAAATTTCAGCTCAAATTTAGCCTAACTCAAAGTAAGGAAAGTTCAGCCCACCCAAAATTTGGGCCGAATAATCAAGCTTCGGCTAGCCTAATCTAATTGTCACCCCTACTCCCACTAATTAAACAATAAATTTGAACAGTTTTTGTGTACCAACTGGTTTTATTCGAAAAACACTCAATGATCCTTTATAAGAGGAGTCCAATACACATCATCTGAACTTCAAATAAACTTAATATCACCCGAATTTTAACCGTTATAGAACAATACTGCCCTGTATAACCAAACACTTCCTTACTCCAATATAAAAAGAAGTTTAAATTGTAGTGCAATGTACCGGTTTTCACGAATTTCAATACATTTACATTTACTAAAGTAGAGATGACTAAGAACTTAATTTGGGGGATTTTGCTGGCATTAGGCATGGGTAAAAAGAATCTTCGAGAAGTTGCAAGTTGTTGGATGAGTTTTTTTTCATATTTTGAGTCACGGCGAGGATGCAAGCTCATTAAGTTGGTAAAGTGGATGGGTGATGATATTGCGACTTGGCTTTATATCCATCCTCAATATTAGTTGGAAGATTTTCTCTTCTATCACTCAACACCCTTGTTGTGCTTGCTTGGAGTATTAACAGCCCAATCAAAAAGCAATAAGAAGCATACATTTTGGGCTTGTGGATAAACTTCTCAGAGTCTAGAGAAAGATTTCCTCATAATAACTACTCAAAAAAATAATATTTACAAAATTTAAACTTCCCACAAAAGCTAGTTGAAGGCAGCTTCCCTTAAAAACTAACATTTCGATTTTTATGACTTTTGACTCGTGGAAAAGTTACTTTCTTAAGTGTTAAAGTAAATCTCATTTTAACTTACTTTTAACTCTAAGTCATTAAAAGTCAATTTAGAAGTGTATCCAAACACTACCTTTGAGTCATTAACTTATCTTTTTTGTGTGCTGGCGAGTCAGTAACTTGTCATACTACTTGCATGACATTAGGATTTCAGCTTATCTCGTACACTAAGATGGGAATGCAATTGTGAGCGTATAAACTAAGCTTAGTCACTTCTATTTTTTTTAATCGATAATGAAATTCAAAATATATTTAAAAATAAGCAAGGATAAAAGAATAAAACATATGCAGAATCAAGAGTTTACAAGCAAATAAACTCAAAACTCCAAGAGATAAACATATCTTGACTCCTAGCCTAGGACCCCCTCCCAAACTAAATCTCAACCCAACACTACATTCAGCTCCTCCCCAATGAAGTTAATACCTGCTCATTCCAAGGCCACCAACCGAATACGAGCGCAGATACGGGATTGAGAAACTAACGAATCTTTAAAAACTCTAAGATTTCTCTCATTCCATATCATCCAAAATATGGCACCCGATAGCACCGCCCACACAGCTTCCCTAGTCCCAACCTCACTGGACCTTGGCCAACTAGCTATGAAATTATGAAAAGACAAGGGGAAGACCCAGGTCATGCCCATGGAGACAGGAAGAAACTCCAAATACCACCCACATACAAGCAGTGTAAGAATAAATGATTCATCGACTCTGCCGCTTGGAGACACATAAAACACCGGTTGACCATCCTCCACCCTCTATGTTGCAGGTGGTCACAAGTTAAGATTTTTTGTCCAACTCTGCATTCCAGAAGAAAAAAGATACCTTTAAGGGATTCTTGGATTCCACACTGTCCGATGAGGGAACAAGCCCAAAGATCCCGGACCCAAAGACTGAAGAAGAGATCTTATTGAGAACAACCATTTTTGTTGTCGAACCAAACACTATAATCCCTAATTTCGTCACACGGGGAGTAGGAATTCAAGCGTGCCAATAGGCACAATATTTCATCAATTTTCCAATCATTTAAGCCCCGTCTCAACAATGGACACCAAACCACCCCCCCTCTCCCCTCCTTTGTTTTAGGAGGACAATTTGGTATGCGATCAGCCTCTTGCTACATTCATCTCCCTTAACCAATTGAGAGAGTTCAATTTGAATCACACATGAACAAGCAACAAAATCTTCAAAATAATCATCGAGAGGATTCATAAAATTCATGTCCCTGTAAGTGACTAGCAAGACCATAGATAATTGGGGTCCTAATTCCACTAGAGTTGGGATTTTATTCTTTTTTATGGCTCCTTTTATCATCTTAGGGAGAGAGAGAGAGAGAGAGAGAGATTCTTCTTTCTTTAAACAAGTTTCTTTTTTGTTTGGTTGATAGTTCTGTGCAAGTCTCTTCGCGCCTTAACATATGGATAGTAAATTGGCCATTACATTAATTAATATGCTCATATTACACATGCAAGAGAAAAGCTAATGATGCCATGTACGGGGATACTTTGTGGGTCTTTTGTCGAAATGGAATGACCTACTTTTTATTTTTATTTATTGTTTATTGTGAATGATAAAATCATTCATTGTAGAATGCATGACCCGAAGCAGAGGTGGCGGATATCCGAGTAACGAATGTTGGTATTTTCTTTGAATTCAATTTGTATAGCTCTATTATTATAGAGTTATATTTTAGGATTAGAATTTTGGAAAATCCTAATTAGTTTAGAATTTGAATTTAGGTTTTAAAATTCTATAAATAAGTTTAGGGGTGTAATTTTATAGTATAATTGAGGATAAGTGAGTGAACGATGCTCTAAGGAGAGCGGTTGCTGTCGGGGAGGGCCAAGTAGCTCTCAAAAAGAGAGAGTGGCTCTCAGGAAGAAGATTTAAATCTTTTGGAAAATGTGTAGTCTTGAGAAGAACAATGGGCTCATGGTTAGTACTAGCCCCCAGTTCGTAAGATACAGACACTGTATTTGAAAGTGAAAGTCCTTGTATCATGTAATTTTGCCTAGTGAAAGTTTTTTTTTATTATCTTTGCTTGTAGATGTAGCCTTATCGTGGGTGAACCACGTATATCTAGTGTTTTGATTTTGTATTCTTTACGATTTTATTTTTGTTAGTGTTGCTCACATTGCCATGGAACCTCCGGACCGTGTTTTTGCACAACAACAAACACCTAGGTGGCAAATATCTGGGTCACAAATACCCATATGGCGGATAAAGAAGATACCCTTGATGTGGCTGAGGGTACCCTTGATGCGATGGTTATGGGAGAGGGTATTTCCAATGTAATTGCTATGATGGTCAATGTGGATATTATGGAAGGGATTGCTTATAGATTTTGCTTGTGTGCCTGCAAAAACTGAAGCCAAGCCTCACAACTAAAGCGAGTATGTATGTACAGTATTTTTACTCAAATATTGTAAAAATACCTTATAAAGTATAGGAAAGTATGAATGAAGGCATGTTGTGTCCCCACTCCTCCCCCATGGTTAGCCCTCCTAGGTTGACTAAGTACATAATCAACTTGATGCTCGTATATACATGTTGTTCATGTTAGGCTTATCAAATTGGCCTTCAATTGAGGGGTCTTGACCCTCTTTGGCCCTCAAAATTGAGTTTTTTTTTCACTTAGGGCTTGAGGGCCGAAGCGGGCCCAAAATCCCAAGGTCCTCTTACATGAGGGTTGGACTTAAAACATTTGATAAAATTAATGTGACCCTGGCCAAACATGCCTTATATGTTCCAACTTCTTAGGTGAAATCAGAAGGAAAATCAAATGAGTTGTATGATTGAAAATTAAGATTTTTTTTTTTTTTTTTGTGTGTGTAGGTAAATTAGAAGTTCTCCCATATAATATGTGTATTTACATTACTATCTAAGAAACCATTTTGTTAAAAACAATTATTAAAATTATTTCGATAATTTATCTCTTCTTATATTTGAAGATTTAGATTTCCTTAATTAGATACACACTAAGATGATATGGGACCACGAACCAATGGCCCGCCTTGGAGTAACACCTATAAAAACCAAGATGATATGAGCATTAGCGTTCCAAACATCCTACATTGGTGTAGCTCCAACTCTTGAAACCTTAATTTTGTGGTTTGGAAGTTGATCTTTTTAAGTAAGATGAATGTATAGTTCTGATCTAGTTTGTTTTTGTTTGTTGGTTTAAACTCTAATCACTAACTCCCTCACACAGTTAACTCCGATTTAGTTAACTGGCTTGCATTGTAAAGTTATATTTCGTAGTGTTCAAAAATCATTTTTTTGGTTAGATTAGTGTAAGCACCCAATTTTTACACCATTGTCCTAACCATGGTTAAAATTCTTAACCATGGTTACCCTAACAGAATCCCCTAACCCTATGACTAACCCTAGGTAACCCCTAACTAAACCCTAGGACTAACCCCAGGTAAACCCTAACTAAATCCTAGGACTTAACCCTAGTTAAACCTAGGCCTAACCCTAGCCTAGCCCTAACCATAGCCTAGCCCTAGCCTAGCTTAGCCTTGAGCCCTTAGGGCTTAAAACCCTTAAGTCCAAGGCCCCTAGGGCTTAAACCCTCGGTTTGGGCCCAAGAAAATTCAAATTTTGAGCCCCTTACTGTGTGCCTACCTGGGCCAGGAGCCTGTTGGGAAAAACCTAGGTTTGGCGGTAATCCTTTTTCACCGACATCTATTTTTGCACTGGTTTTGGAAAGGCGGTAATTATTTTACCGTCATTTCCTATATCCTGTTCCAACTGAGCAGACACCCTCTCCTACACACTCCACCACCCCTCTCCTGTTCCACCAACCCCTCACGCGTGTAGGCACACTTCTGCCCACCCCCTCACCTCCTTCAGACTTTTATCTTTATCTCCTTGGTGTCCCCAACTTTTGGGCTATAAAGCCAACACCCCAGCAACCTTCACCACAGACCTCAACCCCTTGTCCGAACCCCTGCTAGATTGTCAAATCCCCGAAAGACACCCCGCATCAGCTCCAAGAAGCCCCAGCACCACCACCGTGATCTAGTGCCACCTCTGAGCTTCTCCACCATTGCCAGCAGCCTCCACCGCCTGTGAAGAGTAGCAGCAAGGTAGGGCATCCCCCTACCCCGTCTTCCTTCTTTTTTTCATGATCTTGTGAGCCCCTAGTCCTTTCAAGGGGACTAGTATTTCATTTTGTAGCAGAAAACCCAAGATATGGGCACTCTCCCACCTTCTTCATAGGTTTGGGAAACCCTTCACGGCTATAACGTCACTTCGAGCAACCTCAGAGGTCCCTGGGGGTCCCTCAAGTCATGAGGGAACCCATGGGTACACCCCATAGCAGCCCCGTAGGGCCTATCCATGTTTCTGGGAAATCCAGGGTGTCGGTAAACTCAGTACCGACACCCATAGGGTACTCTGTTTGAGCACCTGTGGGCCCCACCTGAGCTAACCCCGGTCCAATCCAGGGCATGGGTTAACACCCTAACCCTCCTTTGAGCTTAACTAGAGCTTTACAAATCCTCCCATTTAACTTAATCATGGTTAAATGGTCTCAGTTTAAAAATTGTCAAAGTGTCGGTAATCACATTACCGACACTTATCATTTTATGTACAGTGATCTTTGGGCCCATGCTAGGCCCACATAAGGCATCCCCCAGGGCCCATAACAGGCCCATGACCTTCCTTGATGTTTGAGCTTCAAAACCATAGGTCCAAGACCCCCTAACTCCCCTTCTAACTCTAGTTATGGTGGCCCTAACTACGGTTAAAAACTACTGGAATTGGCGGTAAAGCATTCACTGCCATTCTAGTTTTGTGAAAAACCTGAATTAGCGGTAATGCATTTACCGCCAATTCCAAAATTGTTTTGTTTTGGGCTTTACAATAAGCCCAGCTCTCATGGGAGACCCCTATCAGCCTCACCTAACCCCTGGAGCCCATTCCAAGCCTTTCCAGGCTTTGCCCTTACTTTAACCATGGTTAACTCAATCATTGTTAAGAGTTAACTATGGTTAGATGGTCAAACTTCTTGGAAAATTTCAAAAAACCCTTTAAAAATCTAAAATATTCTAAAACTTTGGAAAATTTTATTTTTGGACTATGCATGCTTGCCTAACCATGGTTATATGAGCTTAACCATGGTTAATATTTGGTTTGATCATGATTAAGCCCATTTAAACCTTGAAAATTTTCAAAAATCATGAAAAATTCAAAGGCAATAAGTATTCAAATCATACTTCATACTTTGCCTAACCATGATTATCCGGACTAATCATGGTTAAACTCATGTTTTAATCATAGTTAGCCCCATTTAACTTTGAAAAAATTGAAAAAATTCCTAAAAGTGTTCAAATCATACTTAAGGACCATAAACATACTTTGGACATTTCCTAACCCCGATTAACAATTCTAACAACGGGAAAACCCCTCTTGACCTATCGGGCCTAACCATAAGCCTACCGGGCTTACCCTTCGCCTACCGAGCCCAACTCAGACCTACTGGGCTCACCCTTGGCCTACTGGGCCCAACCAAAGCCTACCAGACTTATCTTTGACCTCCGGGTCCAACCTTTGATCTACCGGGCCCCATCCCTTAGTCTACCGGACTAAATCCTAGCCTATCGGGCTTACCATTTTGGCCTATCGGCCCCAAACCTTTGGCCTACCAGGCCCAATCTACCATAATCAAGGACTTGACCAACCCGGTCAACCACTCCTAACCTCCCGGCTAGACCCTAAACCACCCTTGGTGCATACACAACACTCCTTCTAGCCTTAGCACAGGTTCATGTGCCAGAACTACACTCGGTCTGATCTCACTCTAATGTGAGTACGTAGGCAACCCAATGCAGGTTCGACCCTAGTTTAGTTTTTCCCTTCTTGGACTAGTATAAACTAAACTTAAGAAGTTTGACTATAACTTGACATTAATTTGGCTTAAACTTAGTAAGTAGGGAACCGTTGTAAAATGGAAGTGTTGGGGTGCCTAACTCCTTCCCCGAGCTTAACCGAACCTCTTACCTTGACCTCTAAGGAGGCTAAAACCTTATCTATTACCCGGGACTTATCCCTACCGAATTAATAAGTGGCGATTCATAACATAAACTAGTGAGTACCAAAACCCGTGCTCACAATTAGAATAAATATATTTAAGACATATTTCAATAAAACAATAGATATTGTAAAACAAAGTTCTCATCACATTCTTTATGTAATGACTTGCCTTTCATTTAGGGTCGTTAGCTTGTCAAAGGGCAGGGTTGGGGCAGGATCAGTCTTAAGCCCATCCTTACTTATAAGAGCAAGACTCTAACCCTGCCCTAGCCCTTCAAGGTTTGGATTGACTAGGCCTTAACCATGCCCTCAAGAGCTAGGGCGCGTATGGCTATAGGGAAATAAAGAAAAGCGAAAAAAAATTTCTCATTTAAGATGACATAATGATTTTCTACACTAACTACTAACCAGATTATTCAATTAAAATTATTTAAAATAAAAAAGTAAAGTAAAATAGTGTAATAATAAAACTAAATAGAACATAACTATCTTGGCAACAAACTAAGACCATAATCAAAGTGTTAGGGACAACCACAGTGTTAGGGTAGCGAATTGGCCAATCAGGAGCTTAGGGTTAGGATTTTAAGGGATTAGAATTAGGGTTTTAAAGGGATGGAGTTAGGGTAGGGCTGTCAAAGGCTACGCTAGGGGCAGGGGCGAAATCCTAACCTTACTCTTACTTATAAGGGTAAGACCCTAACCCTGCCTTAACCCGTGCTCACAATTACTCATGATATCATCTTGACTCGTGTACTTATGTGAATTTTGGACTTGTACCATGAATATCATGCATACTTATTTTCTCATAAGAATAGTTATCGAGGTCTATATATTAAGTCCAAGGAGATGCATCGACAAAAGCGTAAGCCCCTAGAGCTCTTAGATATCAAAGGTCTATGATAATTATCCAAAACTTGAAATCTTATCCATGGAGAGCATCAATGATTACCGGTGCTACTTGAAATTAAGGGTCCTTGTAAAATCATGCAGTGTTCTTGTACTTGTTATTATTCTTGTTATTTAGTGTCTATGCAGAGTCCATGACATGTTTGTGTACTCGTGAAACTTGTAAACTACTACACATGTGAACTTGTACTTGAGTGTGTTGTAATTAATATATGAACTCTGTCATCGCTTAAATTTTCATCTTCTGCCAAGAAACTCCGTTAGGTTATATCTCTCTAGTTAGAGAATTTTCGACGTGGAGGACTTCTTTTAGACTTTGGCCTATCCGAATTTTGATCACCATAGAATATAAATAGGGCATAATTTATCATGACAAACCACAATATGATAATAAGCTAGTTTAACAGTTTTAATAGCATCATTTAGACATTTAGCATTTTCAAGCCTTAAATTAACACATTCAATCGTTTATTATGGCACAATATCATTCCTCAATTTTCAACATTCCAACATCCATTCCAATCCATCCATAAGTCATGATTATGCCATCAAACCCATCTACTGTCATTTCCATTCAGCCACAACCCATATCCATTCCATTAAACTCATCCTTCATCATTTCCATGCATCCACATTCAAGATAACCATATCAATTAACAATAAATAACATCTACTATTTTCATTATATTTAATAAAATTTCTAACAATTTCAATACTCCATTTCTAGTTTCACATTCAATAATCTTTTCAAAATCATGATAGAAATTTAATAATCTTACTTTAATCATGCTAAGGTTCAATAATCTTATTTTGATCATAATAAAGCACTCAATAATACTTAGTAGAGTTGGATTAGAGGGGATATCGACCTTATGTATCTTTCTCTTAGATCCAAATCGCTAGATGAAGTTCCTCGAAGTTTTGGGGTTGATCTCTAAAATAATCTTTTTCTTCTCCAAGCAAACTCATTCTCCTCTAAGCCAAAACCCTCTTGAAAACCTAGGGTTTTCTCTATTCCTTAGCCAAATTAGGTTTAGAATAGTTAGAAACTCTAAAACCTTCGAAATAGAACCTCTATTTATAGTTTAGGGCTTTAAAAACCCTGAATTTCGTAATCCTTTCAAAAACACTTGCATGCGATTGCAATCGATCGCACCTCCAGTGCGATTGATCGCACTGATGATGATTAGTCGCATAACTTCCCGAAAAATTTCTCAGAACTTCGACTGATTGCGATCATCGTAATAAGGACAGAGAATTTCCCAGTTTTTTGACTGAGTGCGATCGATCGTAGGTCTCCTGCGATGATCACATGTTCTGTTTTTCCACCATTTTCAACACTTAAACATTTTAAACACTCAACACAACTTAGATATAATTAACACATGCATAATAAAATAAAATAAGACTAATATACCCTTATTAAACAAGATAGAAATGAGGAATTCAGATTCGGGTCTTTACATAAGCTATCTTACCCATGTTCCCAAAACATGAGCTTTATGGGTTGAGTCCTGCTTGTTGGTGCTTATATTGGTAATGGTTGGAGCATGGGCACATGGGGTTGAGCCTTGGTGTTTTGATTTGAGTGCTTGTAAGTATGGGTTCAACTTGGGTTTGGCTAACCTGAACCCGACTTTGGACTGGGTTGGGTTGGGTTTGGTTTTTCATATTTTGGGTTGGGCTCGGGTTGGGAAATGCCAAGCCGCCTTACCTTGGGATGGCGGGTTAATTAACAATTTAGGCTCCACTTAGCAACCCACGTAGAAGATGGGTTCCTTTCGAACCCAATTAAGTTTCCTTTAAAACCCAATTAAGTTTTCTCGCTTTTAAATAAGTTTGGAACAAGAAATAAGTGCGTCCAAACATCAAACATGCCTAATCTGTAAGGTCACTAGGGCTGCACAAAGCCCGATCGACCTGTTGGTGCGGCTTGGCTCGGCCCGAATTTAGGCTCGAATGGGCTAACCCAAGCCTATAAAAAAGCCCGAAAAAGCAATCAAGCCGAGCTTGGACCAACTCCTGTGCGGCTCAGCTCGAAGCCCGACTCGATTAAGGTTCGGTTCGGCTCGAACTCGGCTCGACTCGAATATTATTTAAAAAATAATAAATAAATAAAAATATTATTTATATATATCATTATTATATATATATAAATAATATAAAATATTATTATTATTTTTTAAAAAAAGATTCAAGCCGAGCTTGAGCCAAGCCAAGCCCCGCTTGAGCTTGAATCAATTCGGGCCGAGCCAAGCTTTTGAATTTGGGCCGAGGTTCGGGCCAATTTTTCGAGCTTGATTTCGGGCCGAGCCGGGCTTCAAGCCTAGAAAAAATTATTTCGAGCCGAGCTGGGCCGAGCTGGGCTTGGGCAATCCTGATCAAGCCCGACTCGAATTCAACCCTAATGGTCACTTCCCACTTCTGAATGAGATTGTTTTTTTACACACACACGTCTAGATCTAGGCCCATCCTCAATTACCGGTAGATGATCTTTTAGCTTGATTATATTATAATCTTGACCTTTGGATCTAATTTTCTTTCCTCCGATTGTAATGGACGGTCACGATCAGCTAACTAATGAGCTTGATTCAGAAGAGATCATCATCAAGGCGGGACCCAATAATTTGATGGGACCAGCAAACCCATCTACTTCTGATGTATGCCACGTGGCAGCTAGTGTCCTCTTGTAGACACTCCCTTTTGAATGAAGCACAACCAATTTCTCTAGATTTTTTGTGTAGGGGACGAGCATAGGCATCGGCGTAGGCGAGATCGAATCACAGCCAATTGTGATTGAACTTGGGGAGAGTTCAATCACACCCATAAGTCAACATGTGTCTCATTTAACTTCTATGAATCATGGTTAAGATTCATTAACCTTTAGGATTCAACATCTAACCTTTGTTTTTAGTAATTATTGTTTAAAAAAATCAACAATAACTGTAAAAAAAAAATTTAAAATATTCTTTTTTTCTTCTTCTAAAAATCAAGATTAGATCGTTAAATCGTAAGAGTTAATAAATTTTAACCATGGTTAGTAATTGTTAAAATGGACAGGTGTTTATCTGTGGATGTGACTGAACTCTCCCAGAGTTCAATCACAGTTGGCTGTGATTCGAACTCAGCATAGGCTAGACAAGATGAGCAATAGTTCGCTCCATGGACGAGAAGTGAACTATTGCTCCTCGCTCTCAGAAAGCTGCCTGCCTTGACTCAGGTTAATTTCTAATCTTGAAATTAAATATATATATATATTTTTTCTAAAAACAAATGGTAGTGGGTGAACCGTAGGGGTTAGTGAACCTTAACCACAGTTAAAGAGAGTTTAAAGATGGACACGTGGCAGGAAAAGGAGGCCCAAGACGCCCCTATTTGCATCACCCACCGATGAGGTGAATATTTTTCCGGACAAGATTCGCTTCAACAACTCTCCTCCTTTCCGGTCGTAATTGTTGTCAATTCAAAGGGAGACCGGAGACGGACAATTCACCGTTTAGGGTCGACACACAGGTGGGTCCTACACCTTCCTTCGTCGGACTGACTTGACCGGCCAAAGCGGGTCATGAATTTCGTTTTGTTGTTGGGGGAATCATGTCGGGCTTCCCAGCCAACGAATGCATTTGACGTTGAAAATCTATACTTAAGGTCAGTTCCGTCATTTCAAAAGTTTAAGTTTGTCACACCCTCCGGTTTGCACCGAAAACTGAATGACCCAAGTACCCTTCCGTTGACGAGTATTTCCGAATTCCTCCTTACTATATTTCCTCAAGTCATTTAAACTATTATTATGATTCAATTAGGGTTGTCAATGGGTGATAGCCTTAAAGATGTTTAAGATGAAGAATACACATTCACATTCATATTGTACCATCTCTCAAATAATATGTATTTAAAAAATTGTTAATATTCAAGTAATATATATATAGATAATAAGGGGTAGGCTGGCTTTAAGGGGTGTTGCCCAAGCCTGGCCTTCATGTCAACAAACCTAATTTTTTTGGGCCTACTTGGGCCTCTGAATTGTATAGATAGAAAAAAGTCATTGATTTTACGGGCATTTGAGAGTCGGGCCGTGTCTACTTCACATGTAACAGCCTAGGTAAAACAAATGGCTAACAATAGATGTAACGGTTCCAGAATTTCATTTGTTGGCTTTGGAAAATTGGGTCCTACCCAACTCTCAGGCTTTTAAAAGGGAAAAAACATTTTTTATTATAGGCTTTGAAAGCCAGGACAGGAAACCTTGTCAAGGGCCAAATTGACAACCCTGATAAGTGTTCTCTCCTGTTGATAAGGTAGACCTACTAATGAGGAAAAAAAAGCCTATTGATGATATTCTTTTTTTTTGCATGCAAGGGCATCATTAATGTAATGTTACTAGTTAGGGTTAGTGGTAGGGTTGTCAACGAGTATGGTAAGGATCAAATTAGACTTTTTCCTTACTTATTTAGGAATTCTTACTTGCTTTACCCTTACCTTACCTTTACCTATGTAGGGTAAAGAGTTTAATTACCTATCGGATAATTAGGTAAAATAAATACTTAGGAAATTTATTTATTTGGTAATTGGATCAATTGTGGGTAGTGAGGTAAAACCTAATAATTTATATTAAATTGCATATCTTATATTACAATTATTTTTATTCGTACATAACAACAAAATCATCAACTACGAAATAAATAAAAAATATTCCAACATAACACATCATCTCAAAAAACTAACTCATTCATAAAACAATAATTTAATCTCATAAAAATGAATTCATCATATCATCTATGGAAAATAATCACATCCTCAGTTGGTAACACGAGGGCATCTCGACTCCTCTTTTCTTGCCAAGTGTTCCTCTTTTAATTCTCTTTAACTGTGGTTAAGATTCACTCATTGTCACGCCCAAATTTCTAAAAACTCACAAATCAATCCATTATCTATGGTTTGACCTGAGATCTAGAATTTGGGGGATGAGGATTATTAATAATTTAATTTATAATTGGTATTTTAAGTATATTAATTTTGTTTTTTTTGTTTTTGGTTCGTTTTTCATATATATAATTATGAAATAAATAGTAAATGAAATTATTTTGGCCTGAAATTTTACAGGAATATACTTTTATGAGTCTATGAAGTACGTATAAAATTTCAGAATTTTCTAATAACAGGAAATATTTTATAAATATTTTTTTGAAATTAAACTTAAAATTTCAAGAAAATAACAATGTCGCATTACTTTTATTTAAAATATTTAAAACTAAAATTTGGTCTCTATACTTATCATGTCTTCCTAAGATATATAAATGAAACTAATTTATATTCCAGAAAATAAATTTACTTCCAAAGTTCATACATCATTTACTAATTTCAATTAAAGAAAAAAAAATATTAAACATATCTACTAAAACATGATTCATTAATTTTGTAATTAATTCTAAATCATGAGAGAAATCTTCGTATTTCTTCTTCACTTCCAAGCATTCATTAATCCATACCTGAAAATATTGACATGAAAGTCTAATGAGCTATGAAGCCCAATAAGAAAAATCCACTCCCTTTCTTACAATCAATTTACAATAAAAATGCATGCAATATAAATACATTGAAAAATATATAAATTAACATTATGATTCATGCAAATATGATGACTCATTTTCACACTAGTTCGGCCTTACTATCATCACTGATTTTAGTACTAGTTTCGGTCAAACCGACTATCCCAAGCAAGAGATCTTCCTCGAGGTCTTTAGGGCCTTTCACCAAAGGATCCAAGATCCTGGCTTGCTCATCATTTTAGGGGCTCTCACCCACGGCATCATATAACCGTCCTTAATGCATCAATCATGCATAACATGCTATTATTGTATCACATATTTTTCATCTATTCACAAATCTTATGTTATAGATTTCTACATTATTTGCACAATAATAAACAAATAAAAATTATTGCATGCTAATATAATTCTAAAAATCTCAAATAACGTGTCATCATCTACTTAGAATTTTTAGTAACAATATCATCACTATCAAACATTTATTTGATTTTTTTTACTACAAATTAATTATAAAAAAAAAGAAAGACAAAAACCAACCTGAATTTTTTTCTCGATTATTGATTTCCTCCCAAAAACTTTCGACTCAAACTTTTCACTTGTTTTCTCGGACTTGATCTATGTTTCTCTATAATTCTTATTTCTTTTTTTTTTCCTGCGATCTCTTTCTCTTTCTCTCTCTTGTATTTAGTTCTTTTAAAATTTAAAGAGATTTAAAATATTTTAAAAGAGATCTAATCTAAACTAATATCTATCTCCTTAATTTAAATTTAAAATAAATTATGGGATTTTGGCCCATGGGTTTTCCACCTTAGACACACACACACACACACACACATATATATATATATATATATATTTTTTTTTTTGGTCAGGATATTACACTCATCCCTATGGTTCACTCATTCACCCTTATTTTTAAATTTAAAATTTAATCACAGGGGTTAAAAAAAATTAACTAGAGTTCATGAAAATTGAAGGGGCTTTGTGAGAGTGAGGAGCAATAGTTCGCTCCTCGCCTGTGGAGTGAACTATTGCTGATCATCATCTATCCAGTCTAACTCACAACAATATAGCTAAATTAGAATTTAATGATATTGTGAAATTATCAATTATTCTCGAATAGTCTGATTAAAAGATAGATTATGACTTTTTACCCATAACTTGCCTATTATTAAACAGAATAATCTGATACGACTCTTTACCCATACTCCACCTATTTATAAATAAGTAAACATTAGATTTTTACCACCCATCTCTTACCTATTTTATCACCTGGATAAGAAATTCTTACCCTTGTCGTTTTAAGTCAATAAGGTTAGTCAAGTAAAATGGTAAGAGGAGTGCTAGCAGCAAATGCACTAAATCAATTTTTGTCTAAAGACACAGAGTGGATGCAACTATGGGTGTTATCGAGGTGAACTGAGTAGTGGTGTGTTCAAAGCTTGTTTACTAATTAAACTAGCTTGAAAACCAAGCTTGAGGTTGGCTTGTTTATTAAATAAAGCTTTTGTAAACAAACTCAAGCCGAGCTTGAGCAGTTCATAAGCAACTTGGTTCATTGGATACACTTTTTATATTAGATGAAAATTTTATTTTATTATTCTAGGTAAAGAAATTACAGTGTTAACTAAAATTTTAGTATAAGTTTATAATTGTATAAAAGGTATTCTTATCATGTAAAAAAGATTATATACTATTAATCTTTACTAGTGTATAATAAATATACTTAATTTTAGTATTTAAGCGAAGTAACTATATTTTAATACGTTAAGTATATATATATATATATATAATTGAGCTGAGCTCTTAACGAGCCGAGTACCTGCGTTCTCAAGCTTGACTTGTTAATTCATCGAGTTTGAAAATCTAGTTTGAGCTTGGCTTATTTATTAAATAAACAAGTTTGAGCGAGCTTTAATGAGTTAATCTCGAGCTGTTCACGAGCAACATGGTTCATTAACCACCCCTAGATGCAACACGTGGTGTTGCTACCCTCTAATAGGGAGATGATTTGCCACTTATTGCTACCCCTTGCGTCTTTGGAAGATTGGGACCGAGGTTAGCATTTCTGAAATAGTGAATACTTAAACCATTAATGCCCTTCTTAGTGGGTTAGTATATGGTAATGGGACCTCCTTTCCACATCACCATGAAACAACTTTTTTTTTTGGTAAAAGATAACTTCATTGGAACTTAAGGAACGATTACAGATGAGTAGAAGCATATGCTCTTGTTCAACGCTATGGGAGCAAGATCATGAGCCAAGGTGTGAACACCCCATTTTTCCACCCTCAAAATCCTTCTTCTAAATTTAATTTAATTATTTTCATTGATTTATTTATGTAATTGGTTTTATTTATTTGTTTATGGTGTATTATTTTTATTTTAGTCTCCGAGAGAGAGAGAAGGAGAAACCCCATGTTTAAAGCCCATGGGCAAATCCATGTGATCCTAGACCCAATAGCAAAGCCCACAACCTAAATCTCAAACCCCAAAAAGTTCATACCTTAAATCAAAAGCCCAAGGCCCATGAGAGATATCTATAAAAGCCTGGAGTGAGGGATTTCATCAGAATATCCCAACCACTTATGGGTTGCAGAGCTCGGTCACTCTCCCTCTCTTTCTTCCGTTTTCTTTCCTACCGGCGATATCTTCCACCACCGCAACAGTAGCTAGCCCTCGTTATTAGCAGCGTACCCCATCGGATCACCTTCTCCGGCGAGCTTCATCTAGATCTGGCCGGTGGCGAGCTGCTGCCGTTTGGATCACTCCCGGTTAGTTAGTTCTTCCTATCTCTCTTTTCAATCTCATTAGTTTTTATTTTCTCTTCTTCTCTTAATCCCTTTTCATCCGGATCTAGAATTCTAGATCTGGATTTCCCTTTTATTTTTGTTCATCCTTCATTTTTTTGTTTCTCATTTTATTTGGTTCATCTGTACTGTTCCATCTCCGGCAGAGCTCAAACCAGCAGCTCCATCTCGGCGGTTGCTGCGTCATCGGTCTTCAACTCTGGTAGTAGCAGCGTCTCAGATCTAGCGCAGCTCAGTCCACCTACTGAGTTTGTGTCTCAACCTTCACCACTGTAATCAGCGGCACAATCACCATCCACCCTCCATCAATTTCAACCCGAGTTCGGTCCAGATGGTTCTCCGCTGTTGAAGGTCTGTTTCTTCTCTTTCATACCCCTCAATTTTTTTCTTGATCCGATTTCTCTAGACCTAGATCTATTTAATTCAAATCTCTCCTCCATTCCTTGTTCTTATTTATCTTCTTTTGATTTTCCAAAATCTGATTTGTGGTAAGGGAAGGTAATTTCGTTCTGATCATCCCTTCTATGTGTTCCAGGTTGGATCACCGTTGTCCCCGGCGAGATTGACCAATCTGGTCACATCGTGACTGCAACAACCGCCTGTTTCAGCTCTGCTGAGATCCAGCGACACCATCGTTTTCTTCCAGCTAGTGCTCTTCGCGTGCTTCAGGTATTCAAATGGTTTTGGCTATCATCCGATCCAGCCGTGCATGTTCCTTTCGGTTTTTAGAGATCTAGATCTGTAGAGCTTGATCAATTTCGATCGTCTTTAGCTTCTTTTATTTTTATTTTTTTATCTATATATATTTTTAATTTCGTTTTTCTGCATCTTATCATACCTTGTTGTTCTTCCTTATACAGAAACAAGCTGATCGGGCTCGGTTTTTTTATTTTTTATTTTTTATTTTGTTTATCCCTTGTTCTGGGGAGTGTGAGAATATCTTCTGTCTATCTTCCTTCAGATCATCAGAGCAGCTCCATCATCTACCATCAGCCCTCGCAGGTATATCTCTACCCCCATTTTTATTTAAGACCTTTCATTTATTGTGGTGTAATATTTCTTTGGATAGTTCAAAGCTTGGGCGGGAGATTTGAATCATTGGAAGCCCCTAAAATCATTTTAAAATTATAGGGCCTATTTCTCGAGGCCTTAGAAAGATAGCGGACCAAAGCCAATTGACCATTAGTGGTCAATGGGCCTTGGCCCATTAACTTTCTCGTTGAGCCCATTTATTTTGTCGTGAATGTATGTATTATCCATGTATGTACAATAGGGTTAGGTCACGATTTTCTTTTCCTATTTTGCCTACATTGGGCACTTAGGTAGTTTTTCTTTTTTTTTAACCCTAAATAATTGGCTCACCCCGTTAGTTAGTCTTACAAAAAAAAGAAAAAAACAACAAAAAATATAAAAAGATTAAAATAAATTAAAGGTACTGGTCTATCCTCCCTTGGGACCTAGAGCAGGGTCCGTATTTAAACCATAGCCTCTTTTGGTTTAAGGCCGCTCGATCCCCCCTGCTCTTTGCCTTTAAGTTAATTAAGTCAGTTAGGCTTTATTTTCCTTTTTTGCCTACCTTGGGCTTTAGTTTAGTTTTTGACTAGTTAAAACTTGCCAAAATTAAAAAATACAAAAAAATCAAAAAATACAAAATAACAAAAACATTCAAAAGATCTAAAAGAAATCTACCTTAATAAGTGAACGCCCCCTAGAGCTCCCCCACGAGCACCTAGTTACGCAACTACCTCTCGAAATGAGATCCATAAATCTCAATTCTACATCCCCCCAACTCAAATACGAGTTGGAAGCGACCACACTCCGAAACGAGTATAAAAACAGTCACGGACCCCGAACTACTATGAGAGTCTGATTCCGACTAATCGGATAAGTAGGCAGCCCAAAACCAGGGTTCGACCCCAACCAAAAATAAAATTTTTACACCTCATATTGATTTGTGTTTGATTAGCAAAATTAATAATTATTTAGGAAATTTTAAGTGATTTCAAATGTTTGCCTTGGACCTAATGAGTAGGTTACCATCATTGGATGGAGGTCCTGGGGTGCCTAACCCCTTCCCCAGGACCTAAAGGGATCTCTTACCTAGACTACTCTGGACCATAGACTCCTTATTTTGGATTATCTCGGGATCCTACTTCCTCTAAGTAGGTGGCGACTCTTAAAATAAATTTAGCGTTATTCCTCTACTCTCAGACCTTATCTCGACCCTTAGAGTTGAGAGGGGAGGAAAGGCGGTAAATTTTGGTGTTTACACAAGGTATTCGCTTCCCGGTATACAAAATGGAAAACTACTTATCTAGTTATGATTGCCAGAGAGACTATATCCGCCATTATCGTGTGGACCTCCCAATAGAGTAGGATAGGTTGTCCAGAGAGGACATCCACCAATTCCTTGCAATCTGATTCTTTGATGTCTTGATGCCACCTCTTAGAAATTGCCAACAACACCCCCTCTCTTATAGCTTTTGCAATCTTTGATGTGTTCCTCCAAAGAGAGCATTGTACTGCGAACATTGGATAATGCCCAAATGATTTCGAGCCACCACCTCTATCCCTACTGCGATGCTGCTGTGAAAGGCCGCTCCGTCAACATTTTTTTTGATCCAGCCTTCGCTTGGAGGAGTCCAAATATTAATCCTACGAGTTATATCATTGGTAGCAACACTTGATATTTGGGAGGCGAACTCGTGGAAGAGGACATCCGCTTGTTGAACAACACTAGCAGGATCTGGTTGAGAACCTTCAAATAATACAACGTTTCTCAATTTCCAGATACTCCATAGGATGATGACTAATCTAATGCTCAACAGTTGGTCGCGGTTTGCGAATTCTAGATGGTGCACCCATCTATTCCACCAATCGTAAAAAGAGACTTCTGAATTGCAAGGGATATAGAGAGAGATTTGGGATCCAAACCATACTCCTCGTGAACAAGGGCATTCCAAGAAGAGGTGGGTTACAGGCTCAATTGTGGATTTGCATAGAGGGCACTATTCATCCACCTACATATTTCTCCGCTTGAGGTTTGCTGCTGTAGCTAGAGCATATGGTATAGTCGCCACATGAACACTTGTATTTTTTTGGCGGCACCGGTAGCTTCCAAATTTATTTCCAAGTTTTCCTATCCATTGTTTGAGAGGTGTTGCTTGAAGATGGCCAATGACTATCTTCCATGTTCTTTGCAAGGTGGGTCACTGAATTTACTATAAAGGAGCCAGATTTAGAGTAATGTCAAATAATTCTATATGAGGTATTGTGGATACTGATTGGAATTTGCCGAATTGCTGGAATGGTCTGAATGTTGAACAACTCCTCCACTATAGCCATATTCCATCTCCCGTTCTCACCGTAAACAACTTCATTCTACAGAGTAGAAAGTGTTTCCTAAATCAAGGATAGATTCGGGCATGATTAAAAGAGCGAGGCCAATTTGGGCATTTAAAGGGCACTAAATTAAAAATGGTTGACTGTTGGTGTTTTGACAAAGAGAACACCTCCAACGTGCGAAACAAAAAGGCCCAGCCATGACCCACCAAGAAATTAAAAGCTTTTAAAAACATATAAACGAAGAAAACGCTCGTCATCTTCTTGGGAACACCCTTCCTTCCCCTCTTTCTGGCTTTCTCCCTTGCAAAACGCTTCTCTCTCTCTCTCTCTCTTTATATTCTCTTTTCTTCTTCCTTTCTTTCACATTAAACCTGTTCTCTTTTCTTCTTCTTCTTTGGTTTCTTCCCTATTACTAATAGCTAGCTACAAGCATGAAGAAGAAAAAGAATAATCTTCCCTACAAGAGATTCCACCTTGAAATCACTTCGGAGTTTCGAAGTCTGGCTTTGTTGAGTGGGACAGTCTTTCGGCGATTTTTGTTGACAAATCGGAGAGGTAGTCGTGTAGAAGATATGAGTTTTTGATGATAAATTCATCAAATGGACGGTTAGTGGCGTACATGGGAAAGCCAGGCATTTTTCTATTCTCTTCTTCTTCCTCTTCATGTGCTTGCTCTTCTTTTTCTTATATGTCTTTTTAAAAAAAACTTCTTTGTGGATTTTGTTGGGAGATTGAGGTAGTGAGATATATGTAAACTGCTCTTAAAAACTCTAAGGCAGAATGATAGAAGTGTAATAAGATCTGGCTGGTTTTCCGGGTCTCTCTTTGCTTTGTCTTTTCTAATCTTACTCTTATTTTTTCCCCCTTTAATATGAAGCATGTTGCAGTGCAAGTGGGTAGACATATTTTTTTTTTTTTTAGATACAGATCTCAGTACAGGATGTTATTTGCCTTGGAACATTTAATTTTTTTTTTGAAATCTCCAATAATTTATACAAAACCCCATTTAATGAATAGCATCTTAGACAAATGATGAAAAGAAAAAGAGGGGTAAATTGAATTCTCATTGGTTAATGTAATTTTTAAAAAATGTATTTTATATTTGAGAAATGTTGCCAAACAGAAGAAATCGTCTATTACTCAACACTGGTTTCGAGAACAGTTTAAGTAGGAGCTTGGAGACCATCTCAATCAATTGCTATATTGACATTTCCAGACATAATTAGTTAACTACAAGGGTTAGGAGAAGTTCTAAAGTCTCGGTGGTTATGGTGCTGTTTCGATCAATACATTTCAATGTTGTTGTCGTCGTTGTTTCAAGATTCAACCCTTCACCCACCTAAACTATAAACAAACAAGTTTTTATATATGATTTTTCATATAAAAATTACATTGTACACCGACAAATATTAATGGGCCCTCTTGATACTATCTGTATATCATTTTCCTTCTCTTTTCAGTTGTTGGGTAAGCTGGAATTGGCCCCATAATGTCTTTACTCTTTATGTATGGTTTTCAGTTGTTAGTTCTGGCAAAGTGGTGGACCTAGCTTATGACAAAAGGGTGAGACAGGTGCAGAGAAAAATGTAATTTAAGGACTTGAATTTTTTTTTAAATATTAATTTGGGTAAATTACACATATCTCTTTGAGGTTTAGTGAAATTTCAGAAACCTCATTCCTTATTTCTAAAATTACAGTAACCTCTCCTGTTAGGATTTTCAAGTTAACGCCATTAACAAAATATACTCGTTTACAGTTTACTCCATTACTTGAGGAAACACATCATTATGGCTTAGTTAGAAATTTCAACCAAAGAAAAACACATACTTCCCAAACATTCAAAGGGCCGTAACGTCGAAAATGAAAATCTTTCTAAGGTTCTTAGAAAAAATAAATAAATATTGACCTCATGTTGATTATACCTGACCATAGTTAAAATGAGCTCTACAAGCAGCAACATGCCCCTTTTAACACCCACTAACTATGGTTAAGATTCACTCACCCCTAGGGTTCATCCATCTAACCTGGTTTTTAGAAAAAAAAAACATAGTTGATTATGCTTAACAACAATTAAAAGGGACTCTACAAACCGCCACATGTCAAGCCGCCACATGTCCCTTTTAACACCTACTAAATGTGGTTAAGATTCACTCACTCTTAGGATTCATCCATCTAACTTTGGTTTTAAGAAAAATAAATAAAAAAACATTAACCTTAGGTTAATTATGCTTAACCACAATTAAAGGGTCTCTATAAGCTACCACGTGTCCTTTTAACACCCACTAACTATGATAAGATTCACTGAACCCTAGAGTTCATCTATCTAACCTGAATTACCTTGTGTAATAATCAAACACTCTTCTTCTCCTTAAACCATATTCTCCGAACAAAGAATAGATTTCCGTACCCGAAGTCCCCTCCTCCGTGAACATCCATTTTCGGCTTTACCCATCCCAATATCATAACCACCTTCTATATTTCAATTTCCCTCAAATTTCATGCACTGAGTTCTGTTTTGGATTGATGGAGGCATCCCCATTTTGATAGGATCGACTTTGAGATGTTTGGAGGAGAATTTGAGCCGGAATCGGATTCCGAACTGCTCCACAGGACCACATAGAACTCCGTCTCTCATTCCTCTTATGCTTCGATTTGAAAGCCATCGTCTAGATTGAAATCAAGAACAAAAACTCTAAAATGGCTTCTAAAATTCAGTCTGTCTCTAGGGAAAATTTATGGAACAGAGAGATCAAAGCTTGAAGCAGAAAACCCAAAATTAGAATTGGCGATCAATATATAAAGAATCAACATCATGTCTTGGATCCGAACCAAAAGGATTTATATATGTTTCTAGATGATTTTCTTCTCTTTTAATATTGCTTTTGATAATAGAGGTTTGGCGAACAAAGCTGGAAAAGAAGTGTAGAACTCCGAACTGAGTTCATTAGCCTTAATGTAAAACCATAATTACATTAAGGCTTTAGTGTAGAACTCAGTATTATGAATGTTTTAAGATCTTGAGGAGAGTTTCTTTTGGTTATAGGAGTGAAAACATAATTGGGGTAAGTTATAAGTTTTTTTAAAAAATGGATGCCTAAACATACCCTTAACTTTAAGGAGCTCTACATTTCTTATCCCTGATCGGAATCGAGTGATTCTTAAATTTTTGGAAAGATATTGAAACTCTCTTCGAGGTTTATGTTTATCCGTTTCTCAAATTTTGAGTCGAACTTGGGTCAAATGTCAGATTTTCGAAAACTAGTCTGCTGTAATCCATCCCAGACTAATCAGTTTTAGAGCCCATTTAAGCTATTGAAAACTCAAAATTAGGATTTATCCATTAGAGATAAAATTGTTCCCGTTTAAATGATGAATCCAATGTAAGTAGCATGGTTAAAATCCGATATGCGAGTCAAAAGTTATGGTTGAAATAGTAAAGTGAAAAAAACAGGATCAGTCAAAATACAATTTCGGCGACGAAGTGAGTCGGGGGCTGAATTTTGACGACGAAATTGGCCCAGAAAAGGGCAAAAACGCCTAGAAACAATTTGTAACTTGCAGCCGACCTTGTGAGATATTTTTTAAAGATATTTTTGGATTTTTGGCAACCTTTAGGCTATAAATAGGGCCTGATTTTCGGGGGTAAGGGTTACCAAACCCTTGAATATAATTGAAAGAGAGATTGAATAAGAAGGAAAGCTCTGTGAGTTTTCAAAGTGTTCGTGTGTTTTCTCTTAAGCTCAAGTGTGGTTCCAACTTTTTTTCCAGAAACTCAAGCTTCATTCATTTGGTGTTCTAAAGCTCAAAATTCATCTTTAAGGTGATTTCCAAAGCTTGGAATTCTCCAATGAACAATCTGTACGTGTTCTTGAAGAAGGGGTTTCGAAACTTAGATTTTCTCAAAGTTGAACCAAGTTTTCTCAAGCTTGATTTCCATCTTACAGAAGTATAAAAGCTTCCTTTTTAAGGTAGATACCTTCTACTAATTTGCTTGGTTATGATTCCTTATAAGAAGTAAGTTGTAAAATATGGTTTTTGATAAAAGATAAGTTTTGTTTTGAACTAAAAAGGAAAAGTAAAGATGAAAAACAATTGATTTGATATAAGTATAGGAGTTTTGAAGTTTTAAATATGTGAAAAGTTTTGTATAATGATAAAAGGAATTGAAAAACAAGTTTGATTATATGTATTAATTGCTCAAAGTGTGATTTTCGAAAATGGTATTCTATACCTCCTTGTAAAGCTTGTTAAAGTATAGTTTTGACAAGGGTATTTGAAAAATGATATTTGATACCCCCTTTAAAGTATGGTTTTCAAAGGAAGTTGCAAAGTAAGGTTTTGAAAAGGGTATTTACATACCCCTTTTTAAGTGACGAGGTTTTGATGAAGGGTAGTGGATACCCCCTTGTAAAGATGAGAAAGTTCTGAAATTGGGTATTTACTCCTCCCTTATAAAGCTGAATAAAAATGAAGGGTATTATGATGCCCCCTTGTAAAGTATGATTTGAAAGAGGTATTTACTCATCTCTTGTAAAGTTGTGAAAGTTCCAAAAAGAGGTATTTACTCATCCCTTGTAAAGTTATGAAAGTTTCAAAATGGGGTATTTACTCCCCCCTTGTAAAGTTGAATAAGAATGAAGGGTATTGTGATCCCCCTTATAAAGTATGATGTTCCACAATGGGTATTGAATGCCCCCTTATAAAGTTAAAACGTATAAACGGTATTCTATATGTCTCCTTATAAAGCATGTTTTGAAAGTATGTGTAAGGGTAGTGGACACTCCTTATAAAGTTTGTTTTGAAAAGTACATACTCAAAGAATGTTTTGAAAAGCAAGTGCTCAAAGTATGTGTTTTGAGGTGTGATCTAAAGAAGTTTGAAAATGATGATTTTAAAGTATGTTTTGCAAAGAAATGATTCAAAGTACGTTTTAAAGTAAGATTTAAAGTATGTACAGACGAGTTTTGAAAGTATGGTTTCCGCACTCTGATTATGTTTCTATGCTTTGAAGTATGCTATTTTGATGTTATGACATTGCTAGTTAGTGGTTGGTATACGCAGAGTATTCAATGCTCAGCCGAACTATTATCTTCAGTAGGTACACAGGTTGATATGCATGCTACTGAACCATGGTTCGAGGAAAGATATATTGGAGTGTAGATAGACGGCTAGTTGGAGAAAGAAGGGGACATTGATAGGTGACCCTAGAGTTGAGTAATGAGAGGGAGTGGCATGTATTTGAGGATTTACTTGTAGGGGTTGTGTATTGAATTTGAGTTGGTAACTCAAGTGATGGACCTTGGGTATATGTTTTAATTTATATTTTAGTTTTGTTTATGTTAATACTTGGAAGACCATATTACAAAGAAGAAATTTTCAAGTTTGCCTTTTAGCATGCCTTATGTCCTCTTATAAAATGATTTGAAATGTAAGTCACGATGCCAAAGTATCATAACTCGTAGGAGGTATTTTGGGTCAGGACAAGAAGGATAAAAGAAGAGGAAGAAGACGACTAATGTTTTGATTATTGTATTAACTGAAAAAAAAATAAAATAAAAAATACATACAGTAGACTCTCTTGTAATTAAAAATGTTGGTAGAAAGAAATTATATTAATTACAGGAGAATATTATATATAAGAATCATTCTATTGGTCCATCAAAATTTTTTTTTTCATTTTTTTTAATGTATTGTATTTTCCATATAAGCTTCATATAGATACAAATGTATAAGGCTAGTATATGGTAAGGATAAAGCTTCTGAGACCCCCTTAGGGTCGAGACCACTGTGACCGTGCTCTGAGAGCACGAGATTTCAGGTGGGGCCCACCATGTGAAATGGGCCCCACCTGAAATCCCACGCTCTTAGAGCATGGTCTCGGCCCTAATGGGGTCTCAGTAGCAAAGTCCATATGGTAATTTCAATTTGGTAAAGTTAACCCATTTTTTTTAAAGAGAAGAAGAAACATCATTTATTTTGGGAAGAGACAAAATTCTTTTTGAATTCTGATTTTCGTGGGATTCTTCAACTTTTGTTAATTATTTTGAAGTCCTTATACAATGAATTTTTTAGTTTTTTCTTTCTAAAATATATAAACTATATACCAAGTATATGATAATTTATTATACATAGCTAAAATAATTTTATCTTTTTCTCTTCCAAATACTTGAACCAACATAAGTATTTATAAGATTCATATAACTATGTATTAATATAGTATAAAAACCTCTCTTATAATTAATAATATATTAGAACTTTCTTAAAAAAATATTAAATAGTAAGTATTAGAGATTATTAATTATACACTATAGAACCAATTATACACTATAGAACCAAGTTGGTTCCTTACAAATTTATTAATTATTAGAGATTATTAAGTTATAAAATATTAATTATAAGAGGGCTGTAACATCAAACTTTCAGAAGGGGTATCTGTTAAAGACAACTGAAGTTGAGGGGAGGGCAGTGCAATTTTAAAAACAAGAGGAGATGTTTTTGAAATTCCACCAAACCTTAGGGGAGGTCAGTGTAATTTATCCTATTAATTTTGAAGTGGATTGTATGTAATTTAATTTTGTTTTGTTCAAGGTATAAGGTTAGACTACAACCCCATTAAAATGCTTATTATCTGTTCAAGGTTATTGAAATGAGTCAATATTTCCATCACACCCTCTCGTGACTTGATCCCGGATCAAAGTTATACTACACAGCCAATGGGAGCAAGCAATTGTTTCCCCAAGGACTTCAAAGTTAAGCCATTTTAATGGTTATATTTGGGTTGGTTAGTTGAGTTTCATATTAGGTTTTGTAGACTGTGCCGGAGCGGCCCCTCTTTTCAAATTATACGGCAAGCATTACGCCCGAGGGAGAAGCTTTAAAACCTGTTGTTGACTTTGGATCCATTTTGTTCCTTTTCTAATGGCAGACATATTGTTAATGTCCGAGTCGTATAGACAAGTAAATGTACACATGTGACAAACACACAAACACAAAAGGAAGACGAGATGAAACATTTAGTAGGTTCCAAATCATATAGGCTTTCCAAAAAAAAAAAAGTCATACCGACTATAAATGATGTCTATGAGTATCTGCTTGTTGGATGAAATTATTATTATTATTATTATTATTTGTGATCGGTATATAGTTAGGCGCAACCATATAATTTGAAACGTTAGTACCTGATTAAGATTAGTGGTCAGGGGGATTTCTAACATCACACCCACCTTAGGACTTATCCCCAAGTCAAGCAAGTGGCGCCATGTACACTAAATGGGGCAAGCGTTGCTTCCCGAACGACATTAGTTTGGTCAGTATGC